>CM076582.1:746355118-747041124 GCA_034641835.2 Pinus albicaulis | reverse complement strand
CCATTTGATTCTCATGATTAGGTTGTAATCATGAGGCCACTAGAAAATTTGGCGGAAATTCCGACGGCCAATTCGTCGCTATTCCGACACATAGTCGTCGCAAGAGCGACAATTCGAGGGCGGGAAAAACGTGGTTTACCATACCGTCGCAGTTTCGATGCAATTAAAAAGTGTTGCAATATCAACACTTTTTCCATCGCTTCCAAACAAGCATCACTCTTCCGACGTTTCCCAATCCGTCGCACTTCCGACCTTTGTAAATTGTCACACTTCCGACCAAATGCGGTCCGACATTTTGAACGTCGCTCTTCCGACGTCTGTAAACTGTCACAATTATGACGAAATGTGGTCCGACGTTTTGAACGTCGCTCTTCCGACGTGTTTATACTGTCGCTCTTCCGACGTTTCTAATCTGTCACAATTCCGACGCTTACAAGGCGTCGGTATAGCGACGGCAGGTTCAATTTTTAAAAAAAAATGAAACTTTAAAAGAGGAAAAACGTTGTTTTGAATATATTATATGAAGTAAAACAGTCCATGAAGTCATTACATTTTTACATCTGAAGATTGGAACCCAAATATCCATCCAGAAAAGTGGAAGTCCCACCCCAGACAATGATAGAAAAATACCCCATGTCACATACAAGGACATGATATAAAACCCAATAACGGTCCACATGGAGATTATCGACAATCTGAGAAAGCATCCAAATATGCCCGAGGCATCTATAAGAAAGTGAAATAGCAGTATGTAGAATAGTAAAGCAACAGATAGAGTACCGACGTCCATTGTTCCAAATACAAATTAAAGTACCCAAAATCCTTGAGCAGAGAAAAACGCTAATCATGTGAGGAGTGTGATATGTCCAAAATATAAAAAGACCATCAGACCATATCAATAAACCAGCAACATAGACCAGCATCGCTAGTTTTGAAGGCAAAGTGATAAACATTAATCATTTTTTTCTCACAAGAGAAAAAACGTTGTTTTGAATATATTATATGAAGTAAAACAGTCCATGAAGTCATTACATTTTCACATCTGAAGATTGGAACCCAAATATCCATCCAGAAAAGTGGAAGTCCCACCCCGGACAATGATAGAAAAATACCCCATGTCACATACAGGGACATGATATAAAACCCAGTAACGGTCCACATGGAGATTATCGACAATCTGAGAAAGCATCCAAATATGCCCGAGGCATCTATAAGAAAGTGAAATAGCAGTATGTAGAATAGTAAACCAACAGATAGAGTACCGACGTCCATTGTTCCAAATACAAATTAAAGTACCCAAAATCCTTGAACAGAGAAAAACGCTAATCATGTGAGAAGTGTGATATGTCCCGCTAATCATGTGAGAAGTGTGATATGTCCAAAATATAAAAAGACCATCAGACCATATCAATAAACCAACAACATAGACCAGCATCGCTAGTTTTGAAGGCAGAGTGATAAACATTAATCATTTTTTTTTTCACAAGAGAAAAAACGTTGTTTTGAATATATTATATGAAGTAAAACAATCCATGAAGTCATTACATTTTCACATCTAAATATTGGAACCCAAATATCCATCCAGAAAAGTGGAAGTCCCACCCCAGATAGTGATAGAAAAATACCCCATGTCACATACAGGGACTTGATATAAAACCCAGTAACGGTCCACATGGAGATTATCGACAAATCTGAGAAAGCATCCAAATATGCCCGAGGCATCTATAAGAAAGTGAAATAGCAGTATGTAGAATAGTAAAACAACAGATAGAGTACCGACGTCCATTGTTCCAAATACAAATTAAAGTACCCAAAATCCTTGAACAGAGAAAAACGCTAATCATGTGAGGAGTGTGATATGTCCAAAATATAAAAAGACCATCAGACCATATCAATAAACCGGCAACATAGACCAACATCGCTAGTTTTGAAGGCAGAGTGATAAACATTAATCATTTTTTTTTCACAAGAGAAAAAACGTTGTTTTGAATATATTATATGAAATAAAACAGTCCATGAAGCCATTACATTTTCACATCTGAAGATTGGAACCCAAATATCCATCCAGAAAAGTGGAAGTCCCACCCCAGACGGTGATAGAAAAATACCACATGTCACATACAGGGACTTGATATAAAACCCAGTAACGGTCCACATGGAGATTATCGACAATCTGAGAAAGCATCCAAATATGCCAGAGGCATCTATAAGAAAGTGAAATAGCAGTATGTAGAATAGTAAAGCAACAGATAGAGTACCGACGTCCATTGTTCCAAATACAAATTAAAGTACCCAAAATCCTTGAACAGAGAAGAACGCTAATCATGTGAGGAGTGTGATATGTCCAAAATATAAAAAGACCATCAGACCATATCAATAAACCAGCAACATAGACCAGCATCGCTAGTTTTGAAGGCAGAGTGATAAGCATTAATCATTTTTTTTTTCACAAGAGAAAAAACGTTGTTTTGAATATATTATATGAAGTAAAACAGTCCATGAAGTCATTACATTTTCACATCTGAAGATTGGAACCCAAATATCCATCCAGAAAAGTGGAAGTCCCACCCCAGACAGTGATAGAAAAATACCCCATGTCACATATAGGGACTTGATATAAAACCCGGTAACGGTCCACATGGAGATTATCGACAATCTGAGAAAGCATCCAAATATGCCCGAGGCATCTATAAGAAAGTGAAATAGCAGTATGTAGAATAGTAAAGCAACAGATAGAGTACCGACGTCCATTGTCCCAAATACAAATTAAAGTACCCAAAATCCTTGAACAGAGAAAAACACTAATCACGTGAGGAGTGTGATAAGTCAAAAATATAAAAAGACCATCAGACCATATCAATAAACCAACAACATAGACCAGCATCGCTAGTTTTGAAGGCAGAGTGATAAACATTAATCATTTTTTTTTCACAAGAGAAAAAACGATGTTTTGAATATATTATATGAAGTAAAACAGTCCATGAAGTCATTACATTTTCACATCTGAAGATTGGAACCCAAATATCCATCCAGAAAAGTGGAAGTCCCACCCCATACAATGATAGAAAAATACCCCATGTCACATACAGGGACATGATATAAAATCCAGTAACGGTCCACATGGAGATTATCGACAATCTGAGAAAGCATTCAAATATGCCCGGGGCATCTATAAGAAAGTGAAATAGTAGTATGTAGAACAGTAAAGCAACAGATAGAGTACCGACGTCCATTGTTCCAAATACAAATTAAAGTACCCAAAATCCTTGAACAGATCAAGAAAAACGCTAATCATGTGAGAATTCAAAGTAAAGTTAATCTATTAACATTGTGAATAAAATTACACCGAAGTCAAAAACATTTCCTGGCCATACTCATGGCAAATTTGTCATCAAAAAATCAAAAAATTAAGAAGACTGCCCTCATACGGGGAAACCAGTCTTGAACGTTTAATTTACGGAATTCAAAAATATTACTTAAAGGTCCAGCACAGTAAAATAAACTAAAAGCAGCCCAATTAACTGGGCCTGCTAAGCAAGAAAAACAAATTAACCAAACTACTCCTCTGCTGGTTCCTCCACGATTCGGCACCATCCTTCGGAAGGTCCAGGATCGCTAGGTGCTACCTCCACATGCATGCCATGGCTCCCCTCCTGAAGGCCCGAATGTTGGCCGGCTTTTTCCGAGCTCAGACCCGCCGGACGGGTGCATTCTTCCTCCGTTTGGGCCTCCTCGCGGAAGACCACAGTGACTAAAGCCGTGATTCGCGGGCGGTTGAGAGAGCAATTAAAGGAAAATTGCGTAGTGCGCGTCGTGGGAGAAGGTGAACTAGCGGTGGGGAAGCAAGGAGCAGGGGAATTCATACGGTGGCCAGATCCTACAACCCGACCCCGCCCACTCCTAGTATTTGGATATCAACCTGCGTAATAATCACTGGACTGGCCAGAAGTCGACTCTGTTGAGGGGCTGGAGGGAGCACGCAGGGGTTGACCTCTAGTGCTCCCCCTGCGGAAACGCATCCTATGACGCACGCGAGGCATGGGTGCAGTCTCAGGCGCAGTGGGCACAAGAGGAGACAGAGAAGCAGAATTCCAATTAACAGAGGAAGACAGACATAGACAGAACCAAGAGAAATGCAGATATGCTGCAAGGTCTAGGCAGTAGTTCAGCTGGCCACTTCTCCTTATCGTCACAGTTAGTAGGCAGTGTAATCCAGCAACCGGCTCGTATGAAAAACCATAGCTAAAAGCCATTTTCTCGACCCGACTGCAATGCAATCAAAGGACGCCCGTCATAATTAATCTCTGATCATTAATAATGAGAGCCAAAGGCCGGATCATATTGGAGCGTGCGGAATCGCTAAGAGGAGTGGAGGCCGATCTTGAACAGTGTTAAAAATTAATTAATGCGGATTTGATGTGAAAACTTAATTGAACAACGTTAAATGTTAATGCGATTGATATGAAATTGCCATATCCATGTCCCATCGCCTTAAACGCCATCGAATGCACCCGCAGCCGGGAGCAGGGCAAGTTTTTATTGAGGACACGTGGCAGAAATTGATTGGAGCGGATCTTTGTTTGGGCCGCTCGCGCAGTGGAAATCCGGACCCGAAAAATATTAGGGCGAATTTGATAAGAAATTCGCGTCACAACTCTCCCTCCGTACGCCAGCCCAACTTCGGACCCGAAAAAGATTAGGGCGGAATTCATTTGGTTTTCACGTCACAAAATTGGCCGACGTCAACAGGCTATTTTGGAACGCGAATTTGGTTTGAATTATGGTTTATTGCCATTTGAAGTCCGGCGGGCTCGACTTAAGAACAATTTTGTTTGATCCCATCTTATAAAATTTGTGTTGGTTTTCTTTGATAATACACATATTTATAATAAATCATGGGAATACCACACTAAACATGTGGAAAAGTTATATAAATTATTGAGAATAATCATTTTTATGTAAAAATATCCAAATGTGCTTTTGGGAAATAAGAATTCAAGTATTTGGTTCATATTGTTTTAAAGGAAGGAGTGAAGTTGGAGCCTCAAAAGATGAAAGCTATTACAAAATGACCTATTCCTAAGAAAATCAAGGTTCTTAGAAGATTTTTTAGACTTACATGATATTATTGATCATTTGTTAAGAATTATGCATGCATTTCAAGTCCGCTCACATATCTCTTGAAGAAAATATCATTTATATGGAATGATGAGGCTACTTTGGCATTCTCTCTTTCAATGGATGCCATGTCTTCTACACCAACATCGGTTACACCTAATTTTGGTAAAACATTCATAGTAGAGTGTGAGGCACTAGGACAAGGAATTTACGTAACATTAACACAATAAGGGATATCATTGGCTTTTAAAAGCAAGGAATTCAAAGAAAATATTTGGTGAAATTCAAGGAATTTACTTTTGTTAATAGTTTTATGTCACACGATGATGCAGGGGCATTAGGCACTAGCCAACAATGTAGGAGGTTTTTTCCAGATGTTGTGGCTAGGAGGGTTCGAAAACATTTGAGTTGTAACAGCTAGGTGTTAATACCTCAGCTGACTGTATTACTTAGACTAGTTAGAGTTGTAGGAGTCGAACAGTTTCAGTTAGTTGAATTATTATAATTAGACCTTTTGATTTCTAGAACGGTCCTCTCAGAGGAACCGAAGAGCCATATGTTATGTATATAAATTGTAATTCCTCGGATGAATAAAAGTAGAGAGGGAAGAGGAGAGTAGAGAGGGGATTTCTGCAATAAACCTCTGTGTGTGAACAATTGTTTCCAGTTAAATGATTTTCAAGCTTAGTTGCCATTGAATTATCTCGAACTGCTAATTGTGAAGAATTGTTTAACTATGAGGCGATTGGGTACTGATAATTCCATTCTTCTGTCTTTGAATTCCCGTAAATTGTTGGATAACCCTGTGAACTCACCCCACCCGAAGGTGAGGTCTGTGTAGAGAACCGGGGTCGTGAAAACTGTTCAAATATAAAAATCCCGCTTAATAAAGAGACAAAATTGTTGTGCTTTCAGAACCTGACCCGAGGATTGGACATGATTTAACAAACAAAAGGATAGCGGAACCAGACTTGCACCTGTTAGCCATGTTATTTTACATGTTAGTTATGACTATATCTACAGCTGAGTTTTCTAGAAACTGATTTCCTTATGTCAATATGTCATCCAGAAAACCCTCCTAAAACTTTTTTCACCTTTCTACCTTTCCAGTTCGCCCATGTCGAATATCAAAACCTCATATCACAATCCTATCCGGCTTCAGCCTTATTGGTCTGCCCATCAGCTTTAAAAAGCAAATCCACATCTGTTTCAAAAAGTCTCCCCTATGTTAGGAAGTGGCGTTTTAGGACATTTCACCTTTGGCAATCCTCAAAAAGCCAAAAATCCCCCATCTGCAAAAGACCTGCCATGACTGATCCCTTACTTTGCAAATGAAATTGATAAGCAGCCTTAAGTCGCGCCACTCATATCCCCTAGATCTCAGCACTGCACAAAATCCAATCTCAAGCTGACTATTAGGTCTTTCACAGTGTTCTATGGTTCTACAAAGGCAGGAAATATATTTCATCTCATGGAGTAAATGTTTGAGTTTACAGTTAGAGGAACAACTGCTTCTAAGTGTAACTTGAGCCTTTAGATATGTCTGCAAAACAGAAAGCTACTCATCTGGACTTTACAGCTCTTTTCAGCATGAAAATCACAGTAAGAAAAGGTCACCACTGTCTCAGTAAACTGGTAAATTTTCAAGGCCCAGAACCTCCTTCATTTACAAGCAGAGGGTTAGGGCGCCTCCTTCATCCACAAGCAGAGGGCGCGGGCCAGCATTGACTCAGAAGGTTGCAAAAGTCCAGGTTTGCCTTTACTGAAACAAAGAAACAATATCTTCAGGTTTTATGGATGTAATTGATGATCATAACAGGAATATAGTTGAAATATGCTAGCTCAAAGGAAAGGGGAGTTTGGCCTGATAAAGGAGCTCATTTCAAACTTGCAAAACATATGAATTGTTGAAGCTTTAGAAGGCCTGTCATCAGTAAACATCCCAATCATAAGAAGCCTGTTTTATCCAAAATCAAATGGAATAGATGCTGTTAACCAATGCCATTACACAGGCAGAAGGAAAGCCCCTGGTTTTTCAAAAAAGCACTGACCTTCATAGTCACAAAGAGTTTTTTTCAAGTAACAGGTCATGAGATGAACAAGCCAAATGATAAATATCTCAGCAACCTTAGAACAGTGTCACTGTGGCTAGGGTTCCTTCTAAAACACAGTGATGCTTGCAAGTAGTGATGCCTAGATTGATGTTGTTCAAATGGTTTACTTACCACCACATTCAGAGAAAGGCTGTGTCAAACATAGTGGTAAAAAAAAGCCTTCGGATACCTTACCTGATGAAGAGCCTCCTCCATGCATGAGTAGAGGGCCAAAGCCATTGCAAGTTGCTGAAGCTGATTGATATAAAATATAATGGAAGGATACCAAAAAACTGAATAGGAGTCATTGCACAGGTAAGTGTTACTGTTTATGATGCAAAGGTATTGATTTCCCTCTTCAAAAAGCTATTTTTTAGACTGTACCTATAGTGGAAAGAAGGAAATGTTATGAATAATGTATGCTATTGATACCAAAAGGAGCAGTTGCTTTAGAGAAATGGTTAAAGGCATCTCACTATCACCTGCCCAGAAGCCTAAAGAAGATCCTTTTGAGTAAACAGTGAAGTATAGTGTGAAAGCAAGCCATCAAAAGAGCGCACTTACAGTCCCAAGGGAAGCTTGTGAATCACCTGGAAGCAGCAATCATCAAACACTTTGAAAGAACACAGGCCATCTCATGCTGAATAAACAATCGCCAGGGTATACAATCTTATGAATAGGCAGAAGAAGTTGGTTTTGATGAGTTGACACTGTTTATATGTCTTATAACAAACACAGTTGTCATTATTCCAAAGGGCAGATGTAGCACAAAACTGCATGGAAAAAGGACCTGCAGACAAGGCCTTTTAAAATTTTGTCACCAAGAAGATTTCCCCTTTAAAGTTATTATTCACTATGTTCCAAAGGTCTTTCAGCCTGTGATCATTGTTGGATAGTTTAAAAAGAAGAAGCACAACCTTTATTTTGAGGGAAAAAGGGTACTGTATACTACACCTACAAGCAGAGATTTGAAAACCCACTATAGGTAAAAGATGAAGAAGTTGCCGAAGACCAAGAGTTGTCAAAGCAAAGTGAAAAATTACCTGTGTTATTAAAACACCGTAGCAGAAGTGGTGGAGTTGGTCGACTTGATTGGTTAAAGTTCAGAGCTCGGGGTCAGAATCAATGTGCGGGTATATATATTCAAATAACAAACCCATTGTTTTAAAAAAAAACAAACAGAGTTAAAGATCAATGTTAATTCCGAAAGGTTAAATGACCGTTGGAGAGTTATGGTGACATAGCATCAAAGGGTAAGTATGGTGTAAAGTTTTCATTTCCAAAAAACTGAAGAAGAGCCCGCGCCTCTCTAGCACCAAGGCGAGAAAATCCGGTCGAAAATTCACAAGTATACACTGTGCAGAGGCAGCGCGACGTGCCTGGGTTTTGGCGCGACGTGCCTGGGCGGAATTTTGCACAGGGCTCTTTGTCGGCGCGACGTGCCTGTACGTTGGCGCGACGTGCCTGTACAAGGCCACCCGACCACACGACAGGCCGACCCGACAAGCACTTGCTGCGCGACGGGTTTTCTTCAAAGGTTGCCGCGCAGCTGTCCAGAGTCCCCAGCATTGTTTCAGCTTTCAAAAGCGGATGTTCATCAAAGTTCGAGGTATTTTATATGCTCCCCCATCAAATTTCAAGGTTTTGATAAAAGACAATAAGGTTTAAAACCCCGGACCTTGCCATTATTGTTAAAAACAAAAGCAGCCTTTCTACAACGTGAACTGAACTATTGCAATGTGATAAAGGCCGAATTTGTCATTCAAAGAGCACATATAGAGATACGGGGTTTTGAAGTTGTCTTGTAAAGATTTGTGCTTTGATTATAAGAAAACTTGGTTGTGAAAAGACAGGGTTTGGTCTTAAAAGAGAAAAACTGTCCTCACAGTCCTCCAGACCTTGCCACATTGTCAAAGCAGTGAAATACAAACAGTGGAAGGAATTGTGACATATTTTCTTTAAAAAGGAAAACTCACACAGTTTTAACCTAAAGGCTTGTGGTCTTCTTAACAAACTCTGTCATTATCACCCCAAACCTGTGTGTTGACATTCTTAGCATATGTGTGGTGATTTTCTTGATATACAAACAGTGAAAAGAGGGCACACTTGCACAGGACAGAATTGCTGAATGTTCGAAAGCCTCCTCCGAGCTAGGTGTTGGTTGACATCAAAGTTGTCAAAAATAGAGTGATTGTTGGCATTCTCTCACAAGCACACCTTTTAGCAAACTACCCCTTTTTCACTGTTTTTTGTCACTACTGTGAAGAGTTATTGAACAGAGATTTTCCAAAGGTGCAGGGCCACTCTCTACAGGAAAAAAGAAGGGCAGAGGTTGTTGATGGTTAAATTTTGACATTGAAGGCAGAGGTACCAAAGTGGTGTTGGATTTCTCAAAACTTCACAAGTGAAAGGGGCCATTTTCTAAAGAGCAGAGTTGTTAGTGTTTGAAGTTAATATTGGAAACAGAGGTATAAATGTGTTGGTGTATCTCTTAAACTCACAAGCAAAGAGTGTGTTTTCTAAACCACTGTGCACTGATTTTACACCCAAGCTAGGTCTGCTTCTTCCTTGCACTGTATTGTATCATTCTGAAGATTTGTTGACAGAGAGATTCTAAGGGTGAAACAGGGCCATTTTCTAGAAGGCAGGGTTGTTGATGATCGAGTTTAACATTTGAAGCCAGAAGTACACATCTGATTGACAAAGAGACTCTAAGGATGAACAGTACACTGAGGAGCATAGTTCGTTGATGGGATTCTAACTTTGGAGGCAGAGGTACAAAAGTAGTGTGTAATTTCTTAAAACTTCACAAATGAAAAGGGCCACTTTCTAAAGGGCAGAGCTGTTGGTAATTGCTTTTAACATTGAGACAGAGGTACTAAGGAGCAGGGTTTTAATATTTGAGTTTTGTTTTGAAAACACAAATACCAGTGTAGGTTGGCCTAACCAAATCACAAGAGGGGTGATTGTTCAAAACTGTGCACAGGGAATCTACAAAGCAGTTATCCCATCTTTTACACATGGTACCATTGTTAAAAAGTTTGCATGGCTGAAGTGCATACAGAGTTGAAAGGTTGTTTTTAATAAGTGCAGAGGTGGCTTATTCCAAGAAACATTGTTGCATTTTATTCAACACCACAGGGTCCATATCTGTCCAAACATTGTAGTGGCCAGTTTCAATCCAGCAGAATATTTTTCATACAGTGAAGGCAGTTTGCCTTTTCCAAAGTTTGGTCAAAGTCAGAATGCCTCCAAAGCGAGATCACAAGAGCGGTCCACATAAGAGATATGAGCCTATCTCCATAGAAGAAATCAATGCTCACCCATCAGTGCTTTTCAATTTCCATGAAGTAGGTTGTCTTGATTTCTGCCAGAGGATAGAAGAAGTCAAGAGTTTCTCACCACTTACACATTTGTGCGCTTTGAGATTCAAGGACAAACACTTCCAGTTGGCGGGTCTTGATTTCAAAATCTCCCCAAGGTATGTATCCAAGGCTACCAAGATCCCGTATCATGGTGAAAAGTGGTTTAAACAAGCTCATCTTGATCTAGAGGATTATAAACCTTTCATCAAACCTGAACATAGGGAAACCATCACTGCTATTTTCCCTTTCTCCTATCTTCTTGACGGTTATGCTCCGCTGATGAAAGCCATAATGAGATATTTCACTTGTGAAGGGAGGTTTAGCCAAATTTTTGCCTATCATGTCCGCTTGTTGATGCATTTTACCAGAAGCAGGCAATTAAACCTTCCATACTTTTTGTCCAAAAGCATAGAGAGAATGGCAGCTACTGTCCAAAAGAAGGCTCCACCTCAGCAAATTCCTTCTCTCTTTCATCATTCCTTGATCAAGATTATCTTCTTACACCAGCTGGAGAAGAAAGGGGTTTCATGGGATTCATTCATTAGCCATGCAGATTTCGCCACTGTCCCTCCTGTTCATGTGTCTCCTACTCAGCCTGTCCATCGCCCAGTGCCTTTGTCTAGTAGGCCTACACCTAAAAAACTCAAAATGACCACTGGGCAGCCAAGTCAGCGAATACAAGAAGAGGAACAGCAGCAGTTGGAGGTTGATGAGCAGCAGCAGGTACAGGAAGAGGGACAGCAGCCAGATTTTGAGGGACCACAGCAGCTAGAAGGCAGTGGGCAGCAGCAGCTAGAATTTGAAGGTCAGCAGCAGATACAAGAAGAGGAACAGCAGCAGACAGAAATTGAAGAACAGCAGGTTGAGCAAACAATTGAAGCGCCTTTTGAGCCACAAGCTGGACAGGATGTTGAGGAAGGACAGCAAGCTGAAGCTGCCTCCTTGACAGTGACCAAAACTGTTCCTAAAAAGAGGAAATTGACCAAAAGGACCACTTCTAGCTTGCCAAGGAGAAAAAGCGCCAGATTAGCTTTCAAAGGCAAAAGTAAAATTGGAGAAAGTGCAAAGCATGGAGGTGAATTAGCTATTATCCCTATCCAAAGTGATGATAGTGACAATGAGGCCCGCCTCCTTGAAAATCTCCTCATTCACAAAGAAGGGCAAATTGAGGGGTTACAAGAAGATCTTCAAAGGGCGAGGAATTTCAACCACTTCTTGGAGGTTGAAAACAAACAAATGAAGTATCATGCGGCCATTCATGAGGCAAGGGCGATCAAGTATAAGAAAGAGGCAGAAAAGGCGCAAGTAAGAATTGAAGAGCTCATTGGCGAGTTTGATGATGAAGAGGAGGAAGACCAGCCTAGGCGAAAGAGGCCTAGGACCATCGGGCTTAGAAGAGCCTTGGAGAAACAGAGAGCAGAAGAACAAGCTCAATTCGAAGCTTTTCCTCTCACTGCCCTCTTTGAGCAGGAAATTGAGGAAAACAAGGAAGCATGGCTTGAGAGAGCCAACCAGCATTTGGAATTAAAGCTTGAGAAGGAAAATAGGGATCTTGAGCTGCAGAGAAAGAGGACTCTTCACTTTCAGAAGAAAAATCAATTTGCCAGGCGAAAATTGAAGGTAGCACAAGAAAAATTGAAGAAGTTGAAGGAGAGGCGCCTAGCACGGAAAGAAGCAAAAAGCATATCAGCCCTTGATATTTTGGCTTCAGCTTCGGAGCATGTTTCTATGGACCCTTGAGGGTCATGCATGCAAATTTTGGGCCTGTTTCGGAAACTTTTTGTTTTTTGGCATTTTTGGGGTTTTTCGCCAAAAACTCATAAATGCGCCATTTCAGTTTGATGAGTTGTCAAGCGAGGAGGATGATCCCAATGGGTTCCATAATTCCATGAGCAGGTCTCCAGCGATTTTCGGGGCATTTGAAGATCATTCGCCCCCTCAAATTGGCGAAAAACAGCCTCATTTTGCACATTCTGCCCGCCATATCAGCAGCCTGCTATTTTCTGGGTTTTTGCACACAGGTACAGTTTTGAGGGACTTTCAGAGATCAGATTGAGGTGATTTCACTTGCGTCGGAAAGCAGACACAGAGAGCTTTCCAACGAGCCATCATGAGCCTCATTTCGACACCGGGAAGGCTGCCATTTTCCTTCAGCAAGTCAGGGGACCTTTTTCAGGCATAAATATGAAGTATTTTTGTAATTTTTGAACTCCAAAAATCTGCTTTTCCCAAATGTGCGTTAAGCTATTTTTATCATGGGGAAATCATGTAAAGTCCATATAATTTCTGTTTTTAGCAGTTTTTTAGATATTTTATGGGATATTTTGTGCCTTGGGCTTTGCAAAGCCTCAAGGACAAGTTTAGATATTTTGACTTGGCCAATGGGATAGCTAGTTGCTCCATGAGGTTTTCCTCCCTCAAGCCTATTTATCCCATGGTTCTCATTGTAAATCAGAGGCTGAACTTGAGAGAAGAAATTAATGCATTGGTCATATGAGCTTTGAAGAATACACTTGAGTTATGATTTTTGGACTGCCTCTTGGATGCTTTTGAGGAATGTTGAAGGCTTGTTGATGGATTCCTTGACATGGTAGAATGGTATAGTGCTTCTTAATGTGTTTTGTCTTCTAGTTTTCACTCATAATTCATATTTCTTGCTGCTATAGATCAGTAAAGATTGATTTCGAGATATGCCCATGGAGGCACCTCAAAATCCCTGAATCTTCATAGCTTGATGTTTTCTTCTCCCTTAGTTATGCTAAAGAATTCTTAGCTGCTCTTTAGTAACCTAAGGTATTGTTGCTAATTTTTATTCATCAGTTCTATGTATGTTGAGTAGGATGTATGGTTTGCCCTACCTATCTATCAGCTGCCCATAGTTCAGTCCATAAAACTTCCTCTTTGATTGATTTGTTGATCATTTAGTTGAACCAAGGAGGCCTAGTCCCGATCTAGCCCTTTGCCTAAAACTATGAAAACTTGTTTGTCCAAGTGCCCAATGACTTAGAGACTATGTTTAGGCGTTCCGGCATAGTTTATGAGTTGTTAGTTTGTCTTATATGTTTTTCCCCAAAGTCTGATAGCCTTTTCCCGAAGTTAGAGGGTCTTATACCTCTATGTATGGCTGGAATGTTTGATTTCTATGTTTTGATTAGCTTATAGTTATTCCTAGCATGATTAATGGCTTGCTATTACATGTTTATGTCTGCTATTTACTAGTTTGCACTTGAAATCCCTTGTCTTTCACCAACTTATTGTTCATTTAATCCATTTTGCCCATAGATCCCTTCTATTGTGAATCAAATCGGCCCTACAGCAGCTTTACATCATCACCTCATAAGCTTCCTTGACCTGTTTGACCCCATAGCCCAATTTATCTACATCTTGTTATCCAGTTTATGTATTTGATCAGTTTCATTCCTCACAAACTTAAAAAAACCAAAAAACTAAAAACATACTTCATAACTAGCCTAATATCAGAACACTGCAAGTAAACACACCGACATCTTTTACATATATAGAGAGAGCCCTCTCTGAGTCCAGGAAGGCTAGGTCCTTGGGCTCCAAAGCTTGGTTTGATGTTACATCGTCATTTGGCTAGCCAATCGGCCAAATCACGGGACCCTAACACATAGTGGTCAAGCCCTCTACCAAAACCACGAGTGGAATCACAAAAGCGGGTTGCCCATATCGCACCGCTTTTGCGGAGTAGGCGGTATTTCCTATTCGCGAGAAATTCCATAGGGAATGCGACACGTGGTGAAGTGACCCCCAGAAAACCACCGTTTAACCCGCGCCATCGCACGTTAAAGCCCGACGTTGGAAGCCGAGCGAAATTTCCAAGAGTCGTTGATTTGGAGAAGGGCCATCGGACGGTGGTCGCACGTTGAACTTGCCCGGAGGTTAACTAAGGTGTGTGGAGGATAGCCAGGTACGATACGAGTGTTTGATTGGTTATTGATATATATAGGTGGGGCCGGAGTATAATGAAATTGTTTAATTAAATGATTGGCGGATAATTAGCATAAGTCTGGAGCGTGATTGTTGTAAGGCTGGGTGGTGAAATATAGAGCCAAAAGTTCATTACAAGTTATTTATTTAAAAAGAAATGTGGAGTATAAATACAAAGTGTTGAAATTTAAACATTGGTTATAAGGATTGGAGATAATATAAAGTCGGGAATATAAATTAAAGTCCAACCATTGTGGATAGTATTTATTTATCAAATTCTATGAATTTGATAAATAAACCCGAAGAAAGAAGAAGTCAATTAAGACTCAGGCTGGAGGAAAAGAACGGGGTAAACCAAGGGAAAATGCTGACAGAGCGATTGTAGACACACCAGCTCTCCTTAGGGGTCCAATTTCAGTTTTTTTGTGTCACACAATGATCTCTCTTCTCTGGCATTTACTTGTATTGAAGATCACTATTCTAGGAATAAGGAGTTATTTTCTCCAAAAATAACCCTAGCCAAACATTGACAATGCATCAAGGATATCTTTCTATGCTTCATAAACACATTTGTTCTACTTCTAAATCATGTCTTGGAAGTGGTTGTTGTGCTGGAAATTATTCACCAGTTGGTTTCATACCAAAGTATTTTTCACATTTTCAACATCCAATACATGAAAAAGATAATGGTTTAAAACAACATAAATATTTGAAATTTTGCAAGAATTGTCTGGCACACTTTGAATATGAATTTTGAAGTCAAGTGCATGATGTTGTATAGGATCAAGTGTCATTTTGAAGACCAAATGTTTCACAAGAAACTTCTCAACATGCTACCCTGCAGTAAGGATTAAATGACAATATTGCATCAACTATTTCCATAATAAAAGTGCACCTCGGCCATAAGACTAAACAACTACAAATGTTGTAGATCTAACAAAACCACACAATCAAATGTATTCCACAAGGCCAATACTGTATGAAAAATGAAAAGGAGTTTGCAACCAAAAATACCTTAGGCAACTAATTCAATTAGATACACCAAACCATCGGCAAAAAGGAAAACCAACCTACTCAAAAGGCAAGCGTTTACCTCCTTTGACAAAATTTTGAGTTCCGAAACAAGGGCCTTTATTGTCTTGTCAATGCCCCTAGTAATTTGAACGGGGTTTGCACCTGCTGCAACAACCTAAACAAAAAGGTTTCATTTCAAATTATTTTCCACAAATTTAAGATACGACCATTGTCAGTTTTGTATTTCCTAACAAGCTCATAAATTTTGACAAAAGAACCAAAATTTTTTAATACCTGATAGCAATTTTTTCACTCAAAAACTATCTTAGACTCAATAAGCCCAACCCAAAACTAAAAACCAAACACCATAAGACCCTAAAAAAATGAATAGATGATCTTAATCCAGTACTATCGACAAAAAGTTACCTTTACACCCTCACTTATTAAACCCTGTGCTGTTGAATTTTAACTTCAACTGCTGCAGCAGAAGGAAGGATGCAGCAGCAACATTTTTTTTTGGAGGTTGCTTACATGCCATCCAGAAATTTAATTCAGCATTTAAAATTCCTGCAAGTTTTTTTTGTAGACGGCCGCAGCCATATTTCTGTACAGGATTGTATTTAAACACAACAACCGGCATTAACGCAATTCACCAACCAGAAATTAAACAAACAGAAATTTACCCAACAGTTTTGTAAATTCAAAAGGAGGACACGTGGAGCATTAATATTGGATCGCATGAAATTGAAGGGAATCTGAAAACCTGAAAACCGGACCCGAATTTTTTATAGGGCACATTGGATTGAGAATTCAAGTTAAAATTAGGTAGACGTCAGCATCCCATTTTGGAACGCGAATTTGGTTTGAAATTCAATCTATTCAGACTTTTGAAGTCCGACAGAAAGGGTTCTTTAATGTTTTGATAGTTTAATATATACATATTTTTTAAACATATGTTATATATATCATATGCGAAATGAAAGGTGGGCCATAGAATTTAGTTTTAATTTTATTTTTTTTAAAAGAGGGTTTATTATAATATGTTTTATATGTTACGGCATATAAAAATAAAAAGGGCAAAAAAGCTTGGTAGTTTTTTTTATAGACAGTACGTAAATTTTTTATTACACAACAGTGTGTAAAAAGTGAAAGACTGAGTGTAACTTTTTAAGTGTGTATGCACAGCAGTGCGAAAGGGAAAAACACAACAGAGTGTTTTAGAGACAGAGTATGTTTGTTTTGAACAGACAGTGAGTTGGTTTTATGCACTGCGTTTTGTAGCAATCATAATTTTGTAATCCCTCTCAGTGAGGAAGAAGTGTAATAGTTTTTTTTTGAGTTATTGAAGGGAATAGAAGTTTTTTTTCAAAGTATTGAAACTTTGTCTCCTGTCAAAGAAATTTTTATTTTCTCTGTGTTAGAGGAAGGGAGATTTATTCTCCATTCATTGTTCTGGAATTTTTCAATATTCCAACATGTGCAAGAACAACGGATGTTGTGGTTCCATCCCCAGCTAAATCATTTGTCTTTGCCGCAGCTTGCCTTACCAACTTGGCCCCAATATTTTCAACTGGGTCCTCTAATTCAACCAATAAAAAGGCAAAAACCATAGCATTGAGATACATTTCATTACACTGTCAATAACAATAAAATTTGACTCAGCCATAACCCTTTCCTTTTATTGTTGTGAAAAGCTTTATGCATTACTCTAATGTGGCTAGTCCATAGGCCAAGTATACCATTGGGTAACAAATATGTTTCCTTTCACCTTTGAGTTTTCAAATTATGCCTACCAAATCTAAGACATTTAAGAGGGGGAACTAATACAACGTTAAAAATAAAACCAGAGCACACATCTAAAAATTACCTCCTTAGCTACTGTCACACCATCATTAACTATTTTCGAAGAACCATGCTTGCTCTCCAAGACAACATTTTGCCCTTCGCCCCAAGGGTGACTCCAACAAGATCAGCAAGTTTGTTCACACCGCCTGCAAGACAAATTGACAATGCTTTCAGTAAGTGTGCAATTGAATGCCGGACCATATGCCAAAACAACCCTCCATGAAAAATTAAAATAACACATTAAAATCGAATATAAGTGGACAAGGAAAGATCCACCGCAGTGAAGTTTCACGTGCAGGTGACCTTCCTTTAAACATAAGTTTTTCTTTGACCTACAATTTCTTTGTCACTGAGCCATCCTTGTTGAAGTACAACTCCTTTTCCATAGTTCTTGTATTAACTACCTTCTCTCTATCGCGTAATCTCAGAGTCCCTCTTCTGCTTGAGCGATTAAAGGAAATGGGTGAAAAAACTGAAAGAGAAGACAATTGTCTGCCATAATTATCAAACATTACACCCAACTTCTTCCCCTTTCCATTGTTACCCAATGAGGTAGATGTGGCAATTGTTGTCATACTGCCCAAAGCAGAGGTCATCTTCTCTTATGCTGAATATAGAATTACAAGATCTTCATATTAGTATGAACCTTAAAAAACATGACTCCCATTGCTAAAAACCACTTTTAAGTTGTAATAGGAAAACTAAACAACTATCGCAACTTTTGGCAACTTCTGGAGCATTAAGAGAGAAACAACCAAAGAGAAATACAACCACAATCCTCATTTTAATGAGACCGGACTATATATTTGCATTAAGATAATAGAAAGAATCACGACTATATTAAGGCCAGCACAAAACAATCTTTAACCGGTGTCTCTCGTGGCCTTCAGGTTGCCATGCTAGAGGTTGCATATTTTTAATTTAAATTCTTGACCTCTCGTGCCCATCTATGAATGCATCCAATGGGATATCTACATCAAATGCTCCTTTATATCCCCAAAAACAAATTCCCTACTACAAGAGCACCGGTATTGATGGATCACCCCACACCATCCCACCCACTAGAAACGGTGAAAAAGGAAACCCGAGAAAACTTCTGAAATATCTCAAGATGACTATATGAGTGGTTCTTATGAATCAACCAACCATTCAGAACATGCTCATCAATCCAAACCATGAGTATTATGTGACAATATTCAAGCAGGCACTGAATCAGATTTCTGAAGCTATGTTAGAGAAACCCTAAACTCTCACTAAAAATAGGTGAAATGTGGCACCACTCAGGGATTGACATGTGCCAATTGGTACAAGTGGTAGACAATTGGCATGCTCAAACAACGAGGTGATGCAGGAATGACATGAGGGAGAAAATATCAGAAAATCCCCAAATCTGGAGAACTAAAACTCATCACCAACCTGAGATTGACAACTTTACATGATGTAGCCTATGAAATCGTAAATGGAGAAATCATAGTAACAATAAAGTAACCTATGTAACAATAAATTTAGATTCATCCTGGGAGTGGTAATGGGAGAAATCATAGTGAACAACAGGAAACATGCAGAGTTGCTTACAATCAAATAGATGAAAAAACACATACAAAAAACCTAGATAATAATCATGAACAAACTTAATATTGAATTATGAACTGTAAAGGAACTTACAAAATGTGACATTACGAACCTGGTCAAGCGCACAAGCAAAAATATCCTGGACATGACCCTGGTTGAAAAGTTGTATTGCTCATGATGCAAGAGGATTTGTACCTGCACTGCCAAGTCAATCAAAATCCATCATTATCTATACAATAAATACAAGTAATTGATGTAGTATTTTTTACTCTAAGATGCATTCTTATGATAATGTTAGAACATATGTTGAAAATGTCAAAACATGCCTGAATAAGCTCCTCTTCGTTTCAAGAACAATTTATTGGAGTCGCATGAACTTGGAACAAGCCTCCCACGATCTGAAAGAGTAGCGACTAAGTCAACAGTGACTTTTTTGTTGCTACGCTGGATCAAGGGAGGTTTGCTCCAAGATTAAATCGCTCCAATAAATTATTCTCTACTAAACAGGGCCAACCACGTGAAGGTGGAAGCTCTTATGGCCCCTCCCCCCCCCCTCACATCACTCTCAATTCCCCAATATCCAATCTATATTTCATTTTTTACTTTCATGAGCATAAAAAAAAATATTCAATAACTAATAAAAAAACAATTCAACAAAAAGTACGCAAGGAAACATTGCAATTAATGCTTGACATAAAAATGGTATGATAAATGAGTTTTTTATATAACGCAAAAAACGTTCCAAGTATGGTAACGTTTGTCTTATAATAATACAATATTTTACATTATCGAATTTTCTTTTTCTTCTTCCTATTTCTAAAGCTCCTAATTACATCATCAATATCATCATGCTCTGCTCTTGTTTCGTGCCTTTCGACCCGCACTGCTGACCTAGTTGCATAGTCACGATGTCTGGTCTCATCCAGTGACGGGGCATCGCCTACAAAAACAGATAATATTAAATTTAATTGTCAGTTTTTAAATATCATTGAACTAGTTCGGTAATATTAATAAAAAAAATTGCAATGAGATTATTTACCTGGTGCACCAGTTGTCGCCGCTGACTTAGTTGCGTTGTCACGATGTCTGGTCTCATCCAGTGATGGGGCATCGCCTACAAAAACAGATAATATTAAATTTTAATTTTCAGTTTTTAAATATCATTGAACTAGTTCGGTAATATTAATAATAAAAATTGCAATGAGATTATTTACCTAGTGCACCAGTTGTCGCCGTTGACCTAGTTGCATTGTCACGATGTCTGGTCTCATCCAGTGACGGGGCATCGCCTACAAAAACAGATAATATTAAATTTTAATTGTCAGTTTTTAAATATCATTGAACTAGTTCGGTAATATTAATAAAAAAAATTGCAATGAGATCATTTACTTGGTGCACTAGTTGTCGCCGCTGACCTAGTTGCATAGTCACGATGTCTGGTCTCATCCAGTGACGAGGCATCGCCTACAAAAACAGATAATATTAAATTTTAATTGTCAGTTTTTAAATATCATTGAAATAGTTCGGTAATATTAATAAAAAAAATTGCAATGAGATTATTTACCTGGTGCACCAGTTGTCGCCGTTGGGACTGTTGCCCTGTCTTCCTCTCTAGTGGTAAGATCCTCAAGGGAAACATTCTCTGTCATTTAAACAAAAAACGTTATAAGGAAAACCATCAAGGTATAATTAGAAAAAATTATAAGTGGAAATTAATTACCGTCACGGCCCTCACTGATAGCAGCATTGTCGGCCTGGTCCCCACTACAATGATCAGGTTGCACAAGAGGATCATCTACATCTGGCTCTAAAACTGGGTTATTTGCCTCGTCGGTAGTGTTGCTCCCCTGATTTAAACAAAGTTGTTAGACATTAAATTTATGGATGAAAAAAAAAATATTGAAAGGTTAATGTTTTACCTTATCAGGCATTCTGGATCTTGGGACCTGCCCCAAGCTTTTGCGACGTTCAACTACAGCTTGATAGCCGAAACGGAAAGCGATATTTTTATCTTCCTCTGTAGTTTCTGTTCCGAAGTCATCACCCTACATTACATATGATTGTGTATTTTTAATCATATTTGATAGGATTACAAAAACGTTGGAAGGCGATACAATTAATTATAAGATGTTTAGCTACTTAATTACAATTCTTGCAGCTAATTTCAAGTAGCCACCCTGGCCAAGCTTGTGATGGCCCTTTTTCTCAATCCTAGCTTTGGTTGCCTTTGAGGTGTCAGGAAACCTAGCATCAAAATATTGAAGTCAGATATGACGTAGCACACTTTTATTTTAGACATAAAGAAAATTAAAGCTATTGAATTAAAGTTGTAATTTACCTTGCGGGTCCAGTTGGCATTTTTCCTTCTTTATTTTCCCTTTTCTCTTTTCCGTCATGGATGAGTGCTCTCCACTCACTCTCTGAAACTGCGAGAGGACGCTCATATCTAGGGTTAAATTGCAATTGCGTCCTATAGGTGTCACTGGTATATTTCAAATATTTGCCGGCTACCTGAGCCACCGCTTTTCTGTCAAATGTGCCGACCCCAAAAAGGGCTTCTAGATAATCTAAAAGTTCTTTTTTCAGGTTGGAATTCTGGGAATTCCACCCTGTACGTATGGTTGGGCCAAAAATTACCAACACATGGCTCTCCAGAATCCTGTAGAACTCATTGTTTCCTACACAGAATAAAACCAAAAAAAGAAGAAGATATTATCATTAATTTAAAAATAAAAATCATGATAAATATGTTTTAGATAAAGTACATGAAATAGTTAAAATATTAAAATTTACCTGGGATTTGTACATGCTTTATAGGGACACCTTCATCGTTCACCAACAACGTGCCATTAATGGTCCCTATGGAGCTGACACGTGTAGCTCCAGGAAACGCAATAATGTAGTTGGCCATATCAACCTCATCATTGCCAACACGTTCAACGGTTGGCTGGGTGTCTGCTTGGGCAGGGTGTGTTTCTTGGCTGGCACCTAAAGGAGTAGAAGGTGTACGAGAGGGTTGTTGGGCAATCTCTTGCCCTTGTGTCCCACTACCACCAACACCGGGTTCAGCAAATGCCAGAAAACGCTACATACAAAAGAATTTTTTGTTAGTTTAGTCAATGTAAAAATTAAAAATCAAACTATCACAATTCATCTCATGCAGAACAAAAAAAATATCCTTTTGAATTTTTATTATTACCTGATATCTTTCTAGCTGGCTCATAAGATGTTTTATCCTCTCTTCTATTTCAGGTGTTTGAGGTGCATCTATCAAAGTATTAAATTCCAACCTTGCATCTCGTGCCTTTTTTCGCAACAAGAACACTGGAGATAGGGATGAAGAAAGCTCTTCCTCAAAGAGGGAATCATCGGGCGTACCATGGCTAGGTGTCTGCATATTTGAACAAAATTAATATTATTTCAATTATGTAAATAACTAAAATACCTGAAGATAGAGCAATGTTGGCACTTTACATGTTCTTCCGCTGGCCTCTTTCCACGATCATCCCATCTCGGGGTTGTTCCTGCACTGCTCTGATCAGTCTGCCACATTGCAATAAAATTATAAATGTAAAAAATTGAAAACAATATCTAACTTGAAAACACAAAATGAAAACTGAAATAATTTCTAATAAGACACCGGAAGACAGAGTTAGAGTTTCAAATATGCCTTGCATTGAATTCAGTCCTGGAAACATGTCATTGCACATTAAGGCACCCAAACATTCAATCCACGAATGATATATTTAATTAGGCTTCTCCTATTCTAGGAAAACACCATACCTATAATGCATTCACTTGCATGTATAAAGGGAAAGGAAAACATGTTTTCATACAACGGTGACAAAGGCATCTTGGGGAAAGGTATCTTCACTTTTTATTTATGTTGTTCACCCACACCACTCTCGTGTTTTCACTAATCCTATTTTTTCATTTTTGGATTCAAATTAAGTTAAGGCCTTAAGTATTTTTGACCTTTCGGTGTAGTTTTTATAAGTGGCATGTATGGATTTTCCATTAATTCTGCACTTTTTCTCTTCATGCGCATGTTTCCCTGGAAATCAAATGCATGATTTAGTCCCATAAATTTAACAAGTTGTTGGATCAACTCCATTGGCAATATCATGTTTCCTATTCAATCAAAATTTATCTCAGTTAGGGTAGGTAGGAAGGTTTTCCCTTTGTATTAATAGGGCACTTATAGCTTGCATTTTTATTATATCTCTCAAATTTAGTGTCGTTTAAATTAGGTCATGAATTTTTTCAACTTTCAAGGTGAGAATGAACAAAGAATTTTTTTTGTGATGGATGACTGTATATGAATCCATGGCCAAAGGAAAAGGCACTAATCTACTTCTTCAAATATCTATAGTTCTCATTCACCTCATACGGAGATGGTCCCTGATTTTGAGCCAAATGTTGCAACAAAAAGTCCCCCCCCCCCTCCATAGTTTGATATTCAATGGAAATTTCTTAAATTGATGATGGGGCATGATTATGGAACATTGGCACATACATATGTAATGGAATTCCAAGATCATGATATATGTTTGCATATGTTTATGGAGGTGGTGGAGCAAAAAGGAGCTCAAATAGAGCTGAAATTTTTCACATAAAAAGGACTGTGGGCTTGACTAATGGTTCCATTTAAAAAATGATATCTAGATAGAGAATAAGTGTAGCATGCAAACATGCATTGAAAATCCATCTGAGTTTGCATTGTATTACTTATGATGGATTCGAATTTGGGTTTCAAAATGCTAGGTTATGGCATGATTTTGTCGAGAAACCCTTAGTTGGATTCTAATGTTGGTTTAATTTATATTTTAAGTTTGTTTTGCAGTCTTTGGGTGATAGTAACTCATGAACTAGGTTACCAATGTGTAACAATCATATTTCAAGAATAAAGTTGTGATTTTTTAATATTATTATTATTATCTATTAGCTACGAGTATTAACACCTAATGCCTGGAATTTTGACATCTTGATAGCATGGATAATTTCGAAAATGTTTCTAGTAATGTTAACATAATAACTATCATTACGTGTCTTCACTTTTGTCACCATAATAGACCTATGATATGGACTCATCACACAACTTCATATCCTATGTCCCAACAAGTTCAAACTGGTTGAACCTACCTCATAGTGTGGTTATTAAGGACAAGTTGCTTGGTATATAACTCGATAGCATAGACCGCGTTGCAGTTCTAAAAAGAATCCTCAAGTGTCAAAAAAAACTTCACAATATGTTCTACTATAAATCCTTTTGGGATACCTGAAATAATATATGTATCATTGATGACTTTTAAAGTATGACAAGATCCAGAGGGAAAGGAAATCAATGGAAGAGTGATCCACCAATTAGAACCTAGAATTTAGCATCAGATGAGTTAGAGTCTAGGAAATTGAAACCCTATAATTTTAATTAGTGATGAAGGACATCACATAGGTAATTATATTTTCATGTAGAATAATCTATTAATTCAAATTTAAACTACATAATATGAAAGGCATACCATAAAATTTTCCACGTAAGTCCAAACAACCTATAAAAAGGGAAAACCTTCTTTTTCCATGGGAAATAATTTACCTTTCCTTTTTCAAGACAATCTAAATCACAAAAAATATGAACTATATTGCACACATTCTTGGATAATGTGAAAGTGGAAAAGGAATACCCTACACAAGTGATGCACACATGTACATTTGAACACTAATATATTTTTGTAGTTGAAATGCAATACTTGTTTTCATTTAAATGTATACAAGAGGCGAGGAGAATGCGGACGAATGTTGTTACGCAAGAGGCGAGGGCGAATGCGGGCGAGTCTTTCTTGCAAGAGCTCGGGCGAATGGTGAGGGCGAATGCTATTACGCAAGAGCTCGGGCGAGCTTTGTTCTGCAAGAGCTAGGCGCGAATGCTGAGGGAAGGGTGAATGTTGTTACGCAAGAGCGGAGGGCGAATGCACACATGATATCAGACGTTAATGTAGCACACATGTACATTTGAACACTAATATATTTTTTAGTTGAAATGCAATGCTTGTTTTCATTTAAATGTAGGGTTTTTAAAGCAGGGAGAAATAATGGCTGCCAAATTAATAAGCGTTTCTTTGGGAAAAATTTAAATCTTGTATTGGGTGATGAAGATAATAGAGGTTATTGAATCTTGATTCTTGACATCTAGAGAGAACCCTATAGCCTAACACAATCCAATGGAATTGACCAAAAAAACCCAAATAGAGTCAACCCTACTATAGGAGGAAGGGCCTGCAGTAAGAACTTACCATTTTGCAACAGCTAAGGGCGAATGTTATTCTGCAAGAGCTAAGGGCGAACGTTGAGGGCGAATGCTGAGGGCAAATGCTGTTCTGCAAGTGCTGAGGGCAAATGCTGTTCTACAAGAGCTGAGGGCGAATGTTGTTCTGCAAGAGCGGAGGGCGAATGCGCACGTGATATCAGATGTTAATGTAGCTATTTCGATGGATACGAAACAATAAAATCATTTTTATGTAGCACGCATATAAGTTTCAAATTTTTATGTAGCGCGCATATAAGTTTCGTATTTTTATGTAGCACGCATATAAGTTTCATTATACCGACGGCGGAAAAAGCATCGCTATTGCAACGGGTGCCTCCAAACGTCGCAATGGCGATACCTATACATTGTGTCGCACTTGCGACGATTGGAGTCGTCTCAATAGTGACGCTTTGGGCCATAGTGTCGCAATTGCGACGTCTTCCTCCAAACGTCGCAATTGAGACACTTTTCTAAGTGTCGGTATTGCGACACTTTTCTATAAACATCGGTATAGCGACGGTTTCGGGTGGGATGGAAAAAATTTGGGGAAATTTCCGACATTTGGTCAAAAGCGTCGGAACCAAGAGTCGGAATTTCCGCCAAATGTAGTAGTGAGTTAACAACAGAGATGTAAACTAGCAAATTTGCGCTAATGTGCAGAGTTTTCGATGCGATGCAATCGCATATCGCTATCGGAATTTTTTTTATATTTATATGTTAATTTATCGCAAGTTAATTGTTTTAATTTGCAATGCGATAAGACATAGAAATTGTGAAATACAAAGTGCGGGATATGACATGGAAATATGATGTGGCAGTGACGTGGCGATGATGTGGCAGTGCCATGGAGATGATGTAGCAGTGACATGGCAGTGAAGTGACAATGACGTGGCAGTGACGTGACGATGAAGTGGAAGTTACGTGGCATGATGACATGGACCTGGCCCACATATCGCACATCACAAGCGCAAGAGGATAAGCACTCAAGAATCATGTTAAAACGCTGAAGTGCGAAATGCGATAAGAGTATCAGATGCGATATGCTTCAAAGCTAAAGTATAGAGGATTTAAAGTCCGGCATGGGACCCATTCGCATACCGCACATTGCTATTAGCAATTCTTATATTTATATGTTAGGTCATTGCAAGTTAATTGTTTTAAGTTTTGATGTGATAAGAAGTGTAGTTTGTGATGTGATGTGATCGCATATCACATATGATAAGAGGAAACTTGTTATTGCTATGAGCTAAATCTTGCGACATGCGATAAGGGGTGGATGCGATGTAGCTTCATAGTTAAATTGCAAAGGATTTCAAATCTGGAATAAGGCATTTTTGTGAAGAAATCGGATCGGAGGAGGAAAAGGTGGATTATAACGTAGAACCTATGGAACGCTGAAATGTGATAGATGTGACCAGACACGCTATCGTTTAGAGGTAAATATTAATATATTTCAGATCTAGGGTTCTCTATGGATACGCCTGTTTTACAAAGAAAATACTGAACACAGGCAAAAGGCTCTGGCATATAAAGAAAAATCTGAACGAGAGTAGACTCGAGTAAGACTCGACTCTAAGTGCGAAACAGTTTTATGTGGTTGCGGTAGTGAGTTAAAAGGAAAGGTTGAATGCAAGAGGAAAGACTTGGGCAAGTGACCTAATACTCGTGCAAGGTTAGTGTGGCTGCTTAATAACAAAATTCTAAACGCAGTAGAAGGTTACTCAGGTAAGTGACCCGACACAGAGCAAAGGAGCAGGTGAAGGCTAAACGTTGCGCCCAAAATCAGCTCCGTAATAACAGTGATACAGTGCTTAGAAAGGTCACTTAGGTGGGAATTTCCATCATTATCATTAAGAGTATTAATGAACAATTCTTGGATGGATACAATTTACAAAACCTCCTTTCTATATATAGGAGTCCATGGGGCCATAATGTAATCCTAGTGGGCCACAATGTAATCCTAGCCGACCCAACAATAATAATTTAAGGGCACAATAATAACAAAATGGGGGTTACAAGGGTACAATAATAACAATAAGGGGTTTACACTAACAATAATAAGGGGCTATACTAGTGACATAGTGGGACCCATCACCAATGAAAGTAGAAGAGGCACAAATTGTGAAAGGATATATGGTGGAATTGATTTAAACGTGCCAGCTGGGTCAAGTCGGGTAAAAAGTGTTTATGCATAATTTTTATGATATAATTGTAGAAACAGAAAATACGGTGACAGCAGCAGAAAGGACAAATGCACAATGAGTCAAGAACTGAAAGGGCTGAGTGAAATATACTTGTTGTAATTGTAAATGTAAATTCATTGATTATTTTATATTTTTTGTGATGCAAAGGCAAGTCTCCATAGGCATAGGAAAAACTCCATGAGTTTTGTAATGATTATTTCTGATATAATAACCTAAATTGAAGAATGAGGAATCAAATGGGTGGAAGGCATAGGGTCACACTTGTTCACTTCGTATTCCCTGTAGAATGAGAATATTCATGTAGCTATCTATATAAAACATGTAATATCAGTGTGCATAGAAACGTTAGAAAGTTGCAGAATGGAAGAGGGCAGAAAAATGTAAAAAAGCTTCAGAAGGTTGGAGAGTGGAAAAATAAGAGAGATATGATAGAGATGTTGTGCATATCAGGAGTTGATACGAAGTAGATATGAAGGTTGAAGAGGCAGCAGTGGAGAAGGAGTATAACAGAGCTAATATTCGGGTAAATCAATATTTTAGTTTCATGTTGAGTGAGGGGATTGTAGTCTCCTTTCAAGTTGTAGCTTGATAAATTTCCAGTTGGAGTTGGGTGAGGTAGCAACCTCTTGTAGGTTATAGCCTGTAGAAAATATTTGGGAGTTGAAGCTTCCTTGTAGGTTGTAGCTTGAAAAAATTGAGGTATGAGCCTCCTGTGGGTTGTAGCCTGCAGAAAATAGAGGGGAGTTGGTGCTTCTGTTTCAATTTGTAGCTTGATATATGTCCAGTTGGAGCTGGTTGAGGTGGGAGCCCCTTGTTGGTTGTAGCCTGCAGAAAATAGATGGGGGTTGGAGCTTCCTTGCAAGTTGTAGCTTGCAGAATTTGAGGCAGTAGCCTCTTGTAGGTTGGAGCCTATAGATAATCAGTGGTGAGAGGGAGTTGGAGCTTGCCTTTGCATCACAACAATAATAAGATGTGGTTTTCTCCCTTATGGGTTTCCACTTATATCTATTGTTTATGTGCTTGATTATTATGTGTTGATATGATGTATTATTCTTCTTAATTACTTGTTGTCCACACATTTAGTTTTTTGATTAATTATGTATTAAGCTTCTTATAAAATAAAGTAGTTAATGAGTTGAATGAAAAGAGTATAAATGAACAGGAATGTACTACACTGATTCACACCCCCCCCCCCCACAGTTTAGCTAAGGGTTCATCAATTGGTATCAGAGCAGGTTCCTTTGGTGTAAGCCTAAGAGCTTGAAGGAGATCTGGTTGAGTCATGGACTATCAAAATGTACCCATGTTGAGTACAAAAAACTTTCCTAAATCGAGAGATAAGGTTAAAATAGATTTAATGGCTTATGAACCTGAGGTATGAAAGCTTGTATGTGATGGTTACTGCATAGACTCTCCCTCTTTGCAAGAACAATAGTGGAATGCCAAGGAAAAATGTGTGATATATAACAGTCTTCATAACAAGGATATTGATCCAATAATGGATTTAAATTTTGCAAAAGGAATCTAGAATAGATTGCATCTCATGCATGAAGGAGACACTAGTGGTTGCATTATCAAGAAGGAAAAAATAAGTAAGAAGAAGAAGAAAAATTCATTTCAAAAGGAAAAAGTTCAATCAAATAAGATACCTACTAGGGTGAATTAATGCGATTGCCATGAAGAAATTACATTTGAAGAAAAATCCAAACCTGACACAGCCTTAACTGAAATAGAAAGATTGAATAATGAAAACAAAGGCCTTAAGACATTGGTGCAATATGTGATGAGAGAGAATATGAAGATAAGGAAGAAAATTTTGGCCTGAAGGCACAACTTGAAGAAGCAAGGAGTTTAGGAAGAATGATTAATAACCAGCTCAAGGAGAGGGATATACAATATGAAACACTAGAGTCTAAAATCATTTCAGTTGGAAGACAACTAGATGAAGAAGAAGCTAAATTTTTTAGAATATTGGACAAAGGCACCGGTAAGCACAAAGGTAAGCTTCCATTCAAGTGCTTTAACTATGGAAGAGTGGGCCACTGTGCCTCAAAATGTCCCAATAAGATAACAGAGAATCAGTCTAAAGGGAAAGAGAAAAAAATCTCCTATAATATGCAAAAAGGGAAGAAATTTAAGAGAAAAACCTTTTTTGCCCAGCAAGATAGCAGTGCATCTGAAAGCTCAGATGAATCCCTAGATGAAGATGGAATATCAGAATTCGCATTAATGAGTATGGATGATATTGAATATAATCCTATGGAATCTAAATAAGAAGGTAAGGTAGAACTTAAGGGGGAGTTGGTGAGTGCCCTAAAGGAAATTGATAGACTCAAGCTCAAGACTAGAAAACAGAAGGAAATCCTTTTGAAATATGTTAAGGAAGAACCAAACTATAAATATTTTATTAAGTTAAATATTGAACTAGAAGAATCTAGAAAGTATAAGACATTCTGCTGCAACAAATAAGAAAGAAAAATCAATAATGTGGAAGATTGGAAGAAGAGGTGGTGAATCTGAGGAAGAAATCAGAAAAGGCTCAAACCGATGTAACAATGAACATTCAATAGTTAAAAGGTTTTGAACAATTGGACATGATATTGAATGCACAAAGATCTCCTCTTGTAAACACTAGGATAGGATATGAAGGAGAATCCAACAAATCAAAGGCAGAGGATAAGTAAGCTATTACTTTTGTGAAAGCTGTAATAAAGGAAAATGATAACTCTCATCAATCTAAGATTATTTTAGCTAGAAGACTGATAGAAGAAAGGAGCAGGTTGTGTAAGCAGCTTGAAGATGAGATTACCTCCATGGAGAACTCAGAGAATGCAGACATTGAAAGGGATGATGAAGTAGCTAAAAAAGGATTTACAGAAGCAAAAGCCATCAAGAAATTGATGTGTAATGAAACAAATAGAAACAAGCATGATATTGAATGCACAAAGATCTCCTCTTGTAAACACTAGGATAGATATACAAGAACTAAAGAATCAAAAAGGCAGAGGATAAGTAAGCTATTACTTTTGTGAAAGTTGTAATAAAGGAAAATGATAACTCTCATCAATCTAAGATTATTTCAAACAGAAGACTGATAAGAAGAAAGGAGCAAAGTTGTGTAAGTGAAATGAAGATGAGATTACCTATGGAGAACTCGCAGAATGCAGACATTGAAAGGATGATGAAGTAAATTTTCAAAAAAGGATTTACGTACAGAAGTATCAAGAAATTGATGCAATGGTACCAAATAGAAAAAGTACATCCATCAAGAGACAAAGAATGAGAGGAAGAAGAAAGCAGTTGAAAAAAGCTCAATTGTTCCTGAAGATAAATTGAACAAGTTCGAAAGATCTCAAAGGATGTTCTTTCCTCCTATGAAAAATATCACATGTTTCTCTTGTCATAAACTAGGATATATTGCAACAATTTGTAAGACAAGGGATATCAACTTTAACCAGCAAAAGATGCAGAAAATGAGAAGACCCCCTCAAGCAATAAAATGGAAAATGCAATATTTCATTAGGTACACAAATCATTTCTGTGGCTACTATTATTCATGCAATGACTTTGGACATGCAGCAACTCAATGTAAGATGAAGAAAATCAAGTTTAACCAGAAAAATATGCAGCAAATGAGAAGACTACCTCAAGCAAACAAATGGAAAGGAAAGCCTTTCACCAGGTACATAAATCATTTCCAAGGCTACTGTTATTCATGAAATGAATTTGGACATAAATCTATTGAATTTAAACTATGTTAAAAAAGGATCACAAAATGTTATACATCAGCTCAAATGTACCTAGCTAAAATAAGATGTTATGTATGCCACAAGCTTGGACACAAAGAAAATGACCGTAGTTTCCATTACAATGCACTTGTATAGATGATAAATTAAATAAAATCAACACCAAATCGTGAATCAAAATGAGATGTAGATATTATGAGGAACCCTAACAAAGTATGGAAGAAGAAGAAAAAGGGGGAGCTTTTTTACTTCAATAACATGATGAATCCATCATAGTCTCAGGTAGAGTTGCTCTAGGAAGAAACGCAAATATTCAGTCAGTGATAGAAAAGAAGCAACATCCCAGGGGGAGAGCAGTTCATAAAAAGTCCCCATAAGAGTTGTCAAAGAAGAGCTGCTTGGAATAAGAACAACTAAAAGTTCAGGAAGGGAAAGGAGAATTCCTCAGGCAGAGAAATATAGAGGAAGAATGACACTTGAAGCATTCAATAGCCAACAGGTTGATGGAAGAAGAGAAAGAAGAAAGCAGCCATGGTGGTAAAGGGAACATTAGTCATGAACTTGGAAACTAAGAGGATGATTACACTTTGTATCTCACTGCAAGTGTTGATAATGAAACAAAATTCTTTTAATAAGGATGAAAAAGAAAAATGTTATTATCATTATATCATTACAAATATCCATCCCAAATGTTATTATTGGAGTAGTGGTATTATATAGGTCCTCAGGATCGAAATAATATGGTATGCATCATGGTGGTGGTATGGTAGAAATACATCAAGGAAGTAGTCCCATCGTTATCAACATTATAATATGTGTGGATTAAGTTCTGGTTTCTCTTATTAGTGCAAAGTATCTTCTAGTTGCAAATGTTGGAGAATGTCGAGTTGTGTTATCAAAGCATCGAAAGGTCGGTAAAATATCAAAGCATCATTATCTTATGTCTATTGATGTGTTATATTGAGTGCTAAAGAATCACGTAGTCTTGGATATGAATGTCTGTGGGGGCCCTTGTTTTTGTTTAAGTTTTGAACTCTTGGCCAAGACATTTTGAACTTTGACTCTTTTTGAGTTGCGGAATAAATACACATGGCAACCGTGACCGCGCCGCAGCGACCAGGAGTTGCGGAGCTACCAAGGTGGCGCGGAAGCACTCGATAGCTGGAGATCGAACAGAGATAAGTGAAGATGAAAGAAACACAGCAGAAAACAGAAAGTGGAACACGCAGACATCAGAAGAGAAGCTGGGAAAAGCCAGAGTAAAGACACAGAGAAGCTGCCAGTCGCGAGGAGCGGGTGAATAAATGGCGATCACCCGGCTAAAAAGAAGGGTTGTTGAAGGTTGAGTGGATACAAAGGAAGTCGCGAGGATCGAGACAGGGAAGGACGCGCAGAGCAGCTGCGGAAGAATCATGCTTGTTCTTCCTATGGTTTCTTACTTTCTATGTTCTTCCTTTCTGTTCTAAAATCCATCTGTATCAGACTTGTGAGTTATCAGAGAAGAAAGCTATGTAATCATGTGTTCGGCGAGAAGAATAATAGAAGGGAAGATTGCTGTCTCAATAAGTTGTTCATGTGTTGTAATGTGTTTACACTGATTTAAAATTTTAAGTTGCGACTGTCTGAATACTTAGTAAGTGATCTTGCATGTGTAATTTGGTATATGTAATGGATGCACTTTCTTTCTTTGGTTGCGGGTTTATTCCTTACCAGTGATCTCATCCCCTTATGCATATGGTCGCGGCACGCCTCGGGTGAGACGCACTGCTCTCCAAGAGCAGGGTGAAAATGCCGGCGTGTTCCTAGACTACACCAGACCCCTTGTTGGCCACAACCCTTGAACCTGGGTCTTGCCCGCGAGACCTGACTTTTCGCCAACAAATGGTTCCGTTGCCGGGACCTGCATGTTCTGAGGGGATCTAGATCATGGTCTCGAGGATTTTTGAAGGAGCAATACGGCAATGGTGGGATGATCATCTTGACCAGTTCATTGCTCAGCAAGCAAAGCTGACCAAGAAAAAGGAGGCGGCGATCAAGGAGCTTGTTCTTTTCTCTGATTCAGCCAGTGATACGTACGAAATTTTCTGGGGAAGGTTCCCTACTGACCTTTACAATTGGTTGCGAAGGTTACGAGCGACGGTGCCCCAAGAAGGCTCGCGGAAGATAAACCGCAGGTGGGCGCACGAAGACCTGGTAGCACTGCATCGGGTAGATACTGAACTAACCCACGCAGTGGATTTTTGGGTAAAGACCACGTTGGAAGGATACGTTGTGGAGTTTGCCGCTGAGTGCTACCAATCCTTCTCGAAGGCTGAGGCTGTTTTTCACTCCGGGCTGAGGGGAAAGCTGTTGAAGGAGATTCCGTTGTGGATCAAAGCCCTAATGGTGGACGAAGGGTTGATTGAATTCCACAAAGCGAGTATGGAAGCGTAAACCACCCGTACTGGGGGAAGGATTGAGGGGACCGATGCTGTGTAGACTGTAAGAGTGGGGAGCGGGGGATGGACGTTGAGGCCGCATGCAAGTTGCGGGAGTCACGTGCGCATCGGCGGGCACAGATCGCCGATAGGTGGCGAAGAAGGGTAATGAGAGATTTGAAGAGAAGGGAGATCGAGAGGAAAAATCAGAAGGAGGCGCCTCAGAAGACAAGACCCATGGGTTTGGATACCCGGACAGGAGACGAGACGGCAGCGGACGTACGGTGGGTGCATGGGAGCCCAGCGACGCGAGAAAGAGAAGTAACGACTAGCGAAGATAATGGAAAGATGCAGCCCGAAGAAACTTCTGATGACGAATGGCACGGCGTGATGCAGTAGATGTTCCAGGATCAGATGGCACCCACCCCTCCAGGCAGCCCTACGTCCCGCTTTCCACATGGCCAGGATCCCGACCTTCCCCTGGTACTTTATCAACCTTTAAGAAATATTTTTATTCAGTTACAAGCATTAAGTCAGTCATATAGTAGTTCAGCGGCGTCGGTAACGCCCAGTAGCAGCAGCGTTACTAGTAGTAGTATTTTCCCTAGTGGGACCGTTACGCAACCAAGACCCGGAGGTTTTATCCTGGTTAATTCTCCGCAAGTACACATGGCTGGATCTTTCACCCGGTACCCAGAGTTCTCTGGCCGGGGAAATGACGACGTAGAACAACACTGGTATCTGTGCGAAGCCATCTGGAGGGCTCGACAGACGCCGGATGCAGGGAAGTTAATAGAGTTTCAAACCATGCTCAGAGAGAGAGCTCTGCGTTGGTTCATCAAGTGGTCCGAGGCGCACCCTAACCCGGTAATTGCGGACGTGAAGCGGGATTTTGTCCGCGAATTCAAGCTTCCCCAGACAGACCAGCAGGGCCTGTCCGAGCTGTGGGAAATTAAGCAGAAGGAAGGTGAGACCGCATGGGAGTTGATGCGGCGATTCAAGGACGCGATCAGGAAACTCAGCTACCCGATCGATCCAAACCACCAGAGGGACTGGTTCATCAAGGCTCTGCTCCCCTTGACACGAACCCCTCTTACTCAGCAGAAGATTGATAATCTGCAGGACGCTTTGGAGCAAGCCATGAAGATTGAAGCCATGGCGGGCTACCCCCGGAATATCGGGGGGTGGTGGCCCCGCAAGACCCTTCTTTGGTAGGGTTGCAACACCAGATCGCCAGCTTGACCGAAAATCTCAAGGAACTTCAGCCGGTGAGGCCAGCGCGACCGAATGTTTGGTGTACACATTGTCTGGTCGAGGGCCACGTCGCAACCGAATGTCCTCGGTTGCGCGGCGCAGGAGCAGGACCCTCGGTCGCAGCTATCCAGGGAGGTCCACCACCAGGGGGTGGTGCGGGGATGAACCCGCAGGGAGTCTACCAGCCGCAACAGACCTTTGCGGCGTTCCAACCGCAACCGGGGTCCTCCACCACAGAGTACTGTGAGATTTGCCGGACGATGGGGCATCCACCTCGGATGTGCCCGATATTGCAGAAGTACTCCACGGTCCCGAATAATGTATACTGCGAATTCTATGTGTCTACGACCCACAACACTGAGCAGTGCAGGGCGCTTGATGCTCTTGCGGATCGATTGGATCGTCCCTCGTACAGGGTGAACGAGGCTCCAAGGGGAAGAGGTGGCGGCATGCGGGGAGGCCGAACAGGCGGACGCGGTCCGGTCAAATGCTACAACTGTGACCAAGAGGGTCATGTGGCTCGAGAGTGTCCCCTTCCGCGACAACCCTGGTGTTCCCAGTGCCGGGTCAACGCCCATGCTACGGAAGACTGTCCGGAGCTCATCAAGAAGTGGGAAGAACGGGTGCGGCAGAGGGGAGCGAATCTGATAAACTCAGAACCGCGAGGGGCCGCAACCCCTGACATGCAGAATGTTGCGATAATAACAAGGGGCGGAAAGAAGACGGGCGAGGATGCCCACGAGAAGGAGCCATCACGAGTGGTTCGGCTGGCATCCCCAAAGAAGTTGATCCGGCCCGAAGTCCAGAAGAAGTATTTTCAGGAGGCGGTTGAGGCATTCGCCCAGTTGCGGAACGAGGGAGGGTTGGAGGAACCCAGGCGGGCGGAATCCGGCGTGAAGAACGTCGCAGACACTGTGGTCGAGGATTGGCTCCGGCTATTTCTCAGGATTGTCGATAACGCTGTGCTGCGGCAGCAGCTCAAGCATGCTTTGGACGGAGCGCTACAGGGGCGCGCAGAACCTAGAGATCCGGCGGACGCTAGCCCTCAATACGTCCCTCAATACGTGCAACGTGTCAAGCGGAACAAGCAACGAACAGGCAAAGAATTCCGGCTTAACACGCAGGTCGCAGGTTTCCAAATTAGCGACACCATGTTGGACTTGGGGTCCGACGTCAACATACTGCCACGAAAGACATGGGAGGCTCTTGGAAAGCCACGGCTCGCCTATTCCCCAATCCAACTCAGGATGGCGAACCAGTACTGCATTTTTCCAATCGGCCGACTCGAAGGAGTCGAGGTCGACGTTGCGGGCGTGAAGACATACGCCGATTTTGAGGTTATCGATATCGTGGGCGATAAGGATCCCTATCCTGCTTTACTCGGCATTGATTGGGCTTTTGAGAATTATGCCATCATCGACCTTAAGAAGGAGCTGATGATTTTTGAGGATGGGGAGGTACGGGTTACTCAGCCTCTCGACCCGTATCAGGGTCCGCAATATACAGAACCGGTGGACAGTCGGGAGGATGCTCAGATGATGGACGATCTCTATCAGATTACTGCAGGGAAGCGGGACGATTATATTAACCCGACCGCAACAGGCTCTATCAGTTGGCGGAGTGTGCAGAGCTCGGAGCTCGGATCCGAGCTTGCGTGGGAAGACTGGCAGCAAGGGGGGTATGAGACCACCACGCGGAGATGTGCCTCCATCGCTCAGGTCCGGTGGGTAGGGACTGAGATCCACGGATACCCCACATTATCAAACATGCAAGCAGTGAATACTTTTATTGCCAAGGTGGAAGACCGGGTCCCAGAGGAAAGCCGGATACCACTTTTGGATGTGGCCTTGAAGTCAACATCGGGACGATGGTGGAACAATCATCGCAACACTCTGTTGCGATGGGAGCGTGTGGCGGATGCTCTGCGGGCACGCTTCAAAGAGGATGAAGGGCCCTGCATTACACTTAAACATCATGGAGCTTCCGACCCGCGATAGCATTTGCGGGCGTGCGAGGAACAGTGGCGTAGCGCCAGGTACCCTGAGGAGTTGTGGGTCCACAGGTTTGTCCACTCCCTGGGTACAATCCCCCAGGCCTGGTACCTGGAGGAAGAGCGGAAACGGGGAACCCGCTCCTGGCAAGTAAGTCGCGGAGAAGTTCGTCCAGAGCTTCTCACTCGAAGGAGAGACGGCGCAGGAATCTCAGGCCCTACAAGCCGTCAAGGAGGTTCTTTTTTTCCGCCATCCTGAGCCCGATGAGGGCCCGGTGGCGTCACGCTTCGGGGTCAAGCGCGAATTGGTTTGCCAACGAATTGACGGCGATCCGGAGGATGATAGTTTGGAGGACCTTAGGCATCTCTATTTTGACGAAAAGGAAGGCGAGCGCAGCATCCGCGACGAGCCGACGACGGAAGGAGTCCATTTGTAGCCCCTCAAGACAAAGAAGCTGAACATTGGAACGAAGGAGAAACCTAAGCTGGCAACAGTGGGAGATTACTGGGACGAGGAGACGACAAGAGAAATTTTCAGCCTCCTCCGGGAGTATGAAGATTTATTTCCGTCATCAGTTGCGGACCTGAAGGGGATCAAGGGGGATCTGGGCGAGATGCGCATCACACTGAAACCGGGAGCCAGGCCGGTGAAGCACCGACCCTACCGGTTGAATCCACGTATCAAAGAGAAGGTCAAGATGGAGATCGACAAGATGCTGGCTGCGGGTCTCATCTTTCCAGTAGAAGAAGCCGAGTGGGTAAGTCCCATTGTCATCCAGAACAAGAAGGACAAAGCGGAAATCCGTGTCTGTGTAGACTATCGGAGTTTGAATAATGCTTGTATCCACGATCCGTTTCCCACTCCCTTCAGCGACGAAGTTCTAGATCATGTCGCGGGAAACGAAGCTTATTCCTTCACTGATGGGTTTTCGGGCTACCATCAGGTGCGCATCGCCGAGGAAGACAAAGCAAAGACGACATTCACCACTGAGTGGGGATCATTCACATACCACGTTATGTCGTTTGGTCTGAAGAACACACCGGCTATGTTTTCCAGGATTGTCATTGCTGCTTTCCGGGAGTACATTCACAAGTTCCTGGAAGTATACATGGACGACTGGACTGTTTACAGCCTGCTGAAGAAATACGCCTCTCTGTTGCGTGTTATGTTCGACCGGTGTCGCCAGCTGCAGATTTCCTTGAACTTGAAGAAATGTATTTTTGCAGTACCATTCGACACACTCTTGGGTCACGTGGTGTGCAAGCAAGGGGTCTGCGTTGATCCTGCCAAGGTCGCGGTCATCGTCCACATGGAGGCCCCCGAGAACGTGAAGCAGTTGCGGGCACTGCTCGGGCACACAGGATACTACAGGCGGTTTATCCGCAATTACGCCAAAATCACTGCCCCTCTGGAGAAACTGTTGCGGAAGTCAGAAGCATTTGAGTGGACGGCGGAGTGCAGGAAGGCACTCGACACATTGAAGGAGAAGTTGGCGACGGCACCCATACTTGTTCATCCCAACTGGGATAAGCAGTTCCATGTGCACATTGATGCGTCCGGAATTGCACTTGGAGCTGTATTGGCGCAACCCGGGGAAACGACAGTTGACCACCCCGTCTACTTCGCCAGCCGACGGTTATCAAACGCGGAGAAGAATTACACCACGACCGAGCGGGAGGCGTTGGCGATGGTGTAATCTCTCCAGAAGTTCCGCCACTATCTTCTGGGCGGAAAATTTATATTCTTCACGGACCATTCCGCACTAAAATATCTGGTCAATAAGCCTGTGTTGGAAGGAAGAATCTGTCGATGGCTTCTACTTTTTCAGAAGTTCACGTTTGAGGTGATTGTCAAGCCTGGCAGGTTGAATGTGGGTCCCGATCACTTATCCAGGTTGGAGACAGGAGAGAATGAAGGCTCGTTGGATGATCAGCTTCCGGATGCTGACCTCTTCCGCATTGAGGCAATACCAGATTACCTGGCTGACATTGCCACGTATCTGACCACGGGACAGTGCCCTGGGGATTACACCCCGCTTCAGAAATTCCACTTGGTTGTCCGGGCGGCCGACTATCAATTGATCGCGGGGCAGCTGTAAAAACTGGGCCTGGATGAGGTGTTGCGCAGGTGTGTTCTTGACCACGAGCAGGAAGCAGTGATGTGGGAATGTCACAGCGGTGTTGCGGGAGGACACGTGGGTGCGAAACCCACCGCAAGGAAGGTGCTTCAAGCTGGCCTATGGTGGCCGACGGTACATGCAGACTGTAAGGCCTATGTGAAACGTTGCGATGTTTGCCAGAGGACGGGAAGGCCTTCGCACAGGGACGAGCTTCCGCTACACCCGGTGCATGTGTTGCGGCCGTTCGAAAAGTGGGCTGTTGATTTCGTAGGCCCCATCGCACCAATCGCTCGCCATTCCAAAGCCCGGTACATCATTACCGCGACGGATTACCTCACACGGTGGGCTGAGGCAGCAGCGGTACGTGACTGCTCGGCAGAGACCGCTGCTCGGTTCATCTTTGAACACATCATCAGCCGCTTTGGCTGCCCACGGAGCTTAACCAGCAATCAGGGTATGCATTTCATTAATGCCACGGTCAAGTCGCTACTGGACACATTTATGATTCAGCATCATAAAAGCAGCCCATACCACCCGCAGGCCAATGGTACGGTAGAAGCCTTCAATAAGATTCTTGAAAAGGGCTTGACGAAAATTTGCAACGCTCAGCGGGATGATTGGGATGAGCGGCTACCAGCGACATTATGGGCTTACCGGACCACGGTAAAACGTTTGACCAACCAGACGCCATTCCAGCTGGTGTATGGCTGGGAAGCTGTGATTCCCGCCGAGTTCACCGTACCCAGCCTTTTGATCGCAACGTCCCTTCAATTCTCAGAAGAGGCGTCACTTCGGGAACGCCTCCAGGAGCTACAGGAGCTGGATGAGGCCCGATTTCTCGCGGAATTCCACCAGAAGGTTCAGAAGGCCAGACAGAAAGCATGGCACGACCGCCACATCAAAACTAAAGCCTTCCAAGTTGGCGGCAAAGTTCTCTTATACGACAGCCGGTTCCAGAAGTTTCCAGGCAAGCTCCAGATGCATTGGCTGGGACCGTACTTTGTCATCGAGATCCGTGACTCAGGAGCCGTTCGGTTGGCACAACTGGACGACACAGTTCTTCCGAGATGGGTGAATGGCGCACGCCTGAAGCCCTACCAGGAGTAGGTACTTCTCACTTTTCATTAATAACTCTCGCAACCGAGAGAACCCGTAGCGTAGCATAGTTAAATAACTCTCCCGTAACCGGGATGAATGTAGGTAGTCTTTTCCAATTGTCGGTACTCAGTAAAATAACCAGTCAGTTGCGGGAACATTACCGCAACCGACTGTGGTCGGGGCGGGCTAGTCCAGCGTGTCGCAGCGCTAGTCCAGCATGTCGCCGCTCCAGTCCAGCGTGTCATGCACGAAGGATCCATCCTCGTGCTAGTGTCAGTCCAAGTCATTTTCGTCAGTCCTTTTGTCAGTCCGTAGGATCGCTCAGATTTGGTCATAAATTCCCTTAATGGACAGTAATCATACCATAATCATTTGCCATCACCCGCAGTTCCCTCAGCCGTCGAGTCCGCCCATCTCCCCATGACGTCGTCAGCAACTGTCAGATTACACACAGGCCTGCGATTGATCGCACGATTATCGCAGGCAAGAAAGATAGCAAGAATTAATTGCCGTTATGGAGTCTCATCAACTCCGCGCGTGCCAGCAGATGGCCCAATTTGCATGAAGGCTATCAGCAAGAGGATGACGGACCAGTTCAATTTGGAAGTTGCAGCGACTCCGGAGCATTCGCAGTATCAGAGCACACAACACCTCGAAAGAAGTTACAGAAGAATCGTCCAAGTCTATCAGCGGCGCGCCAAGATGCCGAGAGCTCTCCTCTCAGTCCCTGAACCAGCGTTAGATAGCAGAATTCACCGAGTAGAGTCGCTGGTCGGCAAGTATGACAATGCACCATGTATGGACGCCAACTTGTCCGACCCGGCTGAGTTTCCTCACCTCCATTGGCAAATATACATGGAACACCATTATACGCTAGGTAGCAGCGCCAACAGTCGGATGCGGGAAGAATTCAGGGGCCTACAGTAGTCGACTTTGATGAATTTGAGGAGTCTTCCCGTCTTCGGAACTACAGGACCAGCTCTGCAATGTACCCGGTTCCTCCTCAGTCGGGTGCAGAACGGGTCCCTGTGGCTTAATGAAGAAATTCCAATACATGCCGCAGACATTAATCGGCTTACAGGGCTATCTCAAACTGGTTCAGATGTCTCCGTTGCTGGCCAGACATCCTCTAAGCGCGCCAGGAAGTCGGGTGACGCCGACCTATACACCAAGTATGGCACTCGCCGGGGTGGTAAAGGTGCCAAAATGGATTTGATAAACGTACCAGAAATCCGGTTCGCTTGCTACCTGATCGCTAGCAAGACCATGCGCCACTACACGAAGGGAGAGTGCACTCTGGACACAATTTCCATTGCAGAGCATTGCGTCCAGGGAGCCAGGTTGAATTGGAGCTCGTTTGTGTTGAAGGAACTCTTCGCGGCTTGCGAAGACAACTACAAGCGGACTACCAGTTTCATTTATGGGTACTTGCTCTTAGCGTTCGCCATGTGGAAATGGCATATTCCCCCTATCCGGACACCGGAGGAGATCACCGTGAGCCAGCCGCTCGCGATGAAATATTCCCCCTGGCAGGTGTCCACGGACCCCAGCAGCAAGCAGGTGAACGCAGAGGCGTTCCGGGCATGGTATGGGATGATGACCGATGTGGTCACTTACCAGCAACGGGTGCCCTGGCACCTGTTGGATGAATACAGTGAACAGGTGTGGTTTGGAGTCAGCCACAGCCACACTTTCATCCGGCCAACTTGCGTACCGCACCACACCTTTCATATGGCGCCCCTTCGCTTCCAGCTGAATGACAATGTTTTCCACAGGGAGGTCTCTGCGTGGCCGGGGGTTGTCCAGCACGTCCGCGACGGGGTCATCCGCTACAATTTTGAGGGGATGAGGGCCGCACAGCAGCCTGCCGCGACCGGCGCAGGGGGATCTTCACAAGTTGCGGCGGAGACAACACCAGATGCAGCTGGGACCGCACCGGACCTGCCTGAATCGCTGGTCCCCATCGTCGAGCATTTCAACGACCAGGTACGGAGACTCAATGTGGCAACTCAGGTTGCTTCAAGTGGTGCCCCTATATTTCCTTCTTTTGCTGAATTTCGTATTAATCGGTCCCGTGGTCTCTCCAATACCGCCCCCCTCATTTCCCCCATTCCCACTAACCTGTTCACTTCTGCCACCCCCCTCATCACACCAATGGGTGAACCGGGCCCCGAGCCCGATTCCTCCGACCCACCTCCACCCAAAAGGGCCTGCACTACGGTCACAGATCCAGTGGTCGATCTTACGGAGGATGATCCACCAGCCACTCCGCCCACAACAACTTTGATTCCGGAGGAACCGCTGATTGATCCGGCAGATTTCCTCAACCTTCGTCTCCCTCCCACCTCTTTCACTCCATCCACCGCCCCCTCCACCAGCCGACCACATTCAATAGTTAAAAGGTTTTGAACAATTGGACATGATATTGAATGCACAAAGATCTCCTCTTGTAAACACTAGGATAGGATATGAAGGAGAATCCAGCAAATCAAAGGCAGAGGATAAGTAAGCTATTAATTTTGTGAAAGTTGTAATAAAGGAAAATGATAACTCTCATCAATCTAAGATTATTTTAGCTAGAATAATGATAGAAGAAAGGAGCAGGTTGTGTAAGCAGCTTGAAGATGAGATTACCTCCATGGAGAACTCAGAGAATGAAGACATTGAAAGGGATGATGAAGTAGCTAAAAAAGGATTTACAGAAGCAGAAGCCATCAATAAATTGATGTGTAATGAAACAAATAGAAACAAGCATGATATTGAATGCACAAAGATCTCCTCTTGTAAACACTAGGATAGGATATGAAGGAGAATCCAGCAAATCAAAGGCAGAGGATAAGTAAGCTATTACTTTTGTGAAAGTTGTAATAAAGGAAAATGATAACTCTCATCAATCTAAGATTATTTCAGCTAGAAGACTGGTAGAAGAAAGGAGCAGGTTGTGTAAGCAGCTTGAAGATGAGATTACCTCCATGGAGAACTCATAGAATGCAGACATTGAAAGGGATGATGAAGCAGCTCAAAAAGGATTTACAGAAGCAGAAGCCATCAAGAAATTGATGTGTAATGAAACAAATAGAAAAAAACATCCACATCAAGAGACAAAGAATGAGAGGAAGAAGAAAGAAGTTGCAAAAGGCTCAATTGTTCCTAAATATCAATTGAAAAATTTAGAAAGATCTCAAAGCGGGATCTTTACTCCTATGAAAAATATCACGTTTCTCTTCTCATAAACCCAAACATATTGCAACACTTTTTAAGATAAGGCATATCAAATTTAACCAGCAAAAGATGCAGCAAATGAGAAGACCCCCTCAACAAAGAAAATGGAAAATACAATCTTTCACCGGGTACACAAATCATTTCCATGGCTACTGTTATTCATGAAATGAATTTGGACATGTAGCAGGTCAATGTAAGACAAAGAAAATCAATTTTAACCAGCAAAAGATGCAACAAATGAGACTACTACCTCAAGCAAACAAATAGAAAGGAAAACCTTTCACCAGGTACATAAATCATTTCCAAGGCTATTGTTATTCATGCAATGAATTTGGACATAAATCTGTTGAATGTAAACTATGTTCAAAAGGGAGCACAAAATGTTATACACCAGCTCAAACGTACCTAGGTAAAATAAGATGTTATGTATGCCACAAGCTTGGACACAAAGAAAATGACTGTAGGCTTCCATTTACATTAAAGGACTCTAGATAGATGATGCAACCAAATAAAATCAGACCAAACTGTGAATCAAAATGAGATGTAGATATTATGAGGAACCCTAACAAAGTATGGAAGAAGAAGAAAAAGGGGGAGCTTTTTTACTTCAATAACATGATGAATCCATCATAGTCTCAGGTAGAGTTGCTCTAGGAAGAAACGCAAATATTCAGTCAGTGATAGAAAAGAAGCAACATCCCAGGGGGAGAGCAGTTCATAAAAAGTCCCCATAAGAGTTGTCAAAGAAGAGCTGCTTGGAATAAGAACAACTAAAAGTTCAGGAAGGGAAAGGAGAATTCCTCAGGCAGAGAAATATAGAGGAAGAATGACACTTGAAGCATTCAATAGCCAACAGGTTGATGGAAGAAGAGAAAGAAGAAAGCAGCCATGGTGGTAAAGGGAACATTAGTCATGAACTTGGAAACTAAGAGGATGATTACACTTTGTATCTCACTGCAAGTGTTGATAATGAAACAAAATTCTTTTAATAAGGATGAAAAAGAAAAATGTTATTATCATTATATCATTACAAATATCCATCCCAAATGTTATTATTGGAGTAGTGGTATTATATAGGTCCTCAGGATCGAAATAATATGGTATGCATCATGGTGGTGGTATGGTAGAAATACATCAAGGAAGTAGTCCCATCGTTATCAACATTATAATATGTGTGGATTAAGTTCTGGTTTCTCTTATTAGTGCAAAGTCTCTTCTAGTTGCAAATGTTGGAGAATGTCGAGTTGTGTTATCAAAGCATCGAAAGGTCAGTAAAATATCAAAGCATCATTATCTTATGTCTATTGATGTGTTATATTGAGTGCTAAAGAATCACGTAGTCTTGGATATGAATGTCTGTGGGGGCCCTTGTTTTTGTTTAAGTTTTGAACTCTTGGCCAAGACATTTTGAACTTTGACTCTTTTTGAGTTGCGGAATAAATACACATGGCAACCGTGACCGCGCCGCAGCGACCAGGAGTTGCGGAGCTACCAAGGTGGCGCGGAAGCACTCGATAGCTGGAGATCGAACAGAGATAAGTGAAGATGAAAGAAACACAGCAGAAAACAGAAAGTGGAACACGCAGACATCAGAAGAGAAGCTGGGAAAAGCCAGAGTAAAGACACAGAGAAGCTGCCAGTCGCGAGGAGCGGGTGAATAAATGGCGATCACCCGGCTAAAAAGAAGGGTTGTTGAAGGTTGAGTGGATACAAAGGAAGTCGCGAGGATCGAGACAGGGAAGGACGCGCAGAGCAGCTGCGGAAGAATCATGCTTGTTCTTCCTATGGTTTCTTACTTTCTATGTTCTTCCTTTCTGTTCTAAAATCCATCTGTATCAGACTTGTGAGTTATCAGAGAAGAAAGCTATGTAATCATGTGTTCGGCGAGAAGAATAATAGAAGGGAAGATTGCTGTCTCAATAAGTTGTTCATGTGTTGTAATGTGTTTACACTGATTTAAAATTTTAAGTTGCGACTGTCTGAATACTTAGTAAGTGATCTTGCATGTGTAATTTGGTATATGTAATGGATGCACTTTCTTTCTTTGGTTACGGGTTTATTCCTTACCAGTGATCTCATCCCCTTATGCATGTGGTCGCGGCACGCCTCGGGTGAGACGCACTGCTCTCCAAGAGCGGGGTGAAAATGCCGGCGTGTTCCTAGACTACACCGGACCCCTTGTTGGCCACAACCCTTGAACCTGGGTCTTGCCCGCGAGACCTGACTTTTCGCCAACAAAATGTCCGCCTTTTGAAGTCAGTATTGATATAATTTCAAGGCCTCTTTCTTAAGTCATCCATAAGCTTGTTGAAGTCTATCTCATGAAACTTCAAGTAGCCAAATTGAAGATGTTTCCCGAAGAACATGGGGATAGAACAGTTGAAGTGTCTTAAGTATGATGGTTTAGTTGTGTTAATCTTACTATTGAAGGTCAAGAGTCTATTATTGATTCATCTGAAACTTACTTCAGCATAAAGGAATAATTGATATTTCACTATTGTAAAGAGTTGATCATTGAACTACATACCCCCTTGTGTCATAAATAAAAGTGTATAGTTGATAATAAGATTGTATCACTCGAGGGTTTTATGTTTAAATATGTAACTCTTCAGTATTAAAAGTCATTGGGCCTTTTAGATTGAAAGATATTGTCTAATATTACAATAAAGTGTAAGCTTTGTTTGAACTCATTGTTCACATCAACATCAAGGGCCTTTGACTTGTAGTGATTACATCTTCATCAGAAGTCTAGCAAATATCACTATCATCAAGCAGCAAGGGACAAAAGAATAGAACATTCTATGGTGACGTGCCTTCCAAAATTCACATGAGTTGTGATAGCATCAGTTTGTTGTGTATATTCATTTAATAACAAAAGAACTGAATGAAGGATGCTTATATTGAACTTAAAGAGGAGATTCTCTAGGAAGCACCCAGCGTTATTATTGGAGCAGCGTTGGTATTGGAGCAAGCATTATTGATGTGATGAGCTTGTGTTGAAGTTGGGTATGTTTTTTTTTTGGAGGTAAGTAGAAAAATGAATGATAAAATTGTGAACAATCTCTCTTTGAGACTCCAATTAAATAAATTGAAAATTTCTTCCTGAAACGCATTGTGATAAAACAATTGATTGATCCCGCATCTCCACCAGTACAAAAATGATGCTAGCATTAGATTATGTATATTTTATTGTTGTTGAGAACAGTGGAAAGCCAAATACAAATAACTGGGAGTATTAAGGGTATCATAACTATGGTTGTATATGCAAGCTGAAGTGAAAATTACCGCATGGATTATCAATGGGTATCATATTATCTCGTGGCCTTGGATGCATATACATTTTTGGCATAAGTGTATGCCGTAGAGATCAAATATATCAAGCTTTAACCATTAGTATTTCTTAAGCATGTGTTACACCTAAAAGTAATATAATAGTGGTATGTGGGTGAATTTGAGAATCCATTATAAGAAAGTATGAGTGGCTGACCAATGAACCAAGTTCTGTGTAAAGACATCCTTGAATCTGCAATGAAATCACTGTGTAATCTGGTAGTAAAGGTGAACCGTGGCTGCAAAATATATGTTGGCATCATCATATTTTAATAGATGTGTACTGCAGATGTGTATTGCAGAAGAAGACATATTCCATCTACAATCTTCCTCAATAGATATGTATCTCATATGAAGATCATAATATAGACTAAAGTATATTTGGAGCAGACTTTATATATCATATGGAGCATTCTCAATATTTTAGTATTATTCCAATGATGTATTTCTAGTTATATAAGTCTGGTGTAGTTTGTTCTATGGAGTGTCCTTATCATCATCTTTAGCATTATACAAGTGCAAGGATTTTTTGCTTTAGGATGGTATCAGCTTACTATGTATATACATACAATTTCAATTATTCCCAAAGTGTTCTCCCAACAATGCTTATACACCAAATGGAGTAGGAGTCCCAGGCAGGTATGTGGACAGAATGAAGAATGCTTATGCAGAACTCTAATAAGGAAATGATGGAAATTACACTGGAAAAAGGTGTAACCCTTTCCCATTGATGTCAAAGGGGGAGGAAAAGAAAGTAGAGGAATATAAACATTTCTCAGAATGAAATGGGGATGAAATGTTGGAGGAATTGTTGCCATCAATGCTAAAGGGGGAGACTATTGGAAATATTTTCATTGATGGAAAACAAACAAAAAGTAGCAGCACCAGAATTATCATTGAGAACAAAGGAGCAGATCAGGATCAGCTGGAGTATAAAGGAGAAATAAGGCAAAGAAGGAAAAATTTAAGCAGAGAAGCATAAAAGAGAGGCAAACGAGAAACACAGATTAAAAAAGAGGCAGAGGAGCAACATTAGAGGAAAAGAAGCAAGGTAGAGGAGCAGCAGAGAGGCGTCGATCAACACCAGAATTATCATTAAGGAAAAGGAGTAGAGAGGAGCAGTAAAAAAGCAAGGGGCAGCATTAGAATATTTATCGAGGATCAAAGATAGCAAATGAGCAAAGGCAGCAAAAGAGAAAAGGCAACAAAGGCAACAAAGACAACAGAGGCAGCAAGTTTGGGACGAGTCATGCTATTTTAAGTTCAAAAAATCTCAAGAGTCGAGCTATTGAATATGTTCATAACAATGCACAAGTCAGGGTCGAGTCGTGCAAATATCCATACAGAATAGTGTTCAGAGACTTCACCGCAAATCGCAATCGCAACAGAAGACTTGACCCCACAAATCGCAAATAAATCTTGATATGCATGTTGAGATGGACGGTCAAAATCTTAGAGCAGAAATAAAGGTTGAGAGATGGATGGTTAATATCTCATCGTAGATTAAATTGTGAAAATGTCGAAGTGGACACGTGTCGGGTGGAGGTCCTTGTGCATATCGCATAGCGCATGCGATATGCTATAAGAGTTAACGGTAGAGATGTAAACTTGCAAAGTTGCGATAATGTGCAGAGTTTGCGATGTGATGTGATCGCATATCACTATCGACATTTTTTTATATATTTATATGTTAATTTATTGCAAGTTAATTTTTTTAAGTTGCGATGCGATAAGAAATAAAAATTTCGAAATGCGAAGAGCGAGAGATGACATGGAAAGATGGCATGGAAATGACATGGCGATGGCATGGTAGTGACATGGAAATGACATGGTAGTGACATGGAGATGACGTGGCAGTGACGTGGCGATGACATGGCAGTGACGTGGTAATGACATGGAAGTGACATGGCGATGACATGGCAGTGACATGGAAAGGTGATGTGGCACAATGACATGGACCTGGCCCGCATATCGCACATCGCAAGCTCAAGAGGATAAGCACTCAAGAATCATGTTAAAGTGTTGAAGTGTGAATTGTGATAAGAGTATTGGATGCAACATGCTTCAAAGCTAAAGTCTAGAGGATTTAAAGTCCAGCATGGGACCTATTTGCATACCACACATCGCTATCGGTGATTCTTATATTTATATGCGAAGTCATCACAAGTTAATTGTTTTAAGTTGAGATGCGATAAGAAGTGTGGTTTGCGATGTGATGCAATCGCATATCGAATATGATAAGAGGAAACGTGTTATTGCTATGAGCTAAATATTGCAACATGCGATAAGGGGTGGATGCGATGTAGCTTCAAATTTAAATTGCAAAGGATTTAAAATCGGAATAAGGGCTTTTTGTAAAGAAATTGCATCGAAGGAGCAAAAGGAGGATTATAATGTAAAACCTATGGAACGCTGAAATGTGATAGATGTGAGCGTACGCGATATCGTTAAGAGGTAAATATTAATATATTTAAGATCCAGGGTTCTGTTGATCAGCGGTTGTCATTGAGGTCAACCCAAGCAGCACCAGGGGCTAATCCAATATTGCATGGGAATTTTGACCTACCAAATTAATATATTCTGGGTCAATAATGATTTTTATGGTTTCTACTTGTCGAGATGTTTCCGTTGATATATGGCACGCCATGTAATTCTTCACGATTTGAGAGATATTCATGTTTGAAGTTTGTACCCCAGTTAGTGGGCTAAAACCCCATGGGGTTGGGGCATGGGTCATTGAAAAGTCATAATTAATATTTTTTATGCTTCTAAAATCCCTCCCACGTTCACTTGTTGAAGCCCCTCTCAACTTAAGCATTCATATAAATTGTGATCTTCATTTCCTCCTTATGCAAGGGATTCGGCCATCTGAAACAGGTCATCGTGGAATTTTCGCTCTAACTTTTTTCTACGAAGGTTCAGAAGTTGTAATTTTTATGAGGCGAAGCCAAAATCCTAAGGAAGCTACAGTAAAAATTTTAGATCAAGGTATGCAATATTTTTGGAGATATGATCTGTGGAAGTCAGGGTTTTTGCAGGCTCCTGAAATTCATCTCAAAGAAGTGACCTTGGTAAATTCGTCATAACTCTCTCTCTGAGTATTGGATTGGAATTCCATAAAAATTGGCTAATAGTGCACAATCTTTAAATTTTTCTCTATCAATGTCAGAGACAAATGAAGAAACAGTGACACGTGGTATGCCGTACAAGTGCGCTCTGCTGAAGCAGTCCTTAATTAGGGAATTGTGAGAGATTGGGTATAACTCTCTCTTGAAGAATCCAAATTGGGTCAGACCTATGGCATCAGAAAGAGGACTGAGAGGAATACTACAAGACTGAAAATTAGATATCGATAATCTAAAATAACAGATATACACCAGATTCAATATTGAGCTCCTGGAAGGCAAGAAATATCTAGATCATGTGTTTTCAAGGGTTGCAAAGGACCAGACTTTCTACGGCAGCAAAGTAAAGAAAGGTGCAGCAGATAGTAGCATGACAAGAGCAACACCCAAGGTGCATAACAACAATAGGAAGTTCATCATATGAAGTCTTCAAGTGGGAAGCACTGCATACAATCATTGTAAAGGTATCATTGTACTTAGTCATTGTAAATACATTATTGTACAAATTGTACCAGTGTCTATCTGCCAAGGGTTGAAGAGGTAGTGTTGGGAGGTCTAGGATCATCATTAGGTGGTTGTGTCAAATTTGGGGTTATGGTCTAGTATATCTTCTTCTTCTGCATCATTCTATATCACTATAAAGTGGACCATTTTCCCTGGTACGGGAGTCAATTCTTCTTTTATTCTTCTATAGGGTGGTAGGGTGGTGCTAGGGTGAGTTGTTGCTCATTGGGTGTCAGGGCATACGTTCATTTGCCACTGAAGAATCTCGGGCATTGGAGCGTCCATCCAGTGGGAGCTGGAGAAGAATTATTTTCTAGATTCTAGGAATTTGGAGCTTTATTTTCAACTGGAGTTGAATATTAAAGAATTATTAGAAAAGAATTAGGTTGTTTTTGTCCCGGAGTGGGTTTCCACCTTAAAAACTGTGTGCATTTGTGTTCCTCTTGTTTTTTGCTATCATTGTACAAACACTGATAATAATTGAAGATTAACTAATGCTCTAATTGAAAGGAATATTGATTCACCCCCCCTCTCAGTATTTCCAACAATTGGGTATCCAGGCTTGGTTCCTTGATAGCGGTTTAAGCTGGCTGGAAGGAAGTCATGGAGCATGCGGGAAATGGTGGCCACCTCTATTCAATGAAAATAATTATGCACTTTGGAAAGGAAGAATGGAGGTCTATCTCTTGGTGCAAGGTTACGAAGTATGGGACACTGTTCAAAATGGATTTACATCAACCGCGGATGAACAAGGTAAGAAGAATTTGGTAACTGATGCAAAAGCAAAGAATATTATTATCAGTGGACTTATTGAATCTGCTTATCATAAGGTGTTGGGTTGTAGAGCCACCAAAAATGTATGGGACAAGCTTGAGAATATATATGTAGGTGACTTAAATTTCAAAGAAGCAAAGCTTCAAATCTATAGAGCAAAATTTGAGCAACTAAGAATGAAAGAAGATTGCAACATTGCTGCATACTTTCAATACGTTGATGAAATAACCAATACTCTGGAAGGATTTGGCGAGCCAGTTGACAAGAAGACTATTATATGGAAGATTCTTAGAACGTTACTAGGGAGATTCAACCCAAAGGTATCAGTCTTAGAATACAGTTCAAATCTGGACAAACTCAACAAAGAGGAATTACATGGAGTTCTCATAGCATATGAAATGAGACTTGATGAAGAAGAGGGTACTTCACATCTAGAAACTGCGTTTGTTGCATCTAAGAAAACCAATAAGGATAAACAACCTTCAATTCAAAATACATGCACCTGCAAGTGTGAAGAAAAGGGGGATGATGAAGAAGGTCTTTCAGATGAAGAATATGCTTACTTCACGAGAAAACTACAAATTGGTAAAGGACAATTCAAAGGTAAACTTCCATTGATATGTTTCAGCTGTAACGAGGTTGGGCATTTTGTAGCAAAATGTCCAAACAAAAGTACTGGCAACTCAAAAAGAAAGAAAGGCTTTAAGAAATTCAACAAGCAAGGATCCAAAAGGAAATTTCTCTCTAAAGAAGATAGCTCATCATCCGATGAAGACAATGATAGTGAAGAAGAATCCAATGAGAGAGTATTGTTTATGGCCAAGCACAATAAGCAAGAGGTATCAAACAACGAAGAAGAAGGATGGACCATAGACGAATTTTATGAGGAAGCAATCAAGCTTATAAAAGATCTCAAGGCGGAGCAGATCTGTTCCAAAACTCTTGAAGAACAAGTTCAAGGTCTCAAAATTGAAGTTGAAGAACACAAATTCATTGAAGAGTCACTTCAAAATAGTTTGGAAGAAAGCAACCAAGAAAGAGAAGAATTAGAAGCTGAAGTAGTCTCACTGCGTGAGGAAGTGAAGAAAGGAAAAACTATCCAAAACTATGCCAACAGCTCAAGGGAATTGGAAGAACTCATCAACAATCAACGATCTTACAACGAAAAAACTGGCATCAGTTACAAAGAAGAAGAAGCAGGACCTTCTACAACAAAATACAATAAACCTATGAGATCTGACATGCATGTAGACTTCATTGGACAAGATGCGCAAGAACAACCTTGGAAGACAATTCCTCGACGAAAATTTCCATCCAGGTACCAACATATTTTTTATGGCTACTGTTATTCATGTGGAAAATTTGGTCATAAAGCTGTAGAATATCGCACATACCGTAGTAACGAATACAATTCTAGGAGATCTATCAAATATGAACCTCCCAGGGCTCAGCGAAACATCAATAGATTTGAACATTTAAGAAATAATATTGAATGTTACAAATGTCGAAACTTTGGACACATAGCCAAAGACTGCAGACTTGAAAATCCTCCAGAAGAATCTTCGAAGCCACAGAATGAACGAACATGGAAGAAGAAGAAGAACGATAATTGTGCTCTCGCTCTCAAGGCTCAAAAGAACAAAGATGTGTGGTATGTTGATAGCGGTTTCTCAATGCATATGACTGAAGATAGAAATAAATATGTATCTCTGAAAGAGAAGAAGGATGGAACCGTGTCCTTTGGAAATGATGGATCTTCAAATGTTATAGGATCAGGTACTGTCACTCTCGGAAGCAAATATTCTCTAGCCAATAATGTTCTATTGGTTGAAAACATGAATCACAATTTTCTCAGTGTTGGACAAATGTGTGATCAAGGACACATAATACTATTCAACTCCACAAAATGTGAAATTAGGAAGGGCGTATATGGTGAAATTGTGGCTACAACAAGTCGAGCTCCAAATGACATATATGTTATTGATGAAGCAACTAATTCATGTCTAATAGCTAAAGAGGATGATACAATAATTGGTAGCAATGATGATCGACTAAGTAAGAAGTTTGTTACAAAGGTGCAAAGTGATTTCGAGATGTCTTTAATTGGTGAGCTAACATACTTCTTAGGGCTTAAAATATCTCAGCAAGAGAAAGGAATATTTATATGTCAAGCCAAGTACATCAAGGAAATGCTCAAGAAATTTAAAATGGAAGATTGCAAACCCATCCTTACTACAATGGTAACAAGTTGCAAATTGAGCATAGACGACTCATCTAAGGATGTGGATCAAAGGTTGCACATATCTATGATTAGTAGTCTTCTATATGTAACAACCTCCCAACCAGATGTTATGCAAGCAGTTAGACAAGTAGCAAGATTCCAAGCAGCACCAAAAGAATCACATATTATATATTCGCCAGCATTGGAATATCTTCACCAGAAGCTTGGGATTCTCCCAAGTTCTCATTAGATTTTCCTTTTTCAGAATATAAAGGGGGAGTGGAAGTGTGTACAGGTTTGCAGGACGATTGTGTGTTAGCACGAGTGGAAGTGTGTACAGGTCCGCAGGATGGTTGTGTTCCAGGGGGAGTTACCCTTTGCCATTGATGTCAAAGGGGGAGAGAATGTTTTCGGAAGAGGTGTCATGATCGCAGGGGGAGTACTTGTGTTGCCATCAATGCCAAAGGGGGAGATTGTTGATCATCGGTTGTCATTGATGTCAACCCAAGCAGCACCAGGGGCTAACCCAATATTGCATGGGAATTTTGACCTACAAAATTAATATATTCTGGGTCAATAATACTTTTGATGTTTTCTACTTGTCGAGATGTTTCTGTTGATATATGGCACGCCATGTAATTCTTCACGGTTTGAGAGATATTCATGATTGAAGTTTGTACCCCCAGTTAGTGGACTAAAATCCCATGGGGTTGGGGCATGGGTCATTGAAAAGTCATAATTAATATTTTTTAAGCTCCTAAAATCCCTTCCACTTTCACTTGTTGAAGCCCCTCTCAACTTAATCATTCATATAAATTGTGATCTTCATTTCCTCCTTATGCAAGGGATTCGGCCATCTGAAACAGGTCTTTGTGGAATTTTCACTCTAAAATTTTTTCTACGAAGGTTCAGAAGCTGAAATTTTTATGAGGCGAAGAAAAAATCCTGAGGAAGCTAAAGTAAAAATTTCAGATCAAGATGCATAATATTTTTGGAGATATGATCTGTGGAATTCAGGGTTTTTGCAGGCTCCTGAAATTTATCTCAAAGAAGTGACCTTGGTAAATTCGTCATAACTCTATCTCTAAGTATCGGATTGGAATTCTGTAAAAATTTTCAAATATTTCACAGTCTGTACTTTTCTCTCTATCAATTTCAGAGACAAATGAGGAAACAGTGACACGTGGCACACCGTATAAGTGCGCTCTACTGAAGCAGTCCTTAATTAGGGCATTGTGAGAGATTGGGTATAACTCTCTCTTGAAGAATCCAAATTGGATCAGACCTGTGGCATTGGAAAGAGGACTCAGAGGAATAATACAGGACCGAAAATTGGATATTTAGAATCTGAAATAACATAGATACACCAGATTCAATATCGAACTCCTAGAAGGCAAGAAAAAGCTAGATCATGTGTTGTCAAGGGTTGCAAAGGATGAGACTCTCTACGGCAGCAAAGCAAAACAAGGTGCAGCAGAGGGTAGCATGACAAGAGAAGAAACCAAGGTGCATAACAACAGCAAGAAGTTCATCATATGAAGTCTTTAAGTGGGAAGCACTACATACAATCATTGTAAAGGTATCATTGTACTTAGTCATTGTAAATACATTATTGTACAAATTGTACTAGTGTCTATCTGCCAAGGGTTGAAGAGGCAGTGTTGGGAGGTCTAGGATCATCATTAGGTGGTTGTGTTAAATTTGGGGTTATGGTTTAGTATATCTTCTTCTTCTGCATCACTCTATATCATTGTAAAGTGGACCATTTTCCCTAGTATAGGAGTCCATTCTTATTTTATTCTTCTATAGGGTGGTAGGGTGGTAGTAGGGTGAGTTGTAGCTCATTGGGTGTTGGGACATTCGTTCAGTTACTACTGAAGAATATCGGGCACTAAAGTGTCCATCCAGTGGGAGCTGGAGAAGAATATTTTTCTAGATTCTAGGAAGTTGGAGCTTTATTTTCAATTGGAGTTGAATATTAAAGAATTATTAGAAAATATTTAGGTGGTTTTTGTCCCAGAGTGGGTTTCCACCTTAAAAAATGTGTGCATTTGTGTTCCTCTTTTTTGCTGGTATCATTGTACAAACACTGATAATAATTGAAGATTAACTAATGTTCTAATTTAAAGGAATATTGATTCACCCACCCCCCGCCCCCCCACCTCTCAGTTTAGTTAATGGTTCAACAATGTTGAGTACAGAAACAATATCATACTAATGTTAACATAAATTTCATCAGTAGAGAAGCATATCAATATGTGAAAAAATCTTGTCATTTTACAGTTTTGTTGATGAGATTGTTTCAATATCAATACTCTAAATTTCCATGTGGTTTGCACCTGACTGGGTCAGATGTATGTGAGAAATTATTTAGAAAATTTGGTGGGATGGTTGGAGTGGAAAGGGCCTATGATTTCAATGACTTGATTCATGTTGTTAGAAATCTTAATAGAGTTGTTGAAGAATAATCAAATCCCCAAGGGCTTCATTTTAATAAATCTCATAAGAAGTAAGAAAATATTTGGAATAGATTGCACCAAGAAACAATACAAACATTGACATATTATGGCGGTATGGTTCAATATCCACAAACAATAAAATTGTAAAAGCCCTTATGATTGGATTGAAGGATGCACAAGACATTTTATCAACTCTTGCAACATAACCAGAAAATGACACTTTATTTTCTTGGTGGATTAAACCATGGACAGAGGATCAAAATTATCCAAAATTCCAAATTGTGGATAAAGAAGTTGATGATTCTCCACCGAGTTGTTCCAAATCTATATTCCAATATTCCTCTTCATTGGTACACAATGAAAGTGAATTGAAAATAATGGAAAGTGAGTGGAGACATGAGTTGGATGAAATTTTGTATTATGTTTATGAAAATGTAAGAAAAACTATAAAACCAATGGTGGATCTTGATTGTAAGGATATGTTCAAAGCATGTTTGTTTAGTTAGTTGAATGGAAATCCAATATTATCGAAAGATAAGTTGACAAAAATGAAAAATTAGGTCTATTTTAGGCAAAATGGGAAGGCTCCATAAAATGGTGTTTCAATTGGCTTTACAATTGGGTCATACTGTGGGGTTTTGTTTGAAAGAAACTCAATCCCCCCACTAAACGTACTGCAAGAAAATGTATTCCTTGAAGTACAAAACAAGGGGTTTCTTGTAGAACGTGGTACATTGGAAGGGTTCAAAGAATAAGGAAGAAGGATGGTAATAGGGTGTTTTATTACCATAATTACATTGACCTTTTCGATATATTAGAAGGCATCGAGCTTCAATATGTTGGTATAGTATAATAAATGGGAAACACATGTATAAGTATGATTTGACAGATCATTCTTTTGTACAACTTGAATTTGTTATATAAATCGCAAACTTATCGAACAATGTTAGGAATGATATATACAAATTAGAAGAAAGTGATTACAAAGTTTTTTCGGATTTTGTGAAAAAATTGAACAAGGTTCATTTTCATAGCATTCTTCTTTCACTTTCCTTATGTATTTCCATATGTTGGGTCATTTATAAATATTATTGGTTGTATTTTCATTGATTTGTTTGTATGAATCTGATGTTAATTTTGTAATTTCTGGCTTTAGATCTAGCAAATAGTTCAAATGGTGAATTTTTGAGATTACTCAAAAAAAATTTCCTACTTGATTTTGGGTGTAATTTTATTTCACTATTCATTCACCTTTTTGTAGCTGTGTTTCCTTCTAACATTCATTTGGTATTTCCTTCATAAAAACATTAAGAAGAGTTGGTTCATTTTCCATGAATATGTTTATATTGGTTCCTACCTTTCAATATTGTGACTATAACACAAATTTGATTGCAGGTTTTATTGTCAATCTACTCCCTGTTGACTGATCAAAAACCTAACGATCTTCTTGTGCCCGAGATTACTCACATGTACAAGAACTACAATCCCAACTGCAAGAAACTGGACCGAAAAGTATACAAATGGTTGTACCCAAAAGTATGCAATGGGTTAGACATGTTAAAAGAAACTGGAAGAAACTTTTTACCTATCAAACTTCATCCCCACATGAATTTTCTTTAAGGACATGGTTATAAAACTAGCCTCTTGTATGAAATGTTATTACAAGCTTTGTTTCCCCAAATTTTCTCGGAATGGTTAACTAGGATGAGTATTAAGTGTTATGTTAGTTTTTGGAAGTGGATATGCATCTTTTAGTATGACGATCAATAATTGGTGCTCTTACGTGTTCCATTGTGTACAGAGATGGGCATTATTCACATTTCTAACTTTACCAGCTTTGAGTTTTATATGTCAAGATTTTATGCAATTATATTTTGTGACCTTCATATATCAAATATTTAGACTTGAATTTTTTTTTGAGTAATTTGGAACTTTATCTACGTTAATATATATTTATTTGATGAGTATTCACTTTTTTGGTATTACTTGGTCAAAGATTGAAAGGGTATCATGTTTTGAGATTCAACAAGATGATGAGCTTAGTGAAAAGTAAGCACCTTCACTAACTAGGACTCGCAGGCTATTTTTAGGTGTATGTCTATTTTTAGACATCGTGAGCATATTATATAAGTTGCAGGATGCTATTTGTAGATGGTTGGTCAAATGTGAAAAATAGATGAAATTTTGTTTTTAGAATATTGGGTGAAGTATGTTTATAGATCGTCGATCTAAAAATAGATGCATGTCAGTTATTATTAGCTCTTAATAATAATCTGACAATAAACATCAACTTATTCTCTTGGAGCACTTTATTTCAGTGAATAGATTTGGAAAATCAGTGGGCTGAGGGAATTATGAAATTCTTAGGGTTTATTGGTGGCTCATGCATGAGGACTCAGTTAGAACTGAAGTGGCAAAGTTATGGCAGAGTTGGAAGAGTAGTTTATGGAGTTGTTATTTAGTTTAACTCAGTTAAGTGAGTTAAACTTAGTTGAGCTAGTTGTATCTAGTCTAACTGAAAGATACACTAGTGAGAGTTAAGTGAATTAATTAGTAAATTAATTGACAACTAATAACTCACTAACAACTGAACAGAAACAACAGTTAACTACAGTGCATGTTAGTTCCAGTGGAGACCTAGTGGAGAGATAGGTGAAAGGGTGGGATGGACTATCCGTTGTGACTATAGTGATGCATTCAATGCATCTGACACACATTGGAGTTTCCAATGAGGATTGTGTAGTCAGGACAAGGCCAATTCGAATTCATTCATAGGTCTTCTTCAGCAGGGGTTGCACAGTGGAGGCAGGCTGTCAGGAGGCAAGAAATTGGTGCATAGATATGCAAATTTCTGCATGACAGTGTGTAATGATTTTTTATTGTACTGAGGGATTGATGTACAAAGCTTTGTATGACATTATTACATGATTCCATTGATATACAAAATATATTATAGTTGGGATTTTTAGCTTTAAGCTTTCCCGTTAAACAACTGTGTTATGTGCGACTAAATTTATTCACATGTGTTTGCAATTGAGTTTTAAATTTCCACAAGTTTAATTAGTGGAAGGATTCTATATTTTGCAAGAAGATAAATATTGTGAGATTAGGAGAATCCGATAATACATCAGTATTAATACATTTCTACATGGTATTGGAGCAGTTTGATTACTAGAAATTGCAATTGTGGATAATTGTTGAGTTTTATGCTGGTGGATGTTGAGGTATAAAAAGGTGTCTTTTTAACACCTATTTATCTCACATTAATTATCAATCCGGGAGCGACTTTTTATTTCAAGAGTGTACTCTTTCTGAGGCTACAATTTATCCAAGAGCAATGTTGTGAAGATGTAGTATAGAATTCTAAATTCAAGAATAAACAAATGCTTGTAAAGGAACCTAATTATAAATGGAAATGCTCTGAAACTTGAATTAAATCAAACTGCAAAACATCGATCAGGGATGCAGTAGCAATAACTCTTTCCCTTAGAAATCGATGCAAGATAACCAATCTGGGTACTTGGAATCAATAACCTCTATCCTCTACAGTTGGTGATCTTAAAGCAATCGAAATGAAAGCAAACTCAATCTTCGTGCTGATGAAAATAACTGAAAGGAACAAAATCTGGAAAGGAACAACAGCTTGTAATTCCTATGCATACACAGCAACTATAACCAAACTATCTGCTAAAGTAAAGCTATGAATCAGAAATAAGCAATATAATCTAAACAACAATTACAAACTTAACTAATCTCAATACTTCAATCTATTGCCGGCCAATATTGCAGATCAATCACTCACAAAGAATAATAACTTAGAATCGAATACAAAACGGCAAAGCTTTCATAATGATAGCAGGATAAATGAACAGCAAATTAAATAGAAATGCAATTCGTTAATGGATATGTATTCAATCTAACAGCAGTCAATCAACTCTGTAATCGAAATAAACAGTAGACACACTTCACACAACATAGATAAAAGAATAGAAATACAAACAACGGATCGCTCCACCAGGGCCGGGCCCTCAACCGCCGTTGGGCTACTGCAGAGCTTAAGAAATGGAACGAGAACACCTCTTTGTATTAATCAAACATTAATAGCTTTTACATCAGTTTCTCTTTGCTCACAAGAGTCAAGGAATTACAGTGTTACAAAGGAAATTCAATAATCATCCATTGTTCTCTAATTCACAATACATGTTCTCCTTTTATAATTAGGAGGAGGAGAAATTAAATAGCAAATATGATCTCCCATAACAATATTGGATTGTTCCCAACAACTTGATCAACCAGATTATATATTTGCAACAATCTTTCAACAAGATCAAGGCGAATTTGGCTTTGCAGCTGAGATTTGGAGGACGGCCGCAACAACAAATCTGAGAAAATTGTGCTCAAATAACTCTGTGTTTCTCTCAATACATGTCGAATTTTGGCAAACCGTTCTATTTAGAAGTTAATTGGGCCCGTTCTGGACAAAACCCATGTTCCGGATTTTCCAGATTCTTCTTCATTTTCCCAGAATCTTAACTGCAAAACTGTCACTTCTTATTCTAGCGAATTTCTGAGTTGGAATATTTCATAATGATTTGGAAATCAAATATACAATCTAGAAAATATCTTGGAGGCTAAAATGGTGAATGATATTACAAAATATATTAATAAACCATCATTGATAAAATTATTCATAATAATCATCAATTTATTAAAAATAAAGGAAAAGAAATAATATTCATCCATAAGAGCATAAATCATTATAAAATGGATTTATATGATAAATTATGATAAATGACATGATTAAGAAGAGTAAAAATAGATAAAATAAGTGTTAAAAAGTGGTCGTATTCACGGCCCAACATACCCCCAAACTGAATATATTGCATGCCCTCATGCAACCTAGAACTGAATATATTGCACGTCCTTATGCAATCCAAAGACAAAACCCATGTGTTAACCAAGCAAAGAAAATTGTTCATCCCAACTCATGAAATGGATGGAACAAATGCATGTTTCCTCAAATAATGAATATTCAATTTTAGCAATAGAGGCATAACAATTTTTATAGTTGACGTTCAACTATATGTATATGAAGTTGCAGAAAAATGTGTCATAAGTCACAACAACCTTCATTAATCATTTTCTCAAAAATCAGATCTTTTTGATACACGGATCATGAGATATATAAAAAAATGATTGTAGGTGATAGTGCATAATTTCGAAATTTTATGAACTAATTTAGCGTGAAATTATCTGGGTTTGTGTATTTTAATAATACCTCTTTATTATCCAGAAATCACAAGAATTCAGTTCATAGTTTTAAAGATATATGCAAATAAATTTCTGCACTGTACAAAAATGAAATTGTATGCCTTAAATGAGAAAGAAAGTGGAAAACATCCATCATGTGTAGCAATTCCCCCTCCCTAAACTGAAGAATTAGCATGTCCTCATGCGATGCTAGAAAACAAAGAGAGGTAGTTGCTACAATTTGTTGAAATATATGCTTGGTGTCAAACAACATGGAATAAGGGAGGTGTTGAGAATGAATAAGAAATGAAGGAAATCAACACTCCCCCAAAGTAAAAGATGAGACGTGTCTAAAAAAATGGGAAGTGGTAAAGATGTGGAGTGAATGATGATAAACAATGTTCAATGGATTTTCATGAAATTCTCCTAAATTCATAATAAATCATAAAATTATGTTATTTTACCTCAAGTGTTACCTCCAAAAAAATGTGGAAGGACATGTAGGGACTCGCATTTGTTGAAGCTGATGTAGGCTGAGCGGTTACTAAAAGTGATGCAAAAGGTGGAAGCCATGTCCGCATTCGTGAGCCTTTGTTGTTAGTTGCAATAGTGTGATCGTGCTGCGAATAGAACTTTCCCCCATACTTGTTATTCTCCTGTAAACAAATCACAATTTTTTATGCAATTTTCTTGAATCCACAGTTTTAGTTTTGAATGGCAATAGATAAGATGCATGCAAAAAGTTCAATCAGCAAAAATTTTACATAAATGCAGTATGAATATTGTGGCAAAATGGCAGCGTACTGCACAGCAATTATACAGGATGGAAAGGCATACATACTTATGATATGATCAACAAATTATCGCATTACTGAAATCCATGCATGTGATAAATCGTAAACAGATATAGAAGCGTTTTGTAATGATTCAAGGATAAGGAAAAATGACAACTTAAAATAAACATAAGTACAAATGCATTTATTACCCACTTAAACTAATGTGATCGATTTATGATGATTTTCATGTATAATAGGTTCGAAATCAAAGGTTAAGGATTTGTACTTTCATCTGATATTTAAATAGAGATATAGGAAAAATGGTTTAATATTACTATTGATGTGTATAAATGTGACTTTAATACCATCAGCAGAGCTCTGTTGCCCACAGGTGTCCATAACCTTGACAGAGTTGCTCTCTCACCCTTGGAACCATTGTCCTTTATTTATGCTGAGGAAGTGCTTGTTAATTGTCATAACGGAGACTATTGTGCTGGCTTGGTGACCAGATAAATCATAATGCCATTCACTGGGAAGAAGTGAAAAGTGGGCAGGCCGGCTCGTGATGAGACCTCTTATTCCAAGGACTTCTTAATTTTTTCAATTGTCCATTGGACCATATCTCTAGTTTGGTGGCCATGATGGAAATGCCACTTCACTTGCTTCCTTATGAACATGGTAAGTCGGCTCTTGATGAGACCTCCTATCCTCCATCTGTCAAATTATAAAATTATTAATGAAATATGTAAATATTTTTATTTTCATATAGCATTTTCCTATTTATTTATAAAGGATGGCTCAACACTCCTTAAGAGTAGGGATGGTGGAAGAAGTCTGAACAACTCAATAGAAAAGAATATGCCCTTGTTCCTACTCCATAAGTAAAAATCAAATAAAGTTATAAAATATGGGAAAGAACCAACATGATAAATATAATCGATCATATGAATTTAGTGGTAGTAAGACAACAAGATCATGTTATTGATTATGTCCCTTTTTCTTTTTTCTTATCATTATTAAACAACTTTCTTAAAAATGACGATTTCTTTTTATTTGCTAATTACAGTAAGCTCTAATTTGTATGATTGTGTATCATTTCATAAATTGTATGTTTGTCTTTCAAAAAGTCATGAAAAATTCTAAAAATGTTGTTTAAAAAAATAAGAAAAATGCACTCAAAAAGTGTTGTTCCTTTGGAAAGGAACAGCGAAAACAATCTGCGAAAATGTTGCTCCTTTGGAAATGAACAGCAAGAATAATCTGCGAAAATGTTTTTCCTTTAGAAAGGAACAGCAAGAAAAATTGGCGAAAATGTTGTTCCTTTCGAAAGGAATAGCAAGAACAGTCGGTGTTGTTCCTTTTAAAGGGAACAACAAAACTGTTGCTCCTTTTGAAAGGAACAACAAAAACAAGCGGTGTTGTTCCTTTTGAAAAGAACAACAAAAATATGTGGTGCTGTTCCTTTTGAAGGGAACAGCGAAATCATGCAAAAAATGTTGTTCTTTTTTAAAAGAACAACAAAACTAATTAGCGAAAATGTTGCTCCTTTTGAAAGGTACAACAAAAATAAACACATAAACGCACTGCTTCTTAAGAGGAACGACTGATGTTCCTTAAGAGGAACAATAATTGTCTCTTAAGAGGAACAACAAACAAATATAAACACGCAAAAAGGAAAAAAAATTAGAGGAAAGAACAAAGTTAATATACAATCCATTTCCAAGCAAATACAATAAAATAGAAATGAAAGTTTATGTGCAGGTTTCAAGAAAAAGTAATTTTTTACAGAATTGGTGCTACTGAAGAATTGCCTTCTGCAATTGAAACTTGCATGGTGGGGTCTTTACTGTTCAATTTCCACTGGAGCGGAAATTATAATTTGAAGAGATTGAGCCTTGAAACACAAAAACATAAAATAAATTAGAAAAGAAACAACACTTTTATTAAGTTACAACAGCTATGATGTTATTTCTAAGAGAATATCAAATCTATTAATAGAAAAAAAAATGATCTCTTTAAAAAATGTTTTGGCAGTAATAGCATGAATCTTCAAATGGAAACGAATTCTTCATTTCTTCTGTTATGAATCCGTTAGGTAATGAACTGGATGAAATGCCCTTGTTTTACTAAAATTTCTTTCAAGAATCGCTCGTCCATAAATTGACCTTCTTTGTTCTACTAAGACCTACAAAAAACGAGTGTCTACCTGCAATAAAAAATTAAATCATGGAGAAATAGAGGTGATCGGGCTCCCCTAATCCAATAATTATGCAAAAAACTAACAAGTAGTTACTCTGTAGAACAAATCCATGGACAAAGTAAAATTAATTTATTACCTGCGGGAGAGCAGTGGTCAATCATGCTAACTTGCGGTGTTTCAATCATAACTTATTTTTCTTCGTCCGATTCGAATGATTCCAAAGCCAAATGAGAGCTAATTCAAAGTTTTATTTCCCATAGAAACAAGTTTTTAAAATTCCATGTAATGGTATGCTAAAATTTCTTAGAACAACTTGCATAATAGAGTCATTTTCGATTTTCTAGTTCAGACCAACAGTTGGTATTTCAAGCATAAATTATTCTTTTAATAGCGGATTGAACTGATTCAAATTGGAGCTTAAATTATATTCATTTATTTATCTCCAATAGAAACAGGTTTTGAAGACAAGAAGAATTGATGGGTTAAATATGCTAGGGAACAGCCGAAAAAACAGAGTTTCAAGAGTGCCGATTTATGGTAGGCAGTCAGTATTTTAGTCATAAATTCCTCATAAAATATCGAAATTGAGTGATTAAAAATTTTTCTTAAGCTAGATTCATAGAGGCATCTACCATAGAAACATTTTTTTAAAATATAATCATTTAGGCCTCCAAAAACTGACTGTCTCAACTCTGTTGTGGAGTTGCCTACTAGACACCTTGTCAATGTTTTAGTTCTAACTTTTTCGTTTCAAATCCAAATTGAGTGATTCAAATTGGGTTAGAAATTAGACATCAAGTGCTACTTAGAATAGAAACAGGTTTTAAAAATATTCACTTTTGATCCCCCAAAACATGACTGTCCCAACTTTGTTTTCAGGAATTTCATCAAGCCCTCAAGCCAAAAAAATGATATTCAAACAATTTTTTCATATTGATAATAAAAATGAATATGAATGTTTGTAGAATTTTTATTTGCAATATAATTCATCTACATACACAAATAAATTAGAATATTTATCATCAATGTTGATTTCCACGGCGTGTTTCAACAAAGAAACAACTATTTTTACAAAAATAAAATAATAATAAAAATGTGTTTATTTTATTTCTTTATTTATTTTATTTTCTCCACTAATCTAATTTTCTTTGAAAATCAAATATGATTATGTATAAGAGTATTCCTAGTGGAGCCATTTCCAAAATAAGGCCTCTAGTGTGTACATACCCAGATTTGGAAAATGCATGTTGATAAATAGTAGGGTATGAGAGGCCAACTTCCCTTCTTGTAAAAAAATAAAAATGGGCAAGAACTCTCAATTTCTTGGGAATCTTGCTCAGTCTCTTCTGTTTGGATATGTACTTCAGCAAAGGCTACAAATGGTGACTCTGTGGCCTCAAGGGAAGTAGTAGGTGGTCTAGAAATAACTTTCCTAGGTTATACTAATGGCTAAGATTCAGTTTTCTTAAGAATTTTGTCAATAAAGGTCCTTCTCCCAAGGGTCACCAGTCGCTTATGTTTTTCAGGTTTGGGAGGAATTTTGTCTTGTTTAGATTTTCTAGTCATTTAAAACAACAAGCCTTCATTCCTACCTAAAGAAAAAAAAATTACCCAATTCTGCTGTGAAGCGGGCAGTGAGCAAGTATGTTCCTTACTCGGTGCACAGGTTCTTACCTTCCGTCTTTAAAACCCAATTCTTCCCAAGAAAAAAAAAGTTCAAATGTGCATCACTCCTTCTAAATATCATACACTCTCCCCGGCAACGGCGCCAAAATGTTGAGGTATAAAAAGGTGTCTTTTTAACACCTATTTATCTCAAATTAATTATCAATCCGGGAGCGACTTTTTATTTCAAGAGTGTACTCTGTCTGAGGCTACAATTCATCCAAGAGCAATGCTGTGAAGATGTAGTATAGAATTCTAAATTCAAGAATAAACAAATGCTTGTAAAGAAACCTAATTACAAATGGAAATGCTCTTAAACTTGAATTAAATCAAACTACGAAACATCGATCAGAGATGCAATAGCAATAACTTTTTCCCTTAGAAATCGATGCAAGATAACCAATCTGGGGACTTGGAAGCAATAACCTCTATCCTCTACAGTTGGTGATCTTAAAGCAATCGAAATGAAATCAAACTCAATCTTCGTGCTGATGAAAATAACTGAAAGGAACAACAGCTTGTAATTCCTATGCATACACAGCAACTATAACCAAACTATCTGCTATAGTAAAGCTATGAATCAGAAATAAGAAATATAATTTGAACAGCAATTACAAACTTAACTAATCTCAATACTTCAATCTATCGCCGGTCAATACTACAGATCAATCAATCACAAAGAATAATAACTTAGAATCGAATACAGAATGGCAAAGCTTTCATAATGATAGTAGGATAAATGAACAGCAAATTTAATAGAAATGCAATTCGTTAATGGATATGTATTCAATCTAACAGCATTCAATCAACTCTGTAATCGAAATAAACAGTAGACACACTTCACACAACAAAGATAAAAGAATAGAAATACAAACAGCGGATCGCTCCACCAGGGTCGGGCCCTCAACCGCCGGTGAAAGCGTCGATGGGCTACTGCAGAGCTTGAGAAATGGAATGAGAACGCCTCTTTGCATTAATCAAACATGAATAGCTTTTACATCAGTTGCTCTTTGCTCACAAGAGTCAAGGAATTACAGTGTTACAAAGGAAATTCAATAATCATCCATTGTTCTCTAATTCACAATACATGTTCTCCTTTTATAATTAGAAGGAGGAGAAATTAAATAGCAAATATGATCTCCCATAACAATATTGGATTGTTCCCAACAAATTCATCAACCAAAAATATATTTGCAACAATCTTTCAACAAGAGCAAGGCGAATTTGGCTTTGCAGCTGAGATTTGGAGGACGACCGCAACAACAAATCTGAAAAAATTGTGCTCAAATAACTCTGTGTTTCTCTCAATACAGGCCGAATTTGGGCAAACCATTCTTTAATAAATTTAATTGGGCTCGTTCTGGACAAAACCCATGTTTCGGATTTTCTAGATTCTTCTTCGCTTGCCCAGAATCTTAACCGCAAAACTGTCACTTCTTATTCCAGCGAATTTCTGAGTTGGAATATTTCATGATAATTTGGAAATCAAATCTACAACCTGGAAAATATCTTGGAGGCTAAAATGATGAATGATATTAAAAAATATATTAATAAACCATCATTGATAAAATTATGCATAATAATCATCAATTTATTAAAAATAAAGGAAAAGAAATAATATTCATCCATAAGAGCATAAATCATTATAAAATGGATTTATATGATAAATTATAATAAATGACATGATTAAGAAGAGTAAAAATGGATGAAATAAGTGTTAAAAAGTGGTCGTATTCACGACCCAACAGTGGAAAATTTGAATTTTCTACAAGAATTTCTTAGTTCGACAGTTGAGTATTCATTGAAATGTCTTTTAATGGGTTGCAATTGGAGTATGCCCTTGATGGGAGCTAAAATTACATATCCTGGAAGGATAGGATGGAGGCGGTGCTTGAAGATAATGGGTTGAAGGAGTTCATCGATAGCGATGTTCCTAAGCATGCTTCTAGCGATGATGCAGGACTTGACACATGGAAAAATAAGGTAGCAAAGACAAGAAGAATTTTTTTGGAAGGTGTGAAGGACCATATTTTATCAAGCCTTCATGGGAAAGCCACTCCATTTGCAATGTGTAAGGCTTTGACAAATCATTTCCAAAGCAGCAACGACCAGAGGAAGTTGGTGCTGAAAGATAAGCTTAGAAAAATAAAAATGGAGAAGGGCGACAATATTCCAAAATATCTCACGAAGTTTGTCCACTATAGGGATGAACTGGGAAGTGTGGGGATTATTGTTGATGATGATGACTTAGTGAGCTTGGCTCTCCTTGGGCTTCCAAAGAGTTGGCATAGTTACAAAGACTCTGTCAATGGATGGGAGAGACTGCCAGGTTGGGAGTGCCTTTGGTTGGATCTTGTGCAGGAGGAGATAAGGCGAAGTACCAAGGATGGCTCTTCATCGAAGAATGATGATGAAGATAATTTCAATTTCACTACCAAAGCAAAGAAAGGGAAGGGGAAGCAATTCCCTCCAAAATCCAAGGCTAAAGGCAAGAAGTTGGATTTGTCCAAAGTGAAGTGTTTTCACTGTCACAAACATGGGAATCTCGCCACTAACTGCCCACAGGAAAAGAAGAAAAAGAAAGATGTTGGAGCTGCAGCTGGAGAGGCCTTAGCCTCGCAATTTGAAATTGATTTCTCTTTGATCGCATGCTTGGTTTCAAGCTTAATGGGATTGGTGTGTTATCTTGATAGTGGTGTGTCTTTCCATATGACGGGAGACAAGGAGTTGTTTAGTGACTTGGAGAAGAAGGATCTCCAAATTCATATAGAGATGGAAAAGATGGTCGATACAGTGCAACTGGCATTGGGACCATTACCTTTGAGAGGGAGTCAGGTAAACCATTTATGTTGAAAGATGTTATGCATGTTCCAGGTCTGAAGAAGAACTTGGTCTCGGTCACAATGTTGGAAGACAGAGGTTACGATGTTGTTTTTAGTGAGGGAAAAGATTTCTTGTAACATAAAAAAATGGGTCAAACCAAGAGGATATGGATTTTAGTTAAGAATCTCTACAAGCTGGAGGTAGATGGTTATGCTACAATGATGGGCAAAGTAGAAAAAGTGGTGATCCAGGATGAGGGCGAATTATGGCACAGGAGATTGGGCCATCTTCACCATGGCGCTTTGAAGATTTTGCAGCATATTTCTACTGGACTTCCCAAGGGTACTCTTGCGCAGTCAAATCAGTGCAAGGGATGTACTATGGGTAAGTTTGTGAAGACTACCTTTCATGAGAAGGAGAACCGTGCTTCGGTGATCCTGGAAAGAATTCACACAAACATGTGTGGACCTTTCTCGGTTGCTTCAACAAAAAAACATAGGTATTATGTTTTATTTTTTGATGAATATTCTCGTAAATGCTGGATCTTCTTCATGCAGAAGAAGAGCGAAACATTCCCAAAGTTCTATGAGTTTAAAGTGGAGAAGGATTCGGGGAAGCAAGTGAAGGCTCTATGGAGCGATAATGGTGGTGAATATATCTCGAATGAATTCAAAGACTTCTATAGAAAATAGTGAACTCGAAGAGAACTCATAGTGCCTCATAACCCACAGCAGAATGGGGTCGCGGAGAGGAAGAATAGAACGATCGTGGGTGTTGCACAAGCTATGCTTGAAAAGGAGCTAGACTTGCATGCAGAGGAGGAACTTCCTGTTCCAAAAGATGAACCTTCAGATGTGGATCAGCCACTGGAGGATGTTCATGGAGTGGAGGAGTCCACTCATGTAGAACCAAACATCAGATCTGGCAGAAAGCGTACCACAGAAGCTGAGAGACTAAAGCTTGATGTGACACAGAATGTAGGAGTCCCTACATCACAACACAGAAAGAGACAGTCACCTAACCGATTTACTAGATACATGGCTCTCATGAGCAAGTGTATCGTGACAGAGCCATATTCTTTTGAATAAGTAGTGCAGGAGCCCACATGAGTAGATGCCATGGTGGAGTATGACTCCATTGTCAGAAACAGTTCTTTGGAGATTGTTCCAAGTCTGGTGGGTAAATTAGTGGTAGATTCAAAATGGATCTACAAGGTAAAGCAAGCTACTGATGGGAGAAGCGAGAAGTATAAGGAAAGATTTGTTTCCAGAGGCTTCTCACAGATCGAGGGGATTGATTATGAAGAAACCTTTGCACCTGTCACATGGTATTCTTCCATAAGTACCATCCTTGCTCTCTCAGCGCAGATGGGTTGGCACATTCATCAGATGGATGTGCAGACTGCGTTCCTTAATGGGATCATTGAGGAGAATGTGTACATTGAGAAACCTGAAGGATTTGAGATCTTCAACAGCGAGTTGCATGTGTGCAGACTCAAAAGAGCATTGTATGGGCTGAAGCAAGCACCACATGCCTTGGTACACATGGATCGACAACTATTTCACTAGACTTGGCTTCACCAAGAGTGAGGTTGATGAAAACATGTACCAAATTGTGGTGGAGGGTAAGCTTTTAATCATTGTTCTTTATGTTGATGATTTAATACTAATGGGTGATGAGCATTTGATACACTGATGCAAGGTAGATCTTGCAAAGGATTTTGAGATGAAGGATTTGGGCCTCCTTCGTTATTTCCTTGGATTGGAAATATGGCAGCGAGAAGGTGAACTGTTTTTGTCTCAAGGCAAGTATGCTCGGGATATAATTGAGAAGTTTCACATGCAAGGCTGCAAGCCTATTAATACTCCTCTTCCAGGAAATTGGAGGAAAGAGGATGCTACATCGGCATAGGTAGTGGATGCCACTGTTTATCGACAGTTGGTGGGTTTGCTCATGTATTTAGTTAATACAAGACCGTACATATGCTATGCGGTGAACCAGCTTTCACAAGCAATGGTTAAGCCTAACAAGCTCTTTTGGAAGGCAGGCAAGCAAGTCCTAAGGTATCTCAGGGGCACATATGAGTACGGCTTATGGTACAGACATACGGATGAGGTGAAGTTGCATGGCTTTGTTAGAAATATTGTCATTGATGGCAAAGAAAGCAAAGAACAGCAGCAGAGAATATGTATAGCAGAAGGCAGAGGCAGAGGTCGAGCAGCACTGAAGCAGAAACAGGCAAAGGAGACAGGCGGAAGAACACTGCTAAAGCGTAACAGTCAAATACAGAGGCAGAGTGAAACGGTAGAGTAGTGGAGGCAGAAGCAGCAAATATGGAGGCAGTGAAACGGTCGAGCAGTGGAGACAGAGGCAGCAAATACAGAGGCAGTGAAGCAGTTGAGTGGCAGAGGCGTTAGCACAGCAGAGGCACAGAAAATTCCGGGAATCGCTTAACCCTAGGCGGAAGGATACATAAAACAAATTCCGGGAATCGCTTAACCCCAGGCGGAAGGATACATAAAACAAATTCTGGGAATCGTATAACCCAAAGTAGCAAAGTATATATATATACAAATCTCATTCCGGGAATCGTTACCCACGCAGGAGTATACATACAGCGTATTACATATTCAGCGCCTTATACGCAAAGGTTAAAAGCATAATATTAAATGATATGGAGCGCTTTATTATCAGAACCCAAGTACCTTATATGGTGGGACCCTTCCGAATCGCATCGGATTTAAGCAAGGCATCGGAACATGCAACAGAAAGTTGCGATTGCGATTGAAGACCGGACCCGATGGGTGTATGAATTATGATTCAAATGTATTTGAAGTCTAGCATAATCGCATCGAATTGCGATTGCGATTAATCGTAATCGGAGCAGGAGTGGTCAATAGCATCGGAGTATTCGAAGTCACAATTGCGATCAATCGCAATCAGAGTTAAAGCGGAGCATCGGGACATGCAAATGGAATTTGCGATTGCGATTAATTGTATCGCATCAGAGTAATTGCAATCGGAGCTTCGAAATATTGGAATGTTGGTACATTCAAATGGAAATTGCGATTGCGATCAATCGCAATCGGAAGAAGTCAAGTATAGCATCGGAAAGCGTGGCAAGTGGGCCCGGATATATGACATTATATTGATTATAGTGGAAGTGGCAGTGTATATGTTAAAACTTTATATAAGCTCGCCAAGAATTGAAATTACGATATATATATATATATATATATATATATATATATATATATATATAAAAGGCGCCGTTATAAAACGTTGTAGCTAAAACGTTGTGGCAATTATATTGAAATATGCCGCGTGGTCTGTGGACCCACGGGCTTCGGCTCAAGGTGGAGGGCGATTCTTTATTTAAAACAATTGGGATGTATGTCTATTCCACTTGCGGAACTCGCCACATCAACAAGACACTTGCTACGTACAGAGTGTTGGAATTTGTCTAGAACTACAGTCAGCAGTTTCATATATATATAAAGCGCTGATATAAAAATATAAATAAAAATGCAGCTCATAAATTCAGGAGTTACGCAGCAGCCATAAACATAAAGGCATACAGAGGAGAGAAAGGGACCAACACAGTCAAAGAAAAGACAAATGCGCAGTGATCCAAAAGGCTGTATGAGTGAGCTGGAGCTCTCATTGTAATTAAATGTAATATTTTAATTGGTTTATATTTTTTGTGATGCATTGGCAAGTCTCCGGAAGAGAACAAATATCCCACTGTAATATTAAAATAAGCACATACAGTTATGTTTATTGAATAAGCTAATAAAAGGAATGAGAAGACAGAAGCCAAAGAGTCATGACTGTTCACTCCAAATTATTTGTGAAATACAAACAGTCATGTGAAGAACTCTATAAATAATATCATCTTGATATGAAAATAGAGGTTAGAGAGAGTAAATCCAGAGAAGGAAAAATATAGAAGTGTGAGGCAGAGAAGATTAAGAAAAGAAGAGCAGAAAGAGAAGCTACATAACAGAGCTGATATCTGAGGTAAATCAGCAAATTTTCAGTTTCATAAATTGAGGAAGTTGGAGCTTCCCTATCAAGTAGCATCTTGATAGGTGTCAGTTGTAGCGGACTGAGGTTGAAGCCTCCTGTAGGTTGGTGCCTGCAGAAAATTGAAGGGAGTTGGTGCTTCCTTGCAAGCTGTAGCTTGCAGAATTGAGCTAGGAGCCCCCTGTAGGTCGGTGCCTACAGAAAAATAGTGGTGAGAGGGAGTTGGAGCTTGCCTTTGCATCACAACAATAATAAGATGTGGTTTTCTCCCTTTATGGATTTCCACTTACATCTGTTGTCTCTATGTGTGCTTCTTATGTGTTGATGTGATTATTTCAATCTGCTTAATTGCTTGCTGCTCTCAACATAAATATGGTGTCACATTAAATTAATATTGGTTGCAAATAATATTGTTCACATATTAAGTTGTAAATAATTTTGGTGAAAATTTTAAAAGGCTTATGTATGTATTAAACTGATTCACCCCCCCCCCCCCCTCTCAGTTTAATTAAAGATTCAACAATTGGTATCGCAGCGGGTCCTTCTGACTAGTCTAACAAATGAAAGGAGATCCTAGGTTCTCAGGATGGCTAGTAAAGAAGGATGCTCAAAAAAATAAATCCCTTTCTTCATCATCGGTGCATCGGTGAAAATTATGCTTTCTAGAAAATTAGAAATGGAGTGACATACAGAATGTCTCTGTAGGAATAGAAGTCCGGGGTGCTGTGGAATTAGGATATGCCCATAAAGGCAATCGACATTAAGAGAAAGAAACAAAACAAGATTTTGTAGCTAACGCAAAAGCTATGAATGCCATCTTGAATGGATTGTGCGAAGCAGAGTTCATCAAAGTAATGCACAAAGACACTGCCAAAGAAATGTGGGATACTCTGGAGAACATCCATGAGGGAGACAAGAAAGTAAATACTGCCAAACTTCAAGTCTATAGAGCCCAGTTTGAGAACTTAAAAATAGATGATGATGAAGACATTGCTAGCTTCTTTCTAAAGGTTGGAGAAATAGTAAATAACATGAAGGCTCTAGGTGAAAACATAAAAGAAGCTGTAATTGTACAAAAGATTCTAAGATCTCTTCCACCCAGGTTTAATCCCAAGGTATCTGCAATAGAAGAAACAACTAATTGGGAGACCTTGACCATGAACCAGCTACTTGGAAATCTAACAGCATATGAGATGAGGCTCCCGCAGAAGAAGCCAAGTACAAGGGAGGCAACCTTTAAAACAGAAAAGAAGAAAGAAGAAGAGGGAGACATATGCTCTTGCTCAAATGAAGAAGAGGCAAAATTTGTCGATAAATTGGATAGAGGATCAGGTAAATACAAAGGTAAACTTCCTTTCAAATGCTTTAATTATGGAAGAGTTGGACACTATGCTGCTAAGTGTCCTCACAAGAAAGTAAGGAATCAGCCTCAAGAGCTAGAGAGAAATAAATCAAAGAACTGGCAGAAAGGAAAGAAGTTCAGCAGAAAATCCTTCTATGCTCAACAAGACAGCAGTACATCTGAAGATTCAAATGAACCCTCAAGTGAAGAAGGAACCTCCGAATTCTTATTGATGGCCATAGAAGAACTTGAAGGACTCCTGCTAGAAGATGAAGAAGAAGAAGGGGAAGTCGACCTTGAGGGGGAGCTAAGAAGTGCTCTGGAAGAGATTGACAGACTCAAACTGAAATGCAGAAAACAAAAGGACATTCTTCTCAAGTATGTAAGAGAAGAACAAAACTCATAAGTCCTCATGCAGCTAAGGGTAGAGCTTGAAGAAGCCAAAAAGATAGAAGACATGTTACTTCAGCAAATCAGAGATAAAACCCGAGAACAAGAGAAGCTAGAAGAAGAAGTAGTATGCCTCAGGAAGAAACTATAAAATGCTCAAAGAAATGTGGCTATAAACTCGTCTCAAACAACAAGCTCTAGTAAGTTGAATGAAATTATGGTTGCTCAAAGATCCCCTATGATAAAAACTGGAATAGGCTATGATGGAGAATCAAGTAAAAGCAAAGAAAAGGTTGACAGAGAGATTATTTTTGTAAAAGCAAAGAAGAATGATGAAGCAGCTCAAACAATTACTACAAAAGAAGATACCTGTAATGAGAAAGACAAAGATCAGAAGAAACCACCAGTAGTCAAGAATGGAATAAATACTAAGACAATAGGGAAAGGGACATATGCCTCTGAATATATAAAACTTGGAAGTTTTCAAAGGAGACTCTTCCCTCCTATGAAGAATGCCACCTATTATGCTTGCCACAAGCTGGGACACATTGCTGCATATGTCCATGCAAAGAGGAGTAATTCAAACCAGCAAATGAAGCAAACATTGAAGAGACTGCCTCAAGAAAACAACTGGAAGAGACAACCTTACATCAGGTATGCAAATAGTTTCTATGGTTACTGTTTTTATTGTAAGGAATTTGGCCATAAAATTATTGAATGTAGAAAGTATGGACAAAGATTGATGCTCAACACCTCAAGGAGGCTTATGAATCAAAGAAGTTTTTTTCATACTCACAATTCTGCAAAAACTATAATCAAATGTTGTATATGCAATCAAGTTGGACATATGCCTTCCAAATGTCCTCTCAGAAGATGTAGTTCATCACCTCACAAAATATATCAAACAAAAGGGTGCCTCCAGTGGATAAAGAAAATGAATAAATGTGACTTGGCTCTAACTGCTCAAGATCTGAAAAGTCAGTGGTATTTGGATAGTGGCTGCTCAAAACACATGACTGGAGACAGAAGAAAGTTTATAACTCTTGATGAAAAGAAATCGGGCAATGTCACTTTTGGAAATGACAAATCAGGAAAGATCAAGGGAAAAGGCTCAGTCAGCATAGACAATGGCAGAGGAAAGGCCCAAGATGTACTATATGTAGATGGGCTGAAAGAAAATTTATTAAGTGTCAGTCAGATGTGTGACAAAGGCTGTGAAGTTCTTTTTAGAGCACAAGACTGTGAATTCAGATCAAGCACCACAGGTAAGACTCTGCTCAAAGGTGTTCGAACAGAGAGCAATGTTTACATTGTGAAAGAGGAAGATGAAGCATGTCATCTTAGCAAACTTGAGGAGTCATGGTTATGGCATAAAAGATTGGGACATCTCAGCTTCGATCACATCATGAGACTAAGCAAGAAGAAAGTTGTCAAAGACATGCCAGAAATAAAGCGACCTTCTAATACCATGTGAAAATCATGTCAATTGGGAAAACAAACACGCACATCCTTCAAAGCCAAAGAGGATTTATCAACAAGAAGACCACTCCATCTTGTGCACATGAATCTGTGTGGACCTGCAAGAACTAAAACACCAAGTGGAGAATCCTACTTCATGCTGATAATAGATGAATTCTCCAGAATGACATGGGTTGCTTTTCTCAGGAATAAATCAGAAGCTCTGGAAAAATTCAAAATATTTAAAGCATTAGCAGAAAATCAGACAGGATGCAAGCTGAAATGCATCAGATCAGACAGAGGAGGTGAATTCACAGATTATGACTTTGCAGATCTATGCAATGAATATGGCATAAAACAACAATTTACTATTGCAGGGACACCTCAGCAGAATGGAGTAGTAGAGAGACAAAACAGATCTGTTCAACAAATAGCCAGAGCCATGATGCAGGAGAATAATATTCCACAAACCTTCTGGGCAGAAGCAGTACACACAGCAGTGCATATTCTGAACAAAGCCAATCAGTGACAAGACTCCCTATGAACTATGGCATGGGAAACCTGCTTCAATTAAACATTTTAAAATCTTTGGAAGCAAGTGTTACATAAAGAATAATGATGAAAATCTTGGGAAATTTGATGCAAGAGTAGATGAAGGGATATTTCTAGGATATGCATCCAAAAGTAAAGGGTACAGGTGCTACAACAAGACTCTTCGGAAAATAGTTGAATGTATTGATGTGAGATTTGATGAAGAACTTCCAAACAATACAAGAAATACAGACTGCAGTAGTCCATCAGAAAACCATGAAGAAGAAGACTAGAATGTTGATGAAACAAGAAAGACAACAGAAGATGCAGAACTGAGGTCGAAATCCCCCTCAAGATACACTCAGAAGAATCATCCTGAAGGTCAGATCATAGGAGACAAGAAAGCAGGGGTCCAGACAAGAAGGCAGCTAACAGAACAAACAGAAGAGGTATACATAGCCATGTTTTCACAATTAGAGCCAAATAAATTTGAAGAAGCCAGCAAGGACAAGTCTTGGGTGAATGCTATGAATGAAGAATTGGACCAAATTGAGAAAATTAATACTTGGGAACTAGTGCCAAGACCCACTGAGAAAAATGTCATAGGCTCAAAATGGGTATTCAAAAACAAAATGAATGAAGAAGGACAGGTAATTAGGAATAAAGCTAGACTTATCTGTAAGGGATACTCACAAATTGAAGGACTGGATTACGATGAAACATTTTCTCCTGTAGCCAGAATGGAAGCTATCAGAATGTTTCTGGCATTTGCTTGCTACCAAAACTTCAAAGTATATCAAATGGATGTAAAATCTGCATTCCTGAATGGAGACTTGGAAGAAGAAGTCTACATGGAACAACCAGAAGGCTTCTCATTGACAGACAAAGAAGACTATGTGTGCAAACTGAAGAAGGCTCTATATGGACTGAAACAGGCTCCTCGTGCTTGGTACTCAAGACTGGATAAATATTTGCAAAAACAGGGTTTTAAGAGAAGTGGAGTAGACAGCAATATATATATAAAAGCCCATGAAAATGAACTCCTGATTGTTGTAGTATATGTTGATGACATTATGTTTGGAAGCAACAGAGAAGAACTAGCAAAAGGGTTTGCTGATGAAATGAAAACAGAGTTTGAAATGTCGATGATTGGAGAGATCAGTTTCTACATGGGACTGTAAATTCAGCAAAAGAACACAAGTACATTCATCTCTCAAGAAAAATACTTAAAATAAATGCTGAAAAAATTCAAAATGGAGGACTGCAAACCTGTGACAACTCCCATGATCACGGGATGCAAGCTGTGTGCTGATGATGAATCTGCAGATGTTGATCAAAAACTCTACAGATCCATGATAGGAAGCTTGTTGTATTTGACAGCATCAAGACCAGACATCATTCTAGCAGTAGGACTAGTGGCTAGATATCAAGTAGCGCCTAAACAAAATCACCTTCTTGCAGTCAAAAGAATATTCAGATATCTACAAGGAACATCACAATATGGACTTTGGTATCCTAAAGGCAAAAGCTTCACCTTGACAGCATACACAGATGCAGATTGGGCCAGCTGTGTGGATGAAAAAAAGAGTACAAGTGGAGGTGCATTCTATCTAGGAGAAATTCTGGTGGCATGGTTAAGCAAGAAACAAAAATCTATCTCCCTGTCTACAGCTGAAGCAGAATATATAGCAGCAGCAGCATGTTGTACACAAGTCATGTGGATGAAGCAGACTCTTCAAGACATGAAGGTAAGCATTAATGAACCTATCTCAATCAAATGTGATAATACAAGCGCTATAAGTATATCAAAAAATCATGTGCTTCACTCAAAAACTAATCATATCCAAATCAAGTATCATTTTCTCCAAGAACAAGTGGCTCAGAAGATAGTAAAGCTGGAGTATGTGCCAACAAAAGAACAGACAGCTGATATATTTACCAAACCTCTTGCTAGAGAATCATTTCAATATTTGAGAGATAAATTAGGGGTAGTATCTGCAGATACTACTCTCTAATATGAAGAGAAAGCATAGTCTCAGGGGGAGAACAGAAACTAAAATATCATTCCTAAAGGAAATCAGCAAGCAAGGGAAGCATAAAATAAGTCCACAGGATCAAAGATATATAAGATAATATTCTCAGTATTATCAGCATTCAGCATGAAAAAGGTCAGTAGCAGAGCAAAAATAACATTAACTTGCTTACACCTAAAGTAGTATATTGAGCATTGAAGCAATATCTTCTTCTATATATATAATTGCATGCCTTCCTGAAGCTGAAACATGTATATGTCCAAAGTTTTTTTTATTATCAGTTACAAAACAGTGCAAAGGCTGTTTGCTGAGTTTTAAATCAAATATCTTGAATATGCTTTTGCGGAAATTCACTCTGATAGAACAGTCAAAATATCTGAAGAATAAAGGAATAACTGTGATTACCATCTAAATAAAACTACACGGTTGATAAGTAAAACTGACCAAAACATTGAAGGGTTTGTTTTGAAAACACATTATACAAAAAGGAAAGTCAGTTGGCTTCTAATATTGAAAGATATTGCCCATTCTTACAATGAGTTGTAAGCTCTAGTTTGATTCATTGTTTACAACAGCAACAAGGACCTTTTAGTCATTAAATGCATCATCCCTGTCTGCAATCTAGCACAGATTACAAACAACAGGCACTACAGATGAAACACACCTATAAAACACATATTGGCTCACTATATCAGACAGAGACAAAACATATATTCAAGTTCAATAATCCTTAAAGTGTTCTCTCAACAAGTCTTGTACAACAGTCTGAAGCAGCAGGGTACAAAGACAGAAAATAGTCGTCTAAACACAACTCAAAGAAAGGAAATGCAACGACAAAGCCTATATGGAGAAATGAGGCGCCGTCCTTTGCCATTGATGTCAAAGGGGGAGGAAGAGCAAGCAACAGAAGAAAGGATTCTAACAGGAAAACAGAGGAAGTGCATTGCCATCAATGCCAAAGGGGGAGACTGTTAGAAATATTGTCATTGATGGCAAAGAAAGCAAAGAACAGCAGCAGGGAATATGTACACCAGAAGGAAGAGGCAGATGTCGAGCAGCGCTGAAGCAGAAACAGCCAAAGGAGACAGGCGGAAGAACACTGCTAAAGCGTAATAGTTAAATACAGAGGCAGAGTGAAACGGTCGAGCAGTGGAGGCAGAAGCAGTGAATATGGAGGCAGTGAAATGGTCGAGCAATGGAGACAGAGGCAACAAATACAGAGGCAGTGAAGCGGTCGAGCGGCAGAGGGGTTAGCACAGTAGAGGCACAAAAAATTCTGGGAATCGCTTAACCCCAAGTGGAAGGATACATAAAACAAATTCCGGGAATCGTATAACCCAAAGCAGCAAAGTATATATATATACAAATCTCATTCCGGGAATCGTTACCCATGCAGGAGTATACATACAACGCATTACATATTCGACGCCTTATACACAAAGGTTCAAAGCATAATATTAAATGATATGGAGCGCTTTATTATCAGAACCCAAGTACCTTATATGGTGGGACCCTTCCCAATCACATCGGATTTAAGCAAGGCATTGGAACATGCAACAGAAAGTTGTGATTGCGATTGAAGACCAGACCCGATGGGTGTATGAATTATGATTCAAATGTATTTGAAGTCCGGCATAATCGCATCGGATCAGTCTAATCGCCTCGGAGATTATAAGAGCATCGGAACAGCACAATAGAAAATTGCGATTGCGATTAATCGCAATCGGAGCAGGAGTGGTCAATAACATCGGAGTATTCGAAGTCGCGATTGCGATCAATCGCAATCGGAGAAATCACAACAGTGACCAATCGCAATCGGAGTTAAAGCGGAGCATCGGGACATGCAAATGGAATTTGCGATTGCGATTAATCGTATCACATCAGAGTAATCGCAATCGGAGCTTCGGAATATTGGAATGTTGGTACATTCAAATGGAAATTGCGATTGCGATCAATCGCAATCAGAAGAAGTCAAGTATAGCATCGAAAAGCTTGGCAAGTGGGCCCGGATATATGACATTCTATTGATTATAGTGGAAGTGGCACTGTATATGTTAAAACTTTATATAAGCTCGCCAAGAATTGAAATTACGATATATATATATATATATAAGGCGCTGTTATAAAACGTTGTGGCGATTATATTGAAATATGCCGCGTGGTCTGTGGACCCACGGGCTTTGGCTCAAGGTGGATGGAGATTCTTTATTTAAAACAATTAGGATGTATGTCTGTTCCGCTTGTGGAACTCGCCACATCAACAAGACACTTGCTACGTACAGAGCGTTGGAATTTGTCCAGAATTACAGTCAGCAGTTTCATATATATATATATAAAGCGTTGATATAAAAATATAAATAAAAGTGCAGCTCATAAATTCAGGAGTTACGCAGCAGCCATAAATAGAAAGGCATACAGAGGAGAGAAAGGGACCAACACAATCAAAGAAAAGACAAATGCGCAGTGATCCAAAAGGCTGTATGAGTGAGTTGGAGCTCTCATTGTAATTAAATGTAATATTTTAATTGGTTTATATTGTTTGTGATGCATTGGCAAGTCTCTGGAAGAGAGCAAATATCCCACTGTAATATTAAAATAAGCACCTACAGTTATGTTTATTGAATAAGCTAATAAAAGGAATGAGAAGACAGAAGCCAAAGAGTCATGACTGTTCACTCCAAATTCTTTGTGAAATACAAATAGTCATGTGAAGAACTCTATAAATAATATCATCTTGATATGCAAATAGAGGTTAGAGAGAGTAAATCCAGAGAAGGCAGAATATAGAAGTGTGAGGCAGAGAAGATTAAGAAAAGAAGAGCAGAAAGAGAAGCTACATAACAGAGCTGATATCTGAGGTAAATCAACAAATTTTTAGTTTGATAAATTGAGGAAGTTGGAGCTTCCCTATCAAGTTGCAGCTTGATAGCTGTCAGTTGTAGCTGACTGAGGTTGGAGCCTCCTGTAGGTTGGTGCCTGCAGAAAATTGAAGGGAGTTGGCGCTTCCTTGCAAGTTGTAGCTTGCAGAATTGAGGTAGGAGCCTCCTGTAGGTTGGTGCCTGCAGAAAAACAGTGGTGAGAGGGAGTTGGAGCTTGCCTTTGCATCACAACAATAATAAGATGTGGTTTTCTCCCTTTATGGGTTTCCACTTACATCTGTTGTCTCTATGTGTGCTTCTTATGTGTTTATGTGATTATTTCAATCTGCTTAATTGCTTGCTGCTCTCAACATAAGTATGGTGTCACATTAAATTAATATTGGCTGCAAATAAGACTGTTCACATATTAATCTGTAAATAATTTTGGTGAAAATTTTAAAAGGCTTATGTATGTATTAAACTGATTCACCCCGCCCCCTCTCAGTTTAATTAAAGATTCAACAGGCTTCACGGATGCAGATTGGGCAGGCAGACCAACGGGAAGAAAGAGCACATCAGGAGGGGTTTTCAGTATCGGATCTACAACATTTTATTTTTACAGCAGGAAACAAAGATCCGTGGTACTCAATTTAGTGGAAGCAGAATACATGGCAGCAAGTCAAGCTGCATGTGAGGCTATCTGGATGAGGAAGATCCTGGTCAGTTTGTTCGGTTCAAATTTAGATCCTACAGTGATACATTGTGATAATCCAAGTTGCATTAAACTCTCGATTAATCCTGTGTTTCATGATAGATCTGAACATATTGATATCCGGTATCATCATATCAGAGATTGTGTGCAGTGGAAGATCATGTTGCTTCAGTACATTCCTACGAAAGATCAGGATGCAGACATTCTAATGAAGGCACTCGATAGGAGAAAATTCGAATACCATAGAGGTAGGATTGGGGTGAAGGATAATACCTATCTTGTTGAGAGGGAGTGTTGATATTCAACAAGATGATGAGCTTAGTGAAAAGTAAGCACCTTCACTAAGTGGGGCCCGCAGGCTATTTTTAGGTGTATGTCTATTTTTAGACATGGTGAGCATATTCTATAAGTTACAGGATGCTATTTGTAGATGGTTGGTCAAATGTGAAAAACAGATGAAATTCTATTTTTAGAATATTGGGCGAAGTCTATTTATAGATCATCGAACTAAAAATAGATGCATGTCAATTATTATTAGCTCTTAATAATAATCCGACAATAAACATCAATTTATTCTCTTGGAGCACTTTATTTCAGTGAACAGATTTGGCAAATCAGTGGGCTGAAGGAATTACGTAATTCCTAGGGTTTATTGGTGGCTCATGCATGAGGACTCAGTTAGAACTGAAGTGGCAAAGTTATGACAGAGTTGGAAGAGTAGTTTACGGAGTTGTTATTCAGTTTAACTCAGTTAAGTGAGTTAAACTCAGTTGAGCTAGTTGTATCTAGTCTAACTGAAAGATACACTAGTGAGAGTTAAGTGAATTAATTAGTAAATTAATTGACAACTAATAACTCACTAACAACTGAACAGAAACAACAGTTAACTACAGTGCATGTCAGTTTCAGTGGAGACCCATTGGAGAGATAGGTGAAAGGGTGAGATGGACTATCCGTTGTGACTATAGTGATGCATTCAATGCATCTGACACGCATTGGAGTTGCCAATGAGGATTGCGCAGTCAAGGCAAGGCCATTTTGAATTCATTCAGGGGTCTTCTTCTGCAAGGATTGCGCAGTGGAGGAAGGCTATCAGGAAGCAAGAAATTGGTGCATAGATGTGCAAATTTCTGCATGATAGTGTGTAATGATTTTTTATTGTAGTGAGAGATTGATGTACTAAGCTTTGTATGAGATTATTACATGATTCCATTGATATACATAATATATGATATTTGGGGTTTTTAGCTTTAAGCTTTTCCATTAAACAATTGTGTTATGTGCGACTGAATTTATTCACATGTGTTTGCAATTGAGTTTTAAATTTTCGTAAGTTTAATTAGTGGAAGGATTCTATATTTTGCAAGAAGATAAATATTATGAGATCGGGAGGATCCGGTAATACATCAGTATTAATAAATTTCTACATCATGTTGATGGTACCAATTTCACGACCAATCTCTGCAATATTTTAAGAGTCAGTTGATGGTTGCTCTCTCAATAAATAATATTGTGATTATTTCCAATCTAATGGTGATGATTTATGAATTTTTCTGTGCATTGTACTACCATTTATGCTCAATCATTTTCCAATGGAGCGTCCATAGAAATAACCATCTTTATGTGGCGCCCATGGGAAAAATATGTAAATTATATTTTTTTTGTTCTATTTGAATGAAGTTATGAATCTAATTGAAATTTATTATGACAAAGATGGCATAAGGACATGAAATTTTTATTAACAAAAAAAAATTCATAAATTCCAACCTATTATTTATACCAAAAAAAGGGCACGAAATAGATAGGGATAAATGTATTGAATCTAGTTGTTTTAAGTATGCTTATTACAGGTTTGTTCCATTATATTTCAGTGATTTTTAATTGTGATGAGGTGCCCTATTTCACAGGCGAGCAACATGGTTTGATTGAATCGATACTTCACATGGTCAATAAATTAGGCATTCCTCCTAGGTGAAGATGAGATCATCACACTAGTAAGGCCTAACATAGTCAAAGGAGGTTTAAGGATCATCACATTGAAAGTTTGAGTTACAAAGAATATATGATTGTTTAAGTTTTATTTAAATATTTTGATCAATTTTAACAAACACCTTTCTAGTCCCGGATGCGGGTGGTTCTAAAGAGCATTAAGATGATGGGATGGTCAAGAGGCATTATGGGAAGACATATGCCAACCTGCCTTGAAACTGTCCTTCGGCGCATCTACAGAAGAGATTAGAGTTTAATGCATTTACCACCCGGCGCGCATCACAACCAGGCCTCCGAACCTCGAGACCACTCCACACGCTGCAACCTAGCCATATCGTTTGCTCATATTTATGATGTTTTAATGCCAAGGATTTACAGTAGCACGGGGTTTTGTGTTAATAGGATGGAGAGCGATCATAGCTCTAGCAGACTTCCCAGGCCTGTAACGAGTTGCTGCACCCCATATACTCGGCTCTCTTCAGAGCGAACTGTTACGGGCAAAAGAACTAAGCTCAATTGTTGCTTGGAGCTTAGTGACATTTTCCACTACTCCATTGCCGGCTCTTGCATGCTTGCCACGGTGAATTGGCCATCGTAGTTTCCCCTGTCTCCTGCCCTGCTCCCGCACCCTCACTCTACAAAATTTACTGAGGACATGCCGCGTCTTAGACACTGAATGAGGTGCAGAAGAGGTTCCTCCAGGCGCCAGACGAGGCGCTCCCCCACCTCCTCCAGCACCTCTGCTGCGACTTCTCCAAATTCTGATAGCACTTCCAGAGAAAAAAGGGGTCGTCTTCATCGTTATGGGTGAAGCTTTCGCTCCCCAACTCCTCCGCATCCTCCTGTTCATTCCCAAACTATACATTTCTCTTTCAACAGCTCTCTAAACTTTCCAAGAGTCACTGCCTCCGTCACGATTGCCTTTCGGGAAACACCTCAGGACATGATTCCTAGTTCTGGACGGGTGGCTGGAAGCATTGCGGAAGCCCAGGCTTCGAGGCATAGTGCTGGCTGCTTGAACCTGCAGGATGTGGCGGTTAAAGCCGACCAGGACGGCACCAGCAAAGGTGAGGCTGTTCAGCCTAGCTTGAAGCCGCTCGAGATGAAAAATGACACTAGTCACGCACAGGGCGAGCAGCTCAATGAAAACCGGGAAATTGGGAATGATAGCAAGCAGCTGAGAAATGGAAATCAAGCGAGCACGGTGAAGGCTCCCTCTGCAATTGGGAAGGTGATTCATTCTACTGAGGACCTGTACACAGAAGAAGGAGAACCGGATGAACTCTGGTGCAGGGTCGTTGAAGAAGCACCTGACGAGTAGCACCTCCCTCCTTCTCTGGTTTTTTGCTCTGTCTCTGTCAGTAATTTAGATAATGTTCATGTTTGTTATAATGTTCATGTTTCGGTTTTGGGTTATGTTAAATATGACATATATAATCAGAACTATCGGCTTCCCCTGCGTGGGATTTTTCTGGAAAACACTCAGCACTGGTTTCCCTCGGGGAGGGCAGTGCTCAACAATGATCTTTTGTTCAAAATGTCTCTAAATCGGACATGGTTCTGGTTGAGACCTACTGTACATATTTTTTCTGATTAATAGATTACGCTTACATAGAAAAAAACAAACAAACACCTTTCTAGATTTCACATAAAATTAATTAAAAAATAAAAAATAAAATAAAAATGCAAAACAATAAATTAGTAAATGTCTCATAACCTAAACCATGCCTTAAAATTATATTATTTTTATTGTTATTTATTTATTTAAAATATCAATTTTACTATTTGTCACATGAATACTCATTTATCCTTTTCAGAAAATAAGCCTTGAACTTAACTTGACAAAGAACACAAAATTTTAATTAAATCCACGAAAGTGTCCATGTTTATGAGTTGGGCATTTTGTAGTCACATCATCTATAGAACGACATTAGAGAAATATTTCACATTGAAGAAGGAATAATCGATGCTAGAGGATTGAAGAAGGGAATACTTGAAGGTTGAATGTAACTTCCAGTAGGGTATTATCTATGTGAATGTCGTTTTTCATTAGAATTTGCTAGAGTTTTCATTTTTATATGTTGTTGAAGAGATTTTTATTAGTTTGCAAATGAACTAATAAAATCACAACAAAAAATACAATACTTAATCAAACACACATGCTTATGAATAAGACAAAATTATTTAACTTTATAGCTTGGACCCCATTAAAACAAAATCGGTAAATAAAAGAAAATATTTATCTTATTGAGAATTTACAAAGGAGCACATCACATCATAGTAAAAACTATATAATGTTTTATCTTGTTTAGTGTTACTATAACATAGTTTGAATATACCAGAAATTTCTTACACAATTTCAGAATAAGAAAAACAAATAATGAATTACAGTAGAAAATGAACACATCATTTTGAACGGCAATTGGAATCATTCAAAAACTTTATTAAATATCCAAGAAAATAATGATACATTACACTAGTGTTTCTCTCTTAAGCCAATATTAAACTTAAAATTTAAACTTGTTCCTTATGAGGACTCAAAAATTAAAATTATAAATTAAGTGTTTTGACTTGAAATTACAAAATATAATTTATTTTTCCAAAATAAACTATATGGTTTGCCTTCATTGGCTCACTTGGGATCATTTTGCAAACTCGCTTAAGGAAGCTTCAGGTCCCACTCCTTTTGTTCGTGATATTAAATCTAGAAATTTCTTCCACATTGCAAAGTCTGAATTTGGACACTTGATCAATTTATCACAGGCCATCTTGAAATTTGTTATTTTTTTGTAGGTTTGTTTTTAGTGAAAAGATTCTTAACTAGCCATAATAATTGAAAATATATTTGCAAGTAATTCACAATTTTTGACACTTTCAAAATTGTTGTTTTTTTCATGGGAAGCATTGATTTTACATTTTACTTCCACTAATAAAGTTCCATAGGTATCCCATGGAAGAATATTTCCTTGTTGGTCTCAACATGAAGGTAATCTTGCTCGAACTCTCTTTTCAAAGTTTGATTTAATACCCAACATTGATTCCTTGATCTCTTCGAGTCTAGTTTTTGCATTTTTCCTGTAGATATTCTTTTGTGCCATATTGTTTATTTCTAAAAAATGGATGTTCTATCTTGAATATCCATTGCTCTCAAATCTACATATGACTTAGAATTCAGAAAATCAATTATCCTTTTTTCCAATTGTTAGTGTCAGCCTTTGCAGCTTTCCTTCAGTGATCAAACTTGCTCTTACAAAGTGATTTTAAGATGTCAAGGTCAAATTTTGTCATTTCAGTAAGTCTTCAAGCAAAATTTGGTCACTAGGTATTAGGTCTACGGTTTGCTTTCACTCTTTTCAAAGTTGTCCAAATGTCAGTCCTTGTCACCATTCAGCTGAGTGTACCATCATTCAGAGGGTTTTCATCATCATTTCAAGTTCCATTGGGTCATTTTACAGCTTGTTCATGCTTCAGTTATGACTAGGTAAGGTTCATTTCCCTCTCCTAGGGTTTTGAAGGTAATTTCTCTTGGATAGTCAAATCATCAGAAAACCTTGTATCCTGATGTTCATACACCTTCCCCTATCCTTAATATACCTTATTAAACACTTCCCATCACTGAGATTCCCCAAATTCCTCATTTTTGCACAAACCCTAGTTTCTTGCTACAACTTGGCAATTTTCTAGGCTAGGCCTGTGTTTTTCCCTTTCGGACCCCTTCCCCTCACTCAATCTCTGAAATTCCACTTTCCCCTGATTCCTAATATCCCTCCCTACTTCCCAAAATTTTCTCAAGAATTTAGAAGCCCCTTATCCCCTTCATTTCGCTTCATTTCGACAAATCCCTTGTTCCACACATCGAGATAGGTTTCACTCAAATGTTTTTTTAGAGAAATAAAAGATGAATTTTAGAAAACTGAGAGATTTTTTTGTCCAAAAAATTCCAAATAAGAAAAACCTCCTTCACTTTTTACACAGGTATCATGGTTTTAGAGAAATGTCAAAAATACCGCTGCCTCAGGAGAATTGAATGCACCTCTGAAGTGACCTTGGGAAAATCACGATTTCTCCTAGTTTGGTTGGCCAAATGACTTTTTTTATGAGTCAAATGATAACTTGACATAAATACCTTTCCAATGCGCTATTATGAGCTCAATTTGGAGTTGAGGAAGACTTTCAAAAGTTGGCTGCAACAGCACTCTGCCTTGAGGCAGCCTCATTTTGCTCATTTTGACCAGTCTTGGGAGATTTGATTTTTGACAAAGAAAATGAAGTCCAAATCTAAAAATTCCACTTGGGTTAGAAAGTAGACTCAAATATATTTCCAACGAGCTATCATGCGCCCAATTTGGACACCAGGACAACCTCCAAAAGCCTCCTGTAAAATGCCCTATTTATGGCGCAGCGCATTGGGTAGGAGCGCGGCGCATAGAGCAATTTTTCCCAGTGCAAAATTACACTGGCGCGGCGCATCCAGCCTACGCGGCGTGTTGGGCTGGTGCGCGGCACATAGGCCTGTAACTTGAATTTTCTGCCAATCTTCTCCAAATTGGATTTTGCTTGCTTGTTCCATGCTCAAGTAAGTTTATGAAATTGCTATTGACAGTATTTAATGTGGTTTGAAGGGAGAATATGAGAGTTGAATGCCAAATTTAAACTTTAGTCTCTTGTTGAAGATATGCCTTTTTGAGGAATTTGAATGTTGAAATTGCAAACCCTTTCATTTTATCGAAAGTTTCTCCCTTAAGGTTTTGTATTGGTGTTTTAAAAACAATATTGGTGTCAAGTACTTCATTCCCCTTTTGGTTATTCCTCCCTCTCACTGTTTATGATATCATCACTGATTAAATCTCCTATATATCCCAAACTACTCATACCATTTCATTTCCATTCCCTATCCATAAAATCATTTAATTTCCCTCCATTTTCACTTTCCCATTGCACCTATAGAAACTTCACAAACCTCAAACTTCCAAATATTCAGTGGTTGTCCCCTCTCCCAAAGTTTGTCAAATTCTCAAAGGGCAAATAGCACTTGGCAAGACTTCATTGTTCCCACTGCCCTATTTCCCACAGTCCTTCATTTCCCTTTGGCATATTTGGCATTGAAGCATAAACACCTATTCCTCATTTTCAAACTAAACATACACGTGGCATAGACTTGCAACCATGGAGACGGACACCGACACATCAATACAACCAAGACAGTGATTTCACCACTAAAACTGCATGTACCAGGAGGACACTGAAGCGTCGTAAAAGGGGTGACAAACTTCAAATCTTGGCCGAAGCTTCCTTGGCTGAGCATGAGACATGATTGGAGACCTTCACTCCGAATTTTAGCAAGTTTGGAGAAAATTTTGTCAATTTGGTTTTTTTTGTTGCAAAACAGGTTTTTCTGCCCGACGCGCGCTTATGATTGGGACATCTTCTGGAGGAAAACTTGATATTTTTGGATTTTTTATGAAAATTTATGCATTCTCAGGAATGGCCGAGAGATTTCATCAAGTTCTAGGTGGTTAAAAGGGTCAAAAACACCTTGAAAATGGCCTTTCTGCCACCTTTTGCACACACAGGAACCAGCCTTGGGAGATTGAATTTTTGGAGGGGAAAATGGACACCAAATCCAGAAATTCCACTTGGGTTGGATAGTAGACAGACAAGGCTTTCCAACGAGCTATCATGAGCTCAATTTGGACTTCAAGAAGTGCCCCAAAATCAGACTCAAAGTGGCGCGGCGCATTGAGTTTTTGGGCGCGATGCATAGAGGAATTTTGCCCAATTTTCACTTTTCAGCTCAAAAATTCGGCCAGTTTGACTAGTTTCACTTTTGGATGTAATTTTTTATCTAACTTGATGTAACTTGATGACTATGATGTAATTTTGGCTCATATTTACTTGTTCTAGAGGATTCATTCACTAAAAAGTGAAAATTAAATGAATGAATCAGTTTCCTAGCATATAGAGGCAAGTTGTTTGGCTGCCTAGATCTCAGTTCCATGTTTAGAATTGGTTGAAACAGCTCCTAGAAGGATGAGCTCGACCCCTAGAGGCATGGGAAGGGGTTAGGATGGTCTATATGATGTATTTTCTCAATCATTTTCAGAGGTTGGATACTTGGGAAAAGTTTGGCACCTCATTGTACATCTATTTCCAGTTTTTTGGCAAAGGAAAGACCAGAGTTTTGTAGCACTTGTTGGGATCCTTATGGATTCTGAGTTTTGATGATGTGCTTCTCATGTTATTGTAAGTTTCATTAATGTTATATGTATGCCATTTCCCTTCTCTATGCTTCTGAATTAAACAAATTAGTAATTGAGGTAGAATTCATTGGTTTGTTGGTGCTCTGCCTTAGACTTTTGTTTAGTTTTTTATGTTTTCATCAGTTTGGAGAGGATCCTTGCACTCTCTTGACCTCTTCAGCTCCTCAACAGTCTTTCAATCCATTCATTCGATTTAAGACATCAAAGTCATTGCCTACCCTGCCCCAATTTGAACTCTGCAAGAATTTGGCCTCATCCCCAAGCCCAAAATTGTTTTTCACTTTTTCCAACAAAAACCCCTAAAAATCAAAATCAAACCCTCCTATTTGTTTATCTAGCCTAAGATCAGTTGTTGTTATTGTCATCTCAAGCCCCTTTGAATATTTTCATTGAGCTTGACTCGGAGAGAGCCCTCTCCTGTCCTCGTAGGGCTAGCTACGAGGTTGAGCGTGGTTTGGTGTTGTCCTTCTTCTGCCTTATTTCAGCCTGAGGTGGATTTGGGAACTAACATAATGGCAACCATACTGGGGACGAAAATGGTTTGCTTGTTGGTGTTATTTTTTTTATAAGCTACAGACGGAGCCTGAAGTTAGCCAGGTAGCCTTCGAAACGCTCTTGCTTTGCATTAGCGGAAGTAGATAAACGCTGCTTCAGTCAATCTCCGGTCTAGCTTGTGAACGTGACACTTGACTTGTAGATTGTCTTTCCCCAGTACCTGTATCAAGTTCAGATCTGATGGTTGATGGTGGACAACGATCAGACATAAGAAGGCCAAAATCATTCACCTGGTGACTCCAACTCAATGTAGAGACTCCACTGGAGGACTAACTATTTCTCTGAGAAAATGGAAGGATCTTACACAAAGTTCAGGCATCCAAAGTGGAATGGCATTCAGGATCTAGTCTGCTTTCTTGTAAATTACTTCTTTGTTGTTCTTGAAGCTGTGAAATTTTTTCATAATTTTTTGTATGGTAAAGGGGATCAAAATCTTCACTCAACCTATTCAAAAAGTGTAAACACTGAGTTTCCCTTTGATCCTGGCCTCTTTACTTTTCCCACATCTTATGATGACTCTCTTCAAAGTGATGAGCTTAAAGAAAACCAAACTGATCCCATAGCTCTTGTATATACTCCTACACCTTGTATAGTCCCCGATAGGTATAAACCTCTTGTTTTACCTTCTGTTCCTCATCCTTTCCCTAAAAATTATGACCTATATCTACCAAGATTTGACGGTGAATGTAACAATGTCAACACTGAGCAACATGTGTAGAATGTTGAGACTTTCCTAGATCTTTTTGAAGTTGATGACGAAGATGTTAGTATTAGGCTTTTTGCTCTTTCTTTGCAAGGCCAAGTGAAGAGTTGGTTAAAGCCCTGCCTGATGCGAGCATCTCAGATTTCCAGTAGTTCGTCGAAGTTTTCCTCGACAGGTGGGTGATCGGACAGAACCTTTTCTTTATTATCGAAGACTATAACCAGCTGAAAAGACTGCCAGGGTAGACAGTACAACAATTTTCTGCCAGATTTAACCAAGTATATTTTTCGATGCCAGCTGATATAAGACCTTCTCCTAGATCTGCTCTCTTGCACTACCCGTGTGCCTTTGATCCGGAAATGGAGTTTCAGTTGAGAGAAAGGAATATTGCAAAACTTGAAGAGATGCAGAATAGTGCAGTTAATGTAGAGGCTCATTTGTTGATCCGAAGGGCAAGGTTGAAGGAAGAAGAGATGAAAAACATAGATCCTGAGAAATCGACATCTCTAGAGGTAAATCTTGACATGTTGGTAGGTGCAGTAGAAGAGATGATGCAAAAGTAAACCACAAAGAATTAGTATAATGTTGAAGTCCATGGCTCGTTGATTCAAGAAGAACAAGTTGCTGATCCAAAACATTTTGTTTCTTATCCCAGTTGTCATAGTAATTGCTTTTTAGATCATCTTGAAGAAGAGAGAGTTGTTGATATGACATGTATGCTTGATGATGTGTTGTATACTGATGATTTGCCTCGGTTCGATTAGTATGATGATGATTATGTTCTCCAAATAGAAGCTAACCTTGCAAACAAATCAGCAGCTAGTTTGTGGAAGGAGAAAGCTCGAGTACAGTGATCAACCGATACATATTAGCTATGACAATGATGAGGAAAGTGCAGCAAATTTTGAAGTAAGTGAAGGATCTTTGCCTTTTTGTTTTGACTCATTTCAGTTCATGAGAGATAAATTCCATGCAATCAAAAATCAATTGCCAACAAGCCTTGATTTGGACCATCTTGAGCGCAATGAAAACCTTTTTCAAGACTTCTCATATTCAGATTTGCAGTCCCCAAATGCCATTGATTGTCAAGTTGCAGATGAAGTCGTGGAAGCTAGCACATATGATCAAATGCTACAAGCTGACTCTGTTCCATTTTGTTTTGAATCATTCCAGTTGTTGAAGGGTAAATTGCATAGTAAGTATTCAAATGAGCCTGTAGGAAATCAACAATCTCTCAGTTTTAATGTTGAGGATGAGACAGATAGCGAAATTCTTGAGCAAGTTGTGAATGAGAGATCTTCCCCTGAAGCAACTGATGAAATTATTTCGGATACAAAATTCTCCCTAGCACCAGATTTGCAGCCACCAAACGCAATTGAAGGTCAAATTACAGATGAAGGTGTGGAAGATGAAATACATGATTTAATGATGCAAGAGGATTCTGTACCCTTTTGTTTTGAAGCATTTCACTTCATAAAGAATAATCTTCGTAATATCTCTCAAGAAAAAGATGAACAACCAGTAGGATGTCATACAGTTTCAATGGATACGTCGTAGCAGTCTTCTCAAGTTTTTGATGATCCTATTGCTCGTGTGTTTGATGATGTTTGTTGTAAAAGTTTTCCTCCATTAGCTAACCATGTGCCGGAAAAGAATGTTGATGATAATCTTATTCAAAGGTCGCCTTCATTGTCTTGTTTAACAGATTTTTCATTACAAAGCTCACACCAATGTTTGCAGTTATATGAGGAGATTGATAAGGGAGACTTTTGTTCTGTTTGGAATCAGCTCTAGTGTTTGGTTATTCACGAAATTTAGGATCCTTTTAGCAGCCTTCTGCAGTCACCAAAGAAATCCAGCACAGATGTGAAGAAAATGTTAATATCCAGCTATGAATATTGCTTGGACCAGAGTAGTAATGTATTGATGGGAATCAATAGCTATGTTTATGAAGATCCTTTTGCAGTATTCTTGAAGTCATCCAGTCAATTCATGCTTTGCAAGTTTATCAGCAGTCAACTTGATTCCAAGTTTCCATGGGAGTTGCCTTTCGATTCTTCCCTTTTCCTGCACATCAGAAAACATTTGGGAAGAAATCAAACAGCAGCCAGAATGCTTACATGGTTGCATTGGTTGTTTCATTTCACTTGATCAGGTGATGAATGGAACAATTAGTGTAGGTTGTATTGAATAAGCTTCATATTGAGCATATTTTCTAGTTTGTCAGTTGTGTTTAAGTATTGAGTCAGTTTTTAGTTAAGTAAGAGTCAATTTGTGTCATCAAGTCATCAGTTTTCAGTCATGCATTTCAGCTTGAGTTTTTTACTCCATTGCCCAATGGATGAAGGCACTTGTCTGCTTTTCCAAAGATCTGTAGTTCTTGGCACCTCCAAGGAGCTACCATCCCCATTGGAGCCAATGTTAGTGTCAGTCTTTGCAGCTTTCCTTCAGTGATCAAAGTTTCTCTTACAAAGTGATTTTAAGATGTCAAGGTCAAATTTTGTCATTTCAGTAAGTCTTCAAGCAAAATTTGGTCACTAGGTATTAGGTCTAGGGTTTGCTTTCACTCTTTTCAAAGTTGTCCAAATGTCAGTCCTTGTCACCATTCAGCTGAGTGTACCATCATTCAAAGGGTTTTCATCATCATGTCAAGTTCCATTGGGTTATTTTACAGCTTGTTCATGCTTCAGTTATGCCTAGGTAAGGTTCATTTCCCTCTCCTAGGGTTTTGAAGGTAATTTCTCTTGGATAGTCAAATCATCAGCAAACCTTGTATCCTGATGTTCATACACCTTCCCCTATCCTTAATATACCTTATTAAACACTTACCATCACTTATATTTCCCAAATTCCTCATTTTTGCACAAACCCTAGTTTCTTGCTACAACTTGGCAATTTTCTAGGCTAGGCCTGTGTTTTTCCCTTTTGGACCCCTTCCCTTCACTCAATCTCTGAAATTCCACTTTCCCCTGATTCCTAATATCCCTCCCTACTTCCCAAAATTTTCTCAAGAATTTATAAGTCCCTTATCCCCTTCATTTCGCTTCATTTCGACAAATCCCTTGTTCCACACATCGGGATAGGTTTCACTCAAATGATGTTTTAGAGAAATAAAAGATGAATTTTAGAAAACTGAGAGAGGTTTTTGTCCAAAAAATTCCAAATAAGAAATACCTCCTTCACTTTTTACACATGTATCATGGTTTTAGAGAAATGTCAAAAATACCGTTTCCTCGGGAGAATTGAATGCACCTCTGAAGTGACCTTGGGAAAATCAAGATTTCTCCTAGTTTGGTTGGAAAAATGACTTTATTGATGATTCAAATGATAACCAAACATAAATACCTTTCCAATGAGCTATCATGAGCTCAATTTGGAGTTGAGGAAGACTTTCAAAAGTTGGCTGCAACAGCACTCTGCCTTGAGGCAGCCTCATTTTGCTCATTTTGACCAGTCTTGGGAGATTTAATTTTTGACAAGGCAAATGAACTCCAAATTGAAAAATTCCACTTGGGTTGGAAATTATACTCAAATAGCTTTCCAACGAGCTATCATGTGCCCAATTTGGACATCAGGAAGGCCTCCAAAATCCTCCTGTAAAATGCACTATTTATGGCGCGGCGCATTGGGTAGGAGCGCGGCGCATTGAAGGTGCGTGGCGCAAAGAGCAATTTTTCCCAGTGTAAAATTACACTGGCGCGGCGCATCCAGCCTGCGCAGTGCATAGGCCTGTAACTTGATTTTTTTTCCAATATTCTCCAAATTGGATTTTTCTTGCTTGTTCCATGCTCAAGTAAGTTTATGAAATTGCTATTGACAGTATTTAGTGTGGTTTGAAGGGAGAATATGAGAGTTGAATGCCAAATTTAAACTTTAGTCTCTTGTTGAAGATATGCCTCTTTGAAGAATTTGAATGTTGAAATTGCAAACCCTTTCATTTTATCAAAAGTTTCTCCCTTAAGGTTTTGGATTGGTGTTTTAAAAACAATCTTGGTGTCAAGTACTTCATTCCCCTTTTGGTTATTCCTCCCTCTCACTGTTTATGATATCATCACTGATTAAATCCCCTATATATCCCAAACTACTCATACCATTTCATTTCCATTCCCTATCCATAAAATCATTTAATTTCCCTCCATTTTCACTTTCCCATTGCACCTATAGAAACTTCACAAACCTCAAACTTCCAAATATTCAGTGGTTGTCCCCTCTCCCAAAGTTTGTCAAATTCTCAAAGGACAAATAGCACTTGGCAAGACTTCATTGTTCCCACTGCCCTATTTCCCACAGTCCTTCATTTCCCTTTGGCATATTTGGCATTGAAGCAAAACCACCTATTCCTCATTTTCAAACTAAACATACACGTGGCATAGACTTGCAACCATGGAGACGGACACCGACACATCAATACAACCAAGACAGTGATTTCACCACTGAAACTGCATGTACCAGGAGGACACTGAAGCGTCGTAAAAGGGGTGACAAACTTCAAATCTTGGCCGAAGATTCCTTGGCTGAGTATGAGACATGATGGGAGACCTTCACTCAGAATTTTAGCAAGTTTGGAGAAAATTTTGTCAATTTTGTTTTTTTGGTTGCAAAACAGGTTTTTTTGCCCGACGCCTCGCGCCACCCGACGCGCGCTTATGATTGGGAAATATTCTGGAGGAAAACTTGATATTTTTGGATTTGTTATGAAAATTTATGCATGCTCAGGAATGGCCGAGAGATTTCATCAAGTTTTGGGTGGTTAAAAGGGTCAAAAACACCTTGAAAATGGCCTTTCTGCCACCTTTTGCACCAACAGGAACCAGTCTTGGGAGATTGCAGTTTTGGAGGGGTAAATGACATTCAAATTGAAAAATTCCACTTGGGTTGGATAGCAGACATCCAGGGCCTTCCAATGAGCTAGCATGAGCTCAATTTTGACTTCAGGAAGTGCCCCAAAAATAGGCTCAAAGTGGCGCGGCGCATTGAGTTTTCTGGCGCGGCGCATAGAGGATTTTGACCCAATTTTCACTTTTCAGCTCAGGAATTCGGCCAATTTGACTAGTTTCACTTTTGGATGTAATTTTTAATCTATCTTGATGTAATTTTGTAACCATGATGTAAATTTGGCATTTTTTTACTTGTTCTAGAGGATTCATTCACTAAAAAGTGAAAATTGAATGAATGGATCAGTTTCCTAGCATATAGAGGCAAGTTGTTTGGCTGCCTAGATTTCGCCCATGTTTAGAATTGGTTGAAATTAGCCCCTAGAAGGGATGAGCTCCTAGACCCTAGAGGCATGGGAAGGGGTTAGGATGGTCTATATGATGTATTTTCTCAATCATTTTCAGAGGTTGGATACTTGGGAAAAGTTTGGCACCTCATTGTACATCTATTTCCAGTTTTTTGGCAAAGGAAAGACCAGAGTTTTGCAGCACTTGTTGGGATCCTTGTGGCTTCTGAGTTTTTATGATGTGCTTCTCATGTTATTGTAAGTTTCATTAATGTTATATGTATGCCATTTCCCTTCTATATTCTTCTGAATTAAACAAATGAGTAATTGAGGTAGAATTCATTGGTTTGCTGGTGCTCTGCCTTAGACTTTTGTTTAGTTTTTTATGTTTTCATCAGTTTGGAGAGGATCCTTGCAGTCTCTTGCCCTCTTCATCTCCTCAGCAGTCTTTCAATCCATTCATTCGATTTAAGACATCAAATTCATTGCCTACCCTGCCCCAATTTGAACTCTGCAAGAATTTGGCCTCATCCCCAAGCCCAAAATTGTTTTTCCCTTTTTCCAACAAAAACCCCTAAAAATCAAAATCAACCCCTCCTATTTGTTTATCTAGCCTAATATTAGTTTTTTTTATTGTCATCTCAAGCCCCTTTGAATATTTTCATTAAGATTGACCCGGAGAGAGCCCTCTCCTGTCCTCGTAGGGCTAGCTACAAGGCCGAGCGTGGTTTGGTGTTGTCCTTCTTCTGCCTTATTTCAGCCTGAGGTGGATTTGGGAACTAACACCAACTATGCACTTTGTTTTGACTAGTTTTTATTGGAACAAATAACCATTTCTAGATCCCTTACTATTGTTTTCTCTTCTACCATGGCCAACACATGATCCCAGATTACCTTTATCTTTTGGATAATATCATTACAAATAATTTATCTTTCTTGAATACGAGACATATTACCTTTTAGTTTTTCTTTTAATTCCTTAATTTCATCACAAGTTGTTAGATGATTTTTGTGATACTGTGATGCATTTTCTGTAGCCATGTTCAATTGTCTCTCCTTATGCTTCAATTTATCTTTAGTAGCATCCAAATTCTTCTGTATTTTCATTAACTCATCCTCTGAAATATTTAATTCAATCATCACCTTACTTAGGTTATCAGTAGGGTCCTTAGAGTTTGGTTTCTCTACAATTGTGCAAACATGTCCATATATCTTTCGTTGTAGTCGTGCATTGAGTTCCTTAATATTTTCGACCTCCTTATTTCTTTCTATGAGTTCACGAGTTATAATTTATTTTTCCTTTTCAAATTAAGCTACTTCTGGAACCAAGACATACTTAGTAGAAGGAAATTTCAAATTTTTTCTGAACAATAGGATCTCAGATTATGCTCCTTGTAAAAGGTTTTGGACAATTTTTTTGTCCTTTGGATTCACCCCAATCTTGATAATTAACTTCTTAAATTTTTCATTTTGAGCATGTAGAGCTCGTGAGTTAGAATTTTCTAATTTCAACTAACCAATTAATTTCCCCAGTAAGGCATCAAGGCCTCTATATTGCTTGTTGCTAATGAAGTTTTTTTGAAATCATTATAAATCAACTCCCCAGTTTTCTTGTGCGGATTTATCTTGTGAGGCAAAGGTATATATTTTGTATTCACTGATAAAATAGCTATCATGAAATCAACACTAGAAGTAATTGGTTTTGTAACAGGGTGTGTATATGAGAGTTTCAACTTACTCCTCTCCAAATCCATAGCTAAAAGGAGTCTGGTTTAATAACCAGGAACAGATTGTGCCTCCAACTGGGTACCAATATTAGTCTTAATTTTTTTGTTCCTTTCCTCAATTTTTTCATATGAATCTTTCAATTATTCTAAAGATACATGTTCTTATCCTTCAGGAATGGGGGATGAGGGTGCACATTTAGCTCCTTTTGCAATTGAAACCCAATTTCAATGGAAGGATTTTCCCTTAAATATTCAGCTTCTATTCCTCCTTTCAGCACCTTTTTCCTCTTTTTGCCTTGAGAAATATATCCTATGTCCACAATGTCTAGTCCTCTTTTTAACCCTTTTTCGGAAGGAAGGGGAGTTTCAACTTCCATATTGCTTGAAATTTGGAATGCACCTCCATTTTCCAATTTCTCCCATTCAAGTTTTGGTTCATGGACATAAGTAGCATAAGAATTTTCTATTCTCCTCTTAGGAATGATCTGATGAGGATCATAATACCACTTCTCTCCGAGCTGGAAATTGATACTCAATAAAAAAATTCCTACCTCCTCATATTCCTGCTTGTTATTGACAATGAAAGGCCTAACAAGTAATTTGAACAAATATCCTTTCTTAGTTGGAACAAAATGCACTTAATCAACATTTAGGATATGCCTAATGAATTCCAATGAAAATATTCTCATAGGCATAAACATCGATAGTGTATATGGAGGACTATTTGTACAATATAATATTATCTCGGTGTAATCCTAAAATGGAAACCAATCTCCAACCTTTAAATCTCTACTCATTTGCAACAAAGACCGAGCTTTTGGAAAAATTCTAGGAGGGGAAACATTGTTAACAATTCTGTAAACAATTGACATGAAGGAAGGAAGGAAATAGGAGAAACCTTCATTATTTTGTTGAGCTTTGACAACATCTGTCCAATTCACAACTATTTTTTTATTTTTATTGGGTTTTGAAACATTCAATCACAGGTCCATAAAATTCTCAATGTGTACATATAGAAAAAGATTTACTAAGAGAGAGGAAAATTTAAAACATCTAGTTATGTTGAAGTTAAGGAGATAATAATTTATTGTTTTCTCCCAAAATGGAGTAATATCTAGCACCAAATATGACTGCATCATCAAATGAAACAATCCTATGGCTTGACCTTCTATCATTGAAGCATAATCCCTTCCGAGAATACTCATGATTACTTTCAAAATGGGTCCAACAGCTTCAGCAAAGCAAGAAACGGGGAAATTGACAAAATCTAAAGGCAAAACAGTGTTTGGAAGCAAAATGGAAGCATACAATTTCCTAGAATCCTCTATTGGTAGGTTCTAAAAATTCGACATAAAGGTTTCATTGGAAAATGGAAGATATTGATCAGACTGTGGAAAGGATAGGTCATGATGGATTAGTAACGAATAAACTTGGAAAATATTTTCCTCTAGGGAATTCATGACGAAACATTGCTGAGTATACAAAGAGAAGGTTAACCAAGTGATAAATTCTAGAAATTGACAAGTTTGAGGGAAAATTGCATAGAAGAGGCGATATTTAACCATTCTATCATAAATGTTTGACTTATTTTGGTTAACTAGGACATTATGGTGAAATTTCGTTAAATTCGCAGGGAAAACTGAATCAAAAATTTCCTCTTCAGTATCCATCAAGGGATTATGAGTGGAATATCCTGAAAGGGTAACTTTCTTTGACATTTTAAACCTTTCTTTGAAAATTGACAGAGTGGAAAATGTGTTTAAATACCTAGTATACTTGGGAGTGTTGAGCTAGAAGCTTCGTGCTGCTGGAGGCAGTTATTTTCACCAAGAGAACGCAATGAAAATGTGCTAAAAATAAGTAAATTGGGGTGAAAAATGGGGTTTTATTAGCGAAATGTGGGCAAAAGGAATTAATTGAATGTAGACAAAACAATGCAGACAAGCGACGTGGCGGATGACGTGGAAAGATGGCATGGAGGAATTGTGTGGAGGGAAGATGTGGAAGAATGGATGGGTGATGTAGACATGACATGGATATGTTGATTGTTCTGCTCGTCTAGATGTCACACTCGCTTGTCGGACACCAGAGTGAAAACCACTTACCACTCACAAGGGCACCCACGGTGGTAAGTGGTACCACCCTGCAGTGATGTCAAGTATGATCCTGATCGTCGATCTCCCGATGATAGTTTCTTGCCAGACCGTTTACAGGGGAACCCCCTAGCATAACGGTCGATTATGTTGTGGTGTCAGGTGTCCTGTGTGCGTGGGTCCTAATTCTACCAATGCCATCGATCTTGAGAAATGCGCTCTCTTTAACTTATCCATCGCGGGAAAATAGCCCACCACCATATAAAATATTTAAAAATGTATTTTTTTTTATAAATAAAATCACACAAAACAATCCCAGTGACATTTTGGAATTTCTTTGTATTTTTAATTCTTCTTTTGGCATATATGATTTTTAATATTTGAAACAGAATGGAAAGGAGCTACAATAATATAGATCAATTATATGTAATTTTGATATACATGCACTTAAGCAATATTCCTAAAACATGGTTGATATTTTTGTGCCTTAGACTATTGAATGTGACAAGTCATCATGAGGTATGCTTGATTGTGGGTTGAGTAATTTCATTGTGGGAGAACTAATATGCATCTACAATGCATATCAAAATAAAAAAGATGTATGGTTGCCCAAGTTTGTAGGAAAATAAAACATGGGAGAATGACTATGCAGGTGTCAGACAGCTGAAGACTAAGCAAAATCCTCAGCATGATTCAGACACACATTCACCAATCCAGGGGCATCCCTATTCAAGCTATTAGACGATATGGCAACCAACTGGCTGACAAGTGGCCAATGCTGGGGTGGAAAACTCCAATAGGATTCTCTCTATGAGCTAGGATGAGCTAAGCCATTGGAATCTCAAGGAGGAGTGCGCCATCATAATGAAGCAAGATCATTTGGACATGCCTGACGGGATCTAGGTGCATAGTACTCCACCTCCTGAATTCAATCATGAAACCAACCTCCATTTTGTATGATCATAGTAGAGGCAGTACTAGGCACATCATGTAGAGCTGCCCAAATGGCCTATCCCTATCTCGCAGCACCGGAAGTTATAACTACCCCCAACATCCTGCTTGAGTGCTCATCACTCCCCACCCCCTATCTTCTCATCCACCCCCCCTCCCTTTCCTATGAATACCCAACCCTCTCTCCTTTCTTTGCATTCGATATCAATATTCTTATTGTGTGCCCCTATATGCTTTGTCTGTCATTCACCCTCCCTTGCAACCATCACCCTCATTATCCATGCTTGCCCTGCATTCCTTGCTTCTATCCCAACATGTCCAACCATCATGACAAATCCTCTGCTCAAAGGGGGAATAATCGTGGTCAAGGTCATGGCAGGAGGGCTCACACTTTGCGCTAGGCTTCTCCCAGCATGACATCCACTATAAGGTCAGATTTCACGGCTCGGAATTTGACTCTTAACTATGATACCATAATCAATCCGGAAACTTGTCACAGTTTGGTGGAGCTTGAAGACCAAGCCAGGTTGGTTTGCCAGTGCATCGTCAAAGAAGAGGTTGATGAGTAATTATTATGGGAATTTTGAGGTCTAAAATGGGCCTCCTAAGGAAAATGTACAATCAAAATTAACTTTATGAGAACCAATCACATTTTAGGGGATTACATCATCCCTAATGGTTGAGGTGGCATTGTTTGAGTTAAAAGTACTTACTTGTCACATTCTCAATGGTGGATAAAAACTCATGGTTAACCATGGTAGTGCTCTAAGTACTTTTAAAGTCAAAGTAAGGTACTCATAATAAATGTCACTTCACACTTTTTGAAAAAAAATATATTATTGTCATTTCATATTTTTTTAAAGAAACAATGCATATCCCTATACATTTATTATATTATATTATTTTTATATATTATATTAATTACATGTTATTATACAATTTAAATAATATAAATTTTAATTAGTAGCATATAATATAATTAAGGATTTATAAATTTATATTTATATTTTATTTTAAGTTATTTAAGTACAAAGGAGAAATGCTTTAGTTGTTCAATGATAATGACTTTTTCTTGAAAATATCATTCTTATTTATAGTCACATCAATACAATTTTTTTATTAATTTTATTTTGCTACAACTTTTGAATTGAATTCAACTATGGTTACATTGATTGTGGTGCAAAAATTGAATTGAAAATTCATAAATATTATTTTATTGGTTTAGCTATTATTTTATTATTTCCTTAAGAGACCCATTTTAGACCTCAAAATTCCCCTAATGAAATTCCCCTAATGGATTCCTGACTCCAGACTTATGAGGACCAGGGAAATTTCTTTTAGTAGGGTTATCGAATTGCACTAGTAGACCAAAACTATGATTTTTCTTGCCATGCAAGCCAACTAGGAGCACAACACCATCTTGGAGAAGAAGTTGGACGATCTCACCTAGAATTTCACTCTATATGTCAACGTTATTCACCGTTGCCACTTCATCACCTAGACTCTCCCCAATTCACACTGTTAGAAAAGCGGATGGCTATAGTGGAAGCCTCACCCAGTGTCAAGAGGGAGGTTGAGGTGCAACCACTAACAAACCAACCAAGGCAACACTCCAGAGTGACCAATCATCCTGGACGCCAACTCTGATGAGGATCTATCGTAACCTTAGACCACTCCAACCTCTCTTTTTTGGTATGCTATTTGTCCTTGGCTCCAACCTCGCTGCTAGTTACTTCTATGTTTTTGGCTCTCAAGAGCCCTCGGCCACTACTCAGCCAGCAAAATCTTTTGCGACAGGCCTCTACGCAACCCTTTTTGCCTCAGCTTCTTACCCCAATGTAACATCAAGATCTCACAACATTTTAGGGAATTTTGCTCTTTACACATGTAACATTTTGTGTAATGGCATGGAACATCCTTTAGAGTCTGGATGCTGAGGCATTTTGCTCACACCAACTCACCATATTGTAATTACTTGCCTATGTTGTTAATAGAAACATCTTATTAAAAAAAAAAAAAAAGATGTATTGTAGATAATTGTAGAATTCATGTGTGATTATAGTAGAGGCATAATAGATGCATCATGTCACTATACTAGGGATATAAATATAACGAGGTATAAAAAATGTTAATGAAAATATGAATGCCTACAATATCTAATGAAAGTAGAGGTTTTTTAAATTGGGAAAGTGTATTGGGTTAGTATTGGTAGGGGCTTAAATAAAATGATTTTAAAATTATTTTCCAATACGTAGTCAAATTAAGGGTATTGTTTAGTATGCCACTAACGCATGTGCTATGTCAGAGGTTCATTGAATGAAGCCCCTGTGAAATGAAATGACCATTTTTTCCAGGAATTTTTTTTCCAAAATTCAATACATATTTTGAAAAATAACAAGTTTAAGTTGTTTGATTTGCAAAGAGTGAGTGTCCTGCGGATTTTTCAGAGTGTTCAATCCATTTATGCATTCAAAAATGTATTTAAATAACAAGAAATCACAATCTCCCTAGAAATTTAAGTCATTTGATTTACAAAGAAATAGTGCCCCGAGGATTTTTCGAAGTGTTGAATCCAATTATGCATTCAAAAATATAATTTAATATTTAAACAACAAAAAATCACAATCTCCCTAGAAATTTTATTCCCAAACTCCATCTAAAAAGGTTGTTTCCTCTATTAATTAGAATATGTCTATATATATGTTTAACGCACATATAAATTCTCTTTAAGACTAATAATAATTTAAAATAAAATTATAATTTTTTTTCATTTTTAGGATTATCTTAAATCTTAGAATATGAGATGTGTTATAAGGTAAATGTTGTCATGTTGATAGACATTCACCAACCATTTAATTTATATGGGTGTGCTAGTGATATCTAAAATAACATAAATAACATACTGTCAAACACATTGTGATTATATTTTATGTAACATCCATTCAACACTAATTACCTAGGTAAGCAAAATATATATATATATATATATATATATATATATATATATGTTAAGCACACATAGTGTTAACATCATGTCCTACAACTTGAAAACTTCGGTTCTTGATAAGGTTATTTATGACATAGAAATTCTATCATAGTTATTAATCTAATGTTGCTATGGTTATTCAGTGGAACACCGAGTTAGTGTATATAGTTTGTGGGTTTGCATATATATTCATGGCGCAGATTTTAAGCGGTAAGATTAATATTACCAACTTTATGATGGTCCATTTAAACTTCCTTTGTTGGTGCCTTCTGGGCACCCGCTATGCCGCAATACCACTTACCCTTCTCAAAGTTTCCAACACCATGACACTTGGATCAAAATTCACCATAGATCTCGTAGGGTTACAATCCTACGATTGTGATCATTTGCAAGGAGATAAGGTCTGTTCACGGGCTTCCTTCTCAGATTTTATTTCTCATGCGTCTGAGGGGTGCTCCTAGAACGCTCTGCAATGAGCTTTATTATGTGTTACCCTTCTCTTTGCATTTACCTTGTATCTAATTCATTAATCTCTGATTGCACCGAAGTTGAAGGTCCCAGTCAATTTTTACAGGAGAACGATATTGCGAATGTCTTCTCAATTCGGAGCCTGTATAGTTTCAATTTGACCATGGAGTTCCAGGTAAGCTGGAAGAAGTGCCACATTCCCAACCCAGATATTTTCAAGTCTAAACCCTAATTTGACTCAGATGGGGGTTCTCACATTGAAATGGCCCGGGTGTAGGTTGCAACAATTTGATGGGGTTTATGCTCACTACGTCACTCAGGTACTTAACCCACTATTGTATTTATCTATTTAGCCATTGATTCTCTCATTCCACTCTCTCCTTCTAACTGAGTTTTGGCTTGTTCTTTGCAGGTTAATGCACAGTGATGATGTCTAGTTGAAAAATTGTTCTTCCTTTCTCACCTACGAAGGGATGAACAAGATACCCTAACTAGGGTTCTCTCCTATTCTTACAGGGACGATGACTTACAGTGTTGTAGGATTCGACATGGGATCTGCCCCATGCAACAAGTGTTATGGTTAAATGTAGCCGGTTATTTTTAATTATTTCTGGAACATGATTTTTCCTTTCTTCCTCCTTCCTTAAAGGAGATGAGGTTTTCATAGCAAACTGTTAATATGTTAATTCCATAATTGAATTCAGGTTCTCTTGTTTAATTTCACATATTCCTTAGGAGTTCCTTGTTATGCAATGTGTAAACTACTTATAACTCTATTATGTGTCGAGAGAAGAACTTGTATTCCATGTTTTTGATATAATTTTAAAGTTCATCGGTTACGAGGAATTATGGCTCAAGTTTTTCCTCTTCGTGGAATTTGTGGAATGTTTCCTTCAATCAGAAATTAGGATTATTTCCATTATATTAGAGCTAAGTTATTTTTATAAATGTCCATTGCAATTATAAAGAAAATTGTGTTTATCTTCCTTATGTTGTGTTGTTGCTCCATTTTGCCTTTGTATCATTTGATATTGTTCTTCTATTTTACATGTTCATCCAGGACTATCCTTGAGTGGCCTACTTCTTGGCCTTGCTCGGGGAAAATCAGGGTTTGGCCTTAACTAATGGAGGAAAAGGAAGAAACCCCTCATAGTATTGGTTCTATTAGTTGCTATATGTTCTATGATTCAATTTCTTTAACATTTACTTCCTCAATATTTATTCAAGAATCATGTGTCTCTATAATGTTATTTTGGTTTATCACAATATATGCATTTCAATGTATGTTATTTTCCATATTTGTTGTTTCTGGAAAAAAAAAATTATTATTACATTACTTATTCAATCACAGTGAAAACTTTTGAGGAAAACAATACTTGGCCATAGTCATTATCCCTTCAATTGCAGTCATAAAATTATAGAAGTCAATAGATACAGCTTTGAACCTAGCATCTCATATAGTCACCAGTAAAATATTTTATCCTGACAGTACAGTTAGTTAAATACTTATCTAAGATTCAGGTCTCAAGTAAACCACGAGGTGTCCAGACCACCGAATCATGAGAAAAGGTGATTACATCCTTCTCTCTCCCATGAGCATATTAATACCAAAACACTTATGGTTGTCACTACCCCAACTGGGTGACTTCTCAGGTACCAGAACCCTCAAGGTTCGACTTGAAATCAACAATCAATCGAGAGGTTTCCACAGGCTCTGGGTCCAACTCTAGAATACCTCGAGGTAACGTCCTGCCCTTTTCCACAATATCTCTTTGATTTTTTTCTTCTCAACCAAAATCTCCCCCCATTCCTATGAGATAATCCCTCTTATCTCATCAGAAAGAGAAAGGTAACTGAGTTTTCATAACTATCTAGTAAAAAAGTTCTTTTTCACATGGTGTTTCTCTGTGGATTCCAAGATTCCCTTCTCTTTATTTTCCTACCAAACTTTTTAAAAAAGAGAAAAGCATAATTGTTGGGAATCATGATTGTTGTTAGACCAAAAATTGCAGGTGTTAGTCAACGATCACATCGCCAGAGATAAGGTTCCACGAGAGGCGGTTATTCCATGCCGCGAAAAACACGAGGAGCGTTGGTTTATCCAATGTCGAACAATCTTCCCCCCAACATGATTTTGGTGTGTATCAAACTCATGACCTACACTCATACCACTTGTTGGGAATCACGATTGTCGTTAGACCAAAACTTGTAGGTGTTAGTCAATGATCGCATCTCTAGAGATAAGGATCCACGAGAGGCGATTAGTCCATGTCGCGAAAGACACAGAGAGTGTTGGATTATCCAATTTCCAACAATAACTACCATTTATTTATCCCATGTTAACGTTAAGCTTCCACTCAGCCATAAAATCTTGTGTTTAAATCACATCGAAATTAACTACAATTTAATTACAAATACTCACCCTTATTTATACATTATGTTGAGATCTGACTAACACACATTGATATATACTGATGATGAACCATAGAGATTGGTTCGAAACATCGATTCAAACAATAATAAATGTGATGGATCCGGAAAATAATTCTACACACAATACAAATCGCATAAGCCTCAAATATATAAATTCACAATAATTTTATGATGTTACATCTTCCCCCCTAGATCATAACATCGTCCCTGGTGTTATCTTTCCTTTAAATAAATCAGGATAAGCTTCCTACATAAATTGTTCATCCACTTGGGTGGCTTCTTTAGGAATAAATTGTCTCCACTGCACTTTAACCTGGGTGATGGCTCGCCTCCGTAATATCGTTTCTTTCCGCTCGAGAATGCGTTGGGGTTCTACAAGGAACTCTACATCCAGCTTGACATGTTACAATAATCATACACAAATTAATGCATCAAAATCATCACGTCAATAAAATAAAAAAAAAATAAAAAAATAAAAAAAAATAAAAAAAAAAAGGATTACCTGCACATCCTGCTAATGAATCACATTTCTAGGGTCATACACATATCGTTTTAACAATGAGACATGAAATACATTATGAAATTTTATATGACTAGGTAAGGTTAGTCGATAAGACACTAGTACAATTATTTCTAATATATGGAAAGGACCACAGAAGTGAGGGGAAAGTTTTGTGTAGCTAGTCCATCTCAAAGTGATTTTCTTGGGTTTGATTTGCACATATACATGATCTCCAACTTCAAATTCTCAATACGTTATTTTCCAATTAGCATAAGTTTTCTACCTCTCTTGGGCAGCCTTTAAATTTTGTTAGACTTTCTTAACTGTTCGTTCCATTTCCTCTAACATTTCTAGCCCTACCATTAATTTGTATTCGGGACTATTCCAATTTGTAGGTGTTCTACATCTTCTTCTGTATAACACCTCGAACGGCCTCATCTTTAGTGACTCATGATACCCATTGTTATTTGAAAATTCTAGCAAATGTAGGTATTCTTCCCACTTACTATGTCGCTGCATAACATACATTTGAAGCATATCTTCCAGTACTTGATATATTCACACGTTCATTTTTCCCATCAATATGTAGATGATATGCAGTGTTGAATTGAATTTGAGTTCCCAACCCCGTAAAAAGAGCTTTTCAAATTGCAGAGGTGAATTTTACATATTTTTCTAAAATAAGTGGTGAGCCCTGGTATTGCACCAAGAGTGCTGCAACTCCCAGGGGCTTCCCTACTTTACTTTATCAACCCAGGGTTCATACAAACTTGGAGGTGACAGTGCTATATACACAGCAGATGCATTCTTCTCATGTCATCCTCTTCTTCTTTAGGAAATGGTGCTATTTCTTAAATTGTGACAAGGACTGAAAATCAAATTGTTGGAAGGAAATGACAGAAATGAAACTAAACTAAATTGTTGAAAAGAAATGACAAGAATGAAACTAATTTAATTTGTAGAAAAGGAAATGGCTGAAAAGAAACTAAACTATATTGCTGAAAATAAATGGCATAAAGAAAATAAATTAATTTGCTGAAAGGAAATGACTGGAAAGAAACTAAACTAAGTTGTAGAAAGGAAACTAATTTAAACCACACTTAACTTGGCCAATCAGCTAAATGCACTCTATTTATCCTATGTTCTATCTATTATGGTTCTACCCATGCAACTAAGCTATCCATGACTTAATTCTAAATGGAGAAGGGTTCATTTGCAGCTTGGAGGTAATAAAAAGGCTAAAGTGGCTAATGGAGGGCTTAACACTTGAAATGAGGCTTAGAAGGTGGAAAGAGCGAGGTTAAAACTTACAAAATTTTGATTATGGTGCAGAAATGGATTTGGAGTAGAATATATTTAAAAGTACGATAGCGGAGATGTGATGGAGGCGAGAGTTGCAATATGTGATATCGCAATCGGTAGAAACAAGCGGTAAGTGTAACGAAAACCAACTAAAAGGTGTGCAGTGCGATGTGCGATGGCTGACGTGGCATTGGGACTGGCAGCAGTGCGCGATCGCAATCGGTGGATCGGTGTGGTAAGTCTTAAGAGAAGAGGGTAAATGTTACGACGCGGGATTTGCGATGGGTGACGTGGCAGCGACATCGGCGGCGGAGCGCAATCGCAAGATCGCAATCGACAGATCATAGCGGTAATGTCTTAAAAGGAAAATGAGAAATGGTGCGATTTTCGATTTTTGATTTCACAATATCGCAATTGGTGACAACAAGCAGTAAGTGTAAAGGAAAATGTTGAGAATGCAGCAAGATGATGGAGCTTGGTGAAATGAAGTCGCCTTCACCAAGTGGGCCCGCAGGCGAATTCTGGTGCAAAGTCTATTTTTAGACTATGTCTATTTTTTAGACATATGGAGCATGGTTCGGGGATTCCAGTTTGAGATTCTTGAAGTATGTGTCATGTTGGTAAAAATAGATGAGACTCTATTTTTGAGGTCAAAGAGGTCGAAGTCTATTTTTAGACTGCCTCTCCTAAAATAGGGAAGTCAAATATTATTTACCCTTAATAATATTTGGACTATAAATAGCAGTTTATTCTCTTGGAGCACTTCAGTTCGAGCTACAGAAGTGGCTCGTGCAGCTGCCCGAAGGAAATACGCTTTTCTTATGGGTTATTGAAGCTCACAAGCACATGAATTAACAATTGGGACTTGGTGAAGTTTTGGAAGGAGGTTAATGATTCAGGCTGTGATTTAGTAATTACAAGTATTTTAGTTGAACTAGTTGAGATTAGTTTAACTAGCTAATCAATTAGTTGTAATTGAGTGAATTAAATATTATTTAATTCATTAATTAGTAACTCATTATTCAACTCAAGAACACATCAGTTCACTACAGTGCATAATGTAGTGAAACATCAGTTGTGCATGAGATTTGCACCACACTTGGAGGATTTGTCCATGACAATTGCACAGTCAAGCCAAGGAGATTCGAACCTTGGATCTCTATATAAACAGGCCTGGATTGCGCAATAGAGGCAAGGCAATTGGCGGTGAGTTTTGAACCAGTAACCTGTTCAAGGCAGGCTAGATATGTAGGTAGCCTTGTGAAAATGTTGAGGCCACTTTATGAAAGATATTATCATACCAAATTACAATTCTATTTATATTATACACATGTCATTAGAGTTTTGAGCTATAATTCTTAGCATCTTGTGTTAATGTGTATGATGATTTGATGTGTTGTCGCTTGATTTTATTTCCGCATGTTTGATGATCTGAGTGGAAGAGATTATGTGTTGCATATAAATTCGAATTGTATGTGATCGGGATAGTCTCGGTGGATAATTAATCATTATTCAGCAAATTTCTACATGGTATCGGAGCTATTGAAGCGGAGATTGATCATCACAGTGATTACAAACTTATTTCGGTAGACAAAGTCTGCATGCGGGCCAGGTAGCCTCCGGATTCATCTTTCTTCGGAAAGTGAAAGGTCTGGTAAATGCCCCTTGCAGTCAATCTCTGTGCTAGAAATAATTTTTTCTCACAGATCTAGAGCGGTTGAGCTTTGAGGTGGAATTCGAAATTTTGCAGCAATTTTGTTTTCTTGGTGCCAGTGTTGAAAATGTCTTTCAACGGTTTGCGACTCGAATATGCTCTTGAAGGCAGTTCGAATTATGTTGCATGGAAGGATCGCATGGAGGCGGTATTAGAAGATAATGGTCTGAAGGAGTTCGTAGATACGGATGTCCAAAAGCCCACTGATCCTGCTGAAGTCGAAGCATGGCAAAAGAAGATGGCGAAGTGTCGAAGGATCCTGTTGGAGGGCGTCAAGGATCATATTGTATCCGGCCTGCATGGAAAGGCTACTCCATATTTAATGTGGAAAGCTTTGACGGATCTATTCCAGAGTAAGAGTGACCAAAGGAAGCTGGCGCTCAAAGATAAGCTCGGGAACATCAAGATGGAGAAGGGCGACAGTATCGCCAAATACCTCACGAAGTTCACTCAATGCAGAGATGAGCTGGGAAGTGTGGGGGTGACTGTCGAAGACGAGGACATGGTCGACCTGGCTCTCCTTGGTCTTTAGAAGGCTTGGCACTCATATCAAGATAGTGTCAATGGTCGGGAGAAGCTGCCGGGATGGGAGCGCCTTTGGGCGGATCTCATGCAGGAGGAGATAAGGAGGACTACTCGAGATGGATCTTCATCAAAGGGAGATGATGAAGAAAACTGCACTTTGGTTGCCAAAGCAAAGAAGGGGAAGGGTAAGAAACCTTCTCATTCCGGTGCAAAGGGCAAGAAGCAGGATATGGCGAAAGTGAAGTGTTTTCACTGCCATGATCATGGACATTATGCTACCAATTTTCCAAAGAAAAAGAAGAACAAGCAAGAGGGAAGATCTGCAGATGGAGAAGCCTTGGCTTCACAGTTCGAGCTTGACTTTTCACTGATCGCATGCTTGGTTTCAAGTGTGTTGGGATTAGTGTGGTTCTTGGACAGCGGTGCGTCATTTCATATGACGGGAGATCGGGATTTGTTCTCAGATCTGGAGGACAAATATTTGGGTGTGCACATCGAGATGGGCAATGATGGTAGATACAGTGCGACTGGTATCGGTACCATATCCTTTCAGAGGGAGTCTGGTAAGCCCTTTGTATTGAAGGATGTCATGCATGTACCTGGATTGAAGAAGAACTTGATCTCTGTGGCGATGTTGGAGGATAAGAGGTATGATGTGGTCTTCAGCGAAGGAAAAGCCTTCCTGCGCAGTAAGACTACTGGAGAGACCCGGAAGATAGGGGTTCGAACTCAGAACCTTTATCAGTTGCAGGTAGATGACTGCGCAGCTATGGCATGCAAGGCGGGAGAAGTGGTGAGCCGAGATGATGAGGGCAAACTATGGCACAGGAGATTGGGCCATCTTCACCATGGAGCTTTGAAGATTCTGCAGCAGATTTCTACTGGACTTCCTAAGGGCACCCTTGCGCAGTCAGATCAGTGCAAGGGGTGTACTTTAGGGAAGTATGTGAAAGCCACCTTTCACGAGAAGGATAGTCGCGCCACGACGATCCTTGAGAGAGTTCACAAAGACGTGTGTGGTCCTTTCTCAGTTGCTTCGACAGCAAAGCACAAGTATTATGTGATCTTTGTTGATGATTTCTCTTGAAAGTGCTGGATCTTCTTCATGCAGAAGAAGAGCGATACATTCGCGAAGTTCTGTGAGTTTAAAGCACTGGTCGAGAAGGAGTTGGGGAAGAAGGTGATTTCTCTAAGGAGTGATAACGGTGGTGAATTCATCTCGGCTGAATTCAAGGAGTTCTGCAGCGCAGAAGGGATTCGTAGAGAGCTCATCGCACCCCATAACCCACAGCAGAACGGGGTGGCTGAGCGGAAGAACAGAACGATCGTGGGTGCTGCACGGGCGATGTTGCATGATCAGGGCCTACCCCTTCACTTGTGGGCCGAGGCATGCAATACAACAGTGTATGTGCAGAACCGTTGTCCTCACAAGGTTCTTGGCATGAGTACACCGGAGGAGGCTTATTCTGGCAAGAGGCCTGATATTTCCCATTTGCGGATTTTTGGTTCTCCTGTCTACATGCATGTGACGAAGGATGCAAGAAGGAAGCTGGATCCAACCGCCGAGGTTGGAATATTTGTGGGGTACACTGATACACCTCACAACTATCGGGTGTATTTGTCAGACAGTCGCAAGACTGTTGTGCGACGGGATATAAAATTTCAGGAGGAGGAAGCCATGCAGTGTTCGCTTGAGAGGGAGCTACACTTGCATGCAGATGAGGAGCTGTTAGTTCCTAAGGAGGAGCTTCCGGATGTGGATCAGCCACAAGAGGAGGTTCAGGAGGTGGAAGAGACCACCCAGGCAGCGCCAACCATCAGAGGGCGCATGCGCACTACAGAAGCTGAGCGACTGGCTCGGGATGCAGAGAAGGTTGTAGGACCACCTACAGCACAGCGCAGACAGAGACAGTCACCGGATCGGTACACTGGATACATGGCTCTCGTGAGTCAATGTGTTGTGACGGAGCCATCCTCTTTTGAGGAAGCTGTGGAGGAACCCGCATGGGTTGACGCCATGATCGAAGAATATGATTCGATCGTCAGGAACAGTGCATGGGAGATTGTCCCAAGACCGGTGGGGAAATCAGTGGTGGGTTCGCGATGGATCTACAAAGTGAAGCAGGCAGCTGACGGGAGTGTGGAGAAGTACAAGGCAAGATTTGTCACCCGTGGCTTTTCACAGATCGAGGGGATTGACTATGAGGAGACTTTTGCACCTGTCGCAAGGTACTCTTCCATACGGACGATCCTTGCTCTCTCAGCGCAGATGGGGTGGCACATTCATCAGATGGATGTGAAGACTGCGTTCCTCAACGGAGTTATTGAGGAGGAGGTGTACATAGAGTAGCCTGAAGGTTTTGAGATCTTCAGCAGTGATTCGCATGTGTGTCGACTCAAGAGAGCACTGTACGGGCTGAAGCAAGCACCTCGTGCTTGGTACACTCGGATAGACAGCTACTTCACCGGGCTTGGATTCTCCAAGAGTGAGGCGGATCCAAACCTGTACCAGATTGTGGTGGAGGGGAAGCCGTTGATCATCGTACTGTATGTAGATGATCTGATTTTGACTGGCGATGAGCAGTTGATACTTTCATGCAAGGAGGATCTTGCACGAGAGTTTGAGATGAAGGACTTGGGAATCCTTCATTATTTCCTGGGATTGGAGATTTGGCAGCGCAGCGGAGGACTGTTTGTTTCTTAGGGCAAGTATGCTCGGGAGATTCTGGAGAGGTTCAACATGCAAGGCTGCAAGCCTGTTGACACTCCTCTTCCTGGTGGTTGGAGGAAGGAGGATGCTACTTCAGCGGAGGTAGTGGATGCCAATGTCTATCGACAGTTGGTGGGGTCGCTTATGTATCTGGTCAATACACGACCCGATATATGCTATGCAGTTAACCAGCTTTCGCAAGCTATGGTTAAGCCTACCAAGCTCTTTTGGAAGGCAGGCAAGCATGTATTGCGCTATATCAGAGGCACATCGGGATATGGTTCATGGTACAGATAGGAGGATCAGTTGAGGCAGCATGGCTTCACAGATTGGTACCATCATATCAGAGATTGTGTTCAGCGGAGAATCATGATGCTTTCATATGTTCCCACGGAGGATTAGGATGCCGACATCCTGACGAAGGCGCTCACCAGGAGCAAGTTCGAATTCCACAGAGGCAGGATAGGGGTTGCAGATAATCCATATCTTGCCGAGAGGGAGTGTTGAGAATGCAGCAAGATGATGGAGCTTAGTGAAATGAAGTCGCCTTCACTAAGTGGGCCCGCAGGCAAATTCTGGCGCAAAGTCTATTTTTAGACTATGTCTATGTTTAGACATACGGAGCATGGTTCGGGGATTCCAGTTTGAGATTCTTGGAGTATGCGACATGTTGGTAAAAATAGATGAGACTCTATTTTTAGGTCAAAAGAGGTCAAAGGCTATTTTTAGACTGCCTCTCCTAAAAATATGGAAGTCAAATATTATTTACCCTTAATAATATTTGGACTCTAAACAGCAGTTTACTCTCTTGGAGCACTTCAGTTTGAGCTACGGATGTGGCACATGCAACTTCCAGAAGGAAATACACTTTTCTTATGGGGTATTGAGCTCATGCATGGTTGACTTCAGTTAGGACTTCAGTGGCAGAAGTTTGGAGGAGTTAATGAGACAGATAGTGGAGTTGTGTTCTGTTTATTTTTGTTGAACTAGTTGAGATTAGTTTAACTAGCTAATCAATTAGTTATGAGTGGAGTGAATTAAATATTATTTAATTCATTAATTAGTAACTCATTATTCAACTCAAGGACACATCAGTTCACTACAGTGCATGATCAGTTCAGTGGAGACCAGTGAAAGAGGTAGATGAAAGGGTGGAGTTAGCTATCAGTGGCGACATCAGTTGTGCATGAGATTTGCACCACACTTGGAGGAATTGCCCATGATGATTGCACTGCCAAGCCAAGGAGATTCGAACCTTGGATCTCTATATAGACAGGCCTGGATTGCGCAATAGAGGCAAGGCAATTGGCGGTGAGTTTTGAACCAGTAACCTGTTCAAAACTGAGCTAGATTGTGGGTAACTGTATGAGAAAGTACTGAGTACTTGTGAGGAGTATTGTACTGCTTTAGTTACATGATTTCTCCATTATAATATACACAATAGCTGCGGGGTTTTCAGCTATAAGCTTTCCCCATACATACTATGTTAATGTGTATGATGATTTGATGTGTTATCGTTTGATTTTATTTCCGCATATTTGATGATATGAGTGGAAGAGATTATGTGTTGCATATAAATTCGAATTGTATGTGATCAGGATAGTCTCGGTGGATAATTAATTATTATTCAGCAAATTTCTACAGAAAAAAGGTAAAAGGTTCGATTTGCGATTTGTGATTTAGTAAGAACTACGGTCTGCGATTTGCGATTTTGGAATATCACAATTGGCGAAACCGAGCAATACATGTTAAAGGAAAAGGGTAGACAATGTTAAATGTGATTGTGATGTACGATGGAGGTAGATTCGGGGAGCAAAGGTAGAGGTTGAATTTCAAATGTTTTCAAGCATTCTGCATTAAGAAGGTAAGGCAATTGTAAATAACAAAAGACAAAGGAATGAGGTGGGCTGAAGTTTTTTTTTAAGTGCTTTTGGGAATAAAAGGTGGGTGCAACAGTAAAAGAAAGCGGAAAACAGGAGGGAATGGAGGTGCACCAGTAGTGCCCAGAAATGTAACACACCTGTGGATTCTTGCACGAAAAGCAGATAAAAATGTGTGATAAAAACAGTGAAAGAGAGACTCGGACTTGGTAATGAAATTTCTTCCCTAAACTCAAACAGAAAGCAATTTTGGGCCTGTGGAAAGGTCTACCCTCCTCAAACTCTATTTACAGATATGAGAGGGGGATGCTTGATCACATCTTTTGGGGTTTTTTGTCTATTCTACTACTGACAAGCAAATGAACTACAACAACACACTAGAATCAAAACTAAGCAACAATGAAGTTATTAAAAGCAGAATTAATTGAATGACAGAAACATAACTAGCTTAATGGTAGAAAGGAAAAGATAATAACAGTAGAGAAGCTGAAGCACATGGATTGAGCCCTAACCCACAAGCCTAGCTCTCTAAAACTTAAATCAGTCGAATGAAATCAGTATTCTTTTTTCATAAAAGAATAACCTCATACATCTCTGAAATTTTGATCACTGAGTAAAATAATAAGCTTAATAGCTTGCAACAAAGTTCCAACTAGAATCGACTAACTGACTAACTCTTCCTAGCTCTAGCTCTGCTCTATTTATTCTACAGGGTAGCTACCAACAACTCCCTATAAAAATGGTGATTGAGTCCACTTGACTCCAAGTAAACAAAGATTGAGTGCTTGGTTGCCTCTGGAATTCGAATTTTTGGAGAGAATCCTTGGGGATCCTTTGGCTTCTTTTCAAATTAGAATTGCTGGAGAGAATATTTGGGGTCCTTTGGCTGCCTTTGAGAGTTAAGGAGGGTGGAAAATCCTCCAATAATTTCTCCTTGTTGTCTCTTCCAAGTCTTTATGATAAAATCTTTATAAAAATTCTTAATAAATCATGATTTTCTACACTCAACCTCATATTAGGCACTCATAGTATGTTAGCCTTAATCACCAGCTACAGTATCATCATAAAACCAAATAATAATAAAATGCATGAAAAAGAAATCTAAGAAGGCAAAAAGGTGACTATTAAACCCTCCAAATATGTCTAATGATGGAGCTCATCATCATCCCCCTACTGAATGGTTGCTCATCCTTTGAGCAACTAATCCTCCTTCTACATTTCCTTTAAGGCTTTGACAGCCCCTTGATTTCCTAACGAAAAAGTGTTGGAGTTTCCCCAAGGGGGTAAAAACCATTATTATTTCGTGCATTCTCCCATTATCTATCTTGTTCATCTATGTCCTTTTCATCATTCAGCCCCAACAGCAAAGGTTGGCTGAGATTTATTCCCAACCATTGGATATTTTTGGCCTGCATGGCCCTCTTGTATAATGGTGCCCTTTCCAATGCACCCCTTAATCTTTCTGGAGTATGGTACTCCATGTTATTGAGGCTGTGAGGGAGGCTATTCCATCTCCTCTGGTTGGCCATCATGCACCCATCTTACATCTGCCTAGAAACATCATCAAAGTGGCCTATCACCTGGGTTTGAGTTTGAAGGTAGCTTTCAACTAGTGCAGGGTCCCTTTAAATATCTCGACGATTAAGGATGATTCCTCTTCGGTTGAAAAATTCAGGTCTGATATATAAGGGTTCTCTATTTCTAATTCCCATGACCCTCCATATCTATTTTTCTCTAGTGTCCTCATTCATCATCCAAGATATTAGAGCCATCAACTGCATATCCCCCATTCTAGGATTGGGGTCCCAAGTATCCAGATTTTTCAACAGAAGGTTATGGACTTAAAACTCTTGCCATTTTTGCATGATCATCCATGTTAGCTTGCTTGTAGAAAACTGTGAATTGCCTACAATATTGGAAAGGTAGTGATCCATGTGAGGCTAGAGTCTTGATTTGAAATAGGAGCCATTGCTCCTTGAGGTACACAGTATATGAGTCAGAAGGGATTCTATGCATAAGTATGCCATGGTGACTACTTGCTGCCCTTTTTGCTGCAATTTCTCCTTCAGTGCTACAATCTCTGCATGTGCTTTCTACAACTGCTCATTCATAACTGTTTCTTCGATCCTTTCCTCCTCCCTTAGTGATTCTTCAATGATAATTGAACTTGTGGGAGGATTTTTTGGCTCTCTATGACTTACCCTCTGACTCTTGTCAGCTCTGAAATACATAAAGGTCTTCCTTTTTCTCTTTGCGCTCAGACGAGCTAAGGTGGCAACTACCTCTTTGTATTGAGGGGATGTGGTGTTGTGTTGTGAGTCTGCTTCTTGCCCACTTTCTGCTATCTCTACAACTTCTATGCCCATCTCTTCTATTTTTCCTTGGCCCTTTGGCTCTTCCTGTTCTTCTTCTTGTTCCTCTTCTGGTTCTTCTTTTGGTTCTTCCTCTTCTTCTTCTTGTTCCTCTTCTGGTTCTTTTTTTTGCTCTTCTTCTTCTTCTGGTTATCCTTCCTCTGTTGGTTCTTCTTCTTCTTCTATAAGGCTAGAAGTGGAATTATGCCTTGTTTGGGTTGCTATGAAAACTTCCCTGCCCATGTTTACAAAAGAGGACCAGGTCATGGGTAGGGTGACGTTGTTCTATTGTTGTCGTTGTATGTTGTCCCAAAATACATGGCTAAGGCTCACTGTTGTTGCGTTGTGGGATTTCGTCGGTCTCTCTCCCTTTACTTTATTTTTAATTTACTAGTTTGGATGAGATGGGCCCTCTTTATTATTAAACTTCACAGCTACTTTTGGAGTGCTTATGTAACTCGACCTTCGCTCCAGTTTTCATTAGATACCGTTATTTCCTTCTCCCCATTAATTCATGATGGACTGAATGTTTCCTCCCCTCATTCTCCTCAACTCCACTTGATTTAAATTATTCTATTTTACATGTCCAAGTGGCACGACTTTCTAGTTCTCCCTAGTCATACTTCACGATGATGGCCAAGCTAACTGGGCACCTTTCTGCCCCTTAAACTCTAAGACTGCAAATTTAATTATTTCTGGATATTATGGATGCATAGAGAGGGGTCAAAAGATATACCTTAGTTTACCTGTTGTTTCCCAGGTGTTTGCAGGAGCTAGATTGAGGAGACAAGTATTTTATTTGCTACATTCTTCACTATATTCCTATTCTCTGAGTGAGCATCTTGTTGAGTGAGCTATTGATCTTTCCTTGTTGTTTCTTCCTATTGGAGATGTTGCGTGGGGGGTGCTCCATATGCCATGGGTGGCACTCTTGTCTTTCCTTGGGTCTTCTTCATGAGCTCCTCCCTTGTTTTTCTTGTTGTTCAAGAATAGATGTCTGTGTTGTAGGAATTTTGTGATGTCTGTAGCAGTCTGTGTTTTTCTTTCCTTGCTACATTGTGCACAGGAATGGAGGAGCGTAGTGCATGGAGGTGATGGAGGAAGTTATAAAAATGAATGGAGTGAATGATGGGATGGATGGTAAAACAGAAGAGAAAAGAAGATGAATCCTCCCCTCTGTTTCCAGAAACCATTAATGACCTGCAAAATAGAAAACACAAAAAACACAGAGATGCATATGTAATTTATTTGTTTTTGTTTTTTGTTTTTTTTCTTTTTTTGAAAGCACGTGGGCTGCCTCCAAGGAATTTTTTAACCCATAGACTTTCCTTGGGTGCCTCAGAGAGGTTTTCACCCATGGATATTTGTTCTCTTTTTATCTTTTTTTTTAAGCGAGTGAGTTGCCTCCATTGATTTTTTCAACCCACAAGCTTGTTGTGGGTGCCTCAGAGATGTTTTCACCCATAGATATTTATTCTTTTTCTTTTTTTTCTTTCTTTTAGGAGGTGTGGTAAAATATGGAGCTTCCTGTCACATACACCTCTCTTATTATTGAATTTATGAACTTTGCCTTCGACAAAGGTTTCTTGTAAAATTTAATTCTATGACCATTGACAAGCAAGGGGATTCCTTCCTCATCTATGGTTCTGATTTGAACTGTGCCATGATCAAAACTTTTTTCCACTATGTAAGGTCCCAAACATCTTATCATCAGCTTTCCTTTGAGATATTTAAACCTTGAGTCATACAACAACGCCCAATCTCCTTCTTAGAAGGTCTTTTCTTTGAGGTTCTGGTAATGCTAGACCTTCCCTTGCAGTTGAACTACCTCTGTGTGAAGAAGTGCTTACATTCTGAACTCATACAATCCATTTAGTTGCAGCAACCTCTCTTTTTGGGCATTTGATAGATCTATATTTAATTCAGTTTCCATTCTTAAAGTATTGAATTCAAACTCAATTGAAAGTAGAGCCTTCTTACCATAGACTAGTTCATAAGGAGTGAATCATGTTGTTGTCTTCCAAGTAGTTTTAGAGGCCCAAGTAGCTTCCACCAATATGTCTGCCCAACATTTTCTACTGCTTCTCACAACCTTGGTGAGGATGCTCTCTAAAGCTCTGTTAGTTAATTATACTTGGCCACTCGCCTGAGGGTGATAGGGAGTAGAAGTTATATGATTAATCTTGTGCTTCCTTAGAAGATTCTCAATGAGGTGAGAGGTGAATTGTGCTCCCTGATTAGTGAATTTTTCTCTGGGGTACCCAAACTTGTAAAACACATTCTCCCTTAGAAATTATGCTACTTTCTCCTCGGTTTCTCCCTTCATGAATTTTTTTTTAGCCCACTTTGTCATGTAATAATTGTAGACTCCGATGTACTTATTTTTTCCGAATGGTGGATCGATAGGTCCAACAAAGTCCATGCCCCACTTATCAAATGGCTTAAGAGCCACCAGAGGATGTAAATTCATTTCATCCCTTTGTGTGGGTTTCACCATCCTCTAGCACTGGTCACACCTCCTGGTGTATCTTCTGGATTCTTGATGAAGGGTAGGCTAGTAGTATCATGCCTGCAAAACTTTGTAAGAAATTATCTTTGCAAAAAATTGGCCTTCACATGGGCTGTCATGACATGCAGATAGGACATTAAAAACTTCTTCCTCCCTCACACATCTCCTTAAGATTTGATCAAGGCCTAGCTTGAAAAATCCCCCCCCAATCCATGTGAAAGGGGCGATTTTTTAGATGATTATGCTCCTTTTCCTGAATGAAATATTAAGAGGGAGTCTCCTAGAAACCAAGCAGTTGGCTACATCAGCAAACCATGGTGAGAGTGATGATATAGAAAAGAGAGGCTCATCCGGCAGCTGGTCATCCACCATTCCTTATTCACCTGCAGGGAGAGCTAACCTGGACAAAAAATCTGCAAAAACATTCTCCTTTCCTAGTTTATCAACAATATTCAAATCAAATTGCTGCAAAAGTAACAATCATCTAATTATTCTAGCATTAATATCTATTTTGTTAATTAAATACTTGATGGATGCATCATCAGTGTGAACAAAGGTTTGATATCCAGTTACATAATGCCTAAACTTGTTCAAAGCATCGACAATGGCTAACATCTCCTTCTCAGTAACAATATAATTGAGCTCGGCCTTGGACAAATTCTTGCTGATGAAATAAATGGCATAAGGGATTTTTTCCTATATTTGTCCTAATTCTGCCCCTACAACTTTGTCGGATGCATCGGTGTGGATGTGGAAAGGAAGAGTCCAATTTGGACCTCGGAGGATGGGGGCAGTAGTCAACTTTTTCTTAATAAGCTCGAAATCTTATTGACAAGGACCAGACCAAATAAAATCAGAATCTTTGGCCAACAATCCAAATAATGGCAAAGCCATCTTGATGAAATATTTGATGAACCCTCTATAGTAACCAACTAAGCCTAAGAAAATCCTGGCATATTTTTTCTTTTGAGGAGCAAATACCATATTGATGATAGTGATTTTGTTCAGTTCTACCTGTATTCCTACTTGGGATATGGAGTGTCCTAATACAACCGCTTCTTTATTCATGAATTCACACTTTTCTAGGATCAAGGAGAGATGCATCTTAGTGCACCTTCTTAGTACTTTACCCAAATTGGAGAGAGCTTCCTGGAAGCGATCCCCATATGGTGTGAAATCATCCATGTAGATTTTGACAGAGTCATGGACTAACTAAGAAAAGATGCTCAGGATAGCTCTTTGGAAGGTAGATGGGGCATTGCACAACCCAAAGTGTAGGACTCTATAAGAAAAGGTACCCCAAGGGCAAGTGAAAGTAGTCTTATCCTAGTCTTCAGGGCTGATTTGAATCTGATTGTACCAACTGAACACATCTAAGAAGGAAAATAACTTTTTCCCCGCAAGGCCATCCAGGACTTGGTCTATAAAGGGAAAAGGGAAATGGTCTTTCTTGGTGGCTTTGTTAAGTTCTTGATAGTCAACACAAATTCTCCACTTCCCATTCTTCTTTGGGACTCAGACAAGAGGGGATACCCACTCACTGTCAGATATAGGATTTATGAACCCTGCATCCAATAGCTTTTGCAGCTCTTCTTTGACTATGTCCTTCAAAGCTAGGTTCATCCTTCTTTGGGGTTGTCTCACAGGCTTCCATCCTTCTTTGATGTAAATATGATTTTTTCACAGTGAAGGATGCACCCCTTTCATGTCCTTCTAATCCCAAGAAAATTCCTCAGTATTTTCTTTCAAAATATGGCATAACTGCTTCTCTTCTTCATTCAAGAGGTTTGGGTTGATTTTCTGAGATCTGGATGGGAAAAACTCAATAGCCTTGGTGGTTTCAGAGGTCGACTCAATGGAGTGCACTTCCATCCAAGGTTGTCTTTTAGGCTCTTTGACTAAGACTTCAAGAGGAATGTTAGTGGAGCATTGGTTTTGAATGGCATGGTTGATGTGTTCATCTTCATCAAGCTGCCCCCCTCTAAGAATATCATATACAGTACACATAGGGGCAGTGTTATATAACTCATCTTCTTCATCCTCCAACCATATAAGGAGATCTTTAATCAATGGAAGGCTGGGCTGGAGGATATAACACTAGTTGTTTAGACAAAGGCCCATTTTTTATAGTCATGTTTCTGGCCCGACAACTAATATAAGCATCCGCAGTGGCTAACCAAGGTCTCCCTAAGATGAGAGGATAACCATTAAACTTGGTTTTTGGTTGTAAGACACGGAAAGTTGTAGGATACTTCCAAGAGTCAATGGTAACCATGACATCCTCAAGAATTCCTTCAAAAGTTACTATGGACCGATCTGCAAGTTGCAGAACCATTGTGGTTTTCCTCAAAGTCCCTTGGATATTAAGTTCAACATAGATTCCTTGGTCATGGCATTAATGGAAGCCCTTAGATCAATATAAGTGTTGGGGACTATTACACCATTTACATGCACATCAAAAACTGGACTACCAGGGTCCAAGTACTTTGGAAATATCACACTTCCCAACATTAGGTCAAAAAATTGTCCCACCAGATTGATGGTGAGGGTATATCTCTTCCTTCTCCCAGGTTTCTTGAAGAAATTTTCTTTGATGAGCCTATTGTAGATAGGGGCATCCTTAATGACCTGGAGAAGTGGTATCTTTACACACAAATTTTCCAATTCTCCCAGAAGCTCAGTCTCCTCTGGGGTGTGCTGACTAGCATGGATCAAGCGCTCAAGAAAAGGAGGTTGTTGGATCTGAGTGTTACCTTCTTCCTTTTCCTCCTTAACCTCTACAGGTGGAGATGGAGGATGATTTTCTGGGAGTACTCTTCTTGACCTGATATTAACCTCCTGTATCTCCACAACATAATCTAGACAGGATGTTTCTCCACTGGGAGCCTGTTGTGCCTGTCTTTTGTTCAGGTTTAGATTGGGATGTGCAGGTATAGGCAACTGAGGTGGAGCAGCATGAGTAAGTTGAGGTTGAGGTTGGGGTGGGGGCATTAGAGCAGGTGGTTTATTTTTTTGAGACCTCCACCCTTGGGATGGATTGTTCCACTGAGGTTTTTGTGGAACATACTGCTGGAATGGGTTGTTTACTGGTTGAGGATGATATGAAGGGTTGTAAGGTAAAATAGGAGGTGTAGACGAGGATGGAGGAGTGGGGGTGTATGAAGGTTGCATGGGTGCACTATGATTGTTGTGATAGTAAGAGTAAGGTGCACCTTGCATACCTTGTTGATATGGTCGAGGGCATTGAGGCCTTCTCTGCTTGATGAAACAGAGTTTCTATGACATTTATTCCCCACCTCGATATACAACCTTAAGTCCAAGTAAGGAGGGATAATTTTCTGTGGAACGCCCAATCTCCTTCTTGGAAGGTCTTTTCTTTGAGGTTTTGGTAATGCCAGACCTTCCTTTGCAACTGAACTACCTCCGTGTGAAGAAGTGCTTACATTATTTACTCATCCAATCCATTTAGTTGCAGCAACCTCTCTTTTTGGGCATTTTATAGATCTATATTTAATTCAGCTGCCATTCTTAAAGTATTGAATTCAAACTCAACCGAAAGTAGAGCCTTCTTACCATATACTAGTTCATATGGAGTGAATCTTGTTGTTGTCTTCCAAGTAGTTTTGGAGGCCCAAGTAGCTTCCACCAATATGTCTGCCCAAAATTTTCTATTGCTTCTCACAACCTTGGTGAGAATGCTCTCTAAAGCTCTATTAGTTACATATACTTGATCGCTCGCCTGAGGGTTATAAGGAGTAGAAGTTCTATGCTTAATCTTGTGCTTCCTCAGAAAATTCTCAATGAGGTGAGAGGTGAATTGTGCTCCTTGATCAGTGAATTTTTCTCTGGGGTACCCAAACTTGTAAAACACATTCTCCCTTAGAAATTATGCTACTTTCTCCTCGGTTTCTCCCTTCATGGATTTTGTTTTAGCCCACTTTGTCATGTAATAATTGTAGACTCCGATGTACTTATTTTGTCCGGATGGTGGATCGATAGGTCCAACAAATTCCATGCCCCACTTATCAAATGGCTCAAGAGACACCAGAGGGTGTAAAGGAATTTCATCCATTTGTGTGGGTTTCACCATCCTCTAGCACTGGTCACACCTCCTGGTGTATCTTCTGGAATCTTGATGAAGGGTAGGCCAATAGTATCCTACCTGCAAAACTTTGTAAGCAATTCTCTTTGCAAAAAGTTGCCTCCACATGGGCTGCCATGACATGCAGAGAGGATATGAAAAACTTCTTCCTCCCTCACACATCTCCTTAGGATTTGATCAGGGCCTAGCTTGAAAAGGTTTCCCCTAATCCATGTGAAAGGGGCACTTTTTCAGATGATTCTGCTCATCTCCCTAAATGAAAGATTAAGAGGGAGTCTCCTAGCAACCAAGTAGTTAGCTCTATCGGCAATCCATGGTTAGAGTGATGATATAGAAAAGAGAGGCTCATCTAGTAGTCGGTCATCCACCATTCTTTCTTCACCTACAGGGAGAGCTAACCTGGACAAAAAATTTGCAACAACATTCTCCTTTCCTAGTTTATCAACAATATTCAAATCAAATTGCTTCAAAAGTAAAAACCTTCTAATTATTCTAGCATTAACATTTGGTTTGTTCATTAAATACTTGATGGATGCATGGTTAGTGTGAACAAAGGTCTGATATCTAGTTACATAATGCCTGAACTTGTTCAAAGCATCGACAATGGCTAACATCTCCTTCTCATTAACAATATACTTTAGCTCGGCCTTTGACAAATTCTTGCTGATGAAATAAATGGCATAAGGGTTTTTTTCCTATAATTGTCCTAATTCTGCCCCTATAACTTTGTCGAATGCATCAGTGTGGATGTGGAAAGGTAGAGTCCAATTTGGACCTCGAAGGATGGGGGCAGTAGTCAAGTTTTTCTTAATAAGCTCGAAAGCTTCTTGACAAGGACCAGACCAAACAAACTCAGAATCTTTGGCCAATAATCCAAATAATGGCAAAGCCATCTTGCTGAAATCTTTGATGAACCTTTTATAGTAACCAACTAAGCCTAAGAAACTCCTGGCATATTTTTGCTTTTGAGGAGCAGGTACCATTTTGATGATAGTGATATTGTTCAGGTCTACCTATATTCCTTCTTGGGATATGGAGTGTCCTAATACAAACGCTTCTTTCTTCAAGAATTCACACTTTTCTGGGCTCAAGGAGAGATGAATCTCAATGCACCTTCTTAGTACTTTACCCAAATTGGAGAGATCTTCCTGGAAGTGATCCCCATATGGTGTGAAATCATCCATGTAGATTTCGACAAAGTCATGGACTAACTAAGAAAAGATGTTGAGGACATCTCTTTGGAAGGTAGATGGGGCATTTCACAACCCAAAGTGTAGGACTCTATAAGAAAAGGTACCCCAAGGGTAGGTGAAAGTAGTCTTATCCTGGTCTTCAGGGCTGATTTGAATTTGATTGTACCAACTTAACCCATCTAAGAAGGAAAATAACTTCTTCCCTGCAAGGCCATCCAGGACTTGTTTTATAAAGGGAAAATGGAAATGGTCTTTCTTTGTGGCTTTGTTAAGTTCTCAATAGTCGACACAAATTCTCCACTTCCCATTCTTATTTGGGACTCGGACAAGAGGGGATACCCACTCACTGTCGGATATAGGATATATGAACCCTGCATCCAATAGCTTTTGCAGCTCTTCTTTGACTATGTCCTTCAGAGCTAGGTTCATCCTTATTTGGGGTTGTCTCATAGGCTTGCATCCTTCTTTTATGTAAATATGATGTTTTCACAGTGAAGGATGCATCCCTTTCATGTCCTTGTAATCCCAAGAAAATGCCTCAATATTTTCTTTCAAAAGATGGCATAGCTGCTTCTCTTCTTCATTCAAGAGGTTTGGGTTGATTTTCTGAGATCTGGATGGGCAAAACTCAATAGCCTTGGTGGTTTCAGAGGTTGACTCAATGGAGTGCACTTCCATCCAAGGTTTTCTTTCAGACTCTTTGACTAAGGTTTCGAGAGAAATGTTAGTGGAGGACTGGTTTTGAATGGCATGGTCGATGAGTTCATCTTCATCAAGGTGCCCCCCCCTCTAAGAATATCATATACGGTACACATAGGGGAAGTGTTATATAACTCATCTTCATCATCCTCCAACTATATAAGGAGATCATTGATCAATGGAGGGCTGGGCTGGAGGATATAACACTAGTTGTTTAGACAAAGGCCCATTTTTTATAGTCATGTTTCTGGCCCGACAACTAATATAAGCATACGCGGTGGCTAAAAAAGGTCTCCCTAAGATGAGAGGATAACCATTAAACTTGGTTTTTGGTTCTAGGACACGGAAATTTTTAGGATACTTCCAAGAGTCAATGGTAACCATGACATCCTCAAGAATTCCTTCAAAAGTTACTATGGACTGATCTACAAGTTGCAAAACCATTGTGGTTTTCCTCAAATTCCCTTGGAGATTAAGTTTCAACATAGATTCCTTGGTCATGGCGTTTATGGAAGCCCTTAGATCAATCTGAGTGTTGGGGACTATTACACCATTTACATGCACATCAACAACTGGACTACCAGGGTCCAAGTACTTTGGAAATATCACACTTCCCAACATTAGGTTAGACAATTGTCCCACCAGATTGATGGTGGGGGTATATCTCTTCCTTCTCCCAGGTTTCTTAAAGAAATTTTCTTTGATGAGCCTATGTTAGATAGGGACATCCTTAATGACATGGAGAAGTGGTATCTTTACACACAAATTTTCCAATTCTCCCAGAAGTTCAGTCTCCTCTGGGGTGTGCTAACTAGAGTGGATCAAGTGCTCAGGAAAAGGAGGTTGCTGGATCTGAGTGTTACCTTCCTCCTTTTCCTCCTCAACCTCTACAGGTGGAGATGGAGGATGGTTTCCTGGGAGTACTCTTCCTGACCTAAGATTAACCTCTTGTATCTCCACAACATAAGCTAGATATGATGTTTCTCCACTAGTAGCCTGTTGTGCCTGTCTGTTGTTCGGGTTTGGATTGGACTGTGCAGGTATAGGTAGCCTAGGTGGAGCTGCATGAGTAAGTTTAGGTTAAGGTCGGGGTGGGGGCATTAGAGCAGGTGGTTTGTTTTTTTTAGGCCTCCACCCTTGTAATGGATTGTTCCACTGAGGTTGTTGTGGAACATACTACTAGAATGGTTTGTTTACTGGTTTAGGATGATATGAAGGGTTGTAAGGTCAAATAGGAGGTGTAGACGAGGATGGAGGAGTGGGGGTGTATGAAGGTTGCACGGGTGCACTATGATTGTTTTGAAAGTAAGAGTAAGGTGCACCTTGCATACCTTGTTGATATGGTCGAGGGCGTTGAGGCCTTCTCTACTTTATGAAACAGAGTTGCTCTAGCATTGCTTCCCCACCTTGATATACAACCTTAAGTCTAGGTAAGGAGGGACAGTTTTTTGTGGCATGATTCTCCTCACAGACTAAGCAAACCTATATGACATTCAGTGGACATTCATTTCTTGGGTGCTTCCTGGTACATCTAGGAAAAAATATGGCCAGGGCTCTCTCTGATTCCTATTGCTTCCTTTTGACCTACATTGTGTCCATTTTCAAAGAAAAGGTGTGCAGCATGTCACTCTTGAAGTCCTCTAGCATGTTTCAAATCTCATGTTTTATGAAGGTGGAAGAGGAAGGGGTATTGGATGTACTTTGGCTAGTTCTTCCCTTCTTCCTAAATGCCCTAGAATGGTTCTGGAAGACAGTTTTGATTACTTCATAGGGTTGATGGTAGATATATCCTCATGTTAACATATTCAAGGTTTATATCATCTCTTCATTGATCCCTCGAAGAAGTACAAGTTTAAGTGAGTCAGGATCAAGAGTAGATTTGGCTCTCTTATAGTTCAATTGAAACTTCTCTTCATAGTCCTCTAAGGATTCATTCAGCCCTATAGCCATCCTAAATATCTCATCCTTAGTTTCCTTGGACCTACAGTTGTCTTTGTATTTGTTGTTGAAGGCATCTTCCATCTATGCCCAGGTAGTGATGTTATCCCAGGCAGACGCATGAAACAACACAAGGTTTCATCCTTAATGGTGGATGGGAATAGCTTCAACTTCTAATCATCAGAGGTATAGTCATAAGTCCTACAAACAACAGCAAATTTAAACATGAATGTGTCAGGGTCCTCAAAGGTAATTCCATGAAAGTGTGGAAGAGCTAAGGGGCTAATTTTCTTCATCTTAGTTTCCCCATCTACCTCTCTTATGGGAAATTTTCTCTCAGTCCCAATCATGGTTAAGATAGGTGAAGCAGGTCCCTCAGTTGAAATAAGGTCTTCTTCTTCTTCCCCAATAATATCCTCAAAATATTCAGAAGGCTCTCCTAGAGGGGGTTCACTCTCACTACCACTGAAGAAGAGTGAAGCGTGGCCAGGAAGTGATGTGGGGGTTATAGGTAAGGTTTGTCTTTGAGTATTCCTAGTCCTACGAGGAATGAAAATCAAATATTTTTGTATTTTTTCAATATTTCTGAAATGACATGAAAAGAAAGGAAAGCATAAAAGAACGCTAAAAAAAAAATCAAAGCATCTACTAGAGACCTCCCTGGCAATGACACAAAAAGGTAGCGAGCCCACGTATTGTACCAAGAGTGATGCAACTCCCAGGGGTTTCCCTACTTTACTTTATCAACCTAGGGCTCGTACAAACTTCGAGGTGACATTGCTATATAGACAGCAGATGCATTCTGCTCATGTTGTCCTCTTCTACTTTATGAAAGGGTGATATTTCTTAAATTGTGATAAGGACTGAAAAGAAAATTGCTGGAAGGAAATGACAGAAAGGAAACTAAACTAAATTGCTGACAAGAAATGATAGGAATGAAACTAATTTAATTTGCAGAAAAGGAAATGGCTGAAAATAAACTAAGCTATATTGCTGAAAAGAAATGGCAGAAAGAAACTAAATTAATTTTCTGAAAGGAAATGATTGTAAAGAAACTAAACTAATTTGCAGAAAGGAAACTAATTTAAACCACACTTAACTTGGCCAATTGGCTAAATGCACTCTATTTATCCTATGGTCTATCTACCTGCTTCTACCCATGCAACTAAGCTATCCATGACTTAATTATAATTGAAGAAGGGTTGATTTGTAGCTTGGAGGAAAGAAAAAGGATAAAGAGGCTAATGGAGGGCTTAACACATGAAATGGGGCTTAGAAGGTGGAAAGACCGGGGTTAAACCTTACAAAATATTGACTATGGCGCAAAAATGGCTTTGGATCAGAATGAATTGAAAAGTGCAATGGCGGAGATGTGATGGAGGTGAGAGTTGAGATATGTGATATCGCAATCAACGAAAACAAGCGGTAAGTGTAACGAAAACCAACTAAATGATGCGTAGTGTGATGTGTGATGTGCGATGGGTGACGCGGTGGTGCAACTGGCGGTGGAGCATGAACACAATCGACGGATCACAATGGTAAGTATTAAAAGAAGAAGGTAAATTTTGCGATGTGCGATTTGCGATGGGTGATGTGGTGGCGGGACCAGCAGCGGAGCGTGATCACCAGATCACAATCGGTGGATTGTAGCGGTAATGTCTTAAAAGGAAAAATGGAAAATGGTGTGATTTGCAATTTGTGATTTCGCAATATTGCAATTGGAGAAAACAAGAGATAAGTGTAAAGGAAAAAAGGCAAAAGGTTCAATTTGCAATTTGCAACTTAGTAAGAACTACTATCTGCAATTTTTGATTTCGCAATATCGCAATTCGCGAAAAAGAGCAGTAAGTGTTAAAGGAAAAGGGTAAACAATGCTACATGCGATTGCGATGTACGGTGGTGGGAGATTCGAGGAGAAAAGGTGGAGGTCGACTTTCAATGGTTTTCAATTGTTTTGCGTTAAGAAGGTAAGGCAATCATGAATAACAAAAGACAAATGAATGAGGCAGGCTGAAGGTTTTCTTTAAGTGTTTTTGGGAATAAAAGGTGGGTACAGCAGTAAAAAGAAGCAAAAAACATTAGGGAATGGAGGCACACCAGCAGTGCCCAGAAGTGTAACACATCTGCAGATTCATACACGGAAAGCAGATAAAAATGCATGATAAAAACAGTGAAAGAGAGATTCGGACTTGGTAATGCAATTTCTTCGATAAACTCAAACATAAAGAAATTTTTTGCATGTGGGAAGGTCTAACCTACTCAAACTCTATTGACAAAGATGAGAGGGGGAGGCTTGACAATAGATTTTGGGGTTTTTCCTCTATTCTACTACTCACAAGTAAATGAACTACAACAACACACTGGAAGAAAAAATAAACAACAATGCAACTATTAAAAGTAGAACAAATTGAATGACAGAAACAAAACTAGCTTAATGGCAGAAAGGAAAATATAGTAACAGCAAAGAAGTTGAGGCACATGGATTGAGCCCTAACCCACACAACTAGCTCTCTGAAACTTTAATCAATCGAATGAAATCAATCTGCTCATTTCATAAAATAATAACATCATACATCTCTGAAATTTTGATCAGTGAGTAAAATAATAATCTCAATAGCTTGCAACAAAGTTCCAACTAGAAACGACTAACTGACTAACTCTTCCTAGCTCTAGCTCTGCTCTATTTATTCTACAAGGTAGCTACTAACAACTCCCTAGAAAAATGGTGGTTGAGTCCATTTGACTCCAAGTAAACAAAGATTGAGTGCTTGGATGCCTCTGGAATTCGAATTGCTGGAGAGAATCCTTGGGGATCCCTTGGCTGCCTTTGGAATTCGAATTGTTGGAGAGAATATTTGGGGTCCTTTGGTTGCCTTTGAGATTTATGGAGGGTGGAAAATCCTCCAAGTCTTTATGATAAAATCCTTATAAAAATGCTTAATAAATCATGATTTTCTGCACTCAACCTCATATTAGGCACTTAGATTATGTTCACCTTAATCACCACCTATACTAGCATCATAAAGCCAAATAATAATAAAAGTGCAATAAAAAGATATCTAATAAGGAAAAAGGATGACTATTAACCCCTCCAAATATGTCTAATGATGGAGCTCATCATCAGCCCCTTACTGAATGGTTGCTCATCCTCTGAGAAACTAATCCTCCGCCTGCATTTCCTTCAAGGCTTTGACAACACCCCTGATTTCCTAAGGAAAAAGTGTGGGAGTTTCCCCAAGGGGTTAAAAACCATTATTCTTTTTTTCATTCTCATATTCTCTATTTTGTGCATATGTGTCTTTTTCATCATTTGGCCCCAACAGAAAAGGTGGGTTGAGCTTTAGTGCCAACCATTGGATATTTTTGGCTACATGGCCCTCTTGTATAATGGTGCCCTTTCCAATGTACCCCTCAGTCTTTCTGTAATATGGTACTCCCTATTCTTGAGGCTATGAGGGAGGTTGTTCCATCTCCTCTGGATGGCCATCATGCACTCATATTATATCTACCTAGAAACATCATCAAAGTGGCCTATCATTTTGGTTTGAGTCTGAAGGTATCTTTCAACCAGTGCAGGGTCCCTTTCAATCTCTCGACGATTAAGTATGACTCCTCTTGGGCTGAAAAATTTAGGTCTGATATATAACGGTTCTCTATTTCTTCTTCCCATGACCCTCCATATCTCTTTTGCTCTAGTGTCCTGATTCATCAGCCATGATATTAGAGCCATCAACTGCATATCCCCCATTGTAGGATTGGGGTCCCAAGTATCCAAATTTGTCAGCAAAAGGTTAGGCACATAAAACTCTACCATTTTTGCATGATCAAGCATGTTAGCTTTCTTGTAGAAATCCATGAATTTCCTACAATCTTGGAAAGGTAGTGATCCATGGGAGGCTAGAGTCTTGATTTGAAATAGGAGCCATTGCTCCTTGAGGTACATAATATATGAGTTAGAAGGGAATCTATGCTAAAGGGCTTATATGCATAAGTTTTCCATGGTGGCTACTTGCTACCCTTTTTGCTGCAATTTCTCCTTTAGTGCTACATTCTTTGCCTTGGCCTTCTGCAACTGCTCTTTCAAAACTATTTCTTCGATTCTTTACTCCTTTATTGGTGATTCTTCAATGATAATTGAGCTCGTGGGAGGAGTTTTTGGCTCTCTCTAAATTATCCTATGACTCTTGTTAGCTCTGAAATACATATAGTTCTACCTTTTTCTATTTGTGCTCAGAGGAGCTAAGGTGGCAACTACCTCTTTGTATTGAGGGGATGTGTTGTTGTGTTGTGAGTCTTCTTCTTGCCCACTTTCTACTATCTCTATGACTTCTATGTCCATCTCTTTTATTTCTCCTTGGCCCTTTGGCTCTTCCTCTTCTTCTTCTTGTTCCTCTTCTGGTTCTTCTTCTTATTCTGGTTCTTCTTCTTATTCTGGTTCTTCCTCTTCTTCTTCTTGTTCCTCTTTTGGCTCTTCTTATGGTTCTTCCTCTTCTTCTCAGTTGTTCCTCTTCTGGTTCTTTTTTTGGCTCTTCTTATTATTCTGGTTCTTATTCCTCTGTTGGTTCTTCTTCTTCTTCTCTAAAGCTAGAAGTGGAATTCAACCTTTTTTGGGTTGCTGTGAAAGCTTCCCTGCTCATATTTATGAAAGAGGACCAGGCCATGGGTAGGGTGACGTTGTTCTGTTGTTTATGTTTCAAGTTGTCCCAAAATATGTGATTGAGGCTCATTGTTGCTGCATTTTGGGCTTTCATCGGTCTCTCTCCCTTTAATTTTTTTTAATTTACTAGTTTGGATGAAACGGTCCCTCTTTATTATTAGACTGCGCAACTACTTCTGGAGTGCTTATGTAACTCAGCCTTAGCTCTAGTTTTTCGTTAGAGATCGTTGTTTCCTTCTCCCCATTAATTCATGATGGACTATGTGTCCCCTCCCCTCATTCTCCTCAACTCCACTTGATTTAAATTCTTTTCTTTTGCATGCCTAGGTGGCGTGTCTTTGCATTTCTCCCTAGTCATCTTTCACGATGGTGGCCAAGCTAACTGGCCACCTTTCTACCCCTTAAACTCTAAGTCTGAAAATTTAATTATTTCTGGCTATTATGGATGCATAGCGAGGGATGAGAAGCTATACCTGAATTTACATGTTGTTTCCCAGGCATTTATAGGAGCTGGATTGAGGAGACAAGCCTTTTAGGTGTTGCGTTCTTCACTATTTTCCTATTCTATGAGTGAGCAGCTTGTTGAGTGAGCAGCTTGTTGAGTGGGCATCTCTTGCAGTGAGCTGCTGATCTTTCCTTGTTGTTTCTTCTTGCTGGATATGTTGCATGGTGGCTGCTCCAAATGCCATGGGTGGCACTCTTGTCTTTCATAGGGTATACTTCATGAGCTCCTCCCTTGTTTTTCTTGTTGTTCAAGAACATATGTCTGTAGTAGTCTATGTTTTTTTTTCCTTGCTACATTGTGCTCAGGAATGGAGGAATGTGGTGCATGGAGGTGATGGAGGAAGTTATAAAAATGAATGGAGTGAATGATGGGATGGATGGTAAAATAGAAGAGAAAAGAATATGAATCCTCCCTCGTGTTTCCAGAAACCATAATGACCTGCAAAATATCAAACACAGAAAACACAGAGACGCGGATGTAATTTGCTTGTTTTTGTTTTTTCTTCTTTTTCTTTTTTCTTTTTTGAAATAAAGTGGTCTGCATCCATGGAGGTTTTCAAGCAACAGAATTTCCTTGGGCGCCTCAGAGAGGTTTTCACCCATGGATATTTATTCTCTTATTCTCTTTTTTTTTTAGAAAGTGAGCTGCCTCCATTGAGGTATTCAACCCACAAGCTTGCGTTGGGTGCCTCGGAGAGGTTTTCACCCATAGATATTTATTCTTTTTCTTTCTTTTTTTTCTTTCAGGAGGTGTGGGAAACTATGGAGCTTCCTTCCCTTCACAAACACCTCTCTTCTTATTGAATTTATGAACTATGCCTTTGACAAAGGCTTCTTTTAAATTTTAAGTCTATGACCATTGACAAGCAAGGGGATTCTTTCCTCATCTATGGTTCTGATTTGAATTGCGCCATTATCAAAACATTTTTTCACTATGTAAGGTCCCAACCATCTTTTCATCAGCTTTCCTTTGAAATATTTAAACCTTGAATCATACAACAACACCCAATCTCCTTCTTGGAAGGTATTTTCTTTGATATTCTTGTCATGCCATACCTTCCTTTATAGTTGAACTAGCTCTATGTGACAAAGTGCTTGCACTCTAAACTCATCCAATCCATTTAGTTGCAGCAACCTCTCTTTTTGGGCATTTGATAGATCTAGATTTAATTCAGCTGCCATTCTTAAAGTATTGAATTCAAACTCAATTGAAAGTAGAGCCTTCTTACCATAGACTAGTTCATAAGGAGTGAATCTTGTTGTTGTCTTCCAAGTAGTGTTGTAGGCCCAAGTAGCTTCCACCAATATGTCTGCCCAATATTTTCTGTTGTTGCTCACAACCTTGGTGAGGATTCTCTCTAAATATTTTTTAGTTACTTCTACTTGGCCATTCGCCTGAGGGTGATAGGGAGTAGAAGTTCTATGTTTAATCTTGTGCTTCCTCAAAATATTCTCAATGAGGTGAGAGGTGAATTGTGCTCCCTGATTAGTGACTATTTCTCTGGGGTACCCAAACTTGTAAAACACATTCTCCCTTGGAAATTATGCTACTTTATCCTTGATTTCTCCCTTCACTACTTTTGTTTCAGCCCACTTTGTCAGGTAATCAGTGTATACTATGATATACTTCTTTTGTCTGGATGGTGGATCGATAGGTCCAATAAATTCCATGCCCCACTTATCAAATGGCTCAAGAGCCACCCGAGGGTGTAAAGGCATTTCATCCCTTTGTGTGGGTTTCCCCATCCTCTATAACTAGTCACACCTCCTGGTGTATCTTCTGGAACCTTGATGAAGGGTAGGCCAATAGTATCTTGCCTACAAAACTTTGTAAGCAGTTCTCTTTGCAGCAAGGTGGCCTCCACATGAATTTTCATGACATGCAGAGAGGTTATGAAAAAATTCTTCCTCCCTCACACATCTCCTTAGGATTTGATCAAGGCCTAGCTTGAAAAGGTTTCCCTTGATCCATGTGAAAGGGGCACTTTTTCTAATGATTCTGCTCCTCTCCCCGAATGAAAGATTAGGAGGGAGTCTCCTAGCAACCAAGTAGTTGGCTATATTATAAAACCATGGTGAGGGTACTGATATAGAAAATATATGCTCATCCGACAGCTGGTCATCCACCATTCCTTATTCACCTTCAGGGAGAGCTAACCTGGACAAAAAATCTACAACAACATTCTCCTTTCCTAGTTTATCAACAATAGTCAAATCAAATTGCTGCAAAAGTAACAACCATCTAACTATTCTAGCATTAACATCTAGTTTTTTCATTAAATACTTGATGGTTTCATGATCAGTGTGAACAAAGGTTTGATATCCAATTACATGATGCCTGAACTTGTTCAAAGCATGGAGAATGGCTAACATCTCCTTCTCGGTAACAATATAATTTAGCTTGGCCTTGGACAAATTCTTGTTGATGAAATAAATGGCATAAGGGATTTTGTCCTCTAATTTTCCTGAAGATGCCCCTACATATTTTTCGGATGCATCAATGTGGATGTGGAAAGGAAGAGTCCAATTTGGACCTCGGAGGATGGGGTCAGTAGTCAATTTTTTCTTAATAAGCTCGAAAGCCTCTTGACAAGGATCGAACCAAAAAAACTCAGAATCTTTGGCCAATAACCCAAATAATGGTGAAGCCATCTTGCTAAAATCTTTGATGAACCTTCTATAGTAACCAACTAAGCCTAAGAAACTCCTGACATATTTTTTATTTTGAGGAGTAGGTACCCTATTGATAATAGTGATTTTTTTCGGGTCTACCTGTATTCCTGCTTGGGATATGGAGTGTCCTAATACAACCCTTTATTTCTTCAGGAATTCACACTTTTATAGGCTCAAGGAGAGATGCATCTCAATGCAACTTCTTAGTACTTTACCCAAATTGGAGAGAGCTTCCTGGAAGTCATCCCCATATGGTGTGAAATCATGCATGTAGATTTTGGCAGAGTCATGGACTAACTCAAAAAAGATGCTCATGACAGCTCTTTGGAAGGTAGTTGGGGAATTGCACAACCCAAAGGGTATGACTCCATAAGAAAAGGTACCCCAAGAGAAGGTGAAAGTAGTCTTATCCTGGTATTCAGGATTGATTTGAATTTGATTGTACCCACTGAACCCATCTAAGAAGGAAAATAACTTCTTCCCCTCAAAGCCATCCAGGACTTGGTCTATAAAGGGCAAACGGAAATGGTCTTTCTTGGTGGCTTTTGTTAAGTTCTCGATAGTCGAAAAAAATTCTCCACTTCCCATTCTTCTTTGGGACTAGGACAAAAGGGGATACACACTCACTGTCAGATATAGGATATATGAACCCAACATCTAATAGTTTTTGCAGCTCTTCTTTGACTATGTCCTTCATAGCCGAGTTCATCCTTATTTGGGGTTGTCTCAGAGGCTTTCATCCTTATTTTATGTAAATATGATGTTTTCACACTCAAGGATGCACCCCTTTCATGTCCTTGTAATCCCAAGAAAATGCCTCAATATTTTCTTTCAAAAGCTGGCATGGCTGCTTCTCTTATTCATTCAAGAGGTTTGGGTTTTTTTTCAGAGATCTAGATGGACCAAACTCAATAGCCTTGGTGGTTTCAGAGGTCGACTCAACTGAGTGCTCTTCCATCCAAGGTTGGATTTCAGACTCTTTGACTAAGGTTTCGAGAGGAATGTTAGTCGAGGACTGGTTTTGAATGGCATGGTCAATGAGTTCATCTTCATCAAGTTTCTCCCCTCTAATAATAGCATCCATGGTACACATGGGGGAAGTGTTATATAACTCATCTTCTTCATCCTCCAACCATATAGGGAGATCATGATTAATGGAAGGTTGGGCCAGAGGATATAACACTAGCTGTTTAGAAAAAGGCCCAATTTTGATAGTCATGTTTCTGGCCCATCAACTAATATAAGCATTTGCAGTGGCTAAAAAAGGTCTCCCTAAGAGGAGAGGATAACCATTAAACTTGGTATTTTGGTTGCAAGACAAGGAAATATGTAAGATACTCCCAAGAGTCAATGGTAACAATGACATCCTCAACAATTCCTTCTGGAGCTATTGTGGATCGATCTGCAAGTTGCAGAACCATTGTGGTTTTCCTCAAAGTCCCTTGGAGATTAAGTTTCAACATAGTTTTCTTGGTCATGATGTTGATGGCGGCCCCTAGATCAATCAGATTGTTGGGTACTGTGACACTATTTACATGCACATCAACAACTAGACTACCAAGGTCAAGGTACTTTGGAAATATCACCCTTCCCAGCATGAGGTCAGACAATTGTCCTACCACATTTATGGTAGCAGTATCTCTCTTCCTTCTCCCAAGTTTCTTGAAGAACTTTTCTTTGATGAGCCTATTATAGATAGGGACATCCTTAATGGCCTGGAGAAGTGGTATCTTTACACACAAATTTTCCAATTCTCCCAGAAGTTCAGTCTCCTCTGGGGTGTGTTGACTAGGGTGGATCAAGTGGTCAAGAAAAGGAGGTTGTTGGATTTGAGTGTTACCTACTTCCTTTTCCTCCTCAACCTCTATAGGTGGAGATGGAGGATGGTTTTCTGGGAGTACTCTTCCCGACCTGAGATTAACCTCCTGTATCTCCACATCATAAGCTAGATAGGATTTTTCTCCACTGGGAGCCTACTGTGATTGTCTGTTGTTTGGGTTCGGATTAGGCTGTGCAGGTATAGGTAGCCTAGGTGGAGCATCATGAGTAAGCTGAGGTTGAAGTTGGGGTGGAGGAATTAGAGCAGGTGGTTGATTTTTTTTAGGCCTCCACCCTTAGGATGGATTTTTCCACTGAGGTTGTTGTGGAACATACTGCTGGAATGGTTGGTTTACTAGCTGAGGATGATATGAAGGGTTATAAGGCTAAATAGGAGGTGTAGACCAGGATGGAGGAGTGGGGGTGTATGAAGGTTTCATGGGTGCACTCTGATTGTTGTGATATTCAGAGTAAGGTGCACCTTGCATACCTTGTTGATATGGCCAAGGGCCTTGAGGCCTTCTATGATTGATGAAACAGAGTTGCTCTGGCATTGCTTCCTCACATTGATAAATAGCCTTAAGTCTAGGTAAGGAGAGATACTTTTTTGTGGCATGATTCTCCTCACAGACTACGAAAACATCTATGAAATTTAGTGGACATTCATTTCTTGGGTGCTTCCTGGTACATCTAGGACAAAATATGGCCAGGGCTCTCTCTGCTTCCTCTTGTTTCCTTTTGACCTGCATTGTGTCCATTTGCAAAGAAAATGTGTGCATCATGTCACTCTTGAAGTCCTCTAGCATGTTTCCAATCTCATGTTTTATGAAGGTGGAAGAGGAAGGGGTATTGGATGTACTTTGGCTAGCTCTACCCTTCCTCCTAAATTCCCTAGAATGGTTCCGGAAGACAGTTTTGATTGCTTCATAAGATTGTTAGTAGATATCTCCTCTTTTTAACATATTCAAGGTTTCTATCATCTCTTCACTGATCCCTCGAAGAAGTACAAGTTTAAGTGAGTTAGGATCAAGAGTGCAGTTGGCTCTCTTATAGTTCAATTGAAACCTCTCTTCATAGTCCTCTAAGGATTCATTCGGCCCTAGAGTCATCCTAAATATCTCATCCTTAGTTTCCTTGGAACTACAGTAATATTTGTATTTGTTGTTGAAGGTCTCTTCTATCTGTGCCCAGGTAGTGATGTTATCCCCAGTCATACCCATGAACCAGCACAAGGCTACATCCTTAAGAGTGGATGGCAATAGCTTAAACTTTTGATCATCATAGGTATAGTCATAAGTCCTACAAACAACAAAAAATTCAAATACTAATGTGTCAGGGTCCTCAGAGGTAAATCCATGAAATTTTGGTAGATATGAGGAGCTAATGTTATTCATCTTAGTTTCCCCATCTGCCTCTCTTATGGGAAAGTTTTTCTGGGTCCCATCCATGGTTAATATAGGTGAAGCAAGTCCCTCAGTTGAAACAAGGTCTTCTTCTTCTTCCCCAATAGGATCCTCAAAATATTCAGAAGGCTCTCCTAGAGGGGGCTCACTCTCACTGCCACTGAAGAAGAGTGAAGGGTGGCCAGGATGTGATGTGGGGGTTTTAGGTAAGGTTTTTCTTTGAGTATTCCTAGTCCTACGAGGCATGAAAATCAAATATTTTTGTATTTTTTTAGTATTTATGAAATGACATGAAAATAAAGGAAAGCAGAAAAGAACACTAAAAACAAAATCAAAGCATCTACTAGACACCTCCCTGGAAACGACGCCAAAAAGTGTTGAGCCCTGGTATTGCACCAAGAGTGTTGCAACTCCCAGGGGCTGCCCTACTTTACTTTATCAACCCAGGGTTCGTATAAACTTGGAGGTGACAGTGCTATATACACAATAGATGCATTCTTCTCATGTCATCCTCTTCTACTTTACAAAAGGGTGTTATTTCTTAAATTTTGATAAGGACGGGAAAGCAAATTTCTGGAAGGAAATGATAGAAAGGAAACTAACTAAATTGCTGACAATAAATGACAGGAATGAAACTAATTTAATTTGCAAAAAAGGAAATGGATGAAAATAAACTAAATTATATTGCTGAAAATAAATGGCAGAAAGAAACTAAATTAATTTGGTGAAAGGAAATGGTTGGAAAGAAACTAAAATAAGTTGTAGAAAGGAAACTAATTTAAACCACACTTAACTTGGCCAATCGGCTATTGCACTCTATTTATCCTCTGATCTATCTACTATGCTTCTACCCATGCAACTAAGTTATCCATGACTAAATTCTAATTGAAGAAGGGTTGATTTGCAACTTGCAGGAAAGAAAAAGGCTAAAGAGGCTAATGGAGGGCTTAACACATGAAATGAGGCTTAGAAGGTTGAAAGAGCGGGGTTAAACCTTACAAAAGCTTGATTACGACACAAAAATGGATTTGGAGGAGAATGAATTGAAAGGTGCGATGGTGGAGATGTGATGGAGGTGAGAGTTGCGATATGTGATATCGCAATCAGCAGAAACAAGCGGTAATTGTAACGAAAACCAACTAAACGATGCCACAGTGCGATGTGCAATGGGAGATGTGGCGGTGGGACCAACGGTGGATCATAATCGCAATCAGTGGATTTGAGTGGCAAGTCTTAAAAGAAGAGGGTAAATGTTGTGACATGCGATTTGTGATGGGTGACGTGGCGACGAGACTGGTGGTGGAGCACGATCACAAGATCGCAATCGATAGATCGCAGCGATAATGTCTTAAAAGGAAAATGGAAAATGGTGTGATTTTTTATTTGTGATTTCACAATATCACAATTGGCGAAAACAAGCTGTAAGTGTAAAGGAAAAAAAGGTAAAAGGTTAGATTTATGATTTGCAATTTAGTAAGAACACAGTCTGCGATTTGCAATTTCGCAATATCGCAATTGGCGAAAGCGAGCAGTAAGTGTTAAAGAAAAAGGGTAAACAATGATAAATTTGATTACAATGTACAATGGCGGGAGATTCGAGGAGAAAAGGCGGAGGTCGACTTTCAAAGGTTTTCAAGCGTTTTGCTTTAAGAAGGTAAGGCAATCGTGAATAAAAAAAAGACAAAGGAATGAGGTGGGCTGAAGATTTTTTTTAAGTGCTTTTAGGAATAAAAGGTGGGTGTAGCAATAAAAAGAAGCAGAAAACGGGAGGGAATGGAGACGCACCAGCAGTGTCGAGAAGTGTAACACATCAGCAATTTCATGCATGGAAAGCAGATAAAACTGCGTGATAAAAACAGTAAAAGAGAGATTCAGACTTGGTAATTCAATTTCTTCCTTAAACTCAAAACATTGTTACTGGTGAAATAGGAACTATTGCCTCAAAACGGGAAATCTAGCAAAAAAAAACTTAAAATACATGAAAAAAAACGCCCCAAAAATAAAAAGTGTGTATTCCAAAACGCATTTGGTTTTTTCTCAAGGTCAAATTTCAAAAAATTTTAAAATTATGCTAAAAACGAAATTGTTTCTTGAAAAAAGGATTGAAAAAAAACCCTCAAAACAAAACGAGTTGATGCTGGAATAACAAAAAAAAACATTATGTCACACTTTTGACACATTGTAACAATGGAATTAAAGACAACATATTAGGACATTGAAAAATCGTAAAATTCTAAATTTTTTGATAGATGATGTTAAATATAAACAAAATCATGTATGAAGGGCTTATCATTTCGAACAATTTTTATCTATGTTGTTAAACATAAAATATCTTGACTCTAAACAACCCTAAAATTGTAATTATTTTCAACCATAAAATTAAAGAGAAAATTTCATAGTGCTTAAAAACCTTAATGAAAAGTTGTAAATCTCAAGTTTTCAAGATACTTGAACCATGAAATTATGGAGAAATTATATGACTTTAACAATTTTTAAAAATGAACAAGTAAATGAAAAATTTATTATTCCAACAGTAATTTTAATTTTAAAGGGGAAAAATATATCTATTTTCAAATCTTAGCATAAGACAAATTTAAATCTAATTGCAACCAAAACCTAAAAATCAAGCATCAAAACAAAATGTCCCCTCTCAATGAGGCATATAATTTTTAAAAATTTTTAAAGTATCTTATACCAAATGGTTATAATACATAATATCATGGTAATATCTCTGCATAATCTAAAAATTCAACATTAATTTCTATTTTCTTTTCTACTTTTAATCAAAATATCAACATTGGTACATTGAATATAACATAAATTATTTTTGTAATTCATTGTTGCGCTATGGATATTCTAAAGAGATGAATTCTTCATAATTAAAACATATAATGCAACAAACATATAAATGTCTCATAACTTCATGAAAAATCAAATGGAAGTCAAAATTTTGAGTTAAAGTTACCATGCAAACATCAATTACATAAAAATTTCTTAAACAATTATTCAAAATCAACCATAGGTTCTGGCACAGCATCAGAACTTACATCTTCAGATGAATGACTCAATGCAGATGAAGATGATCCATATTCTTCTCTTTCATCAACTAGTGCTCCATCTGAGTCAAAATGCATGCCCACCATTTCAAAGTTCAAATGTCTTGTAGATCTACGACTACTTTCTGCAGAGTCCCATCTCAACAGTAATTTTTCTGGTAGCAATTTCTTCAAAATATTATGGTCTTCAACTGAAGAGTTCAAATTGAAGTCATACACAATTATTTCAACATCCTCCAATTTTAAGGCATCTGTGCGGCGACAATTTATATTTGTACCTTTTTTTTCTATTTCTGCCAATTTTTTTTTCAACTACCATCTCTGGCTTGTACACACCATTGAAAGGGTGGGTACTTTTGGCATACCAATGTACATCAACAACTGTAATATCTTAATTTTCATTAATGACCTTTATAACCTTCGCAATCTAGAATGGATAGCCAAGTGGATCTTCATCTGCTAACAATGCTATCATGCAACCTTCCTTGACATCTTGCACAGAACCCCTGTAAAGGTCTTCCATGGCTTCGCATTGTGTACGTGATCTTTTAGAACGAATATAGATTTATTTTTCCTCTACCTATGGAGAATTAATAATAGCTTGAAACTGTTGTTGTTCAACAATGTGTGTTTCCTGATATTCATTTGGCATATTTTGTGGCCAAAAAAAGGGAGTCTTCAAAAGCGTATCCACATTTATTGATATTGAAATCATATCACTTTGATTACTGAAAAAAGACTCCCACCAAACTGAATCAGAAACATCGAAGTACTCATATGTATCTCTAATACATCTTTTAATTTCCTCCAGACATTTAGAATAATTTATGTCTCTCTTATGCCTTCGTGCATGATGGAGTTTAGAAACTTAATGTAATAACAATATCTTTTATGAAAATATTGAACGCTCTGGAATGAACTTCAAAAATGCTAGACCTGATGATGCCATTCTGCAACAATTGAATACTTATTGCCCCATATAAGTGTTATCCCATTAATTTTTTTGATACGAAATTGATGTTGGAAGCTAATGTCGTTAAGTTGTTCAATGCATTTCTCCTCACCATGTGATCCCAAAATAAACCTTCGCATGTCAATAGTTTCTTCCAACACATGAAAAACAGGTTCTAGAATGTATGATTTATTAATACACTCAATTAATGATGGCAAGCTCCCAACACCTTTCCTCCTCAATTTTACTAAAAAACGACTGAACATTTGATCAATATGATCATGAATATGCCCAACAAGAAGGAAACCAACCTTTATCTTTTTAAAAATTCCCAATTCAACAAGCATGTTTAGATACCCAAAAATAACTTGTTTTTATTTTCACTACTTCTGTTGTCTAATTGTAAATATAAAACTTCAGGAAGAATACCAGACCAATGAGTAACCACATCATGGATTATAGTTATGGTCGGATTTGCATCATTGTGAATATTTGGAGTTGTGAAGAAATCTCTTGGAAACATCTTCTCATTAAATACCATACAACCAACCAAGTGAAACTGAATGAAATTTTCCTCCTGTAATTTTTTTGGCGTGCGGACAAATTAATGTGGAAGAAGTGTCTTCTTTTGGTCCATACCGTCAATTATCAAACCCAGATATTTATTTGGATGATCATAACACTTCTTTTGATGTTTATACAACTTTTTCCTTTCACTTGTTTGCTTATTGCGATGCTCTTGAAGTTCTTTGACAATGTAATCTATACATAAAATAAAATAAACATATGAATAAATATATTTTCATACTTGATAACTATCCAATTTTTATAAACAATGTTTTGAACGCATACCTCTTTCTTCCCTTAACATTTATCACTTTTTACTTTAAAATAAACGCATGTGCTACAAACCCCCATCCTTGTTTTCTTAGGAATACGAACATTGTTGAATTCATTTTTCCATAACCTTGTAAAATAAGAATATGTAATAACATTACCAACTCCTTCAACAGCTTCTTCATAATCTCTGTATAAGATGAATATTTCTCATTTCGAGAAATTATTTGGAATATGTATTGTGTCTTTATTTGGCATACACTCTCCATGCTTCAAAAAGAAGTCTTTCATCCATGTCTTTGCAGTATTTGAAAACAGCCCAACCTCTCGTTTATAATGTACTTCTGAATAATATGTGGGATCATTTTCCAGTTTTTCTTGGTTTCTTGAAAAACGATAATTACCAATTGAATGCAACATTTTGAAAGCCTTTCTATAGAGCAATACATTCCCAATATGATAATCATAACCTGCTAGTGTAGATTGCATGCAACCCACTAAATATGAATTTTTCATGCTTTTATTCATTGACATATATCTTTTCGTTTTCTCCAAAACAAAGTTGAAATCCATATGTTTGAATAAATCCCTTCGAAAACAGTCACTTGAAATCAAATGAACGACAACAATTCTTTTTGTGAGATATTTTGTCCTCTCCCTTGTATAATTGGAATTTTTTGGATTGATATGAAAAGGTCTACTCCTACTCCTAGTTACAATATTTGCTTGCAATGGCTTCATCATTCCATCATCCTTTGTAGAAGCAGTTTCATCACCATTAGAAGGACTATTATCCCCATTATAATCATTCTCAACACAGTTAAGAAATTCATCAACATCATTGCCAGGAAAAATTTCATTACCATCATCACTTGAACAAAACGTTTCATAAGAATCATTGTGCTTTTGTAACCCTGACTCAAACGAAATTCTTCACCATCTTGATCCATGCTTTCAAATTCTTCGCTGAGAGGATTCAATTCTTCATCACCATGAGAGTCTTTGAAATGATCACTTAGAGAAAATGCATTCTTCATATATGTGCCTCTGAAATTATCCTCTGAAATTATCATTTTCAATAAACTCTTCATCCTCCCCTTCCTCAGTGGTGCTCTCATAATCCTTGGGATTAGGCCTAAGTGGAAGCTTTGAATCTATATTCACTAGAATTTCTTCATCCTGCCCCTCCCCTTCCTCACTGGCGCTTTCATAATCCTTAGGATTATGAATAAGTGGATGCCTTGACTCTATATTTATTAGAAATTCTTCATCCCCCCCCTTCATGAGTGGTGCTCTTATAATCATTACGATTAGGATGAAGTAAAAATTTTGACTCTAGAAATTCATCCCCCTCTTCATTAGTCGTGCTGGCATATTCCTTAGGATTAGGACGAAGTGGATATTCTGGCACTGCAAATTCTTCATTCCCCTCCTTATCAGTGGTGCTGGCATAATCCTTAGGATTAGGACGAAGTGCATATTTTGACTCTCCAAATTCTTCATTCCCCTCTTCATGTGTGGTGCTCGCATAATCCTTAGGATTATGACGAAGTGGATATTTTGACTCTAGAATTTTTTCATCCCCCTCTTCATTAGTGGTGCTCGCATAATCCTTAGGATTAAGACAGAGTGGATATTTTGACGCTGCAAATTTTTCATTTCCCTCTTCATCAGTGGTGTTGGCATAATCCTTAGGATTAGGACGAAGTGGATGTTTTGACTCTGGAATTTTATCATTCCCCTCTTCATCAATGGTGTTGGCATAATCCTTACGATTAGGACAAAGTGGATATTTTGACTCTGGAATTTTTTCATCCCCCTCTTCATCAGTGGTGTTGGCATACTCCTTAGGTTTAGAACAGGGTAGATATTTTGACGTTGCAAATTCTTCATTCCCCTCTTCATCAATGGTGTTGGCATAATCCTTAGGATTAGGACGAAGTGGAATTTTTGACTCTGTAAATTCTTCATTCCCCTCTTCATCAATGGTGCTGGCATAATCCTTAGGATTAGGACGAAGTGGATATTTTGACTCTGCAAATTCTTCAGTCCCCTCTTCATCTGTAGTGCTCGCATAATCCTTAGGATTAGGACGAAGTGGATATTCTTCATCACCCCCTTCATCAGTGGTGCCCTCATAATCCTTAGGATTAAGAAGAAGTGAAAATTTTAACTCTGGAAATTCTTCATCATGCCCTTCATCACTGTTGCTTTCATAATCCTTAAGATTAAGAGTAAGTGGAATAACTCACTCTCGATTTAAAGAAATTTATTTTTGTTGTGCCTCATCAATTATGTTCTCATCATCCTTAGGATTACGACCAAGTGGATTTTTTTACTCTCTATTCATGGTGAACGAACTCCCGTTATATTCATCAATATGAATAGAGTTGTTGTGTGACGAAGATGTTGATGTTGTAGAAAGTAAAACTTTGCTATCAGAAGAGCCCATGGCTTTCAACAAGAATATGTTGAATGATACAAATGCCTCTCCCAATTACAATATATAGCTTAAAGACTGCAATTTTCCCTCCAAATTTTCTCCCAAAAAAATTTCGCGAAAAACTTCCCCTCCAAAATTTTAGTTTCAAATATTTCGTACAAAATATTCGTCAAAATGTATTTAAAAACATTTTAATAAACTGTTTGTGTTGAAATATTTTACCAATATTTCTATTCAAAATATCCACAAAATATTCCTATCATGCATGCCTTCCAAACTACAATAATGTTGTTATTTCAATGATTTAACATTGACTACATGTAAATATTAACTAGAATATTACTATAATATCTACATGCAAATATTAACTATTTTAACTATAATTAACTACATGTAAATATTTTAAATGTTAAATTTTAAACCTACATTATATTCGTCTAATATATATTTCAAAATTTCTTAATAAACTGTTGGTCTCGAAATATTTCACCATACTTTCTATTCAAAATATCCACAAAAGATTCCTTTCATGCATGCCTTCCAAACTAAAATAATTTTCTTATTTGAACGATTAAAGATCGACTACATGTAAATATTAACAATAATAACTACATGCAAATATTAACTATTTTAACTATAATATTAACTATATTTAAGTACATGTAAATATTTTAAATTTTAAATTTTAATCCCATATTATATTTGAATCATTTAACATTGAGTACATGTAAATATTAACTATGATAACTCCATGCAAATATTAACTATTTTAACTATAATATTAACTATAATTAACTACATGTAAATATTTTAAATTTAAAATTTTTATCTCACAATCGTTAAAAAACCAATCACACAAAATTCATGATATAATAAGAATCAGTGTTTTTATTCATCACATCACATCAAGTTTTCTGGTTTTTGTTGGAGCAATTTTCTAGAGGTGTTGCGTTGGCATTGGTAACTTTATGGAGGCATTGCATTCGCATTGGAGGCATTGTGTTCGTATTGGTAATTTTGGAGAGACATTGTGTTTGCATTGGTGACCAGAGTTTTTTGCATTTCAAATGTTAGTTTTCCTTCTATTCTGTCCATTTAAAGGCGATTTTGGGGAAAATCTGTTTTTTTTATGATTTTTGTGTTCAAAAACTATTTTTTTAAGGTTTTTAGGTTCGAAAACCATAAAAAAAAATTTTTTTAATGTGGAGAAAATGGAAAAAAAACTTAAATTGTTAGGTTTTTAGGACAAAAATTTAGAAAAAAAAAAATTTAAGGTTTTTAAGACAAAAATTTTAAATTTTAAATCATGAAAATTTATTTTTAGAAATATGATTAGATATTTTATTTTTTTTATTTGAAGGAGAATAGATAGTTTTAGTTTATATTAAACCTATTTGTTTTTTTATATATAAATATATTGATGGTTTCATTATTTAATTTTTTTATTGTTTTATTTTTTTATTTGCAACTTTTTTATTTTATATTTTATATTTATTTTTTTTAAATTTAAATCTTATTTTTACTTGTAATTTATAATTTTAATTTGTTTTTGTTTATATTTGAAAACATATATTGTTTTTTATTTTTTTGTTTTTTATTTTATTTTATTTTTAAAATTTTAAATTCTATAGTATTATATTTTATATTAAACAAAAATTGTTTTTTTTATTATAATTGTTTTAGATTTAAAAATTAAAATTTTTATATATTTGTTTGTTTATATTTTAAAACATATTTTTTAGAATCTAAGCTTCTGTGATCCATAATGTAAATTGACCTCGTTCTTTTGCATGTGATTACTATCGAAAGAATTTCTACAAAATAAACTTATTTTTTAATTTTTTATTGTTTTTCTATATTTTAAATTATAATTGTTTTAGTTTTAAGAAAATAAAAATTAAAAATTAAAATCTTCTTATATATCTTTGTTTATATTTTAAAACATATTTTCAAATTTTTTTATTATGGTATTTTTTATATTTTAAATAATAATTGTTTTAATTTAAAAAAAAAAATTAAATTGTTTTTTTTTTTAACATATTTTTTAATTTGTTTTTATTGTTTATTTATATTTTAAAATTTTAACTAAATAGTTTTTTTTTAATATTAAACAATATATTTTTTTATTATAATAGTTTTTGTTTAAAAAAAATTGAAAAGAAATTTAATTTTTTTATATAGTTTGTGTTTGAAAAAATAAAAATAAAATAAAAGATTAATTTTCCGCCAACTGGGGGCCGGAGGCAGGTTGAGCAGCCTTCAACGGTGTTGGGGGCCAAAGGTAGTCTGTGCAACCCTCGATGGCGCCACCCGACCGGCCTCTGTTGAGCGCGAAAACAATTTTATTTTTTTTATATCTAAATATATAATTAAATTTATAAAATATAATCAAACTTTTTTTTTTAAGATACAAAATATTAATGTTTTGTTTTGAAAATTTTAATATAAAATTTTTAAAATATATATAATGTTTTATAATAAAGTTTTAAATTTTTTTTTTAATATATAATTTTAAGATGGCTATAATATAAAGTTTTAATTTTAAAATTTATTTATAGTTATAATTATAAACAATATAATAATTTAAAATTTAATAAATAATGTATATTTCAATATTTTAAAATTATAAAATAAAATTTTAAAATACAATAAAACATTATAAGTTTTAAATTTTAATTTTAAAATATATGTTTTAATCATATTCATAATATTTAAAATTTTAAAATATAATTTATTAAGTGTATATTTAATAAAACAATATAATTTAAATTAAAATAAAAAATAAATATATACTTTTTTTAATAAATTCTTTAGCTTAAATAAAAACTGAGTTAAAAACGGTTAAATAGTAAATGTATTTTTTTGTGTTTTTTTATTAAATGTTAAATAAAAACTTAAGTTTCACATTAATTTTTATATTTTTTAAATTGTTTTATACAATTTAAAACAAATTTTCATTTTTTTTATAAAATGTATTCTAAAATTATTATATACATATATATACATATGTTTAAATATGATTTTTAATATTTTGTTTTTAAATGAATAATTTCTATAGTTAAATTTATTAGTTTATTTTTAATTTATTTAGTTATAAATAAATTTTGTTTTTTTTTAATTTATTTTATAGACATTACTTTTCGATAAATTTAAATTTATATTGACAAATTAAAAAAAAAAAAAAATTAATTGTTTTCTCATTAACTCATATATATGTTTATTTTTATCAAGAAAATGGCATCAAAAAATATTTTTGTGAATGTTTCTGCATCTAGGGCAGCAACTCCCAAATCTGAAGTTGCAGCTCGATGCACTATGGATACAACTCTCAAATCTAAAGTTGCAGCTAGGAGCACTATGGATACTACTGGACAAAATAAGGACATTGTTGCACACACTAATAAAAGTCAAGCAAGTGGCCCACCGGGTTCATTGAAGCTTATTTCTCATTGGAAGAACACCGAGGAAATAAATAAAACTAATTTTTCATGGTATCTTGAAGACAGTGAAACGGAGGCTGACATACATATCTATCTGGTTTATGGTATGATTGACTTAAATGAACCATATGATGTGATGGGCAGAGTACGAGAATTATGTATGGTCTCGAATATAAACACTATTTATGTTCTTACAAGGAAGACTAATAAATGTGACAAGGTGAGATACCGTCTATCAAAGGTCAAGTATGACACAAATGAAATATCTACAAAGTTTTCTAAAGAAATCTCAAGCAACATTGCAAATAACATTGTAAGTATGCTTATTTTTATTTCTGCTATGCATTATTGTAAGGATCATTCAATTTTTTATAAATTATTGATCATTGACATGTTTTATTTTGTTTCATGGGATTTTGTTCCGAGTCTTTCAAACTTGTTTGAAGGTATTTATTATATTGAGCCAGATATTATGAATGTGATCAACACTTTCCACACAGACAAAGCAGAGGAAAGGTTATTGAAGCAAAGATCAATAGCTCGTGACATTGCAATAGTACAAAGAGAGGATCAACCAAGTGTCACTAAGGTGGGTCAATCTAGTAAACCTAAACATGTTGCTTTTGAAGATGTGGAACATGAAACTGAAAATTATGATAGAATTAGTGAGGAGGAGATTAGAACTGTTGTGCAAAAGGAGAAAACAAATCAGACACCAAAAAGAAAAATGACCAAAGATGTCTCTCTTTTACCTGATGATGAAGAGCTTGTTTATAAAAGAACTCATATGTTAACCAATAAAAATAGGAAATCAAATATTGGTCAAACTGTAAAAGTCATGAGTAGCAGTGAAGAACAAATTGAAAGCTCTAATGGAAGCAGAGAAATCATAACACCGGATGCTGAGTTAGAGGATGGCATTATTAAAACAAAACAAAATGATATTCGATATGAGTTAAGGAAGAATAAATTTATTCTTGGTGGCCAAACATTTGAGCTTAATTTCAGCCAATTTTATAGGTCAGATGAAAGACAATCGCAATATCAAATTAGAAAGGCCCATCACCTACATGTACATAATCTGAAAACATTGTTCAGGTTCAATCCATATGCACATGTGGTGGATTATGTGGTTCTTGTCGATCCATGTCAGGTTCCCAACAAACAAGCATTTGACAAGACAAAATGTTTTGATTATAAATATTATGTAATTGGAGGAAACCATTCAATAGAGGCTAAGAGATAATTGATTGCAGAATATCCCAATAACTATCTTTTTCAAACAGTGAAATGCATCATTTACGTTGGCTTAACAGAAATGGAATCAAAGTTATTGGCATGGGATCATAATGCAAATAATGAGTACAGAATGAAAATGACTTTCATCCAAAGGGTCAGATTTATTCATAATGAATTCATAGAAAAATGTGGTGGGGATAAGACACAAGTTAGTCTAACATTTCAGAAGGAATGTTTAATGGAAACAGGTTATCAAATTGATGAAAAAATCAAAGAAAAAGATAGAAAAATGAATTCAAATATATTCAAAAGCATGGATAACATTTTTCAGTTGGCATTTAGAACTGGGGAGATATGGGATTTGATTGATGAGATTTTTGAGCAGTGGGAGAATATTTTCATAAAAAATCAGAAGGTTAAAAAGAGTAAACCCATAATATGTACTAATAGCAAGACAGGTCCTGAAATGAAGCAGCTTCCAGAGGATATTACGATCACACCTTGGAGAACAATGCAAGGCGTGAAGGATGAGAAACTAGTCAAATCAGTACTATCCCATGTGAATTCGGGTGAATTATCAATAGAAGAAATGTGTGAAGAATTTCAAAAGTAAGTTTCTTGAATTATTTCTTATTTTCCTTTCATTATAATTTTCTTTTAAATAAAACATAATGATGTTGGTAGAATTTGTTATGCATTTCACTATATTAACAATTTTAACTTGATTTATTCAACCAAAATATTTTTATGAAAATACAAGAACACATGGTTAAAATGTTGAATTAAGATAGTTGGGATGATGTTGTGCACCACTACCCAAAAGCAAGTTCTACAACAACACTTAAATATTTTTATATTGCATTCAATAAGGTATGTTGATTTATACATTCATTTTATTCATATTTAAACTATTTTTATTTTATTACTTATACATATATATTTTTATGTCATTAAAGATGTCGAAGAAGGATGGAAATGGAGTACCAGATACTTTCAAAAGCTTTATTGAAAAAATTAAGTTGGAAAAGATGAAAAAGAAGCGTCTTATGAATGTTGAACTTGATCTTACTCTTAATCATTACATTTGGAATGGGCTCAACATTATTCAATATCAAATAATACAAGGTGACTGTGAAAACATTGGATCACTAATATCTAAAAGAGAATATGCCCTAGTTATTGCAGATATTCCTCATGGTTTCAATTTCCCAGACATTAAATATGATAGTGAACCATATACTTATCAAGCTTTTAGTAAAGTGGTTACGGGTTTTCAAGAAGTGACAACATCACCACTTTGGCAATTTGTGACATTTCATTCAGACACACAGTTTCCAATGTTATTAACAAGCTTCAAGGGTAAAGCAAACTCAAGGATGCAACTTACATGGTAAGACTTTGAAATTGTATGTTTGATTACTCCTAAATTTTTTTATTCATGTAAAATTTAATTGAACTTTTACTATGTTATGTTATAGGCATAAGTCAAATATTGTTTCTTCCAAAGATCAACCTATTATAAATGATTGTGAGCTCATCCATGTTGAATGTTGGACAAAAGAGGATAGCTATAAGCATATTCTTATGAATCGAGTAGATGGGAAGAGTCATAGTCAAGTATTGGTTCATGATGCAGTTGTAAGAAAACTAACATATGAGGATAAAGATGCAAAAGGAGATATAGTTAACATTTATCAAAAACCACAAGCATTGATTAACTATATTATAGATCTATGTTCAAATGAAGGAGATTGGGTTTTGGATTTATTCTCAGGTTCAGGTAAGTTTTATTATACAAATTTAAATTTAAATATTTTATTTTTTACTTTTTATGTCTTTATACTAATTTTCTTACTTATTTCTTTTGTGCTTGATGATTAGGTACAACACGAGCACGTTTCCTACTAAAAGGAAGAAATTGCATTGCCATTGAGAAAGATCCAGTGCAATGCAAATTTATTCAACAAAGAAATAACGCTCTTGAATTCCTTCTAGATGCGAAGCAAGAAGTTGGTTTGAGGAAAGGGGATTTTAATGAATCATGTGTGGCAAAAAAAGCAAAGGAACCTCAACCACCATTATATGGAATGATTGGAAAGGGACACTTTGGAATATTTGCAGACATGAAAGATCCATTAGAAGATGACAATGACCAAAATGAAGTAGAAAATGTTGTGGAAGAAGCCATCAATGATGTTCTAGATGATGTTGAACATGTATTAGTTGATATTGTTGATGATCTTTAAGTTATGCTTGCAAACAAAGCTCATTTTTGAGATCTATTAATCAGTTTTACTTGTAATGTTTAGACTTTGATATTTTATGAGAAGAATCTTTATTTTTTGCAAAAAACATGTGATTACTATTATTTTTTGACATAAAATTCAATAAAAATGCTATTTTCTTAAGTTTTTTTAAGATTTTCTCAAAAAAATAGTTTTTTTAACATGTTTTTTTAACAAAAGGTCTCTAAAAGTGTATTTTTTGCATTTTATTTGTATTGAAAATTTGTATTTTTTTGTCATATTGTTCAAAATATTGAATTTTTTAGCAACAATTATTTGATGTGCATTGAAAAATTAATTAGCAATACATAAACTTGTAGAAAATATAAACTTTATAGTATTGACCCTTGAAAAATTAATTAGCAATACATAAACTTGAAGAAAATATAAACTTTATAATATTGACCCTTTTTCATTTTTTATCTATGTGAAAAAGTGAAGATATCATTACAAATTTTTATTTAAGATTATTAAAAAAAAAAAAAAAAAACTTTTTAAAACACAAGTATATAAATGCACTTAAAAATAAAACATCTCACGGAAGAAGAAGACATTAGAAAATGTATATTGTCAAAATCAATCCTCTAAAAAAACGTTGGTGATGATACGCCACCACTATTCAAAATCGACACAAAAAGAATCACAGGTAAAAAAAAAAAAAAAAAAAAAAATTGATTTTACATCACCACTTTTCAAAATTGGGTGTTTGCCTTGCTACGCCAAAAAGTAGGTACCAGTGCAGTTACCTATTTCATCGGTAACAATGTTTCAAACAGAAAGCAAGTTTTGACCTGTGGGAAGGTCTACCCTGCACGAAATATATTGACAGAGATGAGAGGGGGAGGCTTGACCACAGCTTTTTGGATTTTTCCTCTATTCTACTACTCACAAGCAAATGAACTACAATAGCACACTGGAAGCAAAACTAAAGAGAAATGAAACTATTAAAAGCAGGAATAATTGAATGACAGAAACAAAACTAGATTAATGGCAGAAAGGAAAAGATAGTAACAACAGAGAAACTGATGCACATGGATTGGGCCCTAACCCACGAACCCAACACTATGAAACTTAAATTAGTCAAATGAAATCAGTGTGCTCATTTCATAAAATAATAACCTCATACATCTCTGAAAGTTTGATCACTGAGTTTAATAATAAGCTCAATAGTTTGCAATAAAGTTCCAACTAGAATCGACTAACTGACTAACTCTTCCTAGTTCTAGCTCTGCTCTATTTATTCTATAGGGCAGCTACCAACAGCTCCCTACAAAAATGGTGATTGAGTCCACTTGACTCCAAGTAAACAAAGATAGAGTGCTTGTTTGCCTTTGGAATTCGAATCGTTGGAAGGAATCCTTGGGGATCCTTTGGCTACCTTTGGAATTTGAATTGCTGGAGAGAATATTTGGGGTCCTTTGGCTGCCTTTGAGAGTTAAGGAGGGTGGAAAATCTTCCAATAGTTTCTCCTCTAAGTCTTTATGATAAAATCCTTATAAAAATGCTTAATAAGTCATGATTTTCTGCACTTAACCGCATATTAGGCACTCAGAGTATGTTAGCCTTAATCACCACCTATACTAGCATCATAAAACCAAATAATAATAAAAATGCAAGAAAAAGAGATCTAAGAAGGCAAAAAGGTGACTATTAGCCCCTCCAAATATGTCTAGTGATGGCGCTCATCAATAACTACCTTAGGAATACCATACAATTGGAATACTTATTTCATAAAAATGTCAGAAATTTGAACTGTCTTGAAAGTAGATTACACTGGAATGAAATGAATTGTTTTACTGAGTTTATCCACAATTAGCATGATTGAATCATTATGATTTTTAGATCTGGGTAACCTGATGATAAAATCAAGTGTAATGAACTCCCACTTCCACTCAAGTATAGGTATTGGGTGAAGAAGACCAACAAGATGTAAATGTTCATCTTTTACTTGATGGCATTCTAAACATCTTGTCAAATATTCTGCAATATACATGTGTATCGTTGGCCAAAAATAATCCCTCTTAATGGCTGAAAACATTTTCTGGTATCCAAGATGATCCGTGTAAGGACTCCTATGAAATTCATCCATAATCAGTTTCCTAACTGAAATTTGGTTGGGAACATATATTATTTTCTTAAAATTTAATAACTTATCCTTATTAATACTGAAATCTGATTATTTCTCTTAGTTTATATCTTGCTAAGCTTGTTGCCATAAAAATTTATATTCGGGATCTCTATGGGCAACTTCTTTAATTTGCTCCAGAAAATTAAATTCTATTTGGGTATAATGTAGTTCATAAATACAATGTTCCCTTCTACTTAATGCATCTGCAACATGATTTTCCTTTCCTTTTAAATGTTTGATTTCAAATTCAAATTCGCTAAGGAAAGCATTCTATTTTGTTTGACGGACGTTTAAATTTAGTTGTTTAAAATAATTTGTCAGATTATTATGATCAATCATTAGCAGAAATATTTTTCCTAGAAGATAATGTCTCTATACCTTTAGTGTGTGAACCATGGTGGTTAATTCCAGATCATACGATGAATATCTCTCCTCATGTTCCTTCAACTTTCATGACTCATAGGCTATTCCCTTCCCCTCTTGGGTTAGAACTGCCCCCACTCCTTCCTGATACACATCTGTGCAAACTACAAACTCCTTGTTTGGGTCAACAATATTTAGTACAGGGGTAGTAGTTAATAGGTGTTTTAATAGTTCAAAACTTTGTTGAAATTTGCTAATACACTTAAAAACTTTTCCTTTCTTTAGTAAAGAGGTGATGAGATACACAATTCTATAGAATCCCTCAATAAAACAGCGGTAATACCCCACCAGACCCATTAAAGATCGTATATTTTTGGGCACCGACAACTCCATGATGGTCTTGGTCTTCTTGGGGTCAACTGTTATTCCTTCAACTAAAATGACATGTCCCAAGTATTGAATATGATTTTTATAAAACTCGCATTTTAAATTTTTCATACAATTGTTGACCTCATAATACTTGTGATGTCATACACAAATGCTCCTTATGTTCTTCTAAAGTTTTAGAATAAATTAGTATTTCATCAATAAATATCAGAACAAACTTATCCAGAAAAGGATGAAAGATGACATGCATCAAACTCATGAATTTCATTGGTGCGTTAGTCAGCCTAAAATGCAAGACTATAAACTCGTAATGACCATAATGAATCTTAAACATTTTCTTACAAATGTCTTCTTCCCTTACCTGAATTTGACGATATCCCGCCCGCAAGTCTATTTTAGAAAGTTTTTGTGCCCTTGACTTGATCAAAAAGATCGTCAATTCGAGGTAGGGTGTAATATTCCCAATTAGCCTTGCTAATTGGAATATTTCATTTTTGCTTTATTTTGCCGCTTTAGCTAGACATAATAAATAAAGTGAGAAATAAGAGGGGTCACCTCACTTTAGTCACCTCACTTTATAATAAAGTGTTCTTTTCCTAGTGGATTGACGTTGTAACTTAGAGAGGGGGCCTTGGGGTCCACATGAGTATGAAGGGGAGGCATCAGGCTAACCCAAGGTTAACTGCGCAGGCTAAGGAGAGTGAAGGACGCAGTCAAGGTTTTGGAGGGAGTTTGGCACTATAAAAGGTGGGGTTCTCACCTCATTTGGGCATGCATGATTTGATATTGATATCGAGAGCTAGACTTCTGTCTGCTTCAGCACGCCGGTTGTTTAGTCGGTCTGCAGCACTGTTTAGTGCAACCGAGTGTCTCCGGTCGGAGATCTCACCCTTAGCCTCGGGGAACTTCGAGTGCCTGCCCTGGTAAGGTTATTTCTGGTTTCACCCTTAGCTTCGGGGGACTTCGAGTGCCCGCCCTAGTAAGGTTAATTTCTGAGTTCTATCTTTCAGTTTCAGTAGCAGTTTCAGGTGGAGAGTCGGAGAGGAAGAAGCCCTCTAGTGGCTGCTCAGATCTAGCAGGAAAAACGCAGTTTCAGCAGCAGGAAGGACGCAGATCAGTTTGGAGTGAGGACGCTGTTCCAGTAGGAAGAGGAAGGACGCAGATCCGAAGGCACAGTGATAGATCCAGCCTTGGAGATTGTAGATCTGAGCAGATATTTGCAGATCTGGTTCTGTAGGTTGCAGATCTGGAGGGGTAGCACTAGATCCAGCTTGGGAGATTGCAGATCTGAGGAGATATTGGCAGAGCCAGCCTAGATCTGAAGAGATAACATCAGATCCAGCCTTTGAGGTTGCAGATCTGAGGAGATATTGGCAGATCTAGCATAGATCTGAAGAGCTAGCAGCAGATCTAGCCTTGTGGGACGCAGATCTGGAGAGATAGTAGCAGATTCAGCCTTGTATGACTCAGATCCAGCAGATCTGGGCAGAGAGGACGCAGGTCCAGTCAGGGAGGACGCAGATCTGATGAGTAGGGTCTTTATGTGGGGTTCTGGCATCATTTTTCAGTGTTTTCAGCCTTGAGGAGTTGGTCATCTCATCTGGAGGATTTGTGGGTAGATCCAGCCCTTTTGCCAGCATATTTCTTGAGCTTCTGAGCTGTTCCTGAAGGCACAGCGTTTTTGTAGGAGGAGGGTTTCCGGGGGCGATTTTCGGAGGTGGTCCATTTGCTTCACGGTTTCTGGGTTTTGTCCGGAGCAGCGAGTATAGGTGATCTGTAGATTTTTAGCTCATTCCGGCAAGGGGATCAGCCCCTAGCTTCAGTTCACTCCAGCAGCAGCAGTTTACGGCAATTTCTTCCAGCAGCTGGGATGCAGTTTCTGTAGTAGCCATTTCCTATTTCCTGAGAGGATTCTTCACTTGCCTTGAGCAAGGATAGGTGCCCTCATTCTGATTTTCTTGTACTCCTCTCTATGTACTTTCAGATTAATAAAATGGCTCAGCTTTCTGGCATTCTATGTGTAATTGTTCCATGATCTGGTTCAGCATTGTATTTTCTATATCTGTCTGGCATATTTCTGTTTATTACTGGTTATTTCCCTTTGGGGATATTTATTCTTGATAGTTAATTTATTAATTTGTTTATAATCAATACTAGTGTGTGTGTCATCCTTCTTTCTTACAAATAATACTAGAGCTCCCCAGGGTTATATATTGGGAAAAATATATCCTTTATCAAGAAATCCATGTAATTGCATCTTAAGCTTGGTTAACTCAAGCACACTCATGCGATAAGGGGATTTAAATATAAGTTTCACTCCAGGGATTAATTCAATGGTAAAATCAATGTCTCATTTTGGAGGCAGCCCTAGTATGTCTTCAAGAAATACATCTACGAAATCTCGAATTACTGGTATGTCTCCTAAGGTGGCGGTCTTGTCTTTAGAATTAGCACACCCAACCTTGACTGCATAAATCATACAATAGATTCTAATACATTTACCCAATTGAGAGGCAATAATGGGGCATAATCTCATGGGTTTTCTAACTCCTTGAATCTCTTGTTGGGATCCATCTTCAGTGAGATAGCTAATGGACCTTTCTTTACAATTTACTAAGGACCGGTGCCATTCTAGCCAGTGAACCCCAATCAATAGAACATATGATCCTAAAGGAAAAATATTCAAATATGTCTTTATGTGTTGACCCATATTTCAATGGAACAATTTGGCACCTTGGAATTTACCCTTCTCTTAGCCCCTATAGCTACTTATACCAGCCAGGGGTTTTTAGATTTATAAGTTTGCAAACAACATTTTTCTACTACTTTGGGGCTATCATAACTTAAACTTGCACTTGAATTTACTAAAATAGACACAAATTGATTAATTATCTTACTTTCCATCGTTATCATAGTAAGCTGATAATTTGCATGATGATCTTACAGCATGATGGGATATGCAATTTGAGAGAATCCATCAATAAAACAACGATAATACCCTACTAGACCCATAAAAGACCGTATATCAGCTACATTTTTGGGCACCCGTCACTCCATAATGGTCCTGATCTTCTCGAGGTCAACCATTATTCCATTAGATAAAATGACATGTCCCAAGTACTGAATTTGATAAAACTCGCATTTACTAAATTTTATACGCAAATGCTCCTTATGTTCTTCTAAAGTTTTATAATAAATTAGTATATCATCAATAAAGATCAAAACAAACTTGTCCAGAAAAGGATGAAAGATATCATGCATCAAACTCATGAATTTCGTTGGTGAATTAGTCAGCCTAAAAGGAAAGACTACAAATTCGTAATTACTGTAACGAGTCCTAAACATTGTCGTACAAGTGTCTTCTTCCCTTACCCGAATTTGGCGGTATCCTGACCGCAAGTCTATTTTAGAAAATATTGTTGTGCCCTTGACATGATCAAAAAGATAGTCAATTTGAGGCAGGGGATACTTATTCTTGGTGGTTAATTTATTAAGTTTTCTATAATTAATACACAACCTTAGTGTGTCATCCTTCTTTCTTACAAATAATATTGGAGCTCCCTAGGGTGATAGATTGGGACAAATACATCCTTTATCGGGCAATCCCTGTAATTGCATCTTAAGCTCGGTTAACTCAAGCACACTCATGCGGTAAGGGGGTTTAAATATAGGTGTCGCTATAGGGATTAATTCAATGGTAAAATCAATGTCTTGTTTTGGAGGCAACCCTGGTATGTCTTTAGGAAATACATCTACGAATTCTTGAATTACCGGTATGTCTCCTAAGGTGGTGTTCTTGTCTTTATTTAAAGCACCCAACCTTGACAGCTTAAATCATACAACAAATTCTAATACATTTACCCAATTGAGAAGCAGTAATGGGGCATAACCTCATGGGTTTTCTACCTCCTTGGATCTCTTGTCGGGACCCATCTTGAGCGAGGTAGCTAAATTTTCTTTACAATTTACTAAAGACTAGTGCCCTTTTAACCAGTGAATCCCAATCAACAGATCATATGATCCTAAAGGAAAAATATTAAAATATGTCTTTATGTGCTAACCCCTATTTCAATGAAACAATTTGGTACATTGGCATTTACCCTTCTCATAGCTAGTTGTATGAGCCAGGGGTTTTTAAATTTGCAAGTTTTCAAACAACATTTTTCCACTACTTTGGGGCTGACATAACTTAAACTTGCACCTGGATTTACTAAAATAGACACAGATTATATCGCGAGATCTAAGTTAGAGATAAGTGGTTGAGAATGGATATCGCAAATAAAGATGCAAGAGAGTTAATAGATCAAAGGTTGTGAAGAGAAGCCACGCGTCGGCCATAGGTTCCATTGCACTTCGCAAGTTTTAACACTTACCTCCCGCTTTTCATAACAAAACTCCCGATTTTCAATTTGCGATCTGCCCCACCTTTGTCCTGCCACGTCACCCTCCGTTCATCACACTTTGCACATCGCAAGCTCATGATGAATGGTGCTAAGGAGTATGTTATAAATGTCGAAGGCCGAAATGTGATGGAAAGGTGGACGCGATACCATTCAAATGTTAATTTGAATTTATTGAAAGTCCAAGATTATGTGTAGTTGCGTTGGTTTTATGAAGAAACGTGGACGCGGGCAGTGGAATCGGGTAAGTGACCCGACGTAAAGCGAAGGAGAAGAAAAGACGAAACGCAGCAGGCATGAGCCAAAGTGGAAAATTCGGGTAGAAGGGGACATGATAACCTTGGTTGAAACGTAACAGTTGGGTCAAGTCGGGCAAGGATGCGTTATTGCAGAACTATTCGAATACAACACCAGAAGCAGAAAAGACATGATAGCGAGCAGAAAAGACAAATGTTGAACTCTGGAAGAAATGCAGGGAAAGGATGTCCGATCTTTTAGGGAGACACATAAGCAATTCAGGGAGATGCATCAGCAACAAGTCATATTCAGCGAACAGAATAGTATTCCAATTTTATTTTTTTTTCTTTGTCTTTTGAGATTGAAGTCAGAGTGATGTCCTTAATTTCAATGTAATACGTAGTTTTAATAGTTTAGGTAGTCGAAGTAGTTTCAAGAAGTTTTAACAGTTACGAACTGTTTTTTATTTATTTAAGAAAGATAGAAAGAAAAAAGAAAGGTTCTGAGTTTTGGACCTTTGGAAGACTAAATCTTTGGTACTTACTTTTCTGAGGAATTAATGAAAGAAGCATCAAGTTTACTACAACTGTTGATGGTGATTTATTCTTCCTGTGTCATTTTGTGTTCCTTCTTCCTAGAATGAAGTGAAGTAAAGTAGTTGTCGGTCTCTTAATTACATCTGTGAGTAAGAGTTAAATAACCTTAATTTGCGCTCCTCCACTCCAACTCCTCTCCCTTCACACATTCTCTCTGGAACTTAAAAGTAATAGATTTTGTGTTTACAACATATTATTTTGAGTTTTCTCTCTCTCCATAAATTCATTCTGAAATTTGAAGTGATAGATTATGTGTTACAACATATCATTTTGAGTTTCTTCTATATTTCTTTTTTTCCATTCAGATATCATCAGTTAATGGCATTGTAGAGTCTTTCATTATACCAGATTGTTAAGGGTTTTAAATAATTAGTTTCAAAAGGGATTGAACGAAGACCACCTGATATAATTACTTTTGTGACACATTTTTAAAAATGTCTTAAGCATTGATTCCTTTCCATAACCAAGGAATTGTCTCTTAAGAAACAACATTTTATGGTGTCGTTGTCGTGGACAAAGAGAGGAAGTTTATTTTCCATGGGTTTTTCATATTATTTCCTCTGATTTTTCAGTGAGGAGGAAATATTTGGTTGTGTTTGTTATTATCATAATTCTGGCTCACAAAAGGCCTCACATGAGGTTGGATACCTCACAGCAGATGGCCCCTACTTTGTCAAACCATGAAAGATTGGTTTCTAAAAGGGTTTGAAAACCCAAAACCCCCTCAACACCTAGTCCTACACTGTCCGCTCCTAACAGTAGTTCTAGTAATCCGTTGTTTGAAGATATGTCTAAAGTACTTCCTTTCTTGGAACAAGATTCACCCTTCACACCAATTTATTTTCAAGAACCTAAGTTGGAAGAACACTCCTTTGAGCCCGTTTATTTTACTTTTACTCAAGCTCAACAAACTCTAGTTGTTTTTCCCTCTGCCATTTTCCATCAACCCACTCCCATATCAGTTTTACCTCCACCTCCGTTCATTTTCACAGTAGGCTCATCGACTGCATTTAACCAAAGAACAGTCAATCAAGGTGAAAACATGGCAGCACCAGCGTTTTTGTTGAACAATTATGCTCCACTTAACCTTCCACAACCAATGAATGCAATGCCTCAAGAGTATCTTAAATTACTCCCACGTTTTACTGGAGAAGATGAAATAACTGCAGAAAAAACACTTGCATGTGTTTTGTAATTTTGCTGAAAAATCTGAATGTAGAACACCTTGATGTTGTAATGAGGCTTTTTGTTCAGTGTCTGGATGGAGAGGCTAGAAAGTGGTTTAAGGGATTGCCAAATGATTCTATTAATACATTGGAATAATTGGGAAATCAATTCACTCAGAGATGGGGTGAAAAAAGGGATCATGGATATTCACTAACAGAATTCAATGCGATCAAAAGAAAACCAGATGAGAATATATCAAATTTTATCAAAATGTTTAATAAATTGTATAAAAGTTTGCTTGCAGAAATAAAGCCTCCTCTTGTTAGAGCAAAGGTAGTTTTTGTTGGGGCTTTTGAAGCCGATTTTAGTTTCACACTTAGAGAAAGGAGATCCCCTACTCCAGAGTAGATACAGACAGATGCCTTTAGAAATTGAAGCTAATATTACTGCAACAAGGAAGGCAAAAGGGAAACAACTAGTCCAAGAGAAGGGGAAAGAAAAAGAAGAATCATAACAAGATCAAAAATTTGAAGATATGAAAAGGGCGATACAAAATTTGTCAAATAAGCTAGTTAAGATGGAATTGGAAAACAAAAACTCCCAAAGACAAGTAAAACAAAACTAAGAAGGATTTAATCCTCAATTCAGAAGACAAGCCCTGCAAATTTTGCAGAGAGAGAAAATATCAAGACCAGGTTCAAGCACCATTGTATATAGAAATAGCACCCGGAGAGTCAGCAGAAGATGATCAAAAGGAAGCTAAAGATCAAATATCCTCTATGTACACAATAGAAGAGGATGAAGAGGAATATTGTGAGGGAGAATATGTTGAAGCTGAAGTATCTTTTGATAAAGATGAAATGGATGAATACTGTAGGAAATTCATAGTTTTCATGCAAGATGAGTTACATAAAAAGTATGATTTAAGGTCTAGAAAGAGATCTAGAGTCTAGGATAATGAAGGTGATCAACAAGATTCTATTCCTCCTCCAATGGCAACTCCACAACAAAAGGACCTTGTAAAACAAGTCAGTAATGGAAAGCAACCTGTAAATTCAGTTATAGAACATATGTGCAGCGAGGTGAAACTTCCCAAAGAAAATCAATTGATATTAATATTTTGGAGAGAGTTGTTCATGTACCTGAACAAGCAACAAATTCTAGAAAGAGTGAAGAACTTGAAAAGAATGTTAATCAAACTCATGCTTTCAGTTTGACAAAAGAGTTGGATAAGGTATAAATTCAAGTACCTCTTCTAGAATTAGATAAAATACCAATCTACAAGAAAGAGATTTCATAATTTATTAATCTCACACAAATTGAAGATATAAGTTACAATGTGAACCTACAAGAAGAAAAGCCATTGGTCACCTTTGGTCATCGTGTAGAAGAAGTAGACCTTTTTGTTCCACCATTCTATATTTCTCTGTTGCTTCATGATTTTTGGTATGTTGGACTCGGGGGCATCCCACAATCTCATGTCATTGTCTGTTATGAAGGAACTAAACTTGCAGATTACCAAACCTTACAGGGTTCTGTATTCATTTGATTCCAAAAGGGTGAAATGTGTTGGGTTAATTAAATATGTAGTAGTTTCTTTGGCACAAATTCTAGCAAAGAGTATAATCATGGATGTAATTGTTGCTAACATTCCAGCGAGGTTTGGAATGCTCCTATCAAGATCTTGGGGAGCAAAGTTGGGAGGTGTTCTAAAATTAGATTTCACTTATGCTATAATTCTTGTTTTCAATGGGGAAGAAAAGAGATTTTATAGGAAAACAAGGTTCGTGAAGACCACTACCAAGAAAGATGTAGGAAATTCCCCTATTTATAGTCAAGAAACAGAATATATTTCATGTTTCATGTTGCATAAAGATGCAAAATTTGCTAAAGACACATGGAAGCAACTCTCTTCAGCAATTGTAAATAATGAGCTGCGCTCAAAAAAGATTTGGAAATGCTACTTTGATGGTGCCTACTCCAAGGAAGGGGCAGGATCTGGATTCTTGTTGATATCGTCAGAAGGTAACCTCGTGCATTTTCCTTTCAAGTTAGAGTTTGATTCAACAAACAATGTCACTGAGTATGAGGCCTTGATCGTTAGCATTCAAGTTGCTAAACAGATGAGAGTTCAATGTATTTCAATTTTTGGTGACTCTGAAGAAATAATAAGACAGATTAAAAATCATTATCAAACCAAGCATCCGAGATTAAGATCATATAGGAATGAAGTTTGGGATCTGATAGAGAACTATTTTGAAGGCTTCAATCTTCAGTTTATTCCGAGGGAGGAGAATAAATTGGCAAATTCTTTAGCAGTTGCAGCTAGAACCTTCAAGCCACCTATGAATCCAAGGTTAAGGTATGAGATTGAAATTATACATAGACCCTCTATTCCTGATAATGTGAACATTGGCAGGTGTTTGAAGACGATGAAAAGATAAATCATTTATTGACAATGATTGGAAACTTTGAAGATGTTGAGGTAGATCAAGAAGAAGAACAAACAAAACAAAAAATATAGGCAATACATTCCAAATATTCAATAGGTGATCATAAGATTATTCAGTTGAAAGATAATGTACTCCCTAAAGGTTTAGTTCCTCTTGAGAGACTATTTGATTTAAATGATGTTTTTGTTAATTCAAAGAAAATACATCAAGAGAAAGAGTTAGAAGATTGTAATTTGGGAACTCAGCAGGAGCCAAAAATGGTGAAATTATTCAAAGGTGTTCCCAAAAATTATAAAGAAAGATATATTGATCTCTTTAAAAAGTATATGGATGTGTTTGCTTGGTCATATGAAGATTTGAAAACGTATGATAAAAACATAATACAACATAATATCCCATTGAAAGAAGGAATCAAACCACACAGACAAAAGCTCAAACAGATTAATCCATTATTGTTAGCTCCAATTGAAAAGGAAGTGAAGAAATTGCTGCAAGAAAAAATCATAGTCCCTCTCAAATATTCGGGCTAGGTTTCTAATCTGGTTCCTATAAGGAAGAAAAATGGAGAGATAAGATTGTGTGTGGACTTTAGGAATTTGAATAAAGCATCTCTAAAAGATAATTATCCTTTAGCTAAAATGGATTATGTCTTACAGAAGGTGACATGAGCTTACAGGATGTCTATGGTTGATGGATTCTCTGGATATAATCAAGTGGCAATGGAGCAGGATGATCAGAAGAAGAAAAAAAAAACTTTCACAACCCCCTAGGGTACCTTCATGTATGCAAGGATGCCATTTGATCTTATGAATGCAAAAGCAACTTTTCAGAGGGCCATGGACATAGCGTTTGTTGGGGACAAGTATGTGGTTATATATTGGAATGATGTAACTGTTTTTTCAGGATCGGATGATGAACACCTGGAACATCGGCAAAGAACTTTCGAAAAGTGCAGGAGGTATGGTCTATCACTAAATCCAAACAAATATTTATTTGCCTTGGAGTAAGGTAAATTATTGGGTTAGATAGTTTCAAAACAAGGGGTAAAGATTGATCCAGCAAGGGTGGAGGCAATTCATACCATTCCTTTACCCAGAAGCAAGAAAGATATTCAGAGATTTTTTGGGAAAATAAACTTTCTGAGAAGATTTGTAACAAATTATGCTGAGATTGTGAGAAACATAACTGACATGTTGAAAAAAAATGCAGAAGTGAGGTGGGATAAAGAAGCAAGAGAAGCATTTGCCAGAATAAAAGAAGCACTCCGGGAAGCTCCTGTTTTAATAAGTCCTAATTATCAAAAGGTATTTCAAATATTTTCATTTGATTCCCCCACTACTATTGTTGTTGTGTTATTGTAGAAAAATGAGGATAATAAGGAACAACCAGTGGCATTCTTCAGCAAAGTTCTCATAGATTCTGAGCTCAAATATAAGATTTTGGAGAAATAAGTGTATGTGATGGTCAAAGCACTCAAAGCCTTCAGGACTTATGTGTTACAATCCCAAATAACCACTTATGTACCTAATTCCTCAGTCAAGGACACGCTGGTTCAAAGTGACATTCAAGGAAAAAGAGGAAAATGGATCGCTAAACTCGAGGAGTATGATTTGGACATTAAACCCACCAAGTTAATCAAAGGAAATGGTTTAGAAAAGTTGCTAACAAAAATAAATTTTCAAGCATTGGGAATCAACCTCTTGGCACCCATGGATGGAGGTGATAACGAAGAAGGTCAGAATAAGCCCAAAACAGGGATTCAATACAAACTTTTGTGTTCATATTGGTATAAAGATGTTGTTCATTACCTGTGTTTCTTTTCTTGTCCATCTTCACTTAATAGAACCAAATACAAAGCTCTCGAGCTTAAATATCAACCATATGTCATAGTGGAAGCAATGTTGTACTGGAAAGATCCTACTAGTATTTTGTTGTTGTGTTTGACTGAAGGTGAATCCATTGAGGTTATCAAGGAATATCATGAAAGTTTATGTGGAGGAAATTATAGTTGGAAGGTCACATCCCATAAAATCCCCAAGTCAGGTTTCTATTGGCCCACTCTGTTTGTAGATATCTACAAACTAGTTAGAAGTTGTCAGAAGTGTCAATTGTTTGCAGAAAATTAAAGACTCGCCTTGTTACCTCTCATTCCAGTGTTCATAGAAAAGCCTTTCAGGGAGTGGGGACTCGACTTTATTGGAGAGATCAATTCACCATCAAGTGGGCAGTTAAAATGGATTCTGCCACTGGTTACTTCACAAAGTGGGTTGAAGCAATCCCCACCAAGAAAGAAAATGACCAAGTGGTGATGAAGTTTCTAGAGGAGAACATTATAAGTAGGTTTGGTTGTCCAGTCAAAATTGTAACTGATAATGCTCAGGTATTTAATTATATTCGATTCATTAATTTATGTCAAACATATAATGTAATTTTATCACATCCACAAGGGAATGGATTAACAGAGTCTTCAAACAAGACATTGGTCAGGATTTTAAATAAGACGGTCGCCAAAAATAAGAAACACTGAGATTCAAAGTTGAAGTTTTCTCTTTCGGCAGTCTGAGTAACCACCAGGAGGTCTACTGGAAAGCACTATTTCCTACTCAATTGGCCAGACCAGTGATAACTTTCCTTCAAGAAGCTCAAGAGAAACCTAATGCTCTAGTGAGAAGATTGAACAAAGTGATTGAATCAAGTGAAAATAGAAACAAAGTGAGAGATAACTTAATTTTTTATCAAGCAAAGATAAAGTTCGTATTTGACAAAAAAGCAAAAGAAATCCTCTTCCAAGCAGGAGATTTAGTATTAAGATAGGACACCAGAAGGGGGGATAAAAGAAAGCATGGTAGGTTTGACCCTCTAGTATGGTTCATACAGAATTTCTGAAGTCAGATCAAACAATACTTTCATCCTAGAAGATTTAGATGGAGAATCCCTGCAGCGCCCTATGAATGGAAGTATTTGAAGCGTTATTTCGAGCATTAAAAGTCAGCGTTCCACCATTGTCAATACCGGATTGCTCATTGTTCATATGTCACCAAGCAATATTTGACTCCATGCCCAATGGATAAGGCACTAATCTACGGTTCTAAGTGCTTTCGTGGAAAAAAACACTATCCCCAGGTGGAGCAAGATGTTGTGGCTCATTTGCATTTACTTTTGAAATATTTTTCAAAACACCAAAAAAACATATATGTTAGAAAATGTAAAAATTTGTATGTCGAAGAGGAATTCTGATTTACATGTTGGTGTACTAACATTATGTGAGGAGATGTGAAGGCGAGTCGAGTCGGGCCGATTGATGCGTTCAGAACATTGCACACAGGTCAGGGTCAAGTCTGGTTTATTCGCAAGCTCAGGAGGGACTAGCGCTACAAAATACCAAATAAGCTCAGGAGGATTACACCGTGGAGAAAACACAAATTAGTAATTAAATCATTTATTCGTCAAAGGAACATATGCGGGCCTGTTGAATGAAACGGTGTTCATTATTGAAGAAATGGTATAGATTTCCCGAAAGTAGAGAACTAGCATATTTTCCTTAAAAAATTAGGAGTTTTGGAGGAAGTGTAAAGGGAAAAATAGACAGTCAGGGTCAAAGCGCAGAATTGAAGCGGAGAGATGGACGATGGAGATCATAGCATAAAAATGCAAGTCAGATGGACGGATAAAATTAGATCGCGAGATCTAAGTTAGCGCTAAGTGGTCGAGAATGGATATCGCAAATAAAAATGCAAGAGAGTTAATAGATCGGAGGTTGTGAAGAGAAGCCACGCATCGACCATAGGTTCCATCGCACTTCGCACTCCGCAAGTTTTAACACTTAACTCTCGTTTTTCATAACAAAACTCCCGATTTGCGATTTGTGGGCGGCTCCACATTCGTCCTGCCATGTCACCCTCCACTCATCACACTTCGCACATCGCAAGCTCGGGGGGAATGGCGCTAAGGAGTATGTTATAAACGTCGAATGCCGAAATGCGATGGAAAGGTGGACGCAATACCATTCAAAGGTTAATTTGAATTTATTGAAAGTCCAAGATTATGGGAAGTTGCATTGGTTTTATGAAGAAACGTGGACACGGGCAGTGGACTCGGGTAAGTAACCTGACGCAAAGCAAAGGAGAAGAGAACACGGAACACAGCGGGCACAAGCAGAAGAGGCAGAGTCAGGCAAAAGGGGACATGATAACCTTGGTTGAAACGTAACAGTTGGGTCAAGTCGGGAAAGGATGCATTATTGCACAATTGTTTGAATACCGCACCAGAAGCAGAAAAGACATGACAGCAAGCAGAAAAGACAAATATTGAACTCTGGAAGAAATGCAGGGCAAGGATGTCCGATTTGTCAGGGAGACACATCAGCGATTCAGGGAGACGCATCAGCACCAAGTCAGATTCAACAAACATAATAATATTCAAAGTTTTAATTTACTTTATTTGTCTATTAAGATCGAAGCTAGAGTGATGTCCTCAATTGCAATGTAATAAGTAGTTTTAACAGTTTAGTCGAAGTAGTTTCAAGAAGTTTTAACAGTTACGCATTGTTTTTGATGTAATTAAGAAAGATAGATAGAAAGAAGAAAGGTTCCAAGTTTTGGACCTCTGTAAGACTAAAGATTTGGTACTTACTTTTCTGAGGAATTAATGAAAGAATCATCAAGTTTCCTGCAATTGTTGATGGTGATTCATTTTTCTTGTGTCATTTTGTGTTCCTTCTTCCTGGAACGAAGTGAAGTAAAGTAGTTGTCGATCTCTTAATTACATCTGTGAGTAAGAGTTAAATAACCTTAATTTGTGCTCCTCCACTCAACTCTCCCTTCACACATTCTCTCTGGAACTTAAAAGTAATAGATTTTGTGTTTACAGCATATTATTTTGAGTTTCCTCTCTCTCCATAAATTCATTTTGAAATTTAAAGTGGTAGATTCTATGTTACAGCGTATCATTTTGAGTTTCTTCTACAGTGCTTCTTTTCCATTCAGATATCAACAGTTAATGGCATTGAAGAGTCTTTCATTATACCATATTGTTAAGGGTTTTAAAGAATTAGTTTCCAAAGGGGTTGAACGAAGACCACCTGATATAATTACTTTTGTGACACATTTTTAAAAATGTCTTAAGCGCTGATTCATTTCCACAACCAAGGAATTGACCCTTAAGAAACAACAACTGTCATATTCATAAACTTGAAAATATTTGTTCATATTGATGATCCAGGCTTTCGTGGCTTCTTCAGCCTCATCTTCAAATGTTGGGGATTTAATTTTTCTAAATTCCCCCTACAATTCTAGTTTTTGTTTTTTTGTTTTTCCTTTGGTCAGAGACATTGCCCAATTCCTCTTCATAGTTAATTTTGTTACCATCAATCCCCCGAGTGTGACTTCCCTCTGAAGTATCTTCATCTCTATGTTTATGCTCCCTGTCATCTCCAATTATGTGGTTATGACTGGGTCAAGAGGTTCGATGGTTCTGTCTATCTGAGAGACTTTTTAAAATTCTCTCTTGTTATGTATTAATCTTTAATTTTTTGTTCTTAATTGAACCATTTCAGCCTGCAATTGTTGAACAATTTCAAGCAGCATACTTGTTTGATTTCGTTGTTCTGCGCCCAAATGCACACACATTTATGGGTTTGCTTCCGGGTTTGGAATAGAACTTGATTCTACTGTTGGTCTTGGTGGAAATTGACCTCCATCTCCTCTCCTCATCATGATCTATTGTACCTTTACACTCTCTCTTTGTGCACATCACCGTGACTCATCATTACTGTCGCCGCCCAATCAAGTCACACTATTGATAATTGTGCTCTGATACCACCTGTAACATCCATTCAACAATAATTAACATAAGAAGAAAAATGTTTTTTTTATCTTGTAAGCACACATATTGTTAACATCATGTCCTACAACTAGAGAACTTCGATTCTTGCTAAGAGTCTTTATGACATAGAAATTCTATCATAGTTATTAATCTAACATTGCTATGGTTATTCAGAACCTCTCGCATGCCCTTGAACACAAAGTAGAAATCCCCTCATCTTTCTAGAGATTTCTTCATAAAGGTAAATAGCTAGAGGACTCTTTTCCTCTTTCATTTTATAATATTGAAAGAGATACTTCTATAGTTTTAACCCTACGTCTACAAGGGTGAGCAGTTGGGCAGCCATCTTCTGCTCCAGCTTTCTCTTACAAAGACGTTGTCCATGTTCAACCTCCCAAGAAAGCTGCTCAACCCTTTGAGGCTCCCAAGCATTTTTTGGTTGATAAACTGGAGGAAGCCCCCTCCATAGAAATCTCCCACCCAACTCTTAAAGATCAGCTTCAAAAGTTCTCAGAATCAGGCAATTATTTTTAGCTTAAATGGTTTGTGGCCTCGCACAACAAATCTCTACCAATGGATTCATTCAACATGAACCAATAACAACAGGGTTTTCTTCTTTTCGAAGGGTTTCTTCATAGTTTTGTTTGTTTTCGACGAAGATTATCAAAAGGTCCTAATTGGGGGTCCCTGATTTTAGGGATTGGCAGGGCTATTCCTCACCCCTTGGTTTCCAAACTTCGACCCCTCTACGGAAGTTATTACTAAGCTCCCTATCTGGGCCAGGGTTCCAAACTTACCAGGCACCTATGGCATTACTCTGTTTTTCAAGGAATCGGAAATACCCTAGGCGGCTTTCTGGAAATGGATCCCTCCAGGGGGGGAGAAAGGAATATAAACCTATGGCATAATTTGCGTTGAAATAGACATTAGTAAAGGTCTGCCTGATCTAATCAATCTCAAAGTTGGTGCTCATGTAGGCTCAATCCCTGGACTATGAAAAAAATCTCTTTCGATGCCGCCACTGCCATCAAACAAGGCACCTTCAGAACACTTGTACCACATTCATTGCCCAAAAGAAGAGAGGCAATCACAAACCAAAATCCAAAAGCTGGAAACCATGCGTTCCACCACCCATGGATGACATTGAGTCCTTCAGCTCAGATGAGGAGGAGGTTAAAGATGAAGTGGAGGCTACAAATTAGACAAAGGATGCGCCCTCAGCTGGCTATGAGGGACCCGTTGTTTCTTCGAACACTCAGAAACGCACTCATGAATCTTCCTCATCCGCACTCGTGAATCTTCCTCATCCTATTCGGATAAGGATACTCCTCCTATAGTGAACAACAGTCTTCAAGTGGTACTTTCCCATTCGCCCCAAGCTGGATGGGTCAACGTTATCAAAAAGAAAGAGAAAAATGTCGTATTGAGGACTCAACCCACTCTGGGTAGACTCCAATGACCATCTCCTTTTGTTTCCTTGTTTCTCCTCTAGTTCCTTTTTGCATATTTCCTAGTTACTTTCGAGACCGAGGTTGCATGTTTCATCATTTCCGATCCCCTGTTTCTTGCTTCGCATTATTGTAACTTCACTCTGTACCCTATGTTTTCTTAATAAAATTAACATAATATACCAACAAACAAAAAAACATTGTTATCGTTATTCGGTGGAACGTTGAGTTAATGTACATAGTGTTTGGGTTTACATATATATTCATGGCGCAAAATTTAAGGGGTAATATTAATATTACCAAGTTTATGATGGTTCATTTAACCTTCCTTCGCTGGTCCCTGGTGGGCCCCTGTTGTCCCTCAGTATCACTTACCCTTCTCGAAGTTTCCAACACCATGACACTTGGATCAACATTCATCGTAGATTCAGTAGAGTTACAATCCTACGATTGTGATCATTTGCAAGGGTTCCCAGGCTTCTTTCTTGGAGTTTGTTTCTCATTTATCGGAGGGGCATTCCTGGAACACTCTGCAATGAGATTCTCAGGGATTTTGTCTTACCCTTCTCTTTGCATTTACCTCGCACGTGATTCATATAATCTCTGATTACACCGAAGCTCAAGGTCCTAGTCAATTTTTACACGAGAATAGTATTGAGTGTTTTGTTTCTTCTCAGTCTGAAGCCTGTACAATTTCATTTCGACCATGGAGTTCCAAGTAAGTTGGAAGAAGGGTAGCGTTCCCAACCTAGATATTTTCAAGTCTAACCCTGATTTGACTCGAATGGTGGTTCTCACATTGAAATCGCTAGAGTGTAGGTGCAGTAGTTTGATGGGGTTTATGCTCATTACATCGCTCAGGGACTTGACCCATTGTTGTCTTGATCTATTTAGCCATTGATTAGCTCATTCCACTCTCTGCTTCTAATTGAGTTTGGGCTTGTTCTCTGTAGGTTAATGCACAGGTATGATGTCTGGTTGATAAATTGTTTTTCCTTTCTCACCCACGAATATAGGAACAAGATACCCTAACTAGGGTTCTCTTCTATTCTTACAGGTATGGCGACTTATAGTGTTTTAGGATTCGACAAGGTTTTTGCCCCCTGCGACAAGTGTTATGGTTAAATGTAGCCGGCTGTTTTTAATTATTTCTAGAACATAGTTGTTCCTTTCTTCCTCCTTCCTTGAGGGAGATGAGGTTTACACATCAAACTGTTAATATGTTAATTCCAAATTTTGACTTAGGTTCTCTTGTGTAAGTTCTCGCCCTGTTATGCAATGTGTAAACCTCTTATAATTGTGTTATGTGTCGAGAGCAGAGCTTTTCTTCCATGTTTTTGATGCAATTCATGTTTTTATTGTAATTTTAAGTTCAGTGGTTATGAGGAATTATGGCTTGAGTTTTTCCTCTTAATGGAATTTGTGGAAACTTTCCTTAAGTACAGAAATTAGGATTATTTCTCTTATATCACAACTAAGTTAATTTTATAAATATCCAATATAATTATAGAGAAAATTTGTGTTTATCTTCCTTCTGATTGTGTTGTTGCTCCATTTTTCCCCTATAGGGTTTGATATGTTCTATTTTACATGTACGTCCAGGACTTTCTTCAGGTGGCCTACTTCTCGGCCTTGCTCGGGGACTAACCTAGGTCAATAGACTTTCTTCAGGTGGTCTACTTCTCAGCCATGCTCGAGGTCTAACCTAGGTCGATAGTAAACATGTAGTTGAATTCTCTCGAGTTTGGGTAAATCAAGGTTCAGCCTTAACTAATGGAGGAAAAGGAAGAAACCCCTCCTAGTCTCGGTTCTATTAGTCGTTATATGTTCTATGATTCAATTTCTTTAACATTTAATTCATGAGTATTTATTCAAGAATCGCTTGCCTCTATATTGTTATTTTGGTTGATCACAATATATACATTTTAATGTATTATAAAGTCTCCAGTATAATAGTTTATCTTGACACTATAGTTCTTAAAATATTTATCTGAGATTCAAGTTCATACCAGAAGAGCTACTGTCGTTAATACCCCCAAGTTATTGTTGTTAGTAACCCAAGGTTCATACCAGAAGAGTTATTGTCGTTAATACCGAGGCAACAAAATAGAAACACGATATAGACATGGTCAGAAATGGTCCACTTCAATTCCCAACGACCAACTCAATTTTAAAGATGACATGAAACCATAAAAGTGACCAGGAAACATCATTTCACACTGCAGAAAATTTCAATGCTCGCATTCAACAAATGTCATGTAAATATGTCCGTAAAGTGACTCTAAATACATTTTTAGTGCCTGATCATCTGACGGTTGAACTAAAACATTTTCCAACTAACCCTAAAGAGCGTTGAGAAAAAGAAATTAATCCAGTAAAACATAACATCACGCTATAAATTACCCAACATATTTTAATCATCACAACAACCTCTAAGAATCTCAAAAACCCCTTTGCAGGAAAGGTGAGATACCCATAAAAAAAAACGATTTCATTGTTGCACAGGTCAATCAGATCTTTCACAGATACGTAGCAGATAACATTATTTGTGAATACAATATTTTGAAGAAAGCTGATTAAGGCACTGAGATGTCAAAATCGCCATCGTTGGAAAGTTCGGTTGCATCATCAAATACAATAATCCGAGAAAATAACCTAATCGATGGCCCATCCCTTGAATCCATCTTCTCAGAGTTAAAAGTGAAAACCAAATCCAAAGTCCTAATACCCACTACTTAAACGAAAGCCGACTCCCAACTTTGAAAAAACGAAAAACCCAAGTGGCAACAGGACCGCCAAAGCGGTCACGCAAAGCTTAGGCTTTAAGCTCAAACTCATGCTCTTGCTTGAATCAGTGGTTGCCGCAGTTGAAGAAGACCCTGAAGACCCTGATAAGAAAAAACAAGAAAAACAGAATCATTGAGAACCTGCAACAGAATTAGCCCAAACCTTGTACACTGTAATTAACAAAATTAGACAAATATTCATCTTACCACCAGAGGAATGCGGAGCAGGGGAGGTCTTATTGGCAGCTTCAAAAACCTTGGCATCCGGTGAATTTAGGGGAATATTGAGAAGCGCTGCCAAAATAAAAGAGACTGAGAATAAGAGAAGTGGTTGAATTCAGAAGGCAGGGATTGTTAAGAAGCAAAGGTACCTGGACACTCAGAGATATTGGCATTCACTTTGCAGGCAGCAGGTAACCCCAAAGCAAGGGTCTGATTGATAGATACCCCAAGTGAAGGGCTGGTACTATCCTTAACCAAAATACACAAACACTTAGGGGCAGTCTCGTATACATTCTTCAGATTAGTGCAACAGTCTGTGCTTGGGCTTTTGTCGTTGCCCTGTACATAGGCAAAACAATTAGTCAAACTAGTAAGCTTATTTGTGCACGCCTTCTGGTCGGCCTGCAAATCAGCCAGAGCAGATCCCACCAAGCACGCTGCTACAAAAACCCAAAAACCAGTCTTAGCCATCTCTGAATTGCAGTGCAGATATCAAAACCCCTCCAACTCCAGAATCAATCCCTGTCAATTTGCAGACTTTCAAAACCACCCCAACTCTAGAATCAATCCCTCAATCTAGGTAACCAGCAAGGTGGGCAGATGGAAATATATACACAAGGCTCTGTGCTTATTAAGGTATACCTAGTATAGGAATCTGTGGCAGGTAGGAGGACAGAGAAGAACAGTTGGAGAGCAATTTAAGATTTTAGGCATAGGAAGTCTCCTACATTAATCTCCCACCGATTTCATTAATTTGTTCAGAAAGAGGCCGTTGGTGCATTTATTTTGGGACTCACTGGCTGCCTTCTCTTGCTATTTTTACGGTGCCAACGGTGTAAAGCATTAAGTAGCTTCCTTATGTTGTCAACACAACCGACTGGAGCTTCGACCCCATGTTCTGGAAATTAGACACCACACCACATGTCTTGGCCTCCTTTTATTGGCCTTTTTTTATTCCAGATTTCAAGGCTTATCTCAATGGCACCCCTCTCCATGAGAAAAACAAACAGTGCCACTCTTAACTTCCATAACAGCCCCTTTTCAACTAAATCCAACGCCACTCTTACCTTCCATAACAGCCCTTTCAAGTAATTTGATTGAAGTATGGCGTAGTTTAGTGATGTGATTTTTTGATTTCTTTGGTCAGAATCTGGTCACATATTTTTTGTTAAATGGGTGAAGCGTTAATTTAAAGGCTGGGCTTTCAACTAAAAATACACAGTGTTCTAGAAGTTCTAGAAAAACAGAGCTTATTTAGAAGTTTTTTTAAATATTAAAAATTTAGCATATTTTATTATAATGGGATTTTGTCCATAAACTTTATAAATTTGGTGCTAAAATTTGGTAAAAAAAATTCAAAAAATCAGAATGTTGAAGTGTTTGGATAGTTTTTTGGATAGTGGAAATAGATTCAGCACCATCAATAATAAATTTCTAGAACACCCAAAATCTTGAAATTTGAAAATTGTAATACACATTTTCAAAATTTTCTATCACATTTTATCATAATCTTGTCAAATTTTCTATTATTTTTCAAACTATTTTATAAATTCTTAAAAAATCTCACAATTCAATTACTGCTGCGTAAAATGTGAACAGTTTATTTTCATCGTGAATAAACCAAAAATTTAAACACCTCTCTAGATCGTTTCATTGCATTGAAGATGTATATATGAAAAATGGAGCCGGTGATCCTACTAAAAAATGCGAATGCTAAGACCTTTGACTTTCCAATATCTTTATCACACCAAGTTAATCATTTTGGTTTAATAGGACCTTTAACTAACTTTAGGTTACATGGGTGTGATGTACGTCACGTGTTATATAATGTGAATGCTATAGACAATTTATTGTACAACTCTTCAATATTAACATTGCTAAGTCAAATTGTACAATATTAATATCTCACAACAACTGCACCAAAAAATTCAACAATAGAACCTACATAACTTTATGGTAGGACCAATGTTATATTTTTAAAGGTTTAAAATGAAATGTTTTTATATAAAATAATAATTTTTAATTTAAAAAATAATGAATATATATAAAATAAAAAAATTAATATTTTTAATATTTAAAAATGATTTAGTTTAATTTATAGACTAAACATCTAAATTTAGTAAAATAATTTCAAGAAATGATATGATTTTTTATTGTTTAAAATGCATTTATGAATGTATAAAGATTCAACACTCTGAAAAATCTATAGGGGCACTTGAAATCTACAGATTAAACAATTAACGAGAAAAAATATAGTGAAAAATATCATTTAGTCTATCACTAAATATAAGAAATCTTATTTTTAATAGAATAAATATGATATAAAATTTATGTGAAAAAAAATTGAGATATATAAAATGTATGACTACACGCACAATTGACAATGCAATTGCAATTTGGTGTAGCATGTATTGCATTGGGATAAAGTAGGTTCAATGAATAGAAAATATTTATAGCAAATAATTCTAACCTTATTGTAAAGTAACCTCTAAAGAATCATTTAAGTGTCATAAATGTGTAGTGACAACAAATTTATTTTATTTGCAAACTTTCTTTTTAAAATATCACTCATCATAATTATAGTAAAGTTAGAGGTTTTGCATTCTATCATATCTTCCTAGAAGGAATTTGGTTGTTGAAGTTAATAGAGAGATAAATGTCTTACCTCCCTCTCCAATTAAACCTATAATCTTTTTAAAAACATATGTTTAAAATCTTTAAAAGTACTCGAATTACTAGTTTATCTCATGTAATTGTGTTGAATTTGAAATGAATGACATATGTCTAAGCACTAATAAAGTACTTCTTTTTTTTGCAGTTTTTTTTTTCTAACATGATAGGTAAAATATTTGATTAAAATTGTCACTTTGTCTAATTTAATATAAATATCAATGTATATAAAAAATAAATAAAATGAACATATGATATTGTATAAAGTAGGTTAGTTACCAACCTAGATCCATCATAACTCTAGATCTATCAAGCACCCAGAGGGACCAAATCTCTCTAGATGCAAACCTCTTTTTTTAGTGCAAAACTTGAGGAAAGGTTTGCACCTCGAGAGATTAGATCCCTCTCATTGATAGATCCGAAGTTAAGATGGATCTAGGTTGGTTTCAATCGTGTGCGGCCAAGGATTAATTTTGTTAATAATATGTAAATATATCAACTATTAATATAATATTTTAAATATGCTAAATACGTCTAAGATTAACTTCGTCATTTTAATTTTAAATTTTCTTAGTTACCTTAGTTTGTTGAGATGATAAATATTGTTAATAACTTTAATGATGAAAAATGCTGAAATATTTTTTTTGAATGCAAAGTGACCATAATAGTGTTGAATGATAGAAAATGTGAATAATAAGAATGTACTCACGTTACAAATAGTCTTCATTATCAATCTCAAACTATTTTCTTCTACTATTTTTATTGTCATCTTTTCATATTGATTATATGAAAAAGACAATTTAAATCGTAAACCATTTAAATATTTAGCTCGAGTTGTTGTATTAAACATGATACCTTGTCTCTCTTGCTCTCCAATATTAATAGGTTAAATTACTATAACACAAAAATAAATGTACATTGTCATAACTTTTTGTGCTTACACTAAAATCAATGCATATTGTTAATCCAATCACTTTAAAATTAATGTACCATCATATATCCAATTACATCAAATCAGAAATCAACATCAACACTGAAATCAATGCATCTAATGCAAGCAATCAGATCAGATTAGAAAATAACTTCAACACTCAAATCAATGCACCTAATGCAAGCAATCAAATAAGATTAGAAACCAACATCTACACTAAAATCAATGCATTTTTTAAAGCAATCAAATACGATTAGAAATCACCATCTACACTGAAATCAATGCATTTAGTGCAAACAATCTAATAGGATTAGAAATCATCTACATTGAAATCAATGCATCTAGTGCAAACAATCAAATATAATTATAAATCAACACCTACATTGAAATCAACGCATCTAGTGCAAGAAATCAAATAGTATTAGAAATCACCATCTACACGTAAATCAATGCATTTAGTGCAAGCAATCAAATAGGATTAGAAATAATGTACATTGAGATCAATGCATCTAGTGCAAATAATAAAATATCATTAGAAATAAATATCTACACTAAAATCAATGCATTTAGTGCAAATAATCAAATAGGATTAGAAATCACCATCTACACTGAAATCAATGCATCTAGTGCAAAAAATCTTCTTCCCTCTCTCCCCCCTCCAGCGATGTCTTTATCCCCCTCCATCTCTCCTTATTTGTATCTCTATATCACCCCCTTAAACACACACACTATTGTACTCTATATCTATCAATCTCTTTGTCACTCCCTCCCTCTCTCTATTTCTCTCTTCTTCCCTCTCTTCACCTTTGATCCAGATGGCTCCAGGGACACACACAGGACAAAGAAGGCTTATGGAAGCTCAAAAATCAATGTGATTAGAATGTTTTCAAACCAAGGATGGAGCATAGATCTCGTCGTCTTGATCGCAACGGTGTGAACGTTTCGTCAAACCGAGCTCGTATTCAAAAGTTAGAAGCAGACAAAGTTCTGAGTTGACTTGATGAGGTGGCAGGCTTAAGGAAGGCACAATTTCACATTTACTCGACCACGGAATCCGGCCAACTTCAGTCAGATTCTAGACAAATTTTTTTCCTCCTTAAATCGTCTCCTACAGTATAAAACCGAATTTTTAAAAATGTGTGGGTTGGTTATATTAAAATAAAAAATATATATATTTAAAGGTCGGCAAGTCATGACCCCTGTCGGCCCCCACACACTCGATCAACTGTATATATATAACATATATGATATATTTTAAACACATATGGGTCGGCGATGGGAATCAAACCCACCTGGCAGACTCGCCGGCCGATCCACCGACGTCGGCATAAACAACGGACTTAACCATATTCAACGCAAAAATCGCATTTAAAACAATGCAAACCATAACTCCAACCATTATAAACATATGCCACCACGCAGGTTTGTTGGGCGGGCTGCGAAAGGCGAGCCTGATCCCGCCCATTTTAAAAAAAATGCGCAACCAAAAACTATAATATGCGGATTTGGGGGAGTCGGGATTTGATCCCCTGACCTCCCTTATCCAATTTCCAATATTTGCCATCATGCCCAATGACTCACGTTGGAGAATCTGTTGCCCATTCGCCATTTAAATTCGACATTTGCCCAGTGCGCCCAGGGCCGGGCAGCAGAGGACGGACATGCAGTTCGAGGCAGTGATGGTGTACATAGTGTGAGGGAATCTTTTGATTCCAATGAGGTAAAATTTTCCTATGCCAGAATGTATTAAAATTTATATGCATTTTAACCAGAATTTCGCAGGGAGTGCGATGGTGTGCCCAGATTTACCTTTTGAGCAGCGGTTTTTCAAATCTTCTATGGAGAAGAATCTTCAAGAATCTTGAGGGAATCTTTTAGATTCCTTGGACGCTGAAATTCATCGGTGTAAGAATGGGGTCAACCTTATACTCATTCTTCTCAGAATTTCACAAGGATCTCAATGATGAGATCAGATTCTTGTTTTGAGTTGCAGATTTCCAAATTCCCTGTGGAGTAGCATCTTTCAGGAATCTAGGGGGAATCTAAAAGATTCCTTAAGGCCCAGATTTCGACAATGTCAGAATTCAGAAAATTGATAGTCGATCCTACACCTCTCGGCAACACGAGTTCAACGGTGTAGTCAGATTTTCCATCTGAGCCTTATGTTTTTCAGCCACTTTTCAAAGTGGAATTGCAGGTGTCAACATTTAATGTGTGAGTAGTAGTTTTCAGGATATTCGACGCCACGAGATTGATGGTATAGCCAGATCCATTAGTTTATCATCCTTTCTTCATATAGCCCCAAGATGTGAGGTATATGTAGTGTGATCATGTACTTATTTGTCTCTTTGCTATGAGATGCATTGTGTTGTATAGATCTTTGTTGATGTTTGATGTGGGATCTTGTTTTGTTCTTGATGTGAGATGTAATTTCTATCATGGATTGCGTTATGTTGTTTGAGATCCCTTTGTTGCTATGTTGGCAGGATACTCATTATAACCATGTATGTTTGATTGAGATCCCTTTGTTGCCATGTTCGGTGGGATACTCATAGTCGTCATCCATGTGAAATTGTCATGTTGATATGAGTCCTTTTGTGAATGAGAGTTCCTGTAGTGGAACATCTCATGGAGAGGTCCAGCCACTCCTTCGTGAGGGAATTTTCCTTGTATAACAAAGAACAAAATACCATCCATGTACATCATCACTCTTTCCAACACTTAATGCAGCGGCCTACACCATCTTGACACCGAGGCCTAGAGACGTAGTCCCTCCTGGACGAACTCTGTTATCAATATCTTATGTTGCTAATGCTTGTTATGCTCCTCTTCTTTGCAACATGTAGATATGTTCTTTTGTGTTCATTAATTCTTTGATGCAATTATAACACATTAGCCGAAGTAAAAAGTCTTGGTTAAAAGGGTATCAGGAATTTACCTAGATCAAGTGGTATCAGAGTGGTCTTCTTGTTGATTTAGATTGCAGGCATGAACTATTGAACGTTCGCTGAGTTAAGAAATGGAGGATGTCAAAGACATGTATGAGACCATGCTCAAGGTGTCCAAGAAAGCGGACATGTTGTATGAATCTTATGAGAAATAAGTAGCAAACAACGATGAGTTGAAAATACTTCTACAAGAGGAGAAGGAGGACAAACATCGATTGCAGCTTTAATTGCAAGCCACGACAGAGGCATTGGAGGAATTGAAACACAACAACAAAAGTCTTCAAGCAGATCATGATGCAATAAAGGCACTCCGACAGGAAGAGAAGGAGGAGAAGCAGCGATTGCAGCTTCAGCTACAAGCCGTGACATATGCCTTGGAGGAAGTGAAGCACAACGAAGGCTCAGAGAAGCCCTTTTCACCTATTTCAAAATCAACAACTAAGGTAAACAGTGTTGATTTCTCTTCAGTTTTATCTTCACATGATATCATTTCTGTTGGAAGTGTGGAGGTACCCATTACAGGAATCGACATAAGACTCCTTACCAGGATGGGGTACAAAGGAGGAGGACTTGGCATTCATGGCCAAGGCATAAATCAACCATTGGAGGTTATGTAGAGACCTCGCTATGCAGGTTTGGGATACACTGAAGGAGGATGTTCGAAGGACATCAAAGGCAAACAGACATTGCTGAACTCACTAGGGAAGAGGATTGATGGAAACACTTCACCATCTTCCCATGGAAGTGCATGTTGCAGTGAAAGAGCTAAGCCAAGCTCTCATCACCATGCTCGCACCAGAGACCACCAAGAAAGGTATAACAAGTCTCGATATTCTCGAGTTAATTTTGATTATAAGCATGTTGCTAAACATGAACGTAAATCATGGCATAATAAATTTTTTCATTTTTGTGGTTTACTTAACCATGTCATTTCTAAGTGTTGGAAAAGAATGGTAGCACAAAGGAGGATGAGGCATGAAAAGCCTTCTCCATAGTAGGGAAATAAATTGGTTAAGAATGTAGGGAGTAAGAAGACTAATTACAGTTATTGCAACTGAAGTGGCCATCAAAGAGCCACGTGTTGGAGACTCCATCCAAAGCAGCACCTCAAAGACAAAATGCCCATGCAAAAACCAGTCGAAAGAGCTAATCGAAAAGCAAATTCCCCACAGGGGGATGGGCCATTCACTTTGCTAAAGAGGTGTTTTTCTAGATTATTTTTCTAGATGTGTTAGCTTGTCATGGCCTTATTTTTTTCAATCATGTGTTGCATTTATTTATGTAAAAGTGATGATGTTTTTTTCCATCACTTGTTAAGCAACAATGATATTTTGGCCTTGTTTTATAAGTTGTGTGATGCATTTCTTTTATGTAAAAGTGATGATGTGTTTTCCATCACTTCGAAAGGCGACAATGATGTTTTGGCCTTGTAATGATAGCTGGGGTGTGATTTCCATTTGATGTAAACTTGACCACCGAGTGTATGTTATAAACTCGTGGAAAGTATGGAAATGTTTGGGTCATAGTTGGTCGTATTTGAGCATGCAGTTGAAAAGAGATTGTACTATAGGTTTGCAGGGGATGCAGGTGTCTGTTCATCGCTTATGGCTCTGAAGGACAAAGGAGAAGGAGAAGCAAGGGTGACCTTTCAGGACACTTGTGATGAAGACATAGTACACAACAGTTTCAGATTATTGTTGATGCTTTTGGAGGACCAAAAGCTCCACAGTGGGGAGGAATGATCCAGGTGGCTCTAGGGACACACACAGGACAAAGAGGGCTTATGGAAGCTCAAAAATAAATGTGATCAGAATTATTTTGAACCAGAACCAGAGCATACATCTCGTCGTCCTGATCGCAACCGTGTGAATGGTTCGTCAAACCGAGCTCGTATGCGAAATTTAGAAGCAGTCAAAGTTATGGGTTGAATTGATGAGGTGGCATGCTTAAGGAAGGAACAATTTTGGATTTTTCCGGCCACTGGAATCCGGCCAACTCTGGCCACATTTTGGGAAAATTCATGGCCTCCTTAAATCGTCTCCTACGATCTAAAACCGAATTTTTAAAAATGTGTGGGTTGATTATATTAAAATCAAAAAAATATATTTAAAGGTCGGCGGACCATGACCCCCATCAGCCCTCATGCACACGACCAATCGTATATATATATATATATATGATATATGTTAACCACATATGGGCCGATGGTGGGAATCGAACCCACCCGGCGGACCCGCCAGCCATCCACCGACGTCGGCATAAACAACAGACTTAACCATATTCAACGCAAAAAACACATTTAAAACAACACAAACCATAACTCCGCCCGTTATAAACATATGCCACCATGCGGGTTTTTTGGGTTGGCCTAATCCCGCCCATTTTTTAAAAAACACGCAACCAAAAACTATTATATGTAGATTTGGGGGAGGCGGGATTTAATCCCCTAACCTCCTCTAACCAATTTCCAATATTTTCCAACGTGCCCAACGACCCACGTTGGAGAATCCACCCATTCACCATTTAAACTCGACATTTTCCCAGTGCACCCAGGGTTAGGCACCAAAGGATGGACACGGAGTTCGAGGCAGTGATGATGCATGCAATTCGAGGGAATCTTTTGATTCCAAGGAGGTAAAATTTGACTGTGTTAGAATGTATGAGACTTTATATGCATTTTAACCAGAATTTTGCAGGGAGCACAATCATGCGCTTAGATTTTCCTTTTGAGCAGCGATTTTGTAGATCCCCTATGGAGGATAATCTTCAAGAATCTTGAGGGAATCTTTCAGATTCCTTGGAGGCTGAAATTCGCTGATGTCAGAATGAGGTCAACCTTATGCTCATTCTTCTTAGAATTTCGCAAGGATATCAATGGTGATATTAGATTCCTGTTTTGAGTTGCAAATTTCCAAATTCCCTCTGGAGCAGAATCCTTAAGGAATATAGGGGGAATCTAAAAGATTACTTAAGGCCCAAATTTTGGCAGTGTCAGAATTCAGCAAATTGACAATCGATCCTACACCTCTCGGTGACACAAGTTCAGCGGTGCAGTTAGATTTTCCATCTGAGCTTTATGTTTTTCGGCCACTTTTCAAAGTGGAATTGCAGGTGTCAACATTGAATGTGTGAGCAGTCATTTTCAGGATATTTGACACCACAAGATTGATGGTACAACCAAATCCATCAGTTTATCATACTTTTCTTCATATAGCTCTAGGAGGCGAGGTATATGTAGTGTGATCATGTACTTCTTTGTATCTTTGCTATGAGATGCATTGTGTTGTATAGATCCCTGTTGATGTTTGATGTGGGATCTTGTTTTGTTTTTGATGTGAGATGTACTTTCTATCATGGATTTTGTTATGTTGTTTGAGATCCCTTTGTTGCCATGTTGGCGGGATACTCATTATCACCATGTATTTTTGATTGAGATCCCTTTGTTGCCATGTTCGGTGGGATACTCATATTCATCATCCATGTGAAATTGTCATGCTGATAGGAGTCCTTTTGTCAATGAGAGTTCCGATAGCAGAACATCTCATGGAGAAGTCCAGCCACTCCTGCGTGAGGGAATTTTCCTTGTATGACATAGAAAAAAATACCATCCATGTACATCATCACTCTTTCCAGCACTTAATGCAGTGGCCTACACCATCTCGATACTGAGACCCGAAGACGTAGTCCCTCCTAGACGAACTTCGTTATCAATATCTTATGTTGCTAATGCTTGTTATGCTCCTCTTCTTTACAACATGCAGATATGTTCTTTTATGTTCATTAATGTTTTGATGCAATTCTAACACATCAGCCGAAGTAAAAGGTCTTGGTTAAAAGGGTATCAATAATTTACCCGGATCAACCTTCCATCTATATCTCTATCTTCCCCTTCTCATCCTCTCCCACACTAATATCTCTCTTTCTTCCTTTTTTCCTCTCTCCCTCTCTCTCCATATTCCTTATCACTCACTCACTCTCTCTCTCTCTCCCCATATTTTTCTCTCTATGTCTTTCTTCTTACCTCCCTCTCTCTCCCCCTCCAAGTCCATATCTCTTTCCCTCCCTCTCTCCACTCTCTCACATCCTCTCTCTTCCTTTCTCTCTCTCCCTTTCTCTCCCACCTCTCTCTCTCTCTCTCTCTTCACCACCAACTATGTTATTGTATCTCTCCCTCTCTCCTTGTCTCTCCTTCTCCCCCCCTATCTCCATCTCTCCTTCTTTGTTTCTTTATCTCACCCCCAAACATACACACTCTCTCTTCATCTCTCCCTTATCACTCCTTCTGTCTCTCCACTTCTCACTCTCTACATTTCTTATTTCCTACCTCTCCCCATCCAACCCCCTCTCTCTATCGATCCCTCTCTCCTCCTCTCTCTCTCGTCCTCTCTCTCATCCTTCCTCTCTCCCTTTCTCTCCTACCTCCCTCTCTCTTCCCCGATATCTCTCTCTCTCTCTTCCCCCATCATGCTCCTCCTCTCTCTCAAGTCCTATCTCTCCCTTTCTCTCCTACCTCACTCTCTCTTCCCCATCTCTCTCTCTCTCTCTCTTTCGCTTCCCTCCAATCCTCCCTCTTCCACCATCTCTCTCTCTCTCTCTCATTGCCCTCTGATCCTCTCTCTTTCCGCCCCTCTCTCTCTCCAATTACATTACTATATCCCTACCTCTCTCCTTCTCTCTCCTTCTCTCCCACCTTCTCTCCATCTATCCTTATTTGTCTCTTTATCTCACCCCTAAACATACATACTCTCTCTCCATCTCTCCCTTGTCACTCCCTCTCTCTCTCTCCACTTCTCGCTCTCTCTATATTTCTTCTTCCCTCCCTCTCTCCCCCTCCAACTCAATCTCTCTATCCCTCCCTCTCTCGTCCTCTCTCCCAATTCCTCTCTTTGTTCCTTCCTATCTCTCCCTTTCTCTCTTACCTCCCTCTCTTTTCTACCATCTCTCTCTCCTCCAATCCTATCACTATCTCCTCCCCCCTCCATTTTTGTGTCTCCCTCTCTCTCTCTCTCTTCATTCCTCCTCTCCCCTTTCCTTTAGTTTATCTCCATCTCTCCCTTGTCAATCCCCCTATATCTCCACCTCTATCACTGTACAACTTTGTTCTTCCCTCTCTTATGTATCTAGAGTTAAGATAAATCATGATATATTTATATATATTATATTAAAAAATAATTAATATTGTATTAATCCAAAGTTATTAAATTTAATAATATTAATATTATAATATATTAATATGAATATTAGATTTAATAATAATAATAATATTTTAATATAATATTACTGTTAATAATGTTTTTTTTGCATGGTATTAATAATAATTTAGCCCATGGTATTTGGACCATAGGCTTCACCTAAAGAAAACCTCTTTTTTGTGTGTTTGTAAATATAAAGTAGATTATGGAGTAAATATGAAAAGAGGTTTTATTTACTTACCATACCTCTGGTTTATTTATATTTATGTTTATTTACCATACCTCTTTTATTTACCATGGTATTTGGCCCACAGGCTTGTTATATAATTAGATGTTTATTTCTAATCCTATTTGATATATTTTAATTTATTTAGCTTACCTCTTTATCCCTTTTTATATTTAATTATTTACCATACCTCTTTTTATCTCTTTTATATTTATTTATTTATCATACCACTTTATACCTCTTTTATATTTATTTATTTACCATACTTATTTTATAAATATGGTATTTGGCCCATGGTATCAATATTAATTTGTCCCATGGTATTTGTTCCATATGTTTCATTATTATAGGCAGGGATCATTATTACAAATATATTGATTACAATTGAGCCGACATTAAAATTGTTTACATGCAATCTTTCATTACATGTAACACTGACACATCTAACCTATACTGGGTTGTAGAGCTCCTCTAGGTGCAATAAAACTGCATCAAATTAATATTTTCAAATATTACAATTTTGATGGAGAAATATTTATGCCTTTAAGGATTTTAATTTATCCATAGAATATGAGTTTTCTTTTTAAATATTCGTTTTATAAATATTTAATTAAAAGAAATATTAAAATATTTTGGATTTTGATTGTTTGTGTTGAATTAACTTTTTTCTTTTGATATAAGAAATGGTATTGACTTTAGAAAAGAGTAAAGATGTTTAAAATTTTACTTAATTTGGAAATTCAATGTGGTAAATTTTTTTGTTAAAGATAAATTTATGATCCATTCAAATTTACGTATATAATAAAGCAATTATTAAATGGATGAGATAATTTACTATAAGTTCAAATTAGATAAATAATACATAGTTGTATTTTAATAATTATTCTCACCCCATTAATAAGTTTAAAAAGTTATATATAATCTAAATATTCAAGTTAACTATAATTTAAGATTAGGTTAATGCTTTGGCTTACATTACCGAAAATAAATTTTTTTATTTTTTGAGGACGTGGCATACTTACACATCGGGCTCTAGAATGCACCTCTCTACATCCTGGTCACACTGGGTTGTAGAATGCGCCTCTCCACCCAAATATATTCTAAGTAGTTGGGATTTAAGGTAATAATGCCATTATCTTTCATCAAAATCTATGGATAATTATATCAAACCAAGAGTTTTATTCACAACAACATTATATAATTCTAATTCTAATGGATTATTAAATCAAACTAGGAGCTTTATATTATATATATATTTTTATTATAATAATAATTGCATTAATGTTGTTACTAATAAAACTATTGGTTTGATTTAATATTAGAAAAAATAAAGTTGGAAAATTTTGAAGAAAAAAACAATTTAGCCAAACCAAAAATAAATAAAACTATATACATTTGTCTTTTTAATTTCCTATATTCATTTGTATTTTTAATTTCCTCTTACATATTAAGTTGGAAAGTTCAAATCCTACTACCATAATTGTTTGAGGATGGGCCTTCTTTGCAAGGCGACCCAAGATCAAACCTCACGGGGGAGGGGTGGTTATGCCCTGTGCTAGGGGGAGGAGACATGCTAAAAAAATCTAGTCAACTTAGGGCTGGTGTGGCCCAGGCCGGGTGCGATCCCCAGGTGACTTTGAGCCTGGGTGACTTTGACGGCTCCTCAAGCCACATGTAAAACATGGAAGATCACATAAAAAGGTTGGAAAAACATTTTTTAACAGTAAAACCATTTTTTTTGTGATTTGAAATCGCAAAATAAACAATCTTGGTGAACGAAAACATTGCCCAAAGTACTTCGTAGAAGTAGCTTCCCAATTGTGAGTAGAGTACCAGGGCGCAACATTAAACCTTTGATGAATACCTTTTGAAATTCCATGTTATTACATAAATAACTAATGATTGAAATAACCAACTACATATGAAGCATTCAAAAGGTTTGGAACTGAATAGAAACTATATAAGAATTTACGATGCTAATGATAGTCATAAGTTCAATAGAATTTGTATTCTTTATGCACAAAATTGAATAAACTCATAAGAACACAATGATACTATGTCAAAAGGAAGAAATCAATTTCATGAACTCAATTAAAATAAAATCCTCCAAAAATACTAATAAAGAAAAGATATTGATAAATGTTGAACATTTCCAATTCCCAAGTATTCCTCTCTACAAAGATTGATCAAATTTAATTTTAATGGTGTCTCCAAAGAAAACCTTGGCTTAACAAGAATAAGACATGAGGTATGCAAGTGAAATGTAGGACACATAACTTGAATTTATTATGAATTGTGCAAATATAGAAAAATCAACCATGTTGAACTATATACACTTATTTGTGGTTTTAAGGAATTTGTAAACCAATGTTTTACAATGTTTATTTTTAGGAGACTCCAAATTGTTTACCAATCATCTTAATGGAGAAAATAAGAATCTTCATGAAAAATTGATACTCTAGTGTCAAGGAATCTATAAACCAAAGTTCTATTAATTTTTAGGAGAATCCAAATTACTTATAAATCATCTTAATGGAAAAAATCAGAATCCTTCATGAAAATTTGATTATTCATATATCATGGATACGACTAGTTATAGAAGCAATTGTGGAATATTGAAATCAGAATCCATGCTAGTTTTAAAAAATATTGTGGAATTTAAAATCACTCATGTGAGAAGAACAACCAATCATATTGTTGATTGGCTTACTTAGCTCACCATATTTTTGTTGATATCGGACTTGGGTTCCCTATAATTGAAGGATTGAATTTGACATCCTATTGCAGAAAACGTGAGAATGGGGAGTAGATTCTTTTCTTTGTCATTCCTGTGGAAGCTGAAGCACATGGAGAATGGAGGGGAGAAGGAATCCATTGTGGTTCTCTTTCTACCTCCTAATTATCCATCGATGCCGAGGTACCCCATTGAATCCCCTGGGGACTCATCAAGGCGGCTATTGGAGATCCGAAAGGCCCTCTTTAAGGTCTCTGGCATGCAATGATCTACATGCATTGCCTCCATCGATAAGGTTTTCAAGTGCCTCAAAGTTATTGAGGATTCCACTGTTGATGTTCTTCACATTAAGGCCCAAGTTGTCTACCTTCCTTCGTTTGTCGGTGAAGAATTGATTAGGGATGCAATTGAAGATGCAGGTTTTTTATCCACCTTAATAGAATATTATGTTGATGAGAGATGTGAAATAACTGTATGTCAGCTTCACATAAAAGGAATTACGTGTACTTCTTGCTCAAAAACTGTGGAATCTACCTTAAAGTTGTAATCTCTTTTGTAAATGAAGAAGAAAAAATCAGATATGACCCTAAATAAGTTAAATACAAGAAGTTGATTGATGCCATTGATGACACTGGTTTTGAAGCTATGTTGATTAGTACTGGGGAAGATAGGAATAAGGTTTATCTATGCAAACAAGTCATCATGATGGATTGGCTAAGGTCCTAACTCCTTAAATTTGTCCCAATTTCTTCATCTCTATATCAATGTGCTCCTACACCTGAGTTATAGCTTGATCGTTTGCACATCCTGCAGTGAATGGATTGTACAAGATACCCGCCAGTCATCACATATTCTGAATATTCAATTCCCTTATTTTACTTTCTTAGCCATGGGTAGTATTCTCATCTACCATCCTTTTCTCATTCCCAACTCCTCTTTATTCTTAAATCTGCAGCACTTTGTTTTGCCCTGAGGTCCCAAATTCTTTGACCATAGTAACATTGATAATAGTAATTCTAATTAGTTCCCTACTCACTCTTCCATGCATACAGCAACAAGGATAACCTAGATGGTCTTTTGGTTTCATTCTTCATGCCTTCCCATTATAGTATTGAAGAGCTCAAGTTCAAAGGGAGCTGTTTTGTAAGAAGGCCTTATCATGGTCTCTATGATTGAATGCAGATGGAAAAGAACACTGCAACACAGATTGTGACAACAACACAATTTTTTGATATATGATCACTCAATATCTGGAACATGAAGACAACCTGGCCATTTCTGGGATTGAAGAGTCAATTGTGCACATCCCAAAAGACTGGTATTGAGGTTTCATCCACCTCAACTATCTGATTGCCCCCTGAGCTTCCATAAAAGGTGATTGACCTGCAACACCACCTCTTTTTCAGCTCTGACATCTAATCTTGGCTCCTTGGATCCCCTTGTATGGAATTGAATCACAATGTAATGATTCCTACCACTTTCGCCAAATTGTGTCGTTGTTGTGTAATATCTCTTCCCAAACACATGCTCTCTTCTAGAAAACAATATGGGCTCAGAGAATGGCTTCCTTGCATGGATCTATTGGTATGCCTTCTATTGAATATCTCACATACAAGGGCCATGCAAAATCCTTCCTGTGGCTCAGGCTTGCACGCATATTTAGCATTTCTCACATCCCGAAACACTTCCATCTTCTTCCCCTTCACATCAAATCTCTTGGATCAGTGCTTCTTCCAGAAGGACCATGGCTTCGTATCAACCTTGCACATATAATGTCACCTTGAATCATTGATATGGACACTGAGACCACACACCATTAGATTCTTGCACCATGTTATGGTCACAAATTTGCATATTTCTGCTAGTGTGGTATGATAGAGGCAAGTTATCAAGTTCTGTGTCATTTTGTTGCCAGAAGAAGAAGACTTGTCTATCAAGTGGGTGCCTCTGGATTCTCCAAAGCAAGAAAGTAATGGTTCAATCATTTCTCAAATCCACTTGTATGGTGACACACAACAAATATTTCAAAAATATAATGTATATCTATAAGATTTCAACAACACATACATATAACATCTAGATCTTGGCACCAACATCAAAACCCAGTTAGATTTTGGCACCTACCAGAGAATTTTGATCTATGCACTGACAAAATCAAAGCCAAAACTTGATCAGGAAGGTACCCATAGTATATAATCCTCATCCAATATTCCAAAATCAATGGACACAAGTGCTTAAACAAGCTCTCTAATTAGAAAATTGACCCACATTCTCCAGCTCGGCTCCTACAGAAACCATGAAGAAAATACAAAACCCCGAAAATATATTGAATGTTCATAGGTCAAGCCTTGAAAATTCTTGCAATTAGGCCAACTGAATACATAAGTATCGATTTATGAAATATAAAGAAATTAGTTGCCCTGTTGGATTCAATTTCATAGAATTCTATGTTATTAGATGGGGTTTCTAGGGAAGCTTTCAAAACTCCTTTATTGCTCCCTCAAAACTCTTAGGAAGCTAAGAGCCCCTTATAATGGATTCAAAATTGAATAAAAATTGGGAACCTTGTTCATTGCGAGAACCATTTGTGAATCCTTGCGAACAATGGAATTCCTCTTCCCTCTCTGAAGAATGGTGATACTGTCGAGAAAAACTCTAATTCTGAGGAAAATATTGACCTCACGCAAACAAAATTAGAGGACAAAGCCAATGGTAACACAAAAATACAGGCGAGGACGAAGCTGGCAGGAACATCGATCGCGATGACGGTGAGAACAACGATAATGATAATACCACGTAGCAATTTTTTACTCACGAGGACAACGAAAATGAAAAGTTGGGATTGGTTGGGCTGAACAATGTTTGCCCAGCCCAAACCGACAAAGAAAAAACCTTCGATGTAAATATATAATTTCATAATATATAAAAAGTACTCCAGATTTTTTAATAGGTATTAGGTGTAAACTTATCCTCAAATTTTTATCCTTCTAGTTTAGTGATAAATCTGGAGATGGATCTATTTTGGTTCTCAACATACCATGTGTCAAATCCATGCTAAATATAGAAGGATTTACACATTTCCCACATGTTAGACAACATACCATTAAAATATGTTAACCACCAATATAGATCTATCTTAATCACTTATGTACCAAGTGTCTAGAAAAATCAAATGTCTTAAGGTGTAAGCCTCTTTTAAGTATAAAACTGAAAAAAGGTTCACTATGAAAATGATTTGCACCTCTAAAAGCTCTCTTGCCTCTAAAATTACAGTGTGTAACTTTTAATTGTTTAAATTGCATTTTTGAATGCACAAATTGATTCAACACCTTGAAAATTACCTTATGCATTTGGATTTTGTATATAACACAACTTGAATATGCAATTCCCACAAATATTTACTGTATTTCAAATAAAATTGATGAAAAAAATACACACTAAAAATAATCAAAATGTAGAATAGTGAAACTCATTGCAATATTTTAACCATAATTTTTTTTTTCAATTGATTTTTGTCATATATATATATATATATATATATAACTAACTAACTTCAGAGGGGCATTGAAATCAAAATTCTTTATATATGTGAAATTAAAATTGAAAAAAATTAATTAACACAGATATTCAAATAATTTATTTAAATTCTATATTAAAATATTTTTAAAAAATTATGAATTATAAATCTTGCTTATACTCAAAAGTGAATTTTTTTTTTTAAATTAATTTATTTCTCTCCAATGTTGATATAAATATTATGTAATGGGGGATAACAATGAGAGTGAGATTATTGATGTTTTAAAGTGGTTTTAATAAAATTGACAATGTATATTCATTTTTGTTTTTTATCATCGCTTAGTCTAAAAAGGCCGCATTTTCAACCAGAATTCAACAATGATTTTCAGAAAATCTGGCAAAGATCTGTCTAAAATCTTGTTTACAGTTGTTAAACTTTAGTATTTTGAGTGCCCTAAGGGTTTTTGATAGTGCTGAATCCATTTCCAGCATCCAAAATGGATTTTAAACACTCCAAGAATCTCATTTTTTGAGTTTTGGTTGACCGGATTCTGGCAGAAAACTGTCGGCTATTTCACGAGTAGACAACTTCTTTTATTATAGCCTACATTGTTTTTTAATTTTATTTAGAGAATATTTTATTCTTATTTTAAAAGTAACAAGTTGTGTCAACCAAAATTTAAATATGAAAGGAATTATACATCTCCCTCATATAGGGCTCTAGAATGGGCCACTCATGGGCCACTCTACGTCACCATGCATAAGACCGATAAAATCCCTAGAGGTGCAAGCATCACAATGGAATGAATTACACATCTCCTAAACACTAAACAACACAAAACTGTTAACCAAGATCCACCTTAACTCCATGTCTCTCATATGCCAAGATGAATAAATTCCCTCAAGGTACAAAAAAAAACATCTTAATGAACTTCATTCCTATTAAGCCATAATAGATACACAACTTCATTTAAAGCACCAAAGGAATTACACCTTTCAAATGTTAGAGAGCCAGAGAGGATATTGAATATTTTAATTAAGTGGACATTGAAATATTTTTTAAACTAATATTATTTTAAATAATATGTGTCAACTCTATATTAATTATTGAAAGAGATAGACATCACTTTCATATTCCCAAATAGGAAGCATTATCTACACAAAAATATTTGTTTTTACTTGAAATTTTATATATATCTATATAAAATTGATATAAAATTATTTTAATTAAAATGAACATTAAAACATTTTATTTATGGTACACATTAAAATAATTATTTTATTATTGTTTTTTTTTTAAATGTTAAATGTAAATTTTAGATAAAATGTTAAAGGAAGTACACACATCTCTTATATTGAGAAGTAGAAATTATTACACTAAAAATAAAAAATTTGCTTTTAATTACTCTCTCTTTGTATAAAGTTGATAATTTTTTTTTTTAAATGGATATTGAAATATTTTATATATGGTTCGCATTGAAATGATTTTTTGATTATTAATATTTTTTTAAATGTCATGTGTGAACTCTATATTAAGCATTGAAAGAAATACACCTCTCTTATAATCTTTTTACTTTCAATTACTTTGTTTCCATATTTATATAGTTCTTTTTAAATTAATTCATTTCATGTGGATATTGAAACAATTTATTTACACATAATCTAACTATCAAAGGAAATATCCCTCTTACAAAGTCAATTTTGCCCAAAATCCAAAAGAGATTTTTGAGAATCAGAATCATAAGTTTAAGTTGTTTAATCTCTAAATTTCTAGTGTCTTAGGTGGCTTTAGGGTGTTGAATCCATTTATGCATTAAAAATTGTATTTTAAAGCAAAAGAAATCACAATCTTTCTCCAAATTGTATTGTTGGAGTAACACATTAAAAATAAATAAATAAAATAAAAAAATACTTTTTACTCCATACTTGAAGACCTCCTTACATATGTAACTATATAAAATACTTGGCAACCATGCCATAATTTTTCTTACTATAATAATAAGACTTAAACAGAAGAATTAAGAATTTATTTCTTAATCTAAACCTATAAACTATAGTTTTAAGCCTGTACAACATATGTGTTAACCATAGTCTTGGACTATAATTTATATACACGGTTTATCGTGCCAGACATATCATTACGACTTAGATTTAAGCTTCGGGAAATGGAATTTTGAAGCGATGTTTGAGCTATCTTGTACTGGAGTATTAAAATATTTTTACTTCGCATGTACTTTTGGCATAGCTGGGTGATTTCCCGTAGTCTTTGCTCGGATTTCATGACCACCTGCCATGATCTCCTCCGTTCAACTCTTTTTGGAGATCTTCACTCCTTCCACAACGGGAAAGCTTGTTAACTCAATGAAGAAAAAATGCAAAACCCTCATTTGGTCTCATCTTATGGTTTCGGGTTTAAACTATGTCTTAGTAGGAAATTCTTGCGAAGGAGGAAAGTTATCTCTGTCAGAGACTGTTTGCAAACCCTCTCAGCAGACGCATCATGGTAATATTTCCGATTCATTACTTGCCTTAACTATGTTAATTGCTATATTGAAAATATTTTACTGGGTTGGCCTTAAACGCTCAGCTTTCATGTTTCGGTTCCCTCCAATATTTTGGCAAATGCCCATCGCAAGAAGATTACCACCATACCCCATACGAAGTGATGGTTTACACATTATGTTTTTGGGGATTTTGTTGCGCCTTCTTGGCTCTCGGCTCGGTTAAGTAATTTCTTAAAGTTTATTCTATTAAGCTACGATTATTACAATATTTCTTCCGAATTCCTCCAGTTTATTCCAATCTGCTCACAATGTTTCATTTTTACCTCCATGATTCCCTTTCTAGGTTTAGCGTGTGGAGTACTTCGCTCTTTTCTGGTTGATTGAATATGACAGGTAACTTTCAGAAGTTCTTTCAGTTGTGCTTTAACAGTGACCCATTATTGATTCTTTATGCGTGGTGAAAACCCCACAGGTACTTCTCCTCACAACTCGACCCTGCACCACAGTCCTTCCGCTTTGTTTTTCTTTCCGCTAATGGAGATTTCTGCTTAAACATGTATTACGTAAGCTATACTTGATGATTTCGGGGTCTATTACTTGGCTTGACATGCCTTGGAGCTAGCCCATTCTTTTCTTTCGGCATGGAAAAGTCGAGACTTCTATTTACATTAACCTTTACTAGTTTACAGTTCTGTAAAAGCAAATTAACGTCTCTAATATTTGTTTAGCAGTATTAATCTTCTCTATTTAAGAGCGAGGGTTTTTACCTCGAGTTTTCATTGTTCTATCGGGTTCGGGCATTTTATCATGGAAAAACATGCTTGTATAATGTTTTCATTTAATTGAACAACTGTAGACTTTTCTAAGCATTTCATTCAGTTTTACCCTTGTTTCAGTGAAACGGATAATACTTTTTTCGCATGGTGATGATATGTAAATACATGGGCACTTTCATATTTCTAAATAATGTTTACCTATGGTATATCTTTCTTGATCTCGGTCGAGGCTCTCGACCGACCTTTATTTTTCTACATTGCAACATTTTATTCTTCTTTCGGGCTACATGCATTACTTTTGGAAAAATAATGACTCTCTTTATTTCTTTGTAATGAAATGAAATGTCTGCTATGTTTTACAGTAATTTAAATCTCGTTACAATCTTTCTCATTTTTCAGAGTAAATCATTTGCTCACTGTTTTAAAGTGCTTTGACCTTTCCAATATTTAGCTTCTGTGCACAAATTCTGTAATCTCTGTCTAATTCTTTTCATTCGGTTCTTGATTCTAGGTGGCTGGACCACCAGTTAACTTGTCCATGTATAGTAAGAACTTAGGGATTCGGTTCTTGATTCTAGGTGGCTGGACCACCAGTTAACTTGTCCATGTATAGTAAGAACTTAGGGAGGCGATGTGTATCAGGGTGAGGGTTTCACCGTCGTACCCTGTACCAACAGCTCTCCCAGCAGTAACATAATCAAGCAGTAATATATTGTATTTCAATAGTGTTCATTTATGTTCTTTTAAAATAATTCTACAGTCTTTTATTTCTGACAGCCACTACAATATACATTATACTCTAGATTCCTTTTACAATATTCTATATAAAAGGCAAGAATTACTGAACTTTAATACATAAGCAGTTCTGCACTTAACTTATGACATTTAAGCAAATCTGGAACATGCATACTAGGTTATTAATACTACAGAAAATAATATTACTCTTTCCTAATTCTGTTTATCATATAATTCTCTGTATCTTTTTCAGGTACATAAATGGTCCTGTGCAAACCTAGATTAAAGTTAATTCAATGCACAATTTCACTAAGCATACACAGTTACTTATTTGATACACTAGTTGTAGCTGTGGTCCTCCCAACCTTCAAGAGAGGCGATTATGTCCTCCTGTTGTCCCCGTGCTCCCTTCTTGAAAGGTACGGGTTAACAGTGGATATTTCTGCTGTGACCTCAGGACGCCTAGTCCAGTCAGTACCAAAAATAAAATCAGGATTTCTAAGTGTTTTTCCACTGGTCTCTACCAGCTCTGGAAAAATTCTGCACTCTCCCTTAGTCCTGAACATAACCCCTACTCCTCATTGGGATTAGTCTCGTATCCCCAGAGGAGCAGGTAAATGTTTCCAAGTGTCCCCAACCACCTTCCAGTTCTTGGGAAAACATACCATCATCTTTTACCTTTTTATGAAGTTATTTTTCATAACTGATTTTATTATTCATAATTAATCACTAGAAACTTTTCACAAAACATAAATAATTCTAGTTTTTTCTCAAAACAATAATTAAAAATGTCTTTTAACTAGATGACAACTAGTTATCATTAATGCAGTTGTCACAATTGGATACCAGCAGGAAAACTCATTTGGTTTATTAGTTAGACAACTCCTTTTATTTATGTTCAACATTGAAATAAATATTCATATAGATGTGTATACTCTCGAATAAAGCTTCTAGAATTTTTGTTTTTTAAATAAAAAAATATTACTGGGACATGGACGAGTGAGATTTGTTCATACATAAAAGGATGAGATTAATTAAATCACAATTTTATTTAAAATAATAACATTTTTATCAATGATAAAAGAATTAAAATTAAAAAAAAAAAACATATCACAATATTTTTAACCATCTAGATTCACTCCAATTTTTTCATGGAGATTCCTAATTTGTAAATAATCTTTTTTACAATAATATGGGTCAATACCATGGCTTATCAATACCACCTGCGGAAAAAATAGTATACATAGGACATTTCTTTAATATATATATATATATATATATATATATATATATATATATATATATATAATTTTTTTAGAAATACATCCCAACCTTTGATTTGTGTATACTACTAATAATATTTTAGAATATTTTTATAGGCTTGTTTATTTTAAAATAGACCTTCCAGAATTTTAATTTAATTATGAGCAATTATTAGGTGGATGGTAGAAATTTAACATTCATGGAATATGCTTGAATGTTCATATTAGTATTCACAAATCACACTTTTTTAATTAATTTAATTCAAATTAATTAATTAAAAAAATTCCAAATGAGCACTTGTCATATTGGGCATGTGGTATTGATAAACCATGATATTACATGTTTTTTAATATGTATATATGTTTAACTCAAATATGTATATATGTTATAATTTAGTTAATTTTTATGGTTTTGATCTAGGCAATGTGAGATGTATCATGGGATAAGTGTTTTGTTGTTAATCATGTATTGATGTCTATTGGTGTTCACCAACTATTCAATTTATACGAGGCTAGTATGGAAGTTAAATCTCCACCATCTACCTAATAGATATGGATAATTAAATTAAAATTCGGGAAGCCCTATTCCAAAATAGACATGCCTATTAACATAAGTAAAGAAAATAGGATAAAAGTGAGAAGGATCCTATTAACATAACTAAAGAAAGTTCATGATATATTTTAACTTCAATGATATTAGGCCTATGGACATTAATCAATCATTTAACTTATATGGTTGAGCTAGAGTGTATTTCCTAATAAGGCTTCTAGAATTTTTGTTTTTTGAATAAAACATTTAGGTGGATGGGTGAGATTTAATAAAGAGAGGATATTCTTTATACACTTCACACACAAAGGTATGAGATTAAACTCTAACTTGGTATGCATGTAGACAATCTAAATAAATTCAATTGATCTTGTATTATGCTAAAACAAAATATTGAATCAATTCTACAAATTGTGGAAACCAATTATGATCGCACAATCACATGAACAAGAAGAGAAAGAATTTCAATCACACAACAAAAATATGTATATAGGAAAAGCCTAGACTTAAAACCCTGTTATTTGTATATTGCATTAAGTCAAGATATGAAACAATACAATGTTATTTCCCTTCCTGAGAAGCTTTGCACTATCTCTGATTGTCTCACTTTAGACCCAGCAAGAATTGTTTGATACTTAACCAATTTCCTGCCTCTGGGTTGCTCAGCCTTGCATACTAATTATTGGAGGAATTGAGCCCATATTGATAATAAATTCCCAAGAATTGGTTGCGCAATTAATCTAAGGCGTCATGTTGACCTCATGCTTGATCCGTATAATTTTCTAATTATACAACTGATAGTTCTCTTCCCTTTAACTCTGATCTCAACCGGGCCTTCCTTAGAACTGACATGCAACAATTATTTATAGCGAATTATCAGTTATCTGATTGATCACTTCATGTGAATTAATAATATTTATTTCACTAGATCTATCACCAGCTCATCTATTAGTTAGAACTAGTTAAGTTGACTTTAACTCAAAGAATTGAGTTAACTAATTACAACTCTAAATAAACTGTAATTGGACCCTCTAAAGCTTAGAGTTAACTCTACATGCCTCTTGTTTCACCCCCAACTCGAATTGACTGAGCTAACTAAGTCTTCCTAACTCAATTAACTCATACAAGTTGTCATGTAATGTGGAATTACAATTTCCTTCTAATTTAATTAAGGGAAAATTAAATTAGAAGCCCTTCTTGTTGCCAATTTCAACATGGCAATCAATTTACCCCATATTATTTTATTTCATTTATTTCAAAAATAACATACATTCTTCATAACCACTATTGTAAAAAAGTTGGATTAAAGAAAGTTTACTTGATTGTAGGAATTACAAATCCCTCAAGTGGGTTCTATTGCAAACAATTCATAATCATCTCTAACTTGTGGTACATAATCCAATTAATGTTTGACACGGGGAAGGGACTTTAGGGTTGAAAAGATAATCTTCTCATTGTTGGAAAATTATAAACAAATAAATAACATTCTCTCAAATTAAACATCTCTTCAAAGTTTTTATTTTTCAATCCTTTCTTCAAATGGAGGAATATCAAAATCAATGTGTAGTGCCTTGAAGGGTGTCATTACTCTAAGATGAATATTTTTCAAATGTGTCCTTACCATTACTAGGAGTCACAAAATGATATTAAGTGAAATGAATCATCATCTCTTTCTTGTGTGGCTCAAGAACTACCTAGAGTAACAAATTGCTAAGGTCCCTTGCTCTATCTTATTTATTTACTTCATCCACCAAGGGAGATCACTTGGGTCAATGGTAAATATATTCAATAGTATTCAATAGCTCAAGGTCCAAATACTTGTAACTTGAGCTTCTTAAGAACATGCATGGAAAAACAATAGAGCTTGTATTACCATAAATTGATTGGATTGAGAGCCAAATGAAACAACATATAATAGTAGAAAGAAAACACAAGTACAATATTGAAGGTAGAGTGTTATAATGAAAATAAAATTTTGCTAATTAATTAAATGGTGAAAAGAAATACATTGTACATAACAATATAGTGACTAGATTGGAGGTAGCTTATCTCTAAGAAGAGATGCCATAGTGCACTCAAGCACAAAAAAATCGATAACCAACAACTGTTTTATGGATAAATAACTCTTGTGAACAAGAGTGATCTCCCTAGTATCCCAATAGATAACTAGAAACAAACAACCATTTGAATACCTCTTTTCCTGTACTATTAGAATTTAGATTATTATAACTTAGAAATAAGGAGGTTATGCTCCTACCTTTCAATGAGATGTTTGATGTAGACCTTACCTTTGGCTCCAACGAAGTCCTTCAATGCTGAGAAGAACCTATAGCCACAAACATGCAAAGAATCAAAAGCACCTGCAGTATATAATAATAAAAAATACCCGTTCAACTTAATGATCAAGGAGATTAAGAATTTTCATTGTTTTAATTAATATAAAAATAACACAATGAGAAAAAGAGATCCATATGTATTATCAAGAATTATAAAGATCAACCTTACAACCTGAGCCTTGATGTTGTACAGATTTCTCCCATATGCCTTCACAATCGTGCTCCTTGGTTTGACAAGCCTTCCTCAATAGAATGACCAACATAGTTTTATCTTCAATGAACTCTTATGTACAATGTGTAATCTTAAATCACATTTTACAATCTGCCATCTACCCCTAACCCTGAAGCTTCAACTCAATTTATAGGAGAAATTGAGGAGGTTTTAGATCTATCAAGAGAGGGATGAGATCCTATAATGAAGGGATTAGGGTTCCTTTATCCAAGGGGATAAGTTCCATGAGTGGAGCGATATAGCTTGAACTGGCGTGACTCAAGAGGCTTTTAGTTAGAAGAATATTCGCCTAACTAGGCTTCTAGAAGTTATTTTTTCGTGTTTACTTTCTTTTATGAGGGTGCACAGGTTTTATGGGTGAACAGAGCAGATATCACCACAACTAATAGAGGAATTATCAATGCATGCACAAGAAGTGACCACAAAAAGGGCGCAGGAAACCTTTAAGAGTTTTTAAGAGCCTTTTCCCAGTTTACAAGACTTGGTTCAGGTACATGAATGTTTTGAATTCTAAGGAAGCACAAGTATGGATGGTGATAGATCCATATTGATAGTCAAATATCATGGTGACAAAATGACGCGTTACAGATTGCCCTTTAAAGTGTGAATTCTGAGAAAATATTTCGAGTGAGTGAAGCACTTTATCATTCCAAGGATTGGATCGGAGACACCAGTCGAAAACCTATAAGAAACATTCAATGAAAATATATAATCATCATTGAGGTAGGCATTCCCATACTCAAAGAAAAACTAACTAAATGTTCTGGTACATATATGACTTTAGCATTACATCAAAAGTAGACACAATATGGGCATAGCCATTTCTTATGAATAATTCTATTGTATCATGAATACATAACTCCTTGCAGCCTGGATGGTTGAAACTAGATCCAGGGTCTTGATTTCCACTTCTCGAACTAGTACAAATCTATCCATGTGATTGATTGTTTCGAAGTCCGACATGGTAGAAACCACTTAATTACCGATCAATGATGAAAATCGTTAACAAGTATGAGAGAAACCACCAATAATGACAATGAATCTCAAAGTAATTCAATACAATCTATGAAATGTGAATGAATTATTTGTAGGCGAACACTCATAGAGTCATTCGATCGAAGGCCAATGATGAAAACTTGTCGTCGAAGGTGAGAAACCTACCATTAGGGTATGCAGATTCCAAGGTACTGATAGGATTTCTAGATAATGAGTTGATGTCGATAGAAAATGATTCATTGCAGAAGGACCTATGAAAAGAAACCATTATGTCAAGTTTTGAATAAATGTTTTGCAAGGATTAACTCAGGGATGGTCAACGTGGAGATAAATGTTTGTAATGAATAGTGAATTTGAATTTGAACTTTCTCTTGAACACATAATAACATTGTAAATGGATTGGTAGATTTTGAATTAAAGATATACCCAAAACCGACTAAAGACTTTTAATGAGGCTTTATTAACTGTAAGACAAAATGATTACCCAACCCAAATATGAGTGCAACAAAGTGTCGTGTTCAAGAGTGACATGCTGCTTTTAAAAATAAGTATAAAATATGGATTCTTTTTCTCACATTTTTCTCCACCATTACTGGAAAGTAACTCTCTATTCTTTTCAAGCTTGAGGAGGATAAAATTTGCTTGATGTGTAATCTCATCCTTCGGATGAGTTCATCTCAGTATTTTTAACTAACCCCCAGAAGGAGTGGTTCGGTCCTGTTGTAATCGACAGGTCCTGCACTGTTTAGTTTTAACGAGTCCAGCATAGGATTAACTCAGTGTTTCTCAGTTTTAGGGAGTCAGAAGAGAAACATAAGTAAACATCATGGTGTTATTTTTCATAAGTTTAGTCTCTCAAACCAAAAAAATGATAAAATTATGTAGGAGATAACTCTATTGACCATGCTTAGTCAATGTATACATTTTTCGTAAGTAGTCTAGTTCAGTCCGGAAAAGGGGTAAACTTATATTGAATAGACGAATGTTCATTTATTTTAACGAGTTCGAATAGTCAAGTACTCAGGGATATTTTGTTTAGAGAGTCTGGAAAGGGCTTAAAAGATGACTCCATGGTTTCGCTTTTTCGTATTTTTTAAGAGGCCCAAAAAGCGATAAAAGTTTACTCGTTGTCAAAATGATTCGTTTTCAGACACAACTTGTTATTTGTACAAAAAATAAAAAATTGTAATCATCTGCTCTCATACATAGTAAAAATATTAAAAATTTAACTTCTAAAGGTCAAAATAAACAAAATAATATTATTTTATTCATGAAAACCTATAAAAAGTGGTCAGAACAAATCATTTTTTACCTTTTCCTTTTCAGAGCAGTGGAAAGGAGTTTTTACCATAGATCTTCTTAAGCAAATATCAGGAGAACCAACCAACCATTTCGCAAATCATCAGCTCCAAGTATTTTATCTCTTCATTGTCTTTCTTTTCATTCGTTTACTTTTTCAATTTAAGTTTTTAGATTATTTTTTTAGAGGAAAAATGGTTTTAGGATCCGCCCTCTAGGATGCGCAGGTTTTTGTGGCAGAACCCGTGCACCCCGATGATTTTTTAATATAAAAAATCGTCGTGCCGTCGCGGTTTTTATACATAAATCATGCACAAAAACACATTTTTTATGAATAAAAACCGCGCAAACACCGTGGGGTTTTCAAAAATTGAATTTATTTCCATAAAAATTGCTCCAAATTCTCCCATAAGTTTTCTAATGTTCCTGAATGATTGTTTGCAGATAACTAATCATGCTTGAGTGGAGAGAACGTGAGCATGAATCGCATGACAATGAAGCCATTGATAGTCTAGCAAAGCTTCATGTGTTGAAGAGTTGTGGTTTATACAACTTTTAGGCATTACAAGGAATGAAGGCCCAAGTGGATCTCATGACTTGGTTGGTTAATGCCTGAGATGTCCAGGAATAATGTTTCATCATCAGGGATCATAGCCTTGTGATTGAGACAGTGGATATTTATTTCCTCATTGGTTTACCCTGAAGAGGAAGATACATTTCCTTATTCGGCACACGACCTGGGGCACTGCCTATTGCTTCCTATATGGTGCAGTATTACACAGAAGATTCAAAATCGAAGGATGGTCGTATCAAAATTAATTCCATCGAATGACTAGAACTTAAAATCATTGCTTTTACAGTTACTCGATTGTGTGGCAGTTCGTCTCCTCATGTGGCTACCAAAGCACATATGCATTCTTTTTTTGAGAGTTTCGAGGGAACAAATTTTAACTGGTGCGAAGAAGTGTTGGTTAATATGAAAGGCCAACTCATGCAAGCAAAGAATGGAAAGCTGAAGAAATTTAGTTATGGAGCCATTCTCATATCTTTCACCTTGGAGAGAATTCCACTCCTTGTACCTCAGCAGTTGTTAGTTGATTTGACAGGACTGACGAAACCATGCATGTTGTGATGGGTTTCATTGATGGCTTGCCATGGTGGTGATGGTGGTCTTGTGGTCCGACATACTTGTCAGTTTTTCATATGGCTCAGGAGCCAAATATTCATGATTGAGGATTTTCCTTATGCAGGGGTTTATTTCAGGGGTGACCTTGACACATCACTCCCACTGGGAACATAGTGGGATGCGTTAGGTAAAAAGTCTCATTTTGATTTTTTTTGTTATCTAATTTTTATTTGATTTTTTATCATCCAATACTAAAAAAAACATTAAAATGCATATGTTGACCCAACACAACTAGCGGTGCTTCATCGTTTTGATAGACGATAAGCACAACCTATAACAGCAACTCCACCTCTGACTGATGTAGCAGAGGCCCTTGAAGATTTGGAAAAAAACTTGGAGAGGTTGACCATTGACATCCCAGAGACTGGGACAAATGATTTTCCTCTCAGATACCAGAGGCTTGTGAATGGGGTTCTTGGTCCATGATCTACCATGATAATCACCATGGATAGATGATGGTCGATTTAGATTGGAATTTTTGTTTTTTTTTGTATCAGTATCTTTAGATCATAAGGTGTTTGAAACCTATGATCATAGACGATGTAATATTTTTTGACATGCAACTATTTTGACCTAATGATATTACTACTTTTGATCTATGGGTATCTTGTTCTGTTTCAGTTATATGAGGTTGATTAACATTGAAATCAGGATGTATTAGAATGGACGATTCTCCTTTTTCTGTAGACCTGGTTCCTGATGATTGAACCATTTTAGTTTTGATTTTTTCCAATTAATTGGGTGTATATTCATGGGGTTTCCCCTCTATTCTATGTGAATGTCTTGGTAATTTAGCCATGGTTAATTTCTTTAACACATGAAATCAAAAAAATTCAAAAGAATCGCACCTAAGGCCTCTAAAAATCAAACAAATGAACACACGCTTACAAAAATCTAAGAAATAATCCACACACAAACAATATGTTTCCACAATAAAATCACTAGTTGGTGATGAAATCCAACCTTGAAGAGATTAATGTGGAAAAATAGCGGTTGGAACAGTTACCCTGACAACTTGCTTAATGAAACAGTCCAGTGCAAGTAACTTCCCTATTCCATCTCGAAGTGAAGACTATCCTCCTGAAAGTCCAAGTGAATCTGGTCAACTTCTACTCCAGGTACAATGGGACCTTCCCTCCATCATCACCTTGGGAAAAATCCTAAATATTATGGCCATTAAGGTCACCAACTAAGACAATTGAACCTGGGGGAAAAGTCTGTGGCCCGATATACATGCAAGGGCAGAGTATCAAAGCTCAATCCCCTTGAAATCTCCTCGACATGGTAAATACGAGGTTTACTAACAAGTGATCCTAGGCTCCTCGACAATGGTTAATCCAAGGTTTACCATTTGTATTATGTGCACATCTTCTATCTTCACCAATGAAGTAGGTAAGATTACTCCACTAGGTCCGGCATGACCTCATGCTTGATTCTTTTAAGAAGACCTTCTTAGAGCACAATTGCAACAATTGGGTTTTTCCCTACCGCAAGATGCTACTTGTTTGTTATATCTGCTTTAGAAATTCATAGACTACCTATTCCAAAGCACTAATCCTAAGCTAGATTGGTGGAATGAGCCCTAAAAAATGTCAAAATATCTAGATCAATTTTATTAAGTTTTGTATTAATTTGGATGTTGTTTAGGCAAAGGGGTATGGAAATGAAACTCAATGATATTGTGATCGACTCAAAAAATACTCTAAATGCATCAATAATGAAAATGCAACTCTTTATTTCGATGAATTTCTATTTAAGAGAAAGTAGAGGGACTTTTGGACTCAAAGAAGTAAAAATTTCCTAAAACATCCCATAACAGTTCTTTTTCATCAAGAAAACAATTTCATTTTAAGCATGACCAATATCACTCTGTAGTGGAAATTTTCGTTGATTACAAAGCCAAAATATACAATTTTATGAACAAGCAATTTTCAAAAGAAAAATCAACTATAAAAACCCTAAAAAATGTAAAAACTTCAAAAAACAATCCCAGCCAAGGTACATACGAGTGTCTTTTCATGATTTCTTTTAGTTGAAAGCAAACTAATTTTCTTTTTTTTACTCTTAACCAGGAGAAACAATTACATAAAAGACTACTTTTGAGATAAATTATACTTCAGTAATCTAGAAGTTTTCCTTTTGAAAATGAGCAAGAAAAAATCACTCAAACAAGAAAGGTTGACAAGACTCCTGGTAGCTCTAGAGGGAAATGATAGAAAACCAGTAATCTAGGCAATGAATCTATTTTCCCCAAAAGAGAAATTCATCAAACCAGGGAAAACCCTACCCGAATGTGCAAAAAGGATGATCTATCAAAAAGACTCTAAGTTAAATAGGAAGGGTTAACAGAAAGACTCTAAGAGTTAGTATAGGTCAGGTTAAACCTTAAGAAATTTGTTATCTGACTTTGAGAGAGAAAATATTATTTTTTTCAAAAATTCTCAGGGGGTGTGCAGGTTTCAGTACAAACTAGTACGCATGCGCACTAAATTAAAATGCAAACTTGCATAGGTTTACGCTCTATTTATCACAGAAAATACCATAGGGTAGAGAAATGTTAAAAAAAACAAACTCAAGGCTTTCTAATTCAAAGAATCTAAAAGGTCATAAACCCAACCACACTCAAAAAAGTCAAACTAGAAAATTTGGAACGCTAAACCAAGAAAAATCAAGAGAAAACTAAGCTTTTCCCCAGTGGAGTCACCCATTTTTTTTCTGGATAAATCCCTCTTGCGGATAAGAGCGGTCTCCCTAGTACCTCAACAGATAAATATAAACAAAAAACCATTTGAATACCTCTTTCCTTAAACTATTTGCATTCATGTTATTATAACTTAGAAATGAGGAGGTTATGCTCCTACCTTTCAACGAGATGTTTGATGTAGACCTTGCCTTTCGATCCAAATAAGTCCTTCAATGCTGAGAAGAACCTGCAGTCACAAACATGCAAAGAATAAAAATCACCTACAATATATAATAATAAAAAATACGAGTTCAACTTAATGATCAAGGAGATTAAGAATTGTCATTGTTTTAATGAATCTAAAAACGAAATTACGTGTAACAACAACTAAAACTACATTTAATAATAATGCAAAAGAATTAATATCATGAAGTTAGCCTTTGAGTAGGAACCTTGTATCGAATAAATCTGTGCTCTTCAAAAAATAAGGGGTGCATTTTCAAGATCATAACTTTTCACTTGCTACTCTTTTTGTAGTGTTATTTATCTCATTAGAAATAAAATTCCCATCAATTTAATTGTGCGGTGTTGGACGTGAAAATGCAAAACACACATGAAAACACCTTGAAAAATGCATCAACAAATCATTACCCAAAAACTATTGATATTAGGATTGTTTATGAGATAGTCCAAAATGGTCACCTAGATCAAACTATACAATGTGACCATCTCTAAAACCAAAGATATTTAAAATTAAAACCTATTAAATTGTGCACTCATCTTAGGCACAAACTATGAAGAACCATGCCAAGGGTTATGGATAAAATGGTTGAACCATTGATTGCAACAAATCCATACACTATGACACAACCTCTACTTCTGGACTTAATAACCACCCATTAACACATTGACCCTCTAGCCCTTTAATCACTAAATATTGGTCCACACTACATCACAACCTTTTCCCCTAGACTTGTCACTTAGTCTTCTATAAGGTTGGTGGTTATAGGGGTAAAACTCACTACCACACTAACCCTTGGCTAACCAGCCATGAAAAATTAACCCTCTAACCCATCACTTAATAAGGATAAAATTATCACGCTTAATTGCTAACCCACTGATACACTTACCCTACTAACCCCCTTACTAATAATTCACTAACTCTAAATGAACAAACTATTAAACACGCTTAATCATTAAGATGATGTTTATTAAGTGAAAAATTATTAATCTCCATTTGACCCCCCAATAACTATGAAATATAATACTTTAACCCCCATACCATTATCACGGGGGCTTCTAACATAGCACGTGTGTTCGTGGCATACTAAACAATACCCTTAATTTGACTATATATTGGAAAATACTTCGAAAAATCACTTTATTTAACCCCATAACAATACTACCCTAATACACCTTCCTAATTAAAAAATCCCTATTTTCAATAGATATTGTAAGTACCCATATTTTAATTAACATTTTTTATACCCCTTGATATTTATATCCCTATTATAGTGACATATAAGTGACATGATGCCTCTATTGTGCCTGTATTATAATCACACATTAATTCTACAATTATCTACAATACATCTATTTTATTTTGGTATACATTGTAGATGCATATTAGTTCTCCCACAATGAAATTACTCAACCCACACACAAGCACTTCTCACAGGAACAAAATCAAAATAATTCTTGGTTTTTATTATGCACTAACGGTGGATTCAAAATTGATTAAGACCAAAGTGCAGCATTAGCATGTTAATGCTTGTGGGCCTGAACAAAATAAAGATGGATGCAGATTAAATATTGAGCGAGTTGTCGGGTGAAATGAAATGAGGTTGGCAGGCCCATATTATGGTGCAAACTCGACGACACAACTTGCACAATGGATATGCCATCGGGTGCCCTCGTAAATCCCCGTCAATGATCATGGTTGAATACAGATCGACGACTGATATCAATTACGAGATCACCCCGGTGAGATTTCTTCATACTGGTGTGTGACCCCGTAGAGCTGCAACAAGCGAGTGTGTATCGCTCTGGCACTGCCTCGTCACTACCTTGTCATCACTATGTCATCACCATGTTATTGCCACATAACCCCGTCACTTCAATGAGTCATTTCACCACGTCATACTTCGCACATGCCACGTGTGCATTTATTACCGTTTTCCCTTCGATTTCTCCTTTTTCCCCTAAATATCGTTACCATATTTCCCCTCTTTTATCATTTTTTATTTCTTTGTATTCGTAACACGTCACATTTGTCTGAATAAAATCTCATGTCAACATCAGTTGTCCAGTAACCAAGTATTTACGCATCATTCCTACATGTCCTAGTTGTCAAAAATGTCAAAGAAAATAGTGTTAGCGGGGTCACCCTCTCACATTCCCCTTATGGACACCGAGAGTGATTTTTTAGACCTAATTTTCCTCCTGGATTTAATGGAACTTCACCAACATATCTCAGTCAACCAGAAGGAATCCCTGGTGTATACTACAGTCATCAAGTCTGGCCTTTTTTCTGCCATAATTCCCCAAACCTATGTTTTCCCAGAGTTCATCAATTGATTAGTCTTTTCTCTTTACCCACATAAGTGTTTTGTGATGAAAAAATTAGGTGAAAATATTTTCCCACTGTGTTTTCTCTTAATTCAACAAGCCCTGGTTTTTCCCTCTTCAAGTTCTTACACATCATTCTCAGAGGAAACCTTGTTCTTAACCTTTCAAAATCTATCTAGGAAATACTATGCCCATATGACTTTCTTCTTAATTCCCACACGACAACATTTGCCTATGGAACCCAGTCAATTTTCTCTTAAAACCTTTACTGAATATATAAGGCCATTTATTCAAATTATTTCCAAGGTTTTGGCAAGGGAGGATACACATGTCGTTGATCGGACCATTCTGGGAATGTTCTATTTAATGTTGCAATCTGAGACAATTTTTGATATATCGTCTTATAATTCACAATTAACAGACCTTGCTCTCACTGGATGTTTTAAATTTCCCTCATTGGTAACCTACCTCTTCTTGTATACTCATATGGAGAGATTCATGCACTTGGGACTGAATGTCATGGACATACATAAAAACAAGCAATCAGTGGTGATTTGGACATATAGCATAAGAAGTCATGTTAATTATTAGGGGTTTATGTATTTCACTACTTATTTCTTGTCATATGCTTATTCCATTATAAAACTCTCTCCTTCACCTTGTATGCTTCTAAAGGCTCAATCTCTCCTTCAGCTTAGTAAAGATGTTAAGGTGGGTGATTGGTTCCATTTTGAAGATCATGTTGAGATTAGACTATTTGGAGCAGAGGTTTCCCCTTACAGAAACCATACATTTGTGCCTATGAGGTTATTTTCTTTGGAGTTTATCAAGCAATGTTTAAATGTTTATTAAGTAAATTTTGTCCCCGCAAAGAAGGGACACTTGTTCAAATTTCCAAGGACAGTCGGGCCTTTTATTTTGAACAATAGGCAGTCCATGGAAGAAGTGCATAAATTTCTTAAAAGCATGAAACTATAGTTGGGTGAAAAATGGTCATATGATCCTCACCATGTTATTTATAACAGAATAGTTGAAAATTCCTATGCTCCTTATATACATGAACCTCAACCAGATGTAAAACAATTGGAAAATGGAGGTCAAAAAAGTGTATTAGGAGGAATGGAGGTTGAGACTCCACATCCAATTGAGAAAAGTTTGAAAGGAGGTAGTGAAGATATTGTTGATTATAAGATGAAGCAGGTAAAGGTTCAAAAAGGGAAAAGAGGTCAAATATGGAAACAAAACTTGGATATTTGGGTGGAAGTTCCTTATATGGAGCATGTTATGGCCCCAGAAATGGCCCAGGTGGAGAAGGAAAAAGGAGATTTTAACTAATGAACTCTTGCAAATAAATAATGAAATTTATAATCTTAAGGATATGAATTCTCTTTTGCGAAAGAAAATAGATTCACATGTTTTTACTATCTTAGTATAATATGAATCTGAAGACCCTGCAGAAAAGTTGACCAGAGTGATGATCGAGATACAAATATCAGAAAATGAAATGAAAAAGATACAAAGAAGTTTTGATGATACACAACAAATTCTAAAGATAACAGAGAGGAACTAGCCATGGCTCAAGAAACTACTTCTAAATATCAAAATGATTTTCAGGTTGCTTCTCATGAGAAGAAGGAATTGAAGGAAAAAGTGAAGCGAAACATGTCCCATATTCAAGCCAGAGAAATAATATGGAATGAAATTATTCATACAATGAGGAATGTTTGGGAGTTTTTATCAATTATTTCAGAAGAAATCCATTGTCATATATCTAGAAAGTATAATTGCTGCTAGCAAGGAAAATCTCCAACAACGTGACTAATTTTACAAAAATATGATTGATTTCCTTAACTCAAAATCATCACAAGAGTTAAGAGAAATGAAAAATTAAGATAGAACATAATTGGGGTTGGAAATAAATAAGATGGTTCTAAAGAATTTATATAGGAAAACAGTTGATACAAAGATGAAATAGGGAAAATAAGTTGTTTTAAAATTTAATATTGATTTTGACAAAAGAACCAGAGCATGTCTACCTTCATGTTGGGATCAACAGGGAAATATACTTCCGTGGGAGACTTATGAAAATTTGTTGGTGAAAGCTAAGAGCGAGATTGGCTCTTCACTTGAAAAAACAACAATTCTAAAAGGGGCAACAATTGTGAATTATTTTCACAGGTATTTTCAGTTGTTGTGGTTAATAAGAACTATTTTTATTGACAAGCCAACTTATAGCGTGATCACCAATTTCAGAATGGCACACACTAGGTTTGTCAAAAGCCAGAGCTCAAATATGACAGTATGGAGGAAATGTAGAGAGTGGATGTCACCTACAACAACGAGTACATAAGCCAGACCTTTAACTGTACCTGAATCTTAGTTGACTCAATGAGCTAATTCCACCTGTTACTTCAACACAAATTTTGAAAATATTTTTTTAGAATGATGTAGTTTTGTTTTATTCTCATCATGAATATATTTTCCGAAGAACCAGGTATTTTGTAGACAATTCAAGTAGTTAGTAGTTTTGACAATTGACAGTGTCATAATTGTCCTTAGTGTAATTTTATTATAAAAGACAATTTTGAAGGAGGAACAGTTCCAAGTTTTTGGACCTTAGAAGCAAAAATTTCCTTTGTAATTTTGATATTCTTGGTGATTTTAATAAAGTTTTCAAAGTGATTCCAGACATATGTTGAGTGTGATATGTGTGTTTCGTGTTATCTTTCAATTTAACGTTATTATGTTATTCATAAGCATGTGTGTTTGATTAAGTATTGTGTTATATTTTGTGATTTTCTTAGTTCAATTACAAACTAATGCTAAATCTCTCCAACAACATATAACAATAAAAACTCCAACAAATTCTAATGAAAAATTACATTCACATACAAAATACACTACTGAAAGGAGTGTGTTAAAATTGATCCAAATCTTTAAATCAAACTTTAACAATCATATATTTCTTTGTAACTCAAACTTTGAATATGATGATCCTTAAACCTCCTTTGAATATGTTATGCCTTGCTAGTGTATATCACAATATCAGTTATTGAGAGAGAAACCATCAATTGACTCTCAAAATATTGCATAAATTGGTTTTGAAATTGGTACCATCAATAGAAACCATTTCATACTTTCACCAAGTAATACCAAAATAGTGAACACTCAACTAAGAAATATATATTAACCACTACAAGGAAAATACCCTCTAGCGGATGTTTTTGAGGAACTCCTTATAAAAATACCCCAAACATCCATTTCTAGCAGAGGTTACTAGAGGAGGTTGGCGGGAAAAGGTTTTTGCAGATGTTTTTCATCCGGTGTGCTTATCATCGTAAACCGCACCGATGCGTTCAACAAGAGAAAGCACCAGTGGGCACAAAACATTGGCACACCGGACACTATGCACTCTGTACACACCCGCTTGGTGCATCATATTACTGTAGCGCACCGGTGCTTTACAACTCTTCCTCACCGGTGCATCATAAAAAGCGCGCCAAAACAAAAACCTTTTGTTGCAGTATTAAGCAACCACACTGGGGCGCCCATAAAAACCCCGTGCATCAGAACAAGGTTAAATAAAAAAAAAATACTGCCAAAAAACCTCATTTTTCACTTTTCTAAGTGCTCCAGAGCTCTAAAGCACTGGTGCAATTTATCCCTGTCTGAGCCGCCCTGACATCGGTGCTCCCATATCACCCATTGCACGCACTTCTTCTGTGCATTGTCCACCAATCTCTAGCTTGAATTTTTCAAAATGGTGGAAAATTTTATTTTGCAAATTCTACAGCCAATATGCCTCCTCGACGGCCAAATGTACAGGTATTTTTCCTCTTTTTTTTTTCTTTCCCATAATTAAGCCTTTTAGCGGATTGGAATTCAAATAACCTTAAAATTAACCATTTAAAAGAAAAATAATAATTTGTCGCGCGGTGCGCTCGAGTCATTCGACTCGCACCGGTTTGCGGTGTTGCCTGTAAATTTACAGTCAACACTACAACCAGTGCTAATGGTATCCGCACCGGTTCTGTGGTGGTACCGATAGGTGCACCATGTTATTTTAAAATTTAAAAAAAAGTGCAGTACGGTTGTTTACCCGGATGCATCGTTGACAATGTGTAATAGCGGCAACATGGTTGGCTGACTGAAATATACGCCCTGGGGCGCGTAATGTTGTCAGCGCACTGAATTACACATTTTGACAGGGTCAACGGTGCGGCCTAGTAAACTGGTGCTAATGGTATATGCACCGGTTCTAGGGCGGTACCAAAGGCGCACTGTGTTATTTTAATTTTTTTTTAAAAGTGCGGTGCGGTCGGTTACCCAGCCGCACTATTGACCTATTGGAATAGCGACAATGCAGTGCGTTGACTAAAATATCTACCACGGGACGGGAATTTTTGTCAGCATACCGCTTTCCATATTTCAACAGGGTCAACAGTGCAGCCTCGTAAAAGACCGCACCGTTGACTATGTAATGATGGCAGGAGGTCGGTCCGCTGACTTAACTGTACGCCCTGGGGCATAGAGTTTAGTCAGCGCACTGCACTCTTGACACCATACATAGTCAACGGTGTGCTACAAATTTTCAGGAAAACCACCGCCGATGCATTGCGTATTATCTGGTGCACCGTCACTGGTGCGCTCCATAAAAAGACACACCGGGACTGGTGCATGACTATTTTTTTTGGTGCACCGACTGTTTTTTTCTTGTTTTTCCAAAAAAAATTATATATGTATATTTCTATATACCTGTCTCATTTAATAAAAAAATTGTATTTAATATTTCAATCATTCAGAGACGTGAAAGGAGAGAAGAGGGGGAACAACAACAACAACAGGTGGAGCAGTATAACATGGTTCACCTGTCAGAGGCACGAGAGAGGGATAGAGATGCGTACCCTCGCCCTATTAGAACAACTACCTAGGGGCTCCTAAGGCAGGTAGGCCTTCTCAAGTTCTATGAGGAGGATACTTTCCTAAAGGGCCATGGTTTTTTTTTTAGACATCTTATCCGAAGGTGGAATGCCCACCAACAGGCTTTCTGGGTTGGTCGTAACCAGTGGTACATGCCCACTAAGGAGGATATTTATTTTATTATAGGGCTATCGAGGAGAGGGGTGGATTTTCCCTCATTCCCAGAGGTTCCAGCTGGCTATGTAGCAGGGATTCAATTAGTGTACTCCAAGAGATACATTGGGGCATTAGTACTGTCTCCTTCAGATTTTCAGGTCGCTAAAGGTCAGTTACGTATTGGTGCATTTGGTAGTGAGGAGGTGCAATGCCTCTCACTTCTCATTTAGACCATTTCACACAACACCAGTGACAGGAAACGAATTAGTTGCTTGATTTTATATTATGTTGATTCTTTAGTACAGGAGTCACGACTTGTCAGGTGCTCTGCCATTTTTTTGCGGCAGTTTTGTATAGCCTTAGATAGATGTCGTGCTCATGCACAAGGGAGGGTCAACTTCCCTTTTGCTTCAGAGATTTTTTGTTTATTTTTTGAGAGGTTTCCAGAGACGAGGCCTACTTTTGTTCGGCAGCCTCTTAGGCCGATGTTAGAGGCGCATATGCACATGTGGGGGCAGATGATGCCCAAGAGGGGAAAGACTGTGTTTCCAACGAGGATATCGAATTATGCACTGGAGTTGCTAGCTAGTGTTGAAAAGCATCCATTCATTATGGTCCCCTATCCTTATGCGGGTTTGGATTGGCGAGGGTGTGCCAACATCCTCTTCACAGCTAATGAGTCGCCGGATGATATAGGTAATATTATTGTTTTATTTAAATTTATTCTAACATGTTCTTTAACTTGTTTTTATTAAATTGTGTAATGAAATTGTCTAATTATTGTTGTGTACTTGTATATATTTTGCGGACATTGGGTCTTTTGATGGCGAGGACATGCCGTCACCACCAGATGATCCAAGTGTGGACCCTAATGACAATCAGGGCATGTCAGATGCCGAGGATCATCAGGAGGTCAGTGCAGAGAGACCTTCTCCTGCTAGTGCACCGATACCACCTTTTTCTAGGCATGGTCGGCTTGATAGCAGATATAGGATGGAGTTAGGCGACCAACTCACTGCATTGATTGTTGAGGCGGGCATCAAGCCAGCTCATATGAGAGACATACAGGCCGATGGTAGGTTGTTACAGATGTGGAGAGGCATGTTGCGTGACATGTACATACTGATGCAGCATGTCGTAAGAGCTATGACCTTAGTTACATGGTTGAGGAGGACCGTTGCACGTTATAGGCGTGGTCGAGATGCAACACGTGATCGACAGTCCGTGAGCAGCGACTCATCATCTCATGATCGTTCACCTACCGCCGTGCCAGATGAGCAGCCTCCAATAGCATCTAGCAACAGTCATCATGGAGATCAGGCTGGACCATTGGCCACGTCCAGTCAACAGCCTGTAACATCCAGTAGTACTCATGATCATGAGCAGGCTGGACCATCGACCATCGAGGCTGCACCATTGACTGAGTAGGCCTTGACTAGTACTGCTATATTTGATGTTGTACCACCAGCTGATCCATGACATTTATATTACAGTTGTATATTTTTGACATTATTCAATTATATATATATATATATGGTCCATGTATGTTATGTTCATGTTGTAGTTGTACTTAATTTACATGTTGGTGATCATCATGATGTCTATATTGTTAGGTCATGTTAGATATGTTCATTTAATGTGCAGCTTGCAGATAGATGTGTATGTGATAGCATGATTTATTTGACATGAGATGTATATTTGATGTTTGCGTTGTGATGATGTTAATATATAATGTTAATTGTGTTTTGTTAGATGATCATGATCACGATGATGTTAGTGATTTTGAATGTGTTTTTTAGTAAAATATGATGTTTGTACGATGGTTATCATGAACATCATGTTTATTAATTAATTTAATATTAAATGATCACGATATTTTAAAATTATAATATTTGTAATTCTAATTGTATGTAAAATTCTAAAATTGTAATTGTAATGGTATATATGTAAAATTGTAATTGTAATTGTACGTGAAATTGTAAAATTGTAATTGTAATTGTAATTCTAATTCCATGTAAAATATTTGTAAAATTTTTAATTTATTACTGTGAATTGATTGTAATTGTAATTGTAATTGTATGTAAAATTCTAAAATTGTAATTGTAATTTTAACTGTAATTGTATTAATGTGAAATGATTTTATTAAATTTTTAAATTTGTAAAATTTTAAATAATTGTAAAATAATAAATCAGAATAATATGAATTATTGTAACATAATAAAGTTTAGAAAATAATGCAAATAAATTCATGTACTTTAGAATTATCATTATTTTATTATGATCTTAGATACAAAAAAAAGAACTAATTTATACAGTACGCCATTGTTTTTGAGATCAACATAATTGCAAATTATCAAGTGAAATATTGGATTTAACATTAACACAATGCAAATTACTAATTAATTCAAAATACATATTATAATGTTTCAAAAAATCCATCTTAAAAGTATAAATATTGATGAAATAACACATGTACCATATCACTCTCGGTTCTCATGATCACCCTCATTATCTTCCAGCTCGCATGGCATGATAACACTATTGTTCTCAAAAATATGTTTTGATCTAGGGTCATGTGTCAATACGAACAACCAATCCCTATCCAACACATCTGGGTAAAAAAATACCTGGTTGCAGTGTTTGGGGAAAACATAGGGCTCCTTAGCTTCATCCCACATCTTTATAGAGTTGATACATATCAGCCTACTATCATGATCTTCCTTTACATTCTTCCGATCAAAGGTGTCCCACCACTTGCACCTAAAAATAACACATTGGAAAGAAGAGAAATCCACTTCAATGATCTCTTGTATCTTTCCGACGTAACCTAACGTTCCTCATACTAGGTTTTGATCACGGTGGCTAGATCGACTAGATTGATCGAAATTGACTTCCACTCCACAGTCTTGTGTGATGTTTCCAACATCGGAATTATCTGTGCGAAAATGGTGTCCATATGGCCACATAGATGGGAAAAAATGCACCTATTCTAAAAAAGTTAAAAAAATCATAGTGCCATGTGTCTTATAATAGCCCAACAGTTATACTATGAAATATAGATGTCTTATAAGTTTCGAATTTATATATAAATTAAAAATATTATTACCAAGTTGCTGCACCCAATCCCTATGTTTAACGCATCCTCTTCAGCACACGGGTAACGACCGGTTGCATCGTATTTCTCTCTGACTTGGTCAGCAACCCAATTGTTGGGGCATATTTTTGGCATATTTTCTTTTAAATGATTGGGATAAGGCACACTTCTACCTTTCAACCATCTGAATTCTTTCATGTCACTGTCCCATTTCATCCTCTTTTGTTCGTACAATGTGACCCACAGTTGTGTCACTTCAGAATTGTAAAGAACGAATTTATTGATTGCTTCAATTTCTGCATTCGCTGATGAAATCAAACTGAAATTATATAGTACTTAGAGATCAAAATATACATTGTATCGAAGTTTAGCATGAATATTAACTTTGTGTAAATTTGAAAAATTATAAGACGCTTACTCTTTATCAAGCGTTTTTTTCCACTCGTTTGGAGAAACTCCCCTTCTCTTTTGTCTTCATCCCTTTCATCGTCCCAAATCACCGCACTTGGTCTGTTGTCGATCTGCTTGATGTACTCACTGGCATAATAGAAAGACTCATACGATATGTACCCCTCTGCCATAAACCCCTCAGGTTTTTCCCTTTGTCGAACAAAACCTTTCAATTTCTTCATGTACCTCTCTAAGAATAACATCCAACGACAAGAAACCACCCTAACTAATTCAACCTCATCTACTAGGTGGATTAGAAGATGAACTTGTAAGTCCATGAAACTCGTCGGCAGTTCCTTCTCAAACATACAAACAATCTCAACTATCTCTTGACACCACCATGGAATGCTAGCCACATGAATCTCCTTTGAAGTGATACAACATAAAAATGAAGATAATTTAGATATGGCACATCCTAGGTCTTGAGGGAATTCATGTTTCACACACCCACGCATGAGCAAAGGATAATGACACTGCAAAGTTATAAACACGTGCAATAATATACAAAATTAGTTATGTTTTATGATCCCCGCATGGGATAAACTTTATTAATATTACAAATAATAAAATCATGATTTTGACATTATACGTACTCTTATAAGATTCAAATGATCATGCGATTTTAACCCCGACAAATGGTCATCCACGGTGAAGCAATGCCATAGTGAAGACCCGTACGAAGTTGGCACCGTCACACCCATTACAACTTCCTTTGCCAAGGAAATATCATCTTTTTTTAAAATCCATGGGACATCACCTTCTTTGAAAAACCATGAATTAGAGGGACCAGCGCCTGCCTCTGATCTCGTACTTTCTAATCGTCTTGGCCAATGTTTATTTTTAGTTTTTGAAGTAATAAGATCTTTCCTAACATCCAATGTGTCACTTCTTTTCGATGATATGTGCCTCCATAAAGAATATGAAACATTTTTAAATATATGCATGGGATCTAATAAGAGGGTAATCTTAAGATGCTCCCAATATGGGAGGTTATAAAAGATAGATTTCCTTTTCAGCCCAATGGGAAATTTCTCAATATAGGTGTCGAAGAATTCTATATCATCAAACATAGGCTCCCCATTTGAATCGAAAATTTCTATGAATTCCTTCTCCTTCCCTCTATCATATGCTCTAAGCCATTCAACTGGTGTCGTTATTGGAGGCCTTTGGGTTCTCTCTCATTTACCATTGAAAGCAGATGCTGCTATTCTGTAAGGGTGTTCTTCTGGGAGGAATACCTTGGAGCAATCATACATTGGCTTTCATAGGTCCTTGGACCATCTAGCTTTCAGAGAAGGTCCACAAAATTTACATCCAAAATACTATTTTGTTACAACACCTGCGAGATTATTGTATACAATTAATATGCATGACACGTTAAAGAATATCATGAAGATAAGAACAAATATTACAACGAATTAAATAACTAATACGTGAAAGAATATTGTTACGTATATAAACAAATCAATAATTAAACATGTAATTTACTAGAGAAAACTCCTAATCCTGGATAATCATGTGTCGTGTAAGCACATATGCCATACAATGTAAAAATCCTCTCTGCTGCGATGGGTCTTAATACATCGTATACATTTATCCCATCCCATAATTCCTTTAATTCATCTACCAGTGGTTGTAAGTAGACATCCATATTCTTCACTTGTCTTCGACCAGGGACTATGAAAGCCAACATAAGATGTTCATTCTTCACTGAAAACCATGGGGGGATATTATTATTGATCACTACTACAGGCCAAACAAAAGAGTTGGTGTTCTAGAGGGAATATGGGTTGACGCCATCCATGGCTATGCTGAGTCGTAGACTTCGTACTTCATCCTTAAATTTTTCGGGCCATGTATCCTCTATATGATTCATGGCTATTGAATCAGTTGGAATTCACATAACTCCCAACTCACTTTTGTGTGAGGCATTCCATCCCTGCAACATAGCTAATTCTTTGCAACGAAAGAGCCTTTGAATCCTTGGGATTATAGGCATGTGCCTCAATATCTTAAAAGGAGGACTAGTACATGATTTACCCTTATTTTATTTATTTATCATACCTGTTATGCCCACATTTCGAACACATCTCTTTGTCTGCATATTCTCCTCTATATAGAATACAATCATTTGGACATGCATGATATGATATGTACTCAACACCCAACATTTTCAACAATTTCTTTGCCTCTTCGCAGCTACCGAGCAAGACATTATCACTCGGAAAAACCTTATTTGTAAATAACCTGTAGTTGGTGATTATGGAAAAATATATTAATAAATGTACATTAATGTCGATATAATTATTAACGTTCATTAAATTTACAATTTGTAATTTTCATTGCAGTGTACTGATTATATTTCAAATTTATATAAGGGATTACTTTATGGTAACTTACCTCAAAAGTTCCGAGAAACCTGCATTCGACAAGCCAAAATTTTCTTTCAAGTTGTACAGTAACATCGTTGTCCCCAACTGGGTAGACTTTGATTGACCTCCAGGTCCAAAGAGAGGGGTGGTGGAAGCAAATTTAAGGCTTTCGAAAAAGGTGTCAATGATATGAGCATCAACCCCTAGTTGATCATCATTTTGGAATGCATCTAACAACATTGTCTCCGTGGCAATCATATCCATTAAGCAATCATCCATACCAAATTCTATTTAATTGCCTCCATTTCCAGCTTGTGAAGAACTACTATTGTTGTAGTCATTCCTAATTGGTGAATCTGGACATAGCGAGAATTGAATCGGTGGTTGATTTAACCATTCTTGGTATCGTTCCTCTCTGATTTTTTTTCTCTTAATTCAGTCTTCTCTCGATTTGACATTGTCGAGGGGTGCAATGGAAGATGGTAGGTAGGTCGCTCATCATCACTAGAATCCTGATAATTTAAAAAAAATATTTGAACGTGATTAGTACAAAATATATGATATCAATTAGTAACCACGTTGACAGTATTGCATGATTATAAATTGGTTTAATGTTGAGATAATTACATTAATCAATATACCAAACAATTATAATTATTACCATAATTGTCTCGGGATTGTTGCTAGAAGATGCAATATTGTTACAATTGGCAGGGTGAAACGGCTTTCCATTTTCATCTGCTAAATGTGCTTTGCAGTATGCAGCTCCTGATAAGAGCTTCCGATGTTTTGGAGTTGTTTGAATATTTTGTGCATCTGAAATCGATGCTGAATCTGCATGAACCAACAAATTTGTATACATTATAAATTTAACTAAGTTGTGCATGATTGACATGGATAACAAACATAAATTCAATTAGATAATGAAAATATAAATAAAATCTGAAGTGAATGTTACGTCTCGAGATGAATAGGGATAACTCCGCGCTGGACTTTGAGAAATATTATGGAATGAGCTGGATTTTGAAGAATTGTCCATTCGATATAATTATGATATTTTCTCCCTGCATTTGAGCAAAAACAACAATAAATTTTGGTGCACACACTTAAAAGTAATTTCGGTGCCTTAAAAATGGACTTCTTGTTATCGGTGCTAATGTACATATCACCGCACCAGTGCGTTTTTGGTACTGCGCACCAGTGTCGTTTTATAAACAGATGCACCAATGTGGTGCTATTAAGTGATGCACCGGTGACGAATAACCACAAATAAAAAAAGCACAACTCTATTTTCTTTAAGTGAAAAAAAATGGTAAATTAAAAAATGGGCGCAAAATATTTTCGAAAATATAATTTCATAAAACATTTCTTTAAATACTAAACACTTTTCATTATTTCACTATTTTTGCAAAAAAAATCAGCCAGAGATTTGCCGGAGACATACCTCGAGCAAACAGAGCATGAGAGCATTGTGGAGCAGGGAAATACGTTTGAATAGAAGTATTCAGACAATCAAAATTCCAAACCTCTAGTGATTCAAACCCTGTAGCATAGAATTTCAAACGATCTCATGATTAAAGTTTATTGATTTTTTTACTTTTCTGCAGTTTTTTTTACGCAGTAAAAGAAAAAAAATCAAAGTTTATTGTTTTTTTTACTTTTTTCTACAGTTTTCAGAAACAAAATAAAAATAAAAAATCCAGTTTTAGAAACAAACCCTAGATTCTTTTTGTTTCTGCCCTTTCTTCTCCCTCTTTCTGTGATTTCAGAATTAGGGCTTTTCAATTTAGATTTATAGGGTTTGTATTGCTAAATATAGGCGTAAGACATCCAACCCACGGGACGACTTGCATAGTTGGATCCCAATCCATGTCGACCCTTCTGTGAATTAAAATATATATATATATATATATATATATATATTTCATCGGTGCACGCCGCGTAACCTAGTGCACTGGTGTGCTCTATTATCCAAGAGCACCGCGAAAGTACTGTGATAAAATTAAAAAACAGAATATTTTTGTTATCAATGCGCCTTATGTAAAATATGCCGCCGGTGCACTATTTCATTATGGCACACCCCGAACGTGTTGTTTCGCACAAAAAAATAAATCCATTTTAGAAACAAACCCTACATTATTTTTGTTTCTGCCCTTTCTTCTCCGTCTTTCCATGATTTCAAAATTAGGGCTTTTCAATTTAGATTTATAGGGTTTGTATTGCTAAATATAGGCCTAAGACATCCAAACCACGAGACGAATTGCATGGTCGGATCCCAATCCATGTCAGCCCTTACGTGAATTTAAAAAAAATAGAATTTTTTTCATAGGTGCACCCGGTGTAACCTAGCGCACCGGTGTGTCATATTATCCCAGTGCATCGCAAAAGTACTGTTATAAAAAATTAATATATATATATATATATATATATTATATATTTCTCAGTGCGCCATATGTAAAATATGCCGCTGGAGCGCTATTTCATTATGGCGCACCGCAAACGTGTTGTTTCACACAAAACAAAATCCATTTTAGAAACAAACCCTACATTCTTTTTGTTTCTGACCTTTATTCTTCCTCTTTCTGTTAATTAGGGCTTTTCATTTTAGATTTATAGGGTTTGTAATGCTAAATATAGGACTAAGACATCCAACCCATGGGACGACTTGCATAGTCGGATCCCAATCCATGTCGGACCTTGCGTGAATTTAAAAAATAAAAGATGTTTTTTTTCATCGATGCACCCGGCGTAACCTGGCGCACCGGTGTGCTCTATTATCCAAGCGCACTCCGAAAGTACTATGATAAAAAATTAAATAACAATTTTTTTTTTTTAATTAGTGTGCCATATGTAAAATATGGCATTGGTTTATGCTACAAAAACTAACACTCGACGATTTTTATTATTTTATATGTGTTAATCGGTGTGGTGGTTAACATGTAACGCATCGGTGCTCCTTGTTGACATAGAACACCGTACGGTCTATTATACTGTTTGTGCGTGCATTTATAATACCTCCATGCACCGACGTCGGTGCGTACAGAATTAATGGCGCACCGGTTTCTTGAGATTTTTATTTTACCTGAAAAGTTGACAATTTATTTATAAATATATTAATGAATGATATGGTATAGGTTTTATATTGATAAAGAAATGACTGACAAGAGATCAAGTAACAAAAATACTGATAACACATCAAGAAAAGCAAAAAAGGCAAGTTATTTGTAAATTCTTTACAAAAAATATTATTTTTGAACTATATGTAAGTTTACTATTATGTATTGTGTACTGTGTATCATGTAGAGCCACAAAATGATGAAGCTCAATAAGGTTATTTCTGATCTAGGGCCAGAAGAGCGTAAAAACTTGATGGAAAAATTGCAAAAGGATGAATAAGGTGAATCAAAAAATACTATCGATCCAATATGAGTTCCTTTTTTTAATTTTCATTAATAATGTACTTAAAATTATTAGCTAACATGTGTCAAACAATCTATTAATTCACATTTGTTTAATGTTCTACAGGGACCAACAACTTAGAAAAGGAATGTTGTTCTAAGAAAAGAAAAAAAATAGAGCATGCAAATGAAAATGAATTGCTCCTTAGCTAATCTGGAGTGGTGTTGGAGGTTAACGAAAGTGGGATAAACTGTTACAGAAGTTTGAGGGATCTAGTGGAACGAATGTATAGACATTCTTTCCACTTACAATACAAAAACCAATCCAATGATTCCAAGAACCAAAATTTATCTAAACTATAAGAAGGGTTTCCAGAGAATTGGTCAATGAGACATGTCAGACTTTTAATAGCAAAAACATACAACAACAAAAAATAAGGAATGAAAAAGTAATATTCCTTTAAATTTTTATCTAGAATTATTTATAAATTTCACTTTTGTTATATTTAATTTTCATATATCAATATAAAAATTAAATAGTTTATTGTCATGTTACATTTTCAGGAAGATTATGAAAATCTCAAAAAATGGACGAGTTGATATCAGAAATATACTAGTAGGAATGTCCAAAAAAGTGTACAAGGAGATGGTCAAAGAAATGGATAAAATTGCATCGCAGGAGGAGCCATCTCAATAACAACGTGATTCAAATGTAATATGTAATCATTGAATTTTTCGATCATTAAGTATAATAAATATAAAATTTAGTATTAAATATTAATTTTCAAGTATTTTCTTGCATAAAAGAAAAGAAAATGGAACCCATTCAGCACATAAAACAGGACGACAAGGAAGAAAAGGGTTGATATCTAAGTTTGTGAGTATTTGTTACTTCCTTATAACAACTTAACTAGATTTCATTTTTGTATTTTTTAAGTTGTTTTACAAAAATCATCATTGAATGTCTTCAAACAGGTGCTAACATACAAAGAAGAACCATCAAAGGAATTGATTGAAATTGGGTTAAATATGGGTCATGAGTATATGTTGGCATATCAGAAGTTAATTGTGGAATTTGTAAGCATCTATCGATCTTGTTTTACTTAGCTCTGTCTATAATTAATAGAACAAAAAAATATTTTATATTAAATATATGATTTGTTATGGGGTATAAAACTTGCAGGAACAAAGCATGGAACTGTGCCAGCAGATGAAGTCTTGAAAGATGGAATGTTACATGGTTTTGAAAGAATATGTATAGTTTATGAGTCAATTGTTGCAATGGTACATCATTTCTTTTTGATTTACATCGATGTATATTATTTAATATTGTAATTTTCATTATTCTCACCAATGTATATACATTCATTACAATTTATTTTTATGTTTGTAGATGGAAGGTGAAGAAGAAGAAAACAATCAACACAGTGGACAAAACATTCCTGAAAATAACCCAAGTCATGGAAGTAGCTCTAGTAGTGACAACAGTTCAAGCGAAGAATGATGATCACTACGTTTGGATATCAAAGCAAGGCATTGTATTTTTTGAAATATTATCCTGTGAAATCAGACATTTTGTTTAATGTAATGGACATAGTGCCCCAATTGAAAGACAAAGGGATACCAATAACTGTCCCATTTTATATGACAAAGACTATCTCATATATATATATATATTTTAATTTGTTCTATTGCGTTCACCATTGTCACTATGAAATGTAACACCACTGATTAAATTTATGGATGATTAAATATTATGATGAAGAGATTTGAAATTTGATGATATGATATATTAATCCAAACATCACATTCAAATGCACTAATAAAAATTTAATTCATATGAATGTTGTTATAAGATATATATGTGTCGAATTTTGATGAATAATGAATTTTAAAAAATCACAATAATTATGATATGATATAAAAAATTAATCCAAACATCACATTCAAATGCATTAATAAAAATTTAATTAATATGAATACTGCTATAAGATGTGTCGACTTTTGATGAATAATGAATTTAAAACAATCACAATAATTTCACTATCACATGTCGATGTTTCTAAAAAATACAAAATGAAAACCAATGCGTGTCAGTTACTGTATATCAGTGCGTATGTATTTTGAAGCGCACTGGTGCGTTTCTACAACCTATGGGCACTGCACAAATAAAAAAACCAATTAAAAATATTAGTGCGTTTGTGCGGTATTGCGCACTGGTGCGTTTATGTGGAATTACACACCGGTGCATTTGGACGACCTCTGGGCACCACAGAAATATCAATAAATCTCGGTGCATTTGTGTGATACTACACACCGATGCAGTTATGTGTCTCTATGAACCGGTGCATTTGTACGACCTATGGGCACCACACAAATACTAATACCAACTATAAATCTCGGTGCGCTTTTGTGATAATGCGCACAGGTGCATTTCTATAAGTCTATGCACCGGTGCGTTGAGACGACCTCTAGGCATTGCACAAATCCCAAGACCAATTAGAACGACCATGTGCGTTGTATCACCAACACTGTGCCCAGTGCGGTTTTATACCTTGATGGCCCGGTGCATTCTCCTTCAACCAGCCCGGGCCACCTTCTAGATGTACGCACTGGTGCGTTCAAGCCCAAGTAGCGCACTGCTGAAAAAAACATCCATAATAACCTTTGACCACCCATTTTTTTTAGTTGTGTTGAATTTCTGTTAAAAGCTCCGCCAAAATCTCTGTAGCCATAAACAGATGTTGTAGCAAATGTTTTTTTGACAAATTTGGCCACTTTTATAACACTAAAAACCTCCTTTATAACCTTCGCTAGAGGGTCTTTTCCTTGTAGTGAACATAGATAAAGTTCCAAATTACTCAAAACAACATCCAAGTCTAAATATTGTTGATTTTTGTAGCATTGGAAACTAATCTAAGTCTCAAAATTGGTGAGGAGGCTTAGACACTAGTACTCCAAAGAACCCAGAAACCATTTGTGGAAATTCCACTCGATTCATGTTTTATTAAAATAATTAATTATTTTAATAGAGACCCTAAGTCTAAATTGAGGGAAGTTAAATAATTAACGGGTATTAATAAAACAAAGTGTGAATCTTCTAGAGAACGAAGATTTAAGTCAAGTTTTAATCTTATCCATTGATTATACTTCTAATATGGGTCGTTGATTCATCAATGAGAATATTATAAAAGAAGGATTGAGGGTCATTTGGAAAGCAAGTCAGGCAAGCCTTCAATAACCCGAGGTAAGTCGATTTTGAAGGAACAAAATTCGATTTTAGAGAGAGATTTGTAGGGTGAAGGAAGAAAAGGGTTTTAGCAATGTCAAGGTTCGAGGGAAGAAGGCAGCAAAATACCATAGAAGGATCACGCAAGAGCAACACAAAGGTCTGACACAGTGATGATGCAGGAATATGATGGCTCTGCGTAGAGGGGCATGTAGGAGAGATGCAGAGTGATGCACGGAGGTCTGGTGAATCCCTCAGGTGTAGAAGAATTCTCTCAAATGTATCTCAAGAAGTTTTCTCAATTGTTTCTGTCAAAATTTCCTTATAAATATTTCACTACTGAGTGTTTAAAATGCAACAATATGATGGAGCTTAGTGAAAAGAAGTCGCCTTCACTAAGTGGGCCCGCAGGCTATTTTTGGCGCAAAGTCTATTTTTAGACTATGTCTATTTTTAGACATATGGATCATAGTCTATGAGTTGCAGGATGCTATTTATGGATGATTGGTCGAGTTGGTAAAAATATATGGACCTCGATTTTTAGACATTGGGCGGAATCTATTTTTAGACTGCCGGGCTAAAAATAGAACAATCAAATATTATTAACCCTTAATAATATTTAGACTATAAAAATTATCTTATCCTCTTGGAGCACTTCAGTTTGATGCTTGAATGTGGCACATGCATCTGACAGAAGGAAATACACTTTTCCTAGGGGTTAGTTGAGCTATTGCATGGTTGACTTCAGTTAGAACTCATGTGGCAGAGTTTGGTGGAATTGATGAGACAGTTGGTGGAGTTGTGTTCGGTTTAACTTAGTTGAACTAGTTGTATTTAGTCTAACTGATAAATACACTAGTGATGAGTGGTGTGAATTAATTATTAATTAATTCACTAATTATTAACTCATAAATCAACTAAGGAATACATCAGTTAACTGCAATGCATGGACAGTTTAGTGGAGACCAGTGTTAGAGGTGGGTGAAAGGGTGAGTCTACTATCAGTTGTGACTATAGTTGTGCATGAGATTTGCACACACATTGATTGAGATTGCCAATGAGGATTGCGCAGTACAAGCCAGTGGGATTTGAACTTGGATCTCATCATTATTCATCTTGGATTGCGCAGTAGAGGCAGGCAGACTTGTGGAGGAGATTTGAACCTGTGACTTGTTCATCTTCCGTGCTAGTTTGTGTGTAGCATGTGAGATAGTGCTGAGAGCTGTGAGAGCTTTGTGCTATGTATTGTTACATGTTCTCTATCATTATAATATATAGATAGTTGGGGGTTTTCAGCTGTAAGCTTTCCCCATTACATACTGTGTTATATGTGTGCTTGATTATGTTTTAATGTGCGCATGCGACTGCTTCTATTTCCGCATATTGATGATCAATTGTAGAAAAGGTTATGTATTATGCATGAAGCTTAAATAGTGTGTAATCAGGATAATCTCGGTGAATAATTCAGCTATTATTCAAATTTCTACATGGTATCAAAGCGAAATTGATCATCGGATCTATTACAATGATTACAATTTATTTCGGTAGACAGAGTCTGTAAGCGGGCCAGGTAGCCTCTAGATCCATCCTTTCTTTGAAAGGTGATATATCCAGTAAACGCCCCTACAGTTGATCTCTGTGCTAGAAATACTTTGTTCTGACAAATCAGAAGCGGTTGAGTTTTGAGCTGGTGGAATTCGAATTTGCAGCAGAATTTGGAATTCGAATTTGCAGCAGTTTTCTTGGTGTCGAAGTCAAAATGTCTTTCAACGGATTGCGACTGGAGTATGCCCTTGAGGGCAGCTCGAATTATGTTGCATGGAAGGACCGGATGGAGGCGGTATTAGAAGACAATGGGTTGAAGGAGTTCATAGATGCTGAAGTCCCAAAGCCTACTGATGCTGCTCAAGTTGAGGCTTGGCAAAAGAAGATGGTGAAATGTCGAAGGATTCTGTTGGAGGGCGTGAAGGATCACATTGTATCGAGCCTGCATGGAAAAAATTCTCCATACTTGATGTGGAAAGCGCGTGAGCGCATTTATTCCAAAGCAAGAGCGTAACAGGAAGTTGGTGCTCAAGGATAAACTCACACAAATATGGAGAAAGGCTAATAATAAAGATCCCCAAGTACCTCACGGGGTTCACCCAATGGCAGTGATGAGTCGGGGAAGTGGAAGACTGTAGCTGATGAGGACTTGGTGGACTTGGCTCTCCTTGGTCTTCCGAAGAGTTGGCATTCCTATCAGGACTCTGTCAATTGTTGGGAGAAATTGCCAGGATGGGAGCGACTTTGGTCGGATCTTATGCAAGAGGAGATAATGCGGAGCACCAGGGACAGATCTTCATCAAAGGCACCTGATGAAGAAAATTGTGCTTTGGCTGCCAAAGAAAAGAAGGGGAAGAAAAAGAAAGCTTATCATTCTGGTGTGAAAGGAAAGAAGCAGGACATGTCCAAGGTGAAGTGTTTTCACTGTCACCAACACGGACATTATGCCACAAATTGTCCGCAGAAGAAGAAAAATGCGATGCCGTTAGATTCGCAGCGGAGAGGCCTTGGCCTCAGCTTTGAGTCGTATTTTTCAATCGATCGCATGCTTGGTCTCAAGTGTGATGGGATCAAGATGTTCTTGGACAAAGGTGTGCGCTTCACATGACTCGGAGATCGAGATTTGTTTTTCCGATCTCGATGAGAAAGATTCTGGTGGCACATTGAGATGGGCGATGATGCTGGATACAGTGAACATGCTGCCACCGCAAACATCGATGAACATTTTCCTTTGAGACTTCGGTAAAATCTTTCGTATTGAAGGAAGTGATGCATGTTCCAGAATTGAAGAAGAATCTTATCTCTGTGGCAATGTTAGAAGACAAGGGATATGATGTTGTATTCAGCAAGGGAAAGGCTTTCCTGTGCAGTAAGACAACCGGAGAAACCCAGAAGATAGGGGTTCGAGTCAAGAACCTTTATCAATTGCAGGAAGATGGCTGGGCAGCAATGGCATGCAAGTGGAAGGAGTGAGAGCCGGATGATGGCGAGTCATGGCACCGGAGATTAGGCCACCTCTACCATGGAGCTTTGAAGATACTACAACAAACATTTCTACTGGCTTCCTAAGGGCACTAAGCAATGACACACAGTAAGGGGTGTACTGGGAAAATTTCAGAGTTTACCTTCATGAGAAGGATAGTCACGCTACGAAGATCCTTGAGAGGACCACATGCGTACGTGTGGACCTTCTCGCAGCTTTCCGACAAGAAAGGTAAGTACTATGATATTTATTGATGATTATTCCTATATGATCTTCTTCATGCAAAGAAGAGTGAGACATACTCTAAGTTCTGTGAGTTCAAGGCACTGGTTGAGAAGGAATCGGGGAAGCATGTGAAGGCTCTTAGGAGCGACAATGGTGGTGAATTCATCTCTGGCGAATTCAAAGACTTTTGCAGCGCAGAAGGGATTCGAAGAGAGTTCATAGCACCCCATAACCCACAGTAGAATGGGGTTGCTGAGCGGAAGAACAGAACGATCATGGGTGCTGCACGAGCGATGTTGCATGATCAGGGCCTACCCCTTCACTTGTGGGCTGAGGCATGCAATACTGCAGTATATGTGCAAAACCGTTGTCCTCACAAGATACTTGGCATGAGTACACCGGAGGAGGCGTTTTCTGGCAAGAGGCCTGACATTTCTCATTTGAGGATTTTTGGCTCACCTTTCTACATGCATGTGACGAAGGACGCCAGAAAGAAGCTGGATCCGACCGTAGAGGTTGGGATATTTGTGGGGTACACTGATACGCCCCACAACTATCGTGTGTATTTTCCAGACAGTCGCAAGACTGTTGTGCGACTGGATATCAAATTTCAGGAGGAGAAAGCCATGAAGTGTTCGCTTGAGAGGGAGCCACACTTGCATGCAGATGAGGAGCTATTAGTTCCTAAGGATGAGCTTCAGGATGTGGATCAGCCACAAGAGGAATTTCATGGAGTGGAAGAGACCACTCATGCAGCGCCAACCATCAGAGGGCGAAAGCGCACTACAGAAGCTGAGCGACTGGCTCAAGATGCAGAGAAGGTTGTAGGACCACCTACAGCACAGCGTAGACAGAGACAGTCACCGGATCGGTACAATGGATACATGTCTCTTGTGAGAAAATGTGTCATGACAGAGCCATCCTCTTTCGAGGAAGATGTGGAGGACCCCACATGGGTAGATGCCATGGTGGAAGAGTATGATTCGATTGTCAGAAACAATGCATGGGATATTGTCCCAAGACCGGAAGGGAAATCAGTGGTGGGTTCGAGATGGATCTACAAAGTGAAGCAGGCGGCTGACGGGAGTATGGAGAAGTACAAGGCAAGATTTGTTGCCCGAGGCTTCTCACAGATAGAGGGGATCGATTATGAGGAGACCTTTGCACCTGTCGCAAGGTATTCTTCCATACGGACGATCCTAGCTCTCTCAGCGCAGATGGGGTGGTACATTCATCGATGCATGTGAAGACTCCGCCTCACTGAGTCATCAGGAGGTAGGTGTAAGGCAGAGAAGCCCAAGGTTTCGAGATCTCAGTGGTGAGTCGCATGTGCGCACCAAGAGAGCACTGTATGGGTTGAAACAAGCACCTCGTGCTTGGTACACACGGATAGACAGTTACTTCACCGGACTTGGATTCTCCAAGAGTGAGGCGGATCCTAAACTGTACCAGATTGTGGTGGAGGGGAAGTTGCTGATCGTTGTACTTTATGTAGATGATCTGATTTTGACGGGTGATGAGCTGTTGATACTTTCATGCAAGGAGGATCTTGCTAGAGAGTTTGAGATGAAGGACTTGGGCCTCCTTCATTATTTCCTGGGATTGGAAATTTGGCAGCGCAGTGGTGGACTGTTTGTTTCTCAGGGTAAGTATGCCCGAGAGATATTGGAGAAGTTCAACATGCATGGCTGCAAGCCTGTTGATACTCCTCTTCCTGGTGGTTGGAGGAAGGAGGATGCTACTTCAGCGGAGGTAGTGGATGCCACTGTCTATCGATAGTTGGTGGGGTCGCTTATGTATCCGGTCAATACACGACCCGATATATGCTATGCTGTTAACCAGCTTTCGCAAGCTATGGTTAAGCCTACCAAGCTCTTTTGGAAGGCAGGCAAGCATGTATTGCGTTATCTTAGAGGCACATCGGGATATGGTTTGTGGTACAGACAGGAGGATGAGGTGAAGCTATGTGGCTTCACGGATGCAGATTGGGCAGGGAGCCCAACGGACAGAAAGAGCACATCTGGAGGGATCTTCAGTATCGGGTCGACAGCAGTTTCTTGGTACAGCAGGAAGTAGAGATCCATGGCACTCAGTTCAGCAGAGGCTGAGTATATGGCAGCAAGCTTGGCTGCATGCGAGGCCATATGGATGAGGAAGATTCTGGTCGGGTTGTTCGGGTCACACTTGGAGCCTACTGTGATTTATTGTGATAACCAGAGTTGCATTAAACTCTCGGATAATCCAGTATTTCATGATAGATCCAAACACATCGACATCAGGTACCATCATATCAGAGATTGTGTGCAGCGGAGAATCATGTTACTTTCATATATTCCCACAGAGGATCAGGATGCTGATATCTTGACGAAGGCACTCACCAGGAGCAAATTTGAATACCACAGAGGCAGGATAGGGGTTGCAGATAATCCATATCTTGTTTAGAGGGAGTGTTGAAAATGCAACAAGATGATGGAGCTTAGTGAAATGAAGTCGCCTTCACTAAGTGGGCCCGCAGGCTATTTTTGGCGCAAAGTCTATTTTTAGACATATGGATCATGGTCTATGAGTTGTAGGATGCTATTTATGGATGATTGGTCGAGTTGGTAAAAATATATGGACCTCTATTTTTAGACATTGGGCGGAATCTATTTTTAGACTACCGTGCTAAAAATAGAACAGTCAAATATTATTAACCCTTAATAATATTTAGACTATAAAAATTATCTTATCCTCTTGGAGCACTTTAGTTTGATGCTTGGATGTGGCACATGCAGATGACAGAAGGAAATATGCTTTTCCTAGGGGTTAGTTGAGCTATTGCATGGTTGACTTCAGTTAGAACTCATGTGGCAGAGTTTGGTGGAGTTGATGAGACAGTTGGTGGAGTTGTGTTCGGTTTAACTTAGTTGAACTAGTTGTATTTAGTATAACTAACAAATACACTAGTGATGAGTGGTGTGAATTAATTATTAATTAATTCACTAATTATTAACTCATAAATCAACTAAAGAATACATCAGTTAACTGCAATGCATGGACAGTTCAGTGGAGACCAGTGTTAGAGGTGGGTGAAAGGGTGAGTCTACTATCAGCTGTGACTATAGCTGTGCATGAGATTTGCACACACATTGATTGAGATTGCCAATGAGGATTGCGCAGTACAAGCCAGTGGGATTCGAACTTGGATCTCATCATTATTCATCTTGGATTGCGCAGTAGAGGTAGGCAGACTTGTGGAGGAGATTTGAACCTGTGACTTGTTCAGATCTGAGCTAGTTTGTGTGTAACTATTGGAGATAGTACTGAGTACTTGTGAGGAGTATTGTACTATGTATTGTTACATGTTCTCTATCATTATAATATACATATAGTTGGGGGTTTTCTGATGTAATATTTCCCCATTACATACTGTGTTATATGTGTGCTTGATTATGTTTTAATGTGCGCATGCGACTGCTTCTATTTGCGCATATTGATGATCAATTGTAGAAGAGGTTATGTATTATGCATGAAGCTTAAATAGTGTGTAATCAGGATAATCTCGGTGAATAATTCATCTATTATTCAAATTTATACACTGAGGAATAATATAAACCCATCTACTACACCGGTTTTCCCACATTGGGTTTTTCCGGAGACAATTTTCCAAAAAAAATGTCTTTGTGATTGATTCTTATGCTTGTATTTTCTACTATTCTATTCTTTGCGTATACATGAGTGATTATTGCAGTAGTGCTTATTTCAAAATATACTAGAATAATTCTGTAAATAAATTATTGTAAGAATAAGTAGGAGAAATAAATCTATCACTGTAGTAGTATTTCAATATTGAAATTTTCACATGGTATCAGAGTTGAGATTGAGTAATAGGAGTGGATATTCTACAATGGAACAAAGATCAGAAATTGCTGCAAAACCATCTCAGAAGGGTTCACACAGTTCTCCAGAGAAGAGGGAAAGCATGAAAATGCAGATAGATCATGACATTTATGTTCTGGCATCCAGACTGGAAGAATAATTTGCATGTGTGTCAAGCTCTGCTTCTCCAGAGATCTGGTATATTGAAATTGGAGCTTCTTCTCATATGGCGGGAGTATGAGAATGTTTCTCAAGCTACCAAGAATATCATATGAATTTTAAAATCACCATGGGAAATAAGGAAAAATGTACCTATGTTGGAAGAGGTACCATAGTGTTTCCAATAGAAGCTGGTAATAAGCTTTGGGCCACCAATGTGCTGCATGTGCCTGGTTTGGGGATAAAATTACTCTTTGTGTCATAGATTCAAAATAAAGGTTATGAAATTTAATTCATTGGAAAAATATTGTATGTAAAACACTCGAGTTGGAAGAAGAAGGTACAAATAAAATTCAAGAGAAATAAACTCTACAAGTTACATCTTGAATCCCCAATGGTGTTGATAGGAAGCATTGATGAGAAGGATTTGAATGAACTATGGCATAGGAGAATGGGGAGCTTACACCATGGGGCTTTAAGGATACTTAAGAAGACTATCACAGGAGTTCCATAACTGGGCACCAAGCGAGATGATGTTTGCAGAGGGTGCATATTGGGGCAGTATGTTAAGACAGTGTACCATAGAAGCAATAGTAGGGCTAAGAGTGTGTCGGGCTTAATACAATCGGACATCTGCAAATCAATGTCCACTAGAGGTCTTAGTGGTGCTTAATATATTTTCACCTTTATTGATTACCATTCTAGGAAGACTTGGATCTAATTTCTGAAGACCAAGGACTAATTCTTTGATCGATTTAAGGATTTTAAAGCTCTGGTGGAGAATCTGATAGGAAAGTGGATAAAGAAACTGCGATCGTACAATGATGGAGAATACATCAATAAAGACTTCACAGAGTTCTGCGTAAGGGAAGGCATCTGAAGAGAGTGGATCGCTCCATATAATCTGGAGCAGAATGAAATTACAGAGAAAAAGAATAGAACTATTGTCAAGGTTGCAAGGGAAATGTTGCATGATCAATACATGCCAAAATTCATGTGGGCTGAAGCTTGTAATACAGTTGTCTATGTACAGAACAAAATTCCTCACAGAGCATTGGGTAAGATCACTCCAGAAAGTGTCTTCATTGGCAGGAAGCCAGAGGTGAGACACTTTAGGATCTTTGGCAGTGTGGCATACTGCCATGTACCTGAAGAGAAGAGGAAGAAAATGGATAAGACTATGGAAAAGAGATATATGGTGGGATATAAAGAGAATGTAAAGGCTTACTTCATCAACATTCCTAAGAGCAGGAAGATTGTAGTACGGCAGGATGTGAAGTTTATGGAGGAAAGGGCCTTCAGGAAATCCAGGGAGATGCCTTCTGCAATGCAGTCTGAGGAGGATCCGCTGGTCCAACCACAATGACTTGTGGAAGATAACACAAGTGCTTCTCTGATCTGAAAGGACTATATTAGTTTGTTGTGCTAAGTGTATTTTCAGTTATAAAACATGTACATATTTGTCTCCATTTGTTTGCTTAAGGAATGAGGAATTTAACCATGAAACATAGATGAATTTGTGTTTTTTAAGCATGTAAATAAGCCTAAATAACATTGAACAATAGTGTATAACAAAGAAATAACATCACACATAATATTTACACAGCGGACATGATGAAGCAGTTCACCCCTCTTGGACTACATCTGCTGGTCCAACTCCCAATGGCATGTCCCTCTTTGTCATTATGCTAAAAATTGCAAATACATATGTTTACAAGCCTCCAATGGTTGTTTTCTCTGCACCAATGGCTCCAGAATGCTCCAATTAGTTTAGGTAGACTCCTGTTTCACCCAAATTAGTCAAAAATTGACCTCCCTAGCCATTTTCCCAATGGCAGCTACAAATGCTCTATTAAATGTGGAGAACTACAGTTAAAATAGAAAAATCCACCTAATTTAAATGGTGTGCTAAAATATCGCCAGCAAAAACTGTTTGAATTTAAAGTTTACAGTTAAGGGTGGGGGTGGCCATATGCCGACCCCCCCCAATCTTCGCGATTAGATTTAAAACTACGCAACAAACATTTTGTGGTGCAGAACCATGTAGTGGAGGAGTTCCACTTAACTGTGGGAATTCCCGATGGAACCACACATGTGACATGGCTTGTTAATATCCACAGAGCTAAAGGTTCTGAAAATGTTGGTGGTAATAATTTATGTTGCGGGTTAACTGTGGTATCACGTGAACATCGTTGGGGCCGCTTAGTCCCAACCCCCAAACATTCAAACCTTAAAACTTTAAGTTTAACCAGTGAGCTTATAGGTTAAGTCACAAGTGATAGCGGAGGTGGTTTAGGTCTATGCGAGTACGCCGGAGGTCACGAGGTTAAACCCATGCGACTCCACAATAATTTTATAACACAATACAGGGGACAAGTGGCAGCCTCCAAGCTAGCCATGTGTCACCCATCCATTGGACCTCAAAACCACTCGTACAACCCTTCAACAAACCAGGAGGCACCATGTGGAAAAATATCACTAGTCTAGAGAATGGACTATTATGAGAATATTCCCCTTTCTGCTGACTGTACCTGCATGCTGACTAGGCATCCTAGTCAACCTGTCGCAAAATTTTAGTTGTTTCGGAAAACGATCAGAATGCAATATATCCCTCATATGACATCATTTTTTCGAACCGTTCACCACGCTGGAATTAGAACGATGAGATCTACCTGGTCGCTCAGGTTTGGTACAATTTCGAGCACTTTAAATTTTGAATAAAGTTCAAGATCTCCTTATTACACCTCCCCATTGGGAAGCTTTTGGACCCCAAACTACTTTTATTACTTGTTTAGTAGATGAGGGTACAACTCCCTCACCTTTGCAACTTCCATCCACTTTGCCTTACTTGGCTTGCTTCCTTTGAGACCAACTTGAAGGTAGTCGATACTTGCCCTCTTAGATGCTCTTGTCCTCCTGTCAAGGATGGTATCCTCCTTGAGCTCATCTAGAAATTCTTGCGAGAAATCTTCAATAGAAAGCAATTGAACATCACTTGATCATCGATCAAAGGGGGCTCATACAAATGTAGATTTTCAACATTGACAACTGAATACATTTGCATATATGAAGGCAAGTCAAGTTGAAATGCATTGTTACCAACTTGCTTGATGATCTTGAATAGACCATAGCGAATGGGATTGAGCTTTTTACCTTCTCCTTGCATCCTTTCTTTGCTTATGTGCAACCATACCTTATCTCCTTCTTGAAACTTGTGATCAACTCTATGTTTGTCATTCCTCTCCTTGTATTTTCTTTGACTCTTCTCAAGCTCTTCTTGAACTTGTTGATGAATAATCTAAATTTTATCAATGAAATTTCGAGCCTTGTCAATATCACTATGCCCATCAATTTCAACACCTTTCTCAAAGATGAAGTCTAATGGCGATTTTGGCAAATACCCAAAGCATGCTTCAAAAGGTGAAGTATTTGTAGAAGAGTGCTTGGCCCAAGTGTAAGCATGTTGAATGTAATGTAGTTTTTCATCCCACAACTTGGAATGTTTGCTGAAATATCCTCTCAATAGATGCACAATGGTTCTTTTCACCACCTCAGTTTGGCCATCAGTTTGCGGATGAAAAGAAGTACTATTTTTCAACTTTGTGTCCATCATATTCCAAAGATTGGACCAAAAATTCCCAATGAACCTGGAATCCCTGTCACTAACAATAGAAGTTGGAAATCAATAATGAACCCATACATGTTGAAAATAAAGTTCAATAGTTTGTTCAACAGTAATGCTTTTCTTACATGGCATAAGTATACACATTTTACTGAATCTATCCACAACTACATAAATATAATCATGTTGTTTTCTTGACATAGGTAGACCTCCAACAAAGTCCATGGAGACACTCTCCCATGGCCTTGATGGTACCGGTAGTGGTGTGTACAACCCAAGTTTCCTATTGCTAGGCTTACTTGTTGCACACATAGAACAACCTCTTATAAAACGTGACTCATTATCTATCATGTGAGGCCAATAGCAATACCTCTGTAGATGTGCCATTGCTTTTCTTACCCCAAAGTGTCCAGCAATAAGAGACGAATGAGCCGCTCTCATGACACTAAGTATCTCTCCTCGTGGTACACACAGCTTGCCCAAATGAAACAACAAATTGTTATGCATGTGATAATCATTTTCCTCAACTTGATTCCCTTCACTCAAACTAGCATACACATCTTGAAAATCAACATCATGTGCATATTTTTCTATGTAACTCTCATGTAAAATAGAATCATTTTTAAGTAAAGTAGAAGCACTTATGATTGGCCTTGAAATATTATCAACAAATTTATTGAAAATACCTTTCTTGTACCTTATAACCAATTGAAACTGTTGAAGAAATCCCATCCACCTAAAATGTCGCGATTTCTGCAATTTTGTTTGCGACTGCAAGTACTCTAAGGTTGGTGATCAGTATGTATAATCTTCCCTTTACCCATCAAGTAGTGTTTCCACTTCTTGAAACTTTGTACCAACACATAAAAATCTTATTCATATGTAGGATAATTAGTTACAACACCATTGAATTTTTCAGAATGAAAAGCGATAGGCTTACCATGCTGCAAAAGTACTGCACCCATGGCATAATCACTAGCATTGGTTTGTATCTCGAATGGTTGTCTCAAATTCGATAATGAAAGGACCGAAGCTGAATTGATATTGTATTTTAAAGCTTCAAAAGCTTGTTTCTATTTGCCTCCCCATTGGAAGCCTTTCTTCACACTTGTCACTGCATGCATAGGAGCTGCTATGGTAGAGAAGTTAGCAATAAAATTTCTCCAATACTGAGTTGCGCCTAAGAAACTTCTTACCTTGGTTACTGTTTTTGGAGTGGGCCAATTAAAAATGGCTTCCACTTTAGAAGGATGAATTCTCAACTTGCCTCCTCCTACAATGTGTCCCAAATAAACCAGAGAAGTCTTTCTGAACTCACACTTTAACGTCTTAAGAAATAATTTCTCTTTCTTCAAAACATCAAGCGCCCTTTTCATATGCAAGACATGTTCTTCTCTTGTTTTTTTGTAAATTAGTATATCATCTAAATACACAATCACAAAGTCATCAAGAAATGGACGCAAAAAATTATCCATAACATGCATGAAATTTTCCGGTGCATTACACAAACCAAATGACACAACGAACCACTCAAAGAGTCCTTGTTTGGTTTTGAATGCAGTCTTCCATATATCACTTTCTGCAATTCTTAATTAATGATATCCACATTGTAAATCTAACTTAGTGAAAAACTTTCTTCTTTCAGTTGATCAAGCAAATCATCTATTCTTGGGAGTGGGTATCGATTCATTATCGTTTTCTTGTTCAAAGCTTTGAAGTCTACACACATGCGCCAAGTCCAATCTTTCTTCGGAATCAAGACTATGGGTGAACCACATGGCGAAGTGCTTGGCCTTATGAGTCCCTTGTCCAACATTTCCTTGATTTGCCTCTTAATTTCAGCATTATCCATTATCAACATGTGATACATACCGATGTTTGGAAGAGGACAATCTTGCTGCAATTTAATCTCATGTTGAATCTCCCTTTTTGGAGGAAATCCTGTTGGCTCCTGAAACATCTCATGATGTGCATAAACTACATCATATAAATATGATTTAAAATTAGGGTCACAATCCTCAAATGATTCATGATTAACATAATCTTTAGGCTTAATCATTAGAAGAACAAAATTCTTACTTAAATTCACCAGCCTCTTTACTTGTCCAACATTTACCATTGCAATATTTGTCTTCTTGGGATGTGCTCTAACAATGTAATCCTTGCCATATTTGAATAAATGGTATTTTTTTTCATTTCGATGGAAGATCGCTTTCCTATCATACAAGTAAGGACTGCCCAAAACAATACCTGTAATATCAAGCAGAACCACATCTAATTCAATCGTGTCAACAAAATGTGCAGTTATTACAAACCGCAATATGCACTTCTTTGAAACCTGTAAATTTGAATCCTTACAAATCCACCCAAGTGGAGATGGTTTTGGATGTGGAATGGTCTCAAGATTAAGTTTCTTGACCAAGTCTTCAGATATTAAGTTTGCTTCTGACCCACTGTCAAATAGTGTGTCAATCTTGGTATGTTTGGATATAACCCTCACATGAAACAGTTCAATTCTCTCTTCTTCATTTGGAGCTTGTATGTGACAGTTTGATGTACTAGTACTGGGTTTTGTTTAAATTTCTTTCCCCTTCATGTTCTTCAATCCCATGGCTGTAATTTTATATTCATCACCTGAATCCTCTCCTAAATCATGTTGAGTTGTAGTTGCAATTTTATGTTTTCCTTTGTTGTTTTGATGTTTGGGCCTCTTTTTAGGATGTAATTTCCAACAATTTTTTTCATCATGGCCTTCTCTTGAACAATGTTTATAGACCACTTTTTCTCCCTCTTTCTTGACAGATGCATTCTTTTTTCCCTTACCTTTTGAGTTCTTCTCTTTGTTTTTCCCCTTAAAAGGTTTCTTCCTACCCTCATCAATAATGTTTTTCCCTCTAGCTTCTAGATGTGTGGCCTGAACACAAACTTCATCTATACTTGTAGGGTTAAACACGAGGATAGCATGTTTTAGGTAGCTATGTAAGCCTCCTATGTACTTGAGAAAAGTATCTTGGATCTGCAAATCTACCCCTAATAAGAGAGCTCTTCTCCTTAATTCTTGGTTGTATTCTTGCACATTTTGTCCTTTCAATTGTCTAAAATTTTGCGAGTTCATTATGGATTTCTGCATATGAGATAATGGATACTGTTATTTTATCACAGTAATGAAATCAGTCCATGATAGGATAATCTTACCATGCTTCTTGATCTCCTCCTTTGTCTTGGATTTCCACCAAACAAGTGTTGCACATTCCATTCTCAATGAAGCTAGTTGGATTTTGGTATCATCATCATGAAGGTTCTGAATTCTCAAGTAGACCTCCAATTGCCTAATCCAGTTATCAAGATTTTCTGCATTGACTTCACCATTAAACATTGGCAATTCAAACTTAACATCAAGTTTTAGAAAAGGACTTTTACCAGTGTTCTTTTAATTGTGTGGCTGATGTACTGAAGATGAAGTAGATGATGATGATGAGGGTGATGATGGTGACTTTTCACTGCCTCCATTTCCTCCATTGCCCTTCTTTGATTTATCTTCATCATTTTGACCTCTCGATGATCCCTTTCATTCCTTGTGAAGTTTGGATCCTTCTCCTTCTAGTCTCTCATTCCTTTCTTGATAAATGACTCTCACCATCTCAGTCATGTTAAGGAATGCTTTCCTAAAAAATCTTTCTTCTTCTTTGGGATCCACCTCTTCATGGATTTATTCTTCCTCTAGAGGCATGCTTAATGCTACTTCTACTTCTTTTGGAGGTGAACTAGGTGGTGGAGAATGTGGTAATCTTTCCCCCTTTGTTGTGGCTCACTTTGAGACTCTCTTGCTTCCACCAATTTGCCTTCTCCTCTCTTAAGCTTGAGCCTAGTAAGCATGTGAACACTTGCAAACAGTTAAACAAATATTTTCACACAAAATACCAGAGAATAAACTCTAGCTCTAATACCAACCTGATCTGAAAGGACTATAATAGTTTTCTATGCTAAGTGTATTTTCAGTTATAAAACATGTACATATTTGTCTCCATTTGTTTGCTTAAGGAATGAGGATTTTAACCATGAAACATAGATGAATTTGTGAGTTTTAAGCATGTAAATAAGCCTAAATAACACTGAACAATAGTGTATAATAGAAAGATAACATCACACATAAGATTTACACAGCAACCATGATGAAGCAGTTCACCCCTCCTGGGCTACATATGCTGGTCTAGCTCCCAATGGCATGTCCCTCTTTGTCATTATGCTCAAAATTGTAAATACATATGTTTACAAGCCTCTAATGGCTGTTTTATTTGCACCAATGGCTTTAGAATGCTCCAATTAGTCTAGGTAGACTCTTGTTTCACTCAAATTGGTCGAAAATTGACCTCCCTAGCCATTTTCCCAGTGACAGCTACAAATGCTCCACTAAATGTGGAGAACTACAGTTTAACTGTAGTTAAAATAGAAAAATCTGCCTAATTTAAATGGTGTGCTAAAATCCTGCTAGCAGAAACCATTTGAATTTAAAGTTTACGGTTAAGGGCGGGGGTGGCCACATGCCGACCCCCCCAAACTTCGCGGTTAAATTTAAAACTCCGCAACAAACATTTTGTGGTGTGGAACCATGTAGTGGAGGAGTTCCACTTAACTGTCGCCATTCCTGACGGAACCGTACATGTGACATGGCTTGTTAATAGTCGCGGAGCTAACGGTTCTGAAACTTTCAGCGGTAATAATTTATGCTGTGGGTTAATTGTGGTATCATGTGAACACCGTTGGGGCCGCCGACGAGTTGGGAAAACCGACGAGTTGCGACCACCGATGGTCCCCACCCAAACATTCAAACCTTGAAACACTAAGTTTAACCAATGAGATTATAGGTTATTTCATAAGTGATAGCAGAGGTGGTTGAGGTCTACACGGGCGCGCCAGAGGTCACTGGGTCGAACACCCTGGACTCCACAATAATTTTATAACACAATATAGGTGACATGTGGCAGCCTCCGGGCTGGCCACGTGTCACCCATCCATTGGATCTCAAAACCACTCGTACAACCCTTCAATAACCCAAGAGGCGCCACGTGGCAAAATATCACTGGTCTAGAGAATGGAATATTCTGAGACTATTCCCCTTTTTGTTGACTGTACCTACATGCTAACTGGGCATCCTAGTCACCCCTGTCAGAAAATTTTAATAGTTTGGGAAATCGATCAGAACATGATATCTCCCTCATACGACATCATTTTTTAGAATCGTTCGTGGCACCAGAATCAGAACGACGAGATCTACCTGGTCGCTCAGGTTCTGTACAATTTTGAGCAAAAGTCATGATCTCTTGATCATTCTCCTAGGCATGAGGATCCAAGGGATCCAATTGGTGAGATCGATGCATTAAAATTGTATCATTAGTTGGAGCAATTAGAATTTTATTTCAACATTAAACATATCAACAAGGAACAAAAAATATCATTTTCCATACTGGAGTTAAAGGGACATGCTTTAACTTGGTGGGGAGCCATACATAAACACTTAGGTCGGAAGATTATTTATTACTAACTAGGTGTAAGGACTGTAAAACCCTCATTAAGTCCTAATTTTAACCTATCGAGTAGGTATAGGACCAATGGATCTCACAACACTACTTCAGGTAGAGGTAGGGCAGAGTGTACACAACTAGGTATAGAAATATGGTCATCAGGTTGGGTATCTCTCCAAGAACCCATATGTAATCCGCAAGTATCTCAGGGGTCGACATGACCATCTATGAAATAAAATGATGTTTTTCAAGATAAGGAAGATGAATGAATTATGTGTATATGCATAACATCTGGAAGTCATACACCATAAGAAAGGGAACCCAAGCAATTCCAAGCAAGAAGAGCACTAGGAAGCTTCCAAGGAAGGGAAGAAAAAGTGGAATGGGGTAAAGGATAAGAAGATAATAGCCAATGCACATCAATTCAAGGATCCTATTAACCATTGTAATAATTGCAACATTGATGGTAACACTAAGGAAGATGGTCACACTAAGGAAAATTTTTGGAAACTACATCCAACTTTTAAATTAAATAATTATATCAAGGTTACAAAGAAAATGAATCTTCTAGCCACAAATTCAAGCATTCACGTCAAAATTAGCTTTGATTTGGATCATAATATTTTCTACACATGAGTGTTAAAGGAGGTGAATATGAGTAGCCTTCATCACCAAGAAGAGAAGGAGACGACCAAACTATTCCACATGAAGGTCGAGGTCAATAATACCAAGATAGATGCTCCTTTTTACTCTGATTCACAAGTCAATATCATAGTAGAAAATTTATTCAACAAGCTTGAATTATAATTTCACAAGCATCATATCCCATATCCATAGGATGGGACAACAAGGATGCATGGATCAATACAATAAAATAGTGCAAAGATTAAATTTTTTGTAAGTGTTGGTTTTAGTAATGAAGTGGAATTGGACATAATACCACTTGATGTATGTAGAGTAATGTTTGGAAGTCCCGTCGTGTATATGATAGATGCAATCATAATGGGGAGAGCCAACCAACATAACCTCATTAAGGATGAAAATTCCCTCATCATGAACATGCATAAATGAAATTCAAAGATTTTATTGTTAAATTCCAACCAAACCAAGAAGTTGATTAGTTCTAGTGAGATATATGGTTTACTTTTCTTAAGAGAAAACTAGTCTGATGGTCAGTCAAAAAGAGAAAAGACAACCATACAGGGCTGTAATAAAGAGAAGCATTATTTGGAGGAGTTGCAATAAACATATAGAGGAGTTTTCTAGGTGCTTAAAGAAATACCACCCAAGAGTAAATTGGAGCATGAAATAAAAATATTGACAAAATCTTCATTGTTGAAAATTGATCTATATAAACAGTTTGTTCTAGAAGAAAATAAAGTGAAGAAGCGGTTGCATTAGCTATTGGAGTAGGGTTTGATTCAACCAAGAATCTCACCTTGTGGGCCATCCATCATAATTTTACCAAAGAAGGATGAGACTAGTGAATGTGCATTGATTAGATAGCATTAAACAAGATTACAATCAAGAATACATACCCTCTACCTAAAATCAGTGATCTATTAGATCAGTTGCAACATGTAAAATAATTCACCAAGTTGGATCTAAAATCAAGATACCACTAGATTTGAGTCAAATAAGAAGACACTTTTAAGACAAACTTCAAAACTAGGAAAGGTTTGTGGCAATGGTTGGTCATGTCATTCGGTTTATGCAATACACCATTTACATGAAGATTAACAAATTATGAATATGCCCATATCTAGTTTCATTTTTTATAGCTTATTTGAATGATAAGATAGTTTATAGTGCTACCTGGGAGGAACATATACCACATATTATATAGGAACTATAATTGATAAAAACAATCAAATTATTCATATGCCTTCTCCATCATTCTAAATTCAAAAATATTTTATAGGCCATTGTAGAAGCTAAAAAGGGGTCTTGAAAATCATTATTTGAATCAATATATAACATTAATTAGAATAAATTATCTCATTGCAAGCTTGGTGGTACCCACAGACTCATTAACATTATGCATAGTTACTTGGACAAAGTGAAACCTCAAATATAATGAGTATATGTCATTTTTCTTTCAAATGATTTATGAATACTAGGTATTTTGTTTTTTGTAATCTAGTGTGTTATAGGCCATTTTGTTGCATCTGGTCAATACACGTTCAAATGGGATCATTCACATCCTTTGAACACTTTGTCTTCATCCCTACATAAAGCCTAAGTATGACTCTCATGAAACCTTTAGTTTCTGCCTTTGACTGCTTCATTTAAGTGATTTTTAGGCCCATCGTACCCTTTCCCTTTAGATACCAACATTCACCTTTAGGTTGGCCCTCTATGGACTTGCAATGATCACCAACAGGTTGCCCCTTGCTAGGGGTGCGTTGATTCTAAAAATTCGGAAAAAAATAAAATAATCTCGAAGCTTCCTCTTCCAGAAGCTTCCAAGAGTTGTTATAACTATTTACCTTGGATGAAAGTCTTGAATCCTATCCTATCCTACCTTGGATATTTCACCCATTATCCCTTGAGTTCATCCTCCCATCAAGAATAGATCTCAATCCTATATTGGTAAATGGATGATAACTCTTAACTTACCATCCTCTCCTATATATATACTGTCATCCACAAGCTAGGGGTTCGATTTTGGAGATAGATTCTACCCTCATGTTGTTGTTGTGAGAGTCATTATTCCATGCATTAGGGTGACATGGAGGTACACTTTGTGGCAAGGAAGGACAAGCCAACTTGGAAAATATCTTCTACAAGATCAAATCCTATATTTGGTTGTAAATCTCTCCATTTATATTAATACAAAGAGTTCATTGTTTTCCTATATGTGATGTTATGATTTAATGTATTTAAATGCAATTTTGATCCATTCAATAAAGTGATTAGATGATGCTACATAAATGTCATAGATCATTGGCTTGTATAGTGATCAAAGCTAGGATTTGAGCGTACAATCCAAGAGAGGAGTGAAGAATATGACAGATTCTAGGTAGGCTTCATCTCATTGTCTATTTATTTTTAGGAAAACAATATATTCTTTGCTTTAGGTTGTTTTAGACTAGGCCATCAAGTCTAGGGAAGATACTTCTGTCTGTAGTCATAGATTCTACATAAAAAATTGGTAACTCCACTGGGGAACGATGTATTCACTTGGTTGTTTCCTTGTCCTTAGTGCTTGTTCTACCTCTTATTCAACCTTCACTGTCTTATTCAATCAAGAACATATCTAGGAATACCCTTTCCTTGAGTTTCAGTTGTAATTTTTGTGTCAGAACCTTGCATCCCCTGATCAATGCTCCATCTGGTATAGAGACAGAGAGTTTCAATGCTGCTGAGCTTTCTCCGTGTCTTCATTGAATAGCACTGGTGCCCCTTCAGCACCTACATTGGCCCCTGTTCATGCAAAATTTTTCTTTTATTTTGATTTTCTCTCTTTCCAAATTTGTTCCAGCTGTCCTTCCTTGATTCTTAAGTGTCTTATGGTCTATTAGAAGCCTCCGTTTGGTTTGATTTTGGTTTTGAGTTCATTTGATGATGATTTGATTATATTTTCCTTTGTTCTTATCAATAGGTCATTAGCGAACTGATTTGTTTGATCATTGAGTGCTTGAATGAATTGGTGATTTAGTCAACATTTTGAAAAGTTTGTTTTTATTAGTGATTAGACATGCATCTTAGTTTTCATCATATTTGAAAACTAAGTGGAATTAAAAATATTTCTTTTTTCGCGTTGCATCTAGGGTTTTTTGTGTGAAATTTCAATTCCCTAGTGTGAAATTGTGTTTTTTTTTTCTAAATTGTGTACGAGTGTTAATCATCTCTAAGTGACATCAGCTTTTTTTATAAGATTTTGCTTCATTCTTTCTTTCTTCTTGTCAATTCGGGTTTGTATGCATAGATTGATTGTTGAATTTGAAAAGTAATTTTTAAATTATAGTTAAAGTCTATGTGGTTTCTTTTCGTGAGCGATCAAGTTGCATTCATATGTTTCTTTCCATTTCAAACATTAAAAGAAAAGAAAAGAAAAACAATTGTTTACATTGCATATATTTCTTTGATTTTGATAGGAATAGTGAATTTGAGTAGATCGATTGTTGCATTACTTGTTTGTTTCATTCATTATTTATTTCTTCTTCCCCTACTTATTTAGGCCTTTCATTGTTCAAAGGAAATGAAAAGTGTTATTTTGTCATATTAGTTGCATCAATGGTGTGTTTATGTGACATTGAGTTTTGAGCCTTGAAATTGAAACCTAATTGAAGATATAATCTAAAATTCACTTCAATTAATGTAAGGAGCATTTGGAACTTAAAAAAACATCTAAAGGTTTAGGTTAGAGACATGTTCTGACGTCGTTAAACGTAGGAGTTGTTTTTTTTCCAGTGTTTCATTCTAGGGGTGATATCTCATTCCACGTATGTAAGTGTATCAGATCATTCTCTGCATACCTTCGGGTATATTGGATGGCACTCCACGCATGATAATTATATGGGAACGCTCTCATTAAATAATTACACATTAGACAACACTACCACAGACTGCACTTCCACGTACCATCGAGTATATTTTGGAAGTCTACCATAGGTTTCTATACATGCCTTAGGTAACCAAGTCGGTTGCTTTGTACATTGTGATATACCGAACATAACATTCAGGGAGATTTCATGCACGCACGTTAAGCCATTGGTTCTCTAAGGTGTATATTGTAGTTCACGATTACTTGGTAAACCCTTTTTCCTAGTTACCCATGTTTTGTTTTATTTTGTGTCTTTAATTTCTAAAATCAATTAATTGACCGCATAATAACATCCTCACCGTGGAACCACTCCTTAGTATATCTTAGGTTGAGACTAATGGCAATAGTTCCCGAGTCTACCAATTAAGGAAACCCCTCTAATAGGAATCCTAGTCCCTTTCCTTCTTTTGGAAATATTGGTGCTCCTTATATGGAAAAGTTATCCCTTCCCAGATTTATCATTGGTTTTCTAGTTTGGTTTTTTTTGACCCCTATGGTTTTGAATGTCCAAAATTCTACTCAACCAAGTTCTCCTCCACTTAGAAAACACCAAATTCAATTTGATCTTAAAGTTGACCCTTTGACTTCTTCACTTGTTTTTATTCATCTCTTTCTTCCTCCTCGCCTGGTGAAATTCTTGATTCTAGTAACCAGGAAGCTAAGAAGAATAACAAGAGGATGAATAAGAAGAAGCGAAATAAGTAGGGGGGGAACAAATAAACCATTGCTACCCATACAACTAGTATGGAGAAACCTTCCAAACAGTCCCACAAAGTTAAAATCCATTGCATGTTATGTAAGAGTGATCACCTTGTAAGAGATTGTCCTAGTATTCCAAAGGTATTATAAGTGTGGTCTATAGGCTCACATCGCCCTGGTCATTAGCCTTTGGAGATCATGATGGTGAAAAAATATCACCTAGCGATAATAATGTCCATGGAAAAAAGGGTAAAGTCAAGTTTCCATGTAGGTTATGTGAAGGAAATCATCCTATCCACCTTTTTCCTTATATGGATGAAGCTTCAATAGTGTAGGAAAAAATTACAAATTCTTAGCCACGACTTCTGATTGGTTACCAGAAGCTTTCTCCCAATCCTCCACTAGTTGATGAAGTGATTGATCATAATACAAATCCAATCAATCCCACTCTAACATGAATCCCATGAGTTTGTTCCCGACCCATCATTGGTTGATAAAATGGTTGAATTGATTCCACATTTAGTTGATTGTAATTTTATCGTAGAGATTCAAGATCACACTACTCAGGTTCTTCTTGGTTCTTCTGATTCTACCATACAAGGGTGCATTTCTCCCATTCCTACGAAACCCCCTCCAAGAAAATAATCTATTGTATTTGATTGGAGTCAATTGAAAAAACCTCATCTCCCTTCTCGCATTCCTTTTAAGATCATGGTAAAGACTTATGATAAGAACATCCATCACACTGTTATAGATGAGGGAGCTTCTATTAGTATTCTATCCTCCACTACTTGTAAAGCTTTGGGTTCCCCACAACTTGTTTCCACCACTTCAAATCTGTTATATTTTAACAGAATAACCAATCAACCCTTAGGGATCCTTCCTTAGTTTCTTGTTACCTTGGGAGGAAAAATTGTATGTGTCGATGTTATGGTTGGCATGGGCCCTTTGGAATTAAATTTTCTCCTGGGGAGAGACTATGTTATACTATGAATGTTGTTGTGTCCACACTCTTTCAAGTGATGTGCTTCCCACATGATGGAGGGATTGTGACTATCGATCGACTTTCATTTGTTGGTTTTGATTTGACTGTCAATCATCCTACTTCCCTAAGCACTCCAAATATGAAAGTGGTATCTTCACCGCCACAGTTTAATTATGTGGAAACATATCACATTCACATACCTACTAATGAAGATGAGCCTTTCAATGTATGCTCAACCTATTTCGACCTAGATCTAGTAGGTTGTATGGTGCATCATTTACTAGGGGAAATTGGGGCTTGATCTTTCCATTGGATCCTTTGATATGTATCCCATCCAGAGCATCGTTCTTCCATATGATGAGAACCGATTGGAATCCATGGCCACTTGGAGACATTTAGCAGAGTTCATTGTCTTGTGTCAAGCTCGTTAAAAAATGAAACAAGATCCTCAGAGAAAATTTCCTTTTCTTGTGTCAAGTTCCTTAAAAAATGAAACAAGGTTTTTCGAGCAAAGTTCCTTTTCTTGTGTCAAGTTTTCTAAAAAATGAAACAAGATACCTTGAGCACAATTATTTTCCTGTGTCAACCTCATTAAAAAATGAAACATATCCCCTTCCAATTCGATTCTTTGATTAGATCTCGTAAATTCCCAGTCGAGTCTTTCACTTGATCTCATAAATGGACCTTCATTCCATCCGTCTGTTAGTAACCAGTAGTCTACGTAGGTGCATGAAATGAAGTTTGGGGGGAATGTACCTCGAATTGAGTCATTATGTTAGGGGCATGCAAACTTATTTCAAGCATAGTTTTTCTCCATTTCAAGCTTGTATAAAAATGAAACCAATTTCAAGCACAATTTCCCATGTTTCAAGCTTATGTAAAATGAAACCATTCTCATCCTATCCCACGTGATTTCCATTTTTATCAACCTATTTTTTCAAAATGAGCCTTGGTTTTTCATTCCATCATAGTGACCATATGCTTGGCCAATCATACACTTTCACTTGGTCGTTTTACCTTTTCTTGAGGAACCACTGTAATGAGTGGTCTTATTAGTTAGCCTCTTAATCTCTACATTTTTTGAGCAGTTCCATCATGATTGAGCACTTCCATCATGATTGAAACCATTTTCTATCCTTTTATACCAGTTGTTCCTCCAAAAGGTGTCCTCTTTCAGCTCTTTTCAGACTCCTTAAACATGAAAATATTTCTGAGCACTTTTCTTTTCAAAATCATTAAAGTAAATGAAAAGATGTATACTCAGTATAAGTTTAACTCTTTTCCAAACTGAGATAAACTATTTATGAAAAAGGAATATCTTAGTCGATCATGGCTAAGAGGTTCTCTTGGATATTGTTTTCTACCTTTTCGAACTCAAGGGAATATCTATGAAAATGATCCTTTGGAGTTTTCTTTTTTACCTCTTTTTCAAGCTCTCTAAACATGAAAAAGATGTCGATTCTTACCTTCGTTGGAATTGTAAAAACATCAAAAAGTGATGGACTTGTCGATGATGACGAGACTGAGCCATTCCTTCTTAGGGTTCGTTAAACATACTTGGAGGGATTCATTTGAAGGATAAAATTACATATAAAAAATAATGATTATCCTCCTCAATATTGTTAAATACATAGGTACTGACCAATATGGTTGGGGAAATTGGGAAAATAGGGTACTCGACTTGTTAATGAAAGCGAGTCTCTCTTGAACATGTCACTCTTCCACTTCATCATTGTGGTTTTTGGGTTGGGAAATATGCTTGCCTTTTGGTTCACCACACCTTTTCAAAGCCTCGATTTTCGGTTTGGGTCAATGTTTCCAAATCCATTCAGTGTCGCCGATATGTTCAAGAGAATTCATTCAATCAATATATGCTACAATAATCTTAAGCCTTAATTCCATGTCTACCATTCTTGGTACAGTTCCATATCAACATCATTCTATCTCAAATCATGATACCCATTTCATGTTGTTGTTGGGGGATAAATCAAGGCCCTCCTGCAACGGGTCGCTTCCTGTGGACATCAACTCATTATCTAGCAAGTTAACTTAGAAACATCCCTTTGGTACCTTGGTGCTTACATACATCAATGGTAATTTTCCTTGTTCTCAGCAACACTTTTGCGTCAATGGCCTTCAACTGAAAGGTTCTATGTGGTGTTCGAATTTAACTAAATCATTGACACTATATGGATTGTACTGTGGTACCTTGAGATCCATTAACATCATTAATGATTTTTCGCACATCTGTTAATGATGTACATCACTGGTTGGTAATAAGACAGTGTCTATGATGTTAGAATCCAACTCATTGATTCACATGGTTATACTTTTACATTGGACGATCTTTTGAACGAGATAGAACACCTCAGATCTAGTTTCATCCATCTGGGTTATAATTTCAGGATTAATATAATATCACAAAGTATGATGGCTATGATTATACAGACAATCATCTAGTCATGGATCCACCCTTTTTCATTATTTGACATGTATTTTGATCATTGCACATGTAATGTTAGCTTATATGCTGAGTATGGGTAGGGCCTCCCTTAATAGAGATGTCATGATGTAAATGTATTGTAATAAACGATGACATCATTGGTTGTTCTTGATAGGTCATTTTGTCGCATATGGTCAATAAGCCTTAAAACATGATCATTTACATCCTTTGAACACATTTTCTTCATCCCTAGACAAAGCCCTAAGTATTAATCTCATGAATCCATGAATTTATGACTTTGATTGCTTCATTTAAGTGATTTTTAGGCCCAATGCACCCTATCCCTTTAGAGACCAACGTTCACCAGCAGGTTGTCCCTCTTTGGACCTGCGTTGATCACCAATAGGTTTCCCCTTGCTGGGGGTTTGTTGATTGTATAATTTTGGTAAAAATAAAAATAATCCCGAAGCTTCTAGGAGTTGTTATAAATATTTACTTTGGATGAAAGTCTTGAATCCTATCCTATCCTACCTTGGAGATTTCACCTCTTATCTCTTGAGTTCATCCTCCCATCAAGAGTGGATCTCAAGCCTAGATTGGTAAATGGATAATAAATCTTAAATTACCATCATATCCTATATATTTGCTTCCATCCACAAGCTAGGGGTTTGCTTTTGGAGATATATTATACCTTCATGTTGTTTTTGTGAGAGTCATTATTCCATGCATTAGGGTGACATAGAGGTACACTTTGTGGTAAGGAAGGACAAGTCAACTTGGAGGAGCTCCTCTACAATATCAACTCCTATATTTGGTTGTAACTCTCTCCATTTCTATTACTACAAAGAGTTCATGTTTTCCTATATGTGATGTTATGATTTCATGCATTTCGATTCCATGTTGATCCATTGAATAAAAAGTGATTAGATGATGCTACATAGATGTCATAGATCATTGGATTGTGTTGTTTGATTGTGTAGATTCTAATTATAGCAATCAGAGCTAGGATTGGAGCGTACAAGCCAAGAGAGGAGCGAAGAATTTGACATATTCTAGGTAGGCTTCATCCCATTATATATTTACTTTAAGGAAAACATTATATTATTTTCTTTATGTTGTTCTAGACTAGGACATCAAGTCTAGGGAATATATTTCATTCCACAGTCATATATTCTGCATAACATGGTGTATCCTTTCATTAATCAGACAAAGTTACAAATAGTCAGGATTTACAAAAGAGGGAAAAAATACAGGAGATTCTTCATATCAAGCTTGGTTGAGGCTAGCAAGCTACCTACTAATAAAAAATAATTAGAAACTAACTATGACAATCATTTGAAATTGCAGAAGTGTCCTCAGACACACAAATTTATTGATCAAGCAAAAAGATTACAGGGCAAATTACAGGAGTTTACACACATAAACTCACTCTCACATTCTCTCATTACACATTACAATGAAAATAGGAAACTAACCTATTTATAAGCTCTATGCTCTAACTTAATCTAGTTATGGATCACTTGGAAAATAAACAAGTGTCCATTTACAATAAATGAGCTTCTAACCAAACTACTAACTTTTCTCCTAACTTAGAGCCTAGGAAACGACTCTTTTCTAGAGTCCTAATTTTTAATAAAAAATTTCTATTTCTAAGTATCTCACAAATTTATTAAATATTCTAGAATAATAATTATTAATTTAATATCTTAAATTAATAATTATTTTATTCAAATAATATAACCTATGATAAAAATTATTTTTGGATCATCTAACATTCCCCCCTATGATCCAAAGATACATTACAACAAATACCAAGTTCATCCCTAAACTTATTAAACTTTATTCTACCAAGAGGTTTTGTGAAAATGTCAGAGGTCTGATCTTCTAAAGGGAAAAACACTGGCTTGATGACGTCCTTTGCAATGAGAGATCTGATATGATGATACTTGGTGTCCACATGCTTTGTCTTTGAATGAAAAACTAGATTCTTGGAAAGCTTTATTTCTGATTGATTGTCGATGAATAATGAAGTAGCTTCTGCTGGAGGAATCCCCAAGTCCTGTAAACTCGACGTAACCAAAAAATCTCACATGCTACTTCCCATGCTGAAATGTACTCTGCTTCTGCTGAAGAAGTGGCCACTGTACTTTGCTTCTTGCAACTCCAGGAAACTGCAGCTGACTCCATGTTCATTAAGTAACCTGAGGTTGATGCCCTGTCATCAATACTGCCAGCAAAGTCAGCATCTGAAAATCCACCAAGTACAAAATTTTTAGTCTTTTTGTAAAGAAGACCAAAATCTTTTGTTCCTTGGATATATCGAAGAAATATTTTGGCTGCATTCCAGTGGATGTCTAATGGTTCTTGCATAAAACGTGAAAGAATACTGACTGCATAAGATAGATCAGGACGAGTGGTTGTCAAATAAATCAAGCTGCCAATCAATTGTCTGTAAGTCGTGCTGTCCACTCTTTCCCCCCCTTCAAATTTTGAAAGTTTTAAGTTTTGTTCCATAGGGGTAAGGACAGGCTTACAATCCTGCATTCCAAATCGCTGAAGAATTTCTGCTGCATATTTACTCTGGGAAATGAAGATCTGATGTGAACGTTGGAATACTTCAACTCCAAGATAGTAGTGAAGTAGTCCCAAATCTTTCATCTTAAAAACTGCATGTAACTCCTTTTTCACCTGTTCAATGTAATCATCATTGTTGCCTGTAATGATCAAATCATCAACATACATAATGAGAATGACCAGATATTTTCCATGTTGGCGCACATACAAAGTATCATCAGATTCACTGCGATGAAAACCAACTTTGCGAAGGTATTCATCCAATTTGGCATACCAAGCGCGGGGAGCTTGTTTTAATCCATATAAAGCCTTGATTAATTTGCAGACTTTATATTATTTCCCTTCAACTTCAAACCCTGGTGGTTGTGTCATGTATACATCTTCCTGTAAGTCCCCGTTGAGAAAAGTGCTTTTGACATCCATTTGATGAACTTTCCACCCTTTCTGAGCTGCTAAGGAAAGTGTGAGGCGGATGGTGTTCCATTTGGCTGTGGGAGCAAAGGTCTCCTCATAATTGATCCCTTCCTGCTACACAAAACCTTTAGCAACAAGGCATGCTTTATACTTGTCAATATCACCATTTTTCTTGTACTTAATTCGATAAACCCATTTGCATCCAATAGGTTTAACATGCTGAGGACAATCAACAAGTTGCCAAGTGTTGTTGTCTTGAACTGCCTGATATTCATCAACCATTGCTTGTTTCCATGCTTTATGTTTTACGGCCTTTTGAAAAGAATAAGGTTCAGTAAAATCATTTGCTATTAATGAAAAATTTCCTTCATTTCGTTTTGATGCCCTTGTTCTTGTTTTGTTTTGTTCATTAGGCCTTACATCTTTCAAGAGTTGAACTGCCCATTTTGGAAGTTGTTGCTCGCTTGTTTGAGGTTCTGAGAAGTCTCCATCATTGTATAGGGGATTAATGTAAACTGATGTTTGTCGTTTAGGTGGTGAATCTGGAGAATCACTGTCAGAAGACCTGCTGCTGATTGGAGACGCTGATGAACTGCTAGAAGACCCAAATGATTTTGTTGAAGTAGATGGACTGGATGACTCATCTTCAGAGGAAGGAAAATCAAGTTCATACCAATTTGGTGAAGTTGGTTGACTTTGCATATTTCCTTTCCTTTAACTGCCTTTAGTTTCTAACTTGTGAAGAAGACTTTCAATTTCTTCAGCACTCTTACTCTCTGTTTCATCAAAAATGACATCCCTTCTCACAATAAATTTTCCATTGGTCAAAAGACGATATCCTTTATTTTCATCTGAATAGCCAATCATGGTGCATTTTAAACTTCTTGAATCAAGCTTAGTTCTCTTTTCTTTGGGAACTAAGGCATAACAGATGGATCCAAAAACTTGAAGATGTTTAACTTTAGGTTTGAAACCAAACCAAGCTTCATAAGGGGTGATTCCTTCTAACGAAGCAGTTGGAGATCTGTTTCTTAGATAGACAACTGTATGGATTGCTTTTGCCCAATATGTTGGACTTAACCCTTTGAAAGTTAACATGGATCTCACCATGCCTAACAATGTGCGATTCATCCTTTCTACGACTCCATTTTTCTGTAGAGTGTAAACATTTGTAAGATGCCTTCTGATGCCATTTTCATTGCAATAAGTTTTGAATTCATTTGAGTTGAATTCTCCCCCATTATCTGTCCTGAGAGTACCTATCTTTTCTTTGGCTTCATTTTCAACAAGTTGTCGAAAATTTTTAAATTTCTCAAATGCTTCTGACTTGTTTTTCAAAAAGTAAACCCAAGTCATTCTACTGAAATCATCAATAAATAGCAAGAAATATTTGCAACCACCTAATGAACTTTGTAGTGGACCACACACATCACTGTGAACTAGTTGCAGCAGCCTGTTTGCGCGCCATGTACTTGTTGGAAAACTTTCTCGACTCTGTTTGCCATAAATGCAGGCTTCACATTTTTCATTTTCCTTATTGAAAGTTGGAAGCCCTTTAACCATCCCTTGTTTCTGCAATTGAGAAAGACTATCAAAATTCGAATGTCCATATCTTACATGCCATAATCTTATAGGTGAAATTCTTGTAGAAACTGCCCCTGCAAAATCAGAATGCCTTGGAATAATTGTCCCTTTCATCCTTAACAGTTTTCCGTCTTCATATCCTGTCATCACTGTTTGGAAGTTATGTTTAACTGAATTAATCTTAACTAAGCCATCTTCCATAATTATTTGATGTCCAGCTTGTCGAATCATGACCAAAGACAACAAATTTTTCTTAAAGGTGGGAACACACCACACATTGGAAATCAATTTTTCTCCAATGTCAGGGAGAAAAACTTTGACTGCACCTTTTCCATAAGGCGTATGTTTTGTATCATCTACTAGAAAGATGGAGTTAAGATGGCACTCTTGAAAATTCCAAAATAAATCTTGTCTACAGGTCATGTGCTAAGTTGCTCCTGAATCCAAAATCCAAGCATCTTCATAATCACTCTTAACATAAGAGGAAAGTTGGATTGCTGGTGAAGAAGTGAAGACATATTCTAAGTCATTATCATCTTGATCTTGATCATTTGCAAACTGTGTTGAAGGATGTTGAAAATTAGAAATTTTATTGATAGATGTGCGAAAATCTGAAGCATAGTGACCAACTCTGTTACATCGCCTGCAAACAATTTGTCTTAAATCAGTGCCTCTTCCTTGAGACTGTCCTCGACCTCTGCTTTGTCCTCTGTTTTGAGATTGTCCTCTTCCTGATTTCTGTCCCGTGCCTTGCTGAGATCCTCTGTTTTGATTGTTGCCTCTGCCTTGAGAATTATTTCTGCTTGAATTGGAGCCTCTGTTGGAGTTGTTTCCTTTGTGTTGACTGTGACCACGACCTTGCGCTACTTGATTTTGATTAAAATTACCTTTTCCTTTGTTTTTGGAATTGTCAGCTGGGGAGTTGCTAGTACTGGCTTATGTGAGAAAAACATCTTCACCAAATTTCTTTTTCTTCCCAAAGTTTTATCATGTTGAGTCAACATTTCACAGAGCTCATCAAAATTTAGCTTTTCTAACTTTCCAGTGAGCTGTAAAGTTTCTAAAAAATGTGTGTAGGAAGGAGGAAGCCTAGCAATTAAAATTGTGACCATAAAACTATCATCAATTGCTTGAAAACCAGCATTAACAATTTCCTGCTTAATATTCTTAAGTCTGGAGATGTATTCAAGAATATCTCCTTCTTCAATCAATTTTTGATGCAACAATTTTAATTGTAGGTCAAATCTTTTTGATTGAGGCTGAGTATCAAACAACTCTTTAAAATTTCTCAAAGCAGACCAAGCATCTTTAGCATTTTCGATATGGACATACATTTCGTCATTGACAGAGGATTTAATGAGAGCTAATGATTTGGCATTTTTAACTTCCCATTTTGCTAGCGCAACTGCATCTATAGGTTTATTTGGCTATACATTTCCATCACAAATATGATGCCATAGTTCATTATAAACAAGAGTGCTTTCGATGAGGCGTTGCCATGTTTTGTAAGATTTTGAGCTGTTACACAGTAATTTGTCACCGTCCTTACCATTCCCCGTCCCGCACAATGGAGGACCCATTTCGTGACCTGTGAACTTTGTCATGCCTTGAAAATATCATCAATGCATCCCTCTAAGCATGAGCTTTATTTTCCCTTGAGACATCTCCTTGCAAAAGTCATAAAAAAACATCCCTTTTGGCATTGGCGCGGGCAAGCAGTTCAGTACCCGCGCCAATGGGGAAATCAATGCAAAGAGGTCGCGCCACCTGGCGCTCTGTCATAGAGCCGTAGTCGCGCCACCCAATTTGGGAGTTGTTTTTTAAATATGGATGGCGGAAGTTGAGTTCTAACGAATTCACAAACCATCACCTATCTTGAGTTGGGAGGTTGGCTGCGGGAGTTCTATGGAGGGAAGTGGTTTTTCCACCTCCCATGGAACCTTCCTTGTTGATAGGGCCAATCCCATAATAATAGGGATCCCAACTCCTCCTTCTCCATCTATAAAAGCTTGCTCAAATCAATGGCAAGCTAGTCTTGAAGTGCCTAAGCTCTGAATCTCCATATTCCCAAGAGCCTTTGTGTTGTAAAGCACCCTCTCTTTCCCTTAAGGCTGACTCAAGTAAAGAGACCATTGTCACGAGACTCTGGAGAGGTTTTCCCTTTCCTTGGCGAGCTTTGCGAGACGTGGACTACTGGAAACCCGTCCGAAGGAGACCGCGACGTCAGAACTTGGTTGTAATCTTTCTTCGCTGGTTATTTAATAGATGATTATGATTATGGTTCCACTCCGTTTTCCATCATGTTAATGCGAGTAACGTCCTTTCTGACTGATGTTTAGTTACGTATGCTGGTTTCTATGCTTGTATCTGTTCGTTTCTTCCATGTGCAGGTGTTCATCCGCGGAGATCGTGGAGGGATTGTGATCTGCCGAGGCCGAGGAACGGGGACGCTTCTTCTTCAGATCATAGCGTTGGAATCCAGGTAGGCTTCTATTCCTAGTCTTTCCATTCGTAACTAGGAGCTTGCATCATAACATTGTTTGATTGTTGCTAGACCCCTGCTGGGCTAGTAGGGATCGCCTCTGTCCGCAGAGGGGATTTACCTCCTCAAAAAATTGGCGACTCCACTGGGGATCCAGCTTGTTGTTTGATTTGTAAACTATAGACGGAGCCTGAAGTACAGCCAGATAGCCTTCGAAACGCTTCTGCCTTGCATTAGCGGAGTAGATCAACGCTACTTCAGTCAATCTCCGGTTTGGTTTACGGACTGAACGACTTGGAGTCTTTGTCTTGCCTTGCCGTTTGTATCTTGCTTTTCCTTGCTTGATGAACCTTCTGGGTTGGATTTTTTGTGTGTTCTTGCTTCTTGGATTGCTTAGCCTGCATTGGTCGGTTTCTGGAGTAGCTTATTTTTAATTTTTGCTGAGAAACTCGACTGGCGCGGTTTTTAACCCGACAGTCGCGCCACTTGGCGCATGTTGCCTTTGTACAACCCGCGCCAATCGCCTTCTGGCGCCAGTTTCACTCTTACAGTCGCGCCACCCCTGTAAGTTTTTTGAGATTTCTCATTTTTGAGCTCTCTGAAGTTGACCAGTGTTTTTCTTCTTGATTTTCCGACTGCCTGAGTGTGTTGGAGTCTTTTTTGGCTGGGAATTCACCTCTATCCTTTGGTTGTTTGCTTCTATCTACCGATTTCACGTTTTGAGCCCTAGGGCATCTAGTGGCTTAGTGTATCGAGCCCTCCTTGGGAGTTTTGGTGTCTTGATTGTCCTGTCAACTTGCTGATTGACTCTCCACATCCTCTTAGTAGTCGTTGATTGTTTTGTTGCGTTTTTTGGGTGATTGTTCATTCCTTCATTCGAAATTCGTTTGGCCTTGCTTTGGACCTAGATCACACGGTCCATTGGAAGCTTTTGAGTCTTTTCTTTGCTTTGAGAGACTTTGGTCGATTTGGGGATCTGATTGCTTGCATTGTTGAGTGAATTTTGTTTGTTTCGCTCTCTTGGATATCATTTCTCAAATTGTTCCTTTTGTTTTCAGTGCACATTAGCCATTAAACATTGAAAATCAAAAAAAAAATCTCTTTTGCTTTTGTTAATTAGTGCAAATTGTGATCTTTTCCATATCGCTAGTGATTAGTGTTTTGAATGAAAAGTTGTCAATTGCATTAGTTGCATTATAGAGCTCATTGTTTGGTTTCCGTTCATTTCGTTTGTATAAAAGCTCTCAACTCTTCTCTAACTAGTTTTCATCGAACGAAATGTTGCATTGTGGCACATAGCTTTGCATTTAGGAGACACTACATACGATAGGGCCTGGAAATTGAAACTTAATTGAAGATCAACTGTAAAATTTATTCAATTAACCTAAGGCAGCATTGGAACTTAACGAAATATATTTAGAAGGTCTAGGCTAGAGACGTGTTCCGGCGTCGTTAAACCTAGCAGCTGTCGTTCGCCCGTTGGCTTTAGACAGCGCTAGTACGGACTTGCGCTCCCCGTACCGTCGCGTATATAAAGGGAGACCCCTCTAGGTTTTCAATCCTTTATCCACAGGAAGCCGAGTCCGCCGCCCTATACCCGTGATACACCGAACACAGCATTCGGGGAGACTACCTGCACGTACGGAAAGTCCTTGGTCGATTTCTGTTTCATTTTTGAAACCAAGGTGTATATTGCAGTTCACGGATATTTGGTACACCCTTTGTGCCTAGTTTTTCCCGAGCAGTCATTTGGTCTTTTCTGACTCCCTAAACTTGAAAAGACCGTCAAGCGCTTGTCCTTTCACGCTTGTGTCAACTCTGAAAGAGATAGAGTCATCTTTTTATCGTTTCTCGACTCTTAAAATATGAAACGGTAGAACTTCTTATTTTCCAATGTGGTAAAATTAATCGCCCGCGATTTCACACCTATTTAGACATTGCTTGTTGACCGTTTGATCGTGTGTCTTAACTCATTTTCAGCCCGTGTGTGGTTTTGAGTTTGATGGCAACTTTTTCAGAGTTCACCAACCAAGGAATCCCCTCAGAAGGGAATCCTGGTCATTTTCCTCCTTTTGGAAATTTTGGTGCTCCTTACATGGCGACGTTGTCCCTTCCTGGGTTAACTGTTGGGTTGCCCGTTTGGTTGTTCTCAACCTCTGTTGTCCCGAATGTCTCCACTACTGTTCAATCAGTTTCTCCGACGGAACAACATCATGTTGATTCCAAGGTGGACCTCTCCCCTTCTTCGCCTGTTTCTGCGTCCTCATCTTCTACTTTGCCTGGTGAAAGCCTGGATTCGAGTAACCAGGTGGCTAAGAAGAAGAAGAAGAAGACAAAGAAGAAGAAGTCTGATAAGCGAGAGGCTAAAAGTGCAACTGCTGTTTCCGGAACACCTCCTCTCGATAGTCCTTCCAACCCTCCTCGGAAAGTCAAGTTCCCTTGCATGTTGTGCACGAGAGACCATCTACTTCGAGACTGCCCTGGGATTCCCAAGGTTCTCGAAGTATGGTCCAACGGTCATCCACCATTGCCTTTGACTTCCGGGAGCAATGTTGGGGGAACATCTTCAACTGGTACTGATAAGGCCTCTAAGAAGCAGGGTAAGATCACCAATCCCTGTAAGTTGTGTGAAGGGCACCATGCCATTCACCTTTGTCCTTATATGGATGAAGCCAAGCAAGTTTTGGACAACCCAACCGATTCTACACCACGCCTTCCACCTGGTTATAATCGGCTTTCTTTGAGTCCTCCGCTAGCTGATTCCATGATTGGTCAAGAGTCATCCTTGGTCGATCCCGCTCCCCCTGAAATTCAAATTCACGAATTCGTCCCTGATCGACCATTGGTCGTCGGATCGGTTGAGCTGGCCCCGTCCGCGGTGCACCAGGTCTTTCCTGTCGAGAGTGGATCTCACACCCCCCATGTCCTTCTGATATCTTCAGATTCTTCAGACTTGGAGAAAGATTCTCCTATCCCTGTACTTCAAGAAGCCCCTCCTCCGCCTCCCATGATGGAGGCTCCAGAGGATATCACTCCCGCCTTCGAGATGGAGGTCATAGGGGATGCTTCTTCTACCGTAACATCAGGGGAAGACCTTCGCTTGTCGATGGTAGCCCCTCCGAGTAGTTTGGTCGTTTCCTTTGACTGGAATCGATTGGCAGGATTTCGCCTTCCGTCTTATGTGCCTTTCGAGATCACAGTACAGGCTCTTGGTCTGGTTGTACCCAGCACCATTATAGACGAAGGAGCCTCTGTTAGTATTCTGTCATCAACTACCTGGAAAGCTTTTGGTTCGCCGCCGCTTGCGCCCGTTACGCAGAATCTGTTGACATTCAATAGAAGAACGAGTCAACCGTTGGGGATCCTTCCAAGGTTACCTGTTACTTTGGGAGGTAAAACCGTCCATATGGACGTGATGGTCGTTCCAGGCCCTTTGGATTTCAATCTGCTCCTGGGGCGTGATTACACTTATGCCATGGGAACACTTGTCTCCTCCCTCTTTCGCGTGATGTGCTTTCCACATGAAGGACGGATCGTGACCATTGATCAGCTTTCGTTCTCTGGTCCTTATATGGCATCTGGTCCGCCATCACCCCCTCCTGGTTTCTATCCACCCGTTGTATCTGCTCCACCACAGGTCAACTATGTGGCTACTTACCCCATGCCTATGCTCAGTGATGATGCCGTTGTGCATAATGTGCTGGGGGCATTGGGTCCTGACTTCCAGGATGTTTCCCTTCCATCAGGAGTGGAACTCTTGGAAGCACCGCCTTCTTGTTCATTTTGATGTAAGTCGGTTGGAGCACGGTTTCCTCCCTGGGTCAAGCTATTTAAAAAATGAAACCAGGATCTCGGAGCATAGTTCCTTCATTTGTGTCAAGCTCCTTAAAACATGAAACAAGTTGTTTGAGGACAGTTCTTTTGAGTGTGTTAACCTCGTTAAAATAATAAAACACGAGCATGTTCAATTCGACTTTTTGTTTTGAACCTTCACTCCATTTTGAATGGACTGAAGCTTGGGGGGCATGCACCTCGTATTGAGACATCATGCTGGGGGGCATGCCCGTCTTCCTCATTTCAAGCATAGTTTGCATATGTGTGTGTTTATGTGTGCTTTTAAGCTTGTGTAAAAATGAAATGTGTGATTGGATACATTGTGTGAATAGATTTCGCATTGGGTCGTTTGTTATGTAACTGATACATTAGATTACATCTGTATTAGACATTTGCATGACATATAGAAAACATCATCACATGTAAAGAAAGATCCATCCAAATAGTCATATGTATATATATATATATGTGTGTGTCGAAATGTTTGCACAGTGTGCATCACAAAACTCAAAAAATATACATAATCGTCTTAGTACATCCTGAGACACTGTGTCTCTCAAAAAATAGGTGTGGTATAAATCCTAAGGACTAATCCGCATGGTGCTCATGATAGCACGTCACTGCACGCACTAGGCGCCTCAAGATTCGGTGGACCCGATTTGGGACTCCCACCGTGTGGCGCTGGTATGCCATCGGTACGTCTGATAGCCGGGCATAGTCTGGGATCCCATGGGAAATACCCTCGAGGTTCTGGATCAATTCCTCTCCTCCGGTACCTTCCCCCTGGATCTCAGGGGCGAGTTGTGTCCTCCGGGAGATTGGAGACATCCTGGCTGGTCTCTCAGGTCCTACATCTGCATGCATATATAATTGTGTTAAGACGAATGTGTATTAACAAAAAAAAAACATATAAACATAAAATCAAAAATATGAGGTCTTACCCAGCTCCTCGTCCCAGTCATCTCCTTCTGGTAGTGGGAGATTTGGGTCCCCGGTAAAGTCAGTCCCCGAATAGGGCCAGTCTTCCACGACAATCAGCTGGCGCCGTAACCACCTAAAGAACTCTGGCCTCCAGGACATCTGTTGGCTACCTCCAGATCTGGGCATCAGTGCTGCCCAACGAGCCATTCGTGGCTCTCGTGGTATCGGACTCGCCACTGCGGCCCCTTGGCCCTGGAAGATTGGTATGCGTTCCAGAATGAACGATACCAAGATGGAACCATAACCGAACTGTTTCAGTTTCCCCTGTTTGCACCTGGTGAGCTGCCTTTTCATGTTGATAGTTACTGCTTCTGCCCAGTTGAATAGTAGGGGACCCATGCATTCTGAGGCCAGTAGGAGTTGAGTCTTCGTGGCCTCGTGCGGAGCCTGCGACCCAGCAGCCCGCGTAATGGTATGGAGAACTACTCTCAGTGCTAGATCGGGGATGGTGGAGATATCCACCTTCTTGCTTCCTGATCCTGTTTGTGCCCCTCGGCACACCCGTGCCATTACTTGTTCCATCTTTTCCGCAGATGGTCTGCTTCCAGTCAGTACAGGGATTGGACCTCTGCGGGACAATCCAGTGATGAAATAAATGTCAGTAACCTCCAATTCTAACACCTGGTCTCGTAGCCTGAACACTTGTTCATTTTCATCCCAGATGCTGATTAGATATTGGAGGAGCTCGGGCTGAGCTCGTAAACATGGCGTGAGGAAGAACTTTTTCAATCCACAGTCTCTAAGTGCATTCATGCAAGCTTGGCTTTGCATGGCCTGTTCATCCTCTTCTCCGTGCTCTCATTCCTTCCATTCGATTACCATTTTGAGTGGTTATCTGCATTCATATGGTCAAAAACCCCTGATTAGATCTTTGGTGAGCTTCAAAATTCAAGAAATTTGGTTTAAATACCGGAATTTTAGGCGAAAATTTAGGTTCGGCCGCTGGCGCGGCTGTTTTGCTAACAGTCGCGCCATGTGGCGCGAGCCCTTTAGTAAAAAGAGCTCAGTGGCGCGGGTCCGTGCCCGATACCCGCGCCAATGGGCCCGGCCCTAAAATTTTAAAAATGACCACACAAAGCTGATTTCTAAGGGAAAAACATTAAAAAATGAATGAAAATGTAGAGCAAGGGAGCGCCTCTTACCTGTGACAGACGAGGAGCTGAATGGTTGCCTGGATTGGTCACAATCGTCGACGAAATTTTCTGCTCCAAATGGACCACTGTTGCTTTCTACCAAGGTAAATAGTAAAAGTAATTTTATTTTTACCAATTTGACATATTTATAACTTTTTCGACGTTGAATGAGTTTTAAAAGTTATTTTTATCAAATATTTGCATATGTTATGTTGAAAATGGATTTTACGCTTGCTTGGTATGTGCAGCAACAGGTTTTGCGACTTAAACGATGGAAACGAGTTGTATTTTATACTTTTTCGGACTCGGTAAATACACGAAAAAGTCACTCTGGAGTCATCTTTCAGCTCTTTTCTGACTCTCTAAATATGAAAAGATCGTCGAGGCCCTTGTCGTTTCGATCTCGTTAAAATGGACACGAATCGACATCCACCGAGTATAAGTTTAACCCTTTTTCGGGCTGGGATGGATTGATTACGAAAAAGGAATACCCTAGCCTATCGCGACTAGGAGGTTTTCCCGGATATTGTTTTCTACCTTTTCGGATCTGGGGAACTATTTACGAAAAGGGACTTGTGGAGTTTTCTTTTCAACTGTCTTTTCAAACTCTCTAAACATGAAAAGACGCCGAGTTCTTCCTTTGTCAGACTCGTTAAAACCTGATGACATCGGATTTAGTCGAAATGACGTTCTCCGAGTTTCTCCTTCCTAGGACTCGTTAAATGCACTAGGATGGATTCGCCCGAAGGGCGGACTTATATCGCAAGCATATGCTATCCCCTTCAAGCTTGTTATTAAAAATAATTGGGGTACTCGCCAGAAATGGTGGGGGAAAAATGGAACCATCGTCGTTGTCGTCGGCGGTATGTCGCTCTTGAACATGGCACTTGTCTGCATCCGTGTCGGGTTGAGGACATCTCATCTCGTTGCTTCACTTTGCCTCCATGGGTTTGGGTAATCTCTTTTGACCTCTCATCTGTTCACTGCCTCGTCACCATGACCTCTGATCCGTTGATGTCAAATACTGCCAAGTCCACTGTCGTGCCGTTCATGTGTTCAAGAGAAGTTGGCCTCTGCAAATATCAACCTTCCTTTGTTTCTCATACGATCCTGATTCACAACAAAACATCATGTTCCTCTGTCTCGTGTCGATGATGTGGGAATCATTATGGCCCACCTTCGATCAAGGTCACTTCCCGTCGACATCAACTCATTATCCGGGAAGTTGGTCTAGAGACTCCTTATGGTACCTTGGAGCCTGCATGCCTCAATGGCAGGTTCGTCGCATTCGACGTGAGGTTTACATCATTGACCTCCGATCGAATGATTCTGCGGGTGTTCGACGTCAACTCATTTATTTGCACGCCGTAGATTGTACCTGTAGTACCTTGAGGGCCATTGTCATTATTGGTGGTTCCTCTCACGTCTGTTAACAGCTTTCATCATTGGCTGGTAATCAGACGATGTTATTGCATGTTCGACTTCAGCTCACATATTCACATGCTCGAACTTGTACTTTGTTTGGGTTGAGATGGAGCGCAAGACCTTGGATTGTGTCTGTTGTAATCCAGGCTGCGATTGTGGATTATTATCATTATGTACATGACTCACTGATTGGATGGCTGCGACCATACCTGAGTCTATTTGTTTGATCTTAGTTGGATGGCTGCGCCCATACCCTGGATCCGGATTATAGCATACTCTGTTTCGGATGGCTGCGTCCATACCATATATATATCATGTACTTGAGATATCAGTTGTATCTTTCTGCGTAGGTTTTTCCGACGGCGGGCCTTCAGTTGAACATGTTCTCGTAAAGAATTTCACCCCTCTCTCTCTCGGGCCTCATACTTTAGGGGGCATCTGTTACACAGTAATTTGTCACCGTCCTTACCATTCCCCGTCCCGCACAATGGAGGACCCATTTCGTGACCTGTGAACTTTGTCATGCCTTGAAAATATCATCAATGCATCCCTCTAAGCATGAGCTTTATTTTCCCTTGAGACATCTCCTTGCAAAAGTCATAAAAAACAGCCCTTTTGGCATTGGCGCGGGCAAGCAGTTCAGTACCCGCGCCAATGGGGAAATCAATGCAAAGAGGTCGCGCCACCTGGCGCTCTGTCATAGAGCCGTAGTCGCGCCACCCAATTTGGGAGTTGTTTTTTAAATATGGATGGCGGAAGTTGAATTCTAACAAATTCACAAACCATCACCTATCTTGAGTTGGGAGGTTGGCTGCGGGAGTTCTATGGAAGGAAGTGGTTTTGCCACCTCCCATGGAACCTTCCTTGTTGATAGGGCCAATCCCATAATAATAGGGATCCCAAATCCTCCTTCCCCATCTATAAAAGCTTGCTCAAATCAATGGAAAGCTAGTCTTGAAGTGCCTAAGCTCTGAATCTCCATATTCCCAAGAGCCTTTGTGTTGTAAAGCACCCTCTCTTTCCCTTAAGGCTGACTCAAGTAAGGAGACCATTGTCACGAGACTCTGGAGAGGTTTTCCCTTTCCTTGGCGAGCTTTGCGAGACGTGGACTACTAGAGACCCGTCCGAAGGAGACCGCGACGTCAGAACTTGGTTGTAATCTTTCTTCGCTGGTTATTTAATAGATGATTATGATTATGGTTCCACTCCGTTTTCCATCATGATAATGCGAGTAATGCCTTTTCGACGTGTTTTTGAATTCATTATCTTTGGTTTCATGCTTGTATTCGGTTCGTTTCTTCTATGTGCGGGTTTCATCCGCGATTACGTGGAGGGATTGTGATGCGAGGTGAGAGCAGGTCCGCTTCTTGCTTCTTCAGATCCTAGCGTTGGAATCCAGGTAGGCTTCTATCTCCACCCTTTTCATTCGTAATTAGGAACCTGCGTCATGACATTGTTTGTTTGTTGCTAGACCCCTGCTGGGCTAGTAGGGATCGCCTCTGTCCGCAGAGGGGATTTACCTCCTCAACATGAGCCTTCAAGTTTTTCGGAATCAGAAAAGAAATTAATCAACTTAGACATTGTAGTGTTAAGACTTCACACCACGAATCAAGCTCCAAAAAATATCAAGATGCGCAACACACCAGCAACACACGACGCAAAAAAACGAACTATCGGGGCTTGGCCTTGACCCTCTAATAGTCGTCGAAACAGAAGAAAATTGACTGAGCTTTGCACTTGGCTCTAGTCAATTTCTCAAATATTTACAAGGCAACTTTCAAAATTTGACTTTTACAATGGTGCTTTTGCACAATCTGGTAAAAAAAAAAACTACCCCCCCTCAACGTAAAATTACTTTGAGTCACACTTTCACTTCATAAACAAATTACAAAGCACAAAGCACAAATCTCCTTATTACTCCAAAAAATTACAACACCCTTATTACTCCAATTACAATGCTCCAAAAAATATTTCTACTTATTCCTCCATATAAATTCAACTTATTCCTCCAAATAAAATATGATTTTAATTGCAAATCACAATTACAAATTTAAAAAAACACTCCAATTACAAAAGAAAATACTTTAATAACTCCTTTACATGTCCACTTTTTAATTTCACCAACATTAACACTGACTGGAACACTGGAAATTACCTTAAAACGCTGACATTCAAAATGGTTGGAACGCAGGTTTCAAAATGCAGAAAGTGATGTCACAAATTGATGGTTCAAAGGTAGCTTCAAAACGCTGGTTCTGGTCCACTTGCATACCACAATCGATGCTAGAATCGATGCCAGAATGCAGAATCCACTTCAGAAAACGCTGTTTCTAATATTTTAAATGCTGTTTGAATGTAAAATCGATTTGCAGAATCGATGTTTTCATGAAAGGACTTTAAAAAATTAAAATATACAGCGCTTTCCTCTAAATCAATTTGCAGAATCGATGTTTTCATGAAAGGACTTTAAAAAATTAAAATATATGACGCTTTACTCTAAATCGATTTGCAGAATCGATGTTTTCATGAAAGGACTTTAAAAAATTAAAATATACAGCGCTGTATACAAAATTCTTATAAACCAATTCAATCCAAAAAATAAACCCTGTGAGGAAATGGCAAGAGCGCTCTCTTTTTTTTTTTTTGAGCTGCAATCTTCCAGGCAACTGGTCCAAGGTTTGCAGCAAACCGAGCAATACTACTAGCATACGCATGTTTTGACCGAATTCCAAGTTATATTCTTTTAATTGAACGTGGTAAGCAACGATCATTAACTAAAACACACCAGTGACTACCGTGCAATGAAGGATCTCATTTCAAATCTGCACAAACGATCAACTGTATATAAAAAGAAAGGTGTATACAGAAATGTTTGTATCCGTTGGTTGTCAACATTGAAAAGCTTGGAAATGTAAACGAAATAGATGTGACTCTGGATTCTAATGAAGCAGCACATGAAGACAACTCTTTATTATTAGAACGAAATAGACGTGACTCTGGATTCTAATATGCAGAATCGATGCCATCAAAAAACACTGTTCTTAATGCTGAACGCTGCAGCTAAAGCAGAATCGATATTTCAGAACTGCAGAATCGATATTTCATGAATCGATTGTTTCAGAATCGATTGAAAGTGCAAAACAACGTTTGGAGGGGCGGCGCTCTCGCTTTTCTTTGGGTAATGGAGGATTGATAGCGCTTGTTTTTTTTTTTATTACAACAAAATTCACACAAATTTGCATTTGCTCCTTTAAAAAAATGATTTTAGAATTTGCGGATCTAAAATCAATAATTTTTTTTTGCAAATTTCATACCAATCTTTTGCTGATCACTTCAACGGAGTTGAGTTTTCCATGACCTGGTAGAGCTGGAATCTCCTCCTCACAGCATTACTGTGGCTCTGATACCACATGAAAGTGAAGAAGTGTCCTTAGACACACAACTTTATTGATCAAGCAAAAAGATTACAGGGAAAATTACAGGAGTTTACACACGTAAACTCACTCTCACATTCTCTCATTACACATTACAATGAAAATAGGAAACTAACCTATTTATAAGCTCTATGCTCTAACTTAATCTAGTTATGGATCACTTGGAAAATAAACGAGTGTCCATTTACAATAAATGAGCTTCTAACCAAACTACTAACTTTTCTCCTAACTTAAAGCCTAGGAAACGACTCTTTTCTAGAGTCCTAATTTTTAATAACAAATTTCTATTTCTAAGTATCTCACAAATTTATTAAATATTCTAGAATAATAATTATTAATTTAATATCTTAAATTAATAATTATTTTATTCAAATACTATAACCTATGATAAAAATTATTTTTGGATCATCTAACATCATTACTACATAGAAAACTCCTTGAATTTTCAATAATTCAAGGGAGGAAATTCCTTTGACATTGACATGATTTTCCGTGAGTTGTCTAATTTTTCACTATCTTCTTAGATTGTAGCCTTATTAGTCTTGTAACATCCTTTTTTTTCTTCCTTGTCTTTTCTATATAACACCTTGAAATCCTTCTTGTGAACCCAAAAACAAGACTTAGAAGACAATCATTGTAAGGAATCCTAGTTTAATGAACTAGCATTCCCTTCATATCTTTTCATGACATTCTTCTGCAAGGAAAGTCAACTTTGGATGATCCAAATCCATATATTTTGGTAGGTCTTGCACTTTAGCTTTTGTTTTAGCTTCTTCCAATAGGGACTGAACCATTTATTATAATAATGGATTTTGCTTGTCTTCTTCTAAAAAAATTGCATGGGATCTAGAGGATTCAATATGACCTTATGGGTTTCACCATCTATTGGTTGTAGGCTTGATTGAATGTTATCTTGCTTCAGAGAATCCTTTGGAGAAGAGAGATATTCAAACCTATTTCCATATATAGGGATCTTGTTATGATTTGAGGCACCCTAAGGATTTAATTTTCTTCTTCTTTGGGAGAATTTTCCCAAATCATCTTGCTCTTTTTGAGAGGGGTATTCCTTTGTATTCATTAGATAGTCTCTAATAAAATGCATGTAGTCATGACAATGTTTGCATCTAAAGGGGACATGTTCATAATATAGAGGCCGCATCAAAATATTATCCTAATAATAAATATCTATTGAATCTAGAAGAGGCTAAGAGATGTTCATATAAACTCATATTTGAGTGTATCATGTGTACCTACATCTCTTAGTTTCCTTGAATACATTGAAAAATATTCCAATGACATTACCTATGCATTCAATGATTTCCTACTCCTAATATTCCTTTGGAAGATAGAAGATTTGAACCCACACCGGGGAAACAGGGAAGTCTTCCTTCTCCATATTATACTTCTCCTTCCGAAATCACATGAAGATCCTTGTATAATTAAAAAATATGGCCCTTCTGCAAAAAAATCTCGATATATCTTCCAAGTTGGAGAAAATGAATGTGAAGAATCCATTTTCCTTGGCTCCCGTTATATTTAACCTTGGAGACTTCATTTAATTTGGATCCACCCAATCAAAGAATTTCCAGAGGGCCATAATTTGGTGAAATTTATATCAAAGCATGATATTGCATATATTCTATAATCTTGCTAGATTTAACCTCATATTTTGAACCTTGCATCACTTTTGGTAGGCAACACCCTCGATTTATAGCTTGCAAAGATGCACCTTGTGGAGGTTTCTTTGAGAAACCAGAAACCCCACTTTGCTTGGACGCTCTATGAGAATTATGTTAAGGATGAGGAGATTGACGGGGAATACAAATATATCCATAATATTTAAAAAATCCCAAAATAAGCTAACCAAAGGTGGGGGAAATCCCCCTCTTGCAGAGTTGAGCATGGATGGCTATGTAGAAAAAACCCTAAGGTCATGAAACAACAACAATTAATTTTCCCTTTCTTCAAGAATATAGATACTAGATATTTGGATAAAATTAAAGGATCTATTTGTAAAATTGCAAGTCTAATATTATCAAAAAATCGTACATAACTAAACAAATTATTATTATATAATTATAATAAGATATTCTAATTGGGTTGAGAGGCACTCTAAAACCCAATATAGGGGGAGATGTGTATGTGTAAATGTTTGTAAACAGAAAAAAATTTAACATTTAATATTTATAAGTAAAATAATAAAACAAAGATGATGAAGTGTCCATAAATGAGTACAAATTTAAATGTTTTCAATTAATAATAAAAATTTAAAAGTAATAAACATAATAAAATTAAATTTTTTATATTGAAATTTTGTTTTTCAAGGTAGCTTATTTCCTCCAAATCAAGTTATAAATTATGCTTTAGAAAAATTTCATAAATAATTATAGGAAAATCATCCTATAGTCTTGCTTTGGCAAGAACTAGTAAATTGAGATGTGAAGTGGATAAGTAAATTTTTTGTTGAGGCAAAAGAACTTGCATAAGTTTTGGTGGGTAGTAACCACTAGTAAGTCTACACATTTACACATTTACTCCTACATAAGTGTTGAGTATATAGAAATTATATAACTGATATGTTATATGTCCAAGATTCTCTTGAACATACACTATTTGACTTCATGCACAATACAGAATCTATTCCACCATTGATCATTACTTGTGGAAATTATATCAATTGCATGCACACATTGAAACCATAAAAATTCACACATATGAACACAATGTTTTAACGTGAAATCCTGAAGCTAAAAACCCCAACTATCTGTATATAATATATGTCATGGAGATCATGTAACAATCCTTATACAAAGCTGATCATATCAAGCTCTCAGTACAATACAATCACTACACACTAATCAGGCCCGATCTAGGAAATCCATGCACCGATCTCTGCCACCTGCTAGCTTGCCTCTACTGTGCAATCCCTTCTGAATATTGGCTCTAAATGAACTCGAATTGGTCCAGCATTTCTCACACAATCCTCATTGGCATCTCCAATCATTGTGTGTTGCAAATCATGCAACACTATAGTCACAACTGATAGTCAACCTGCTCTTTCACCTACCTCTCCACTGGTCTCCACTGAAACTGTCCATGCACTGTAGTTAACTGATGTATTCTTCAATTGATTAATGAGTTAATAATTAGTGAATTAATTAATAATTAATTCACACCACTCTCACTAGTGTATCAATCAGTTAGACTAGATACAACTAGCTCAACTATGTTTAACTCAGTTAAACTGAACACAACTCCATCAACTGCCTCAATAACTCCACCAAACTCTGTCACATGAGTTCTAACTAAAGTATCCATGCAATAGCTCCACTTAACCCTCAGGAATAGCGTAATTCCTTCTGTCAGCTCCTGTGCCACATCTATGCACTTAACTGAAGTGCTCCAAGAGAATAAGATAATGTTTATAGTCCAAATATTATTAAGAGCTAATAATATTCGACATATCTATTTTTAGACTGGCAATCTAAAAATAGATTCCACCCAATATGTCTAAAAATAAAAGTCCATCTATTTTTCCAACTTGACCAACCATCCACAAATAGCATCCTGCAACTCATAGAATATGATCAACATGTCTAAAAATAGACTTGCGCCAAAAATAGCCTGCGGGCCCACTTAGTGAAGGCGACTCTTTTCACTAAACTCATCATCTTGTTGCAATCTCAACACTCCCTCTCAACAAGATAGGGATTATCTGCCACCCCGATCCTGCCTCTATGGTATTCGAATTTTCTCCTGGTGAGCGCCTTCGTCAAGATATCAGCATCCTGATCCTTCGTAGGAATGTAAGAAAGTAACATGATCTTCCGCTGCACACAATCTCTGATATGATGATACCGGATGTCAATGTGTTTAGATCTATCATGAAATACTGGATTAATCGAGAGTTTGATGCAACTCTGATTATCACAATATATCACAATAGGATCTAAGTGTGAACCGAACAACTTGACAAGGATCTTCCTCATCCATATAGCCTCGCATGCAGCCAAACTTGCTGCCACGTACTCGGCCTCCACTGAACTGAGTGCCACGGATCTCTGCTTCCCGCTGTACCAAGAAACTGCTGTCGAACCGATACTGAAAATCCCTCCAAATGTGCTCTTTCTATCCGTTGGGCTCCCTACCCAATCTGCATCTGTGAAGCCATGTAGCTTCACCTCATTCGACTGTCTGTACCATAATCCATATCCCGATGTGCCTCTGAGATATCTCAATACATGCTTCCCCGCCTTCCAAAAGAGCTTGGTAGGCTTAACCATAGCTTGTGAAAGCTGGTTAACAACGTAGCATATATCAGGTCGTGTATTGACTAGATACATAAGTGACCCCACCAACTGTCGGTAAACAGTGGCATCCACTACCTCTGCCGATGTAGCATCCTCTTTCCTCCAACCACCAGGAAGAGGAGTGTCGATAGGATTGCAGCCATGCATGTTGAACTTATCTAGTATATCCCAGGAATACTTGCCTTGAGACACAAACAATCCATCACTACGCTGCCAAATTTCCAATCCCAGGAAATAATGAAGGAGACCCAAGTCCTTCATCTCAAACTCTTTTGCAAGATCAACCTTGCATGAGAGTATCAACTATTCATCACCTGTCAGAATCAAATAATCTAGATAAAGTACAATGATCATCAACTTACCCTCCACCACAATTTGGTATAGGTTCGGATCTGCCTCACTCTTGGTGAATCCAAGACTGGTGAAATAACTGTCTATCCGTGTGTACCAAGCATGAGGTGCTTGTTTCAACCCATATAACGCTCTTTTGAGTCTTCACACATGCGAATCGTTGCTAAAGATCTCAAAACCTTCGGGCTGCTCTATGTACACCTCCTCCTCAATGACTCCGTTGAGGAATGCGGTCTTCACATCCATCTGATGAATGTGCCATCCCATCTGTGCTGAGAGCGCTAGGATGCTCTGTATGGAAGAATACCTTGCGACAGGTGCAAAGGTTTCCTCATAGTCGATCCCCTCAATCTGTGAGAAGCCCCGTGCAACAAATCTTTCCTTGTACTTCTCGATGCTCCTGTCAGCAGCTTGCTTCACTTTGTAGATCCATCTCGAACCTACCACTAATTTCCCTTCCAGCCTTGGGAAAATATCCCATGCACTGTTTCTGACAATCGAATCATACTCTTCCACCATGGCATCTACCCATGCAGGGTCCTCCACAGCTTCCTCGAAAGAGGATAGTTCTGTCACGATACACTTGCTCATCAGAGCCAGGTATCTAGTATATCGGTCAGGTGATTGTCTCTGTCTGCGCTGTGATGTAGGTGCTTCTACAATCTTCTCTGTATCAAGATTCAGTCGCTCAGCTTCTGTAGTGCACTTCCGCCCTCTGATGGTTGGTGTTGCATGAGTGGTTTCTTCCACTCCATAAACCTCCTCTTGTGGCTAATCCACATCCCAAGGCTCATCCTTAGGAACTAATAGCTCCTCATATGCATGCAAGTGTGGCTCCCTCTCAAGCGAACACTTCATGGCTTTCTCCTCATGAAATTTGATATCCCGTCGCACAATAGTCTTCCGACTGTATGGAAAATACACACGATAATTGTGGGGTGTTTTTGTGTACCCCAAAAATATCCCAACCTCTGCGGTCGGCTCCAGCTTCTTCCTGGCATCCTTTGTCACATGAATGTAAATAGGTGAGCCAAAAATCTTCAAATGAGAAATATCAGGCTTCTTACCAGAAAACACCTCCTCGGGTGTACTCATGCCAAGTACTCTGTGAGGACAACGGTTTTGCACATAAACCACAGTATTGCATGAATTAGCCCACAAGTGTATGGGAAGGCCCTGATCATGCAACATCACCCGTACAGCACCCATGATCGTTCTATTCTTTCGCTCCGCGACCCCATTCTGCAGTAGGTTATGAGGCGCTATGAGCTCTCTTCGAATTCCTTCTGCACTGCAAAAGTCTTTGAATTCGCCAGAGATGAATTCACCACCATTATTGCTCCTAAGAGCCTTCACCTACTTCCCCGATTCTTTCTCCACCAATGCCTTAAACTCATAGAAATTAGATAATGTCTCGTTCTTCTTCTGCATGAAGAAGATCCAACACTTACGAGAAAAATCATCAACAAATATCACATAATACCTGTGCTTTGCTGTCGAAGCTACTGAGAAAGGTACACAAATGCCTATGTGAATTCTCTCAAGGATCATCGTGGCGCGATTATCCTTCTCATGAAAGGTGGCTTTCACAAATTTTCCCAAAGTACATCCCTTGCACTGATCTGACTGCGTAAGTGTACCTTTGGGAAGCCTGGTAGAAATCTGCTGCAAAATTTTCAAAGCACCATGGTGAAGATGGCCCAATATCCTGTGCCATAGCTCGCCCTCATCCTGGCTCACCACTCCTTCTGCTTTTCCTGCCATTGCTGTGCAACCATCTACCTGCAACTGATAAAGGATCTTAACTCGAACCCCTATCCTCCGGGTTTCACCAGTTGCCTTAATGCACAGGAAATCCTTTCCTTCGCTAAAGACAACATCATATCCCTTGTATTCCAACATTGCCACAGAGATAAGATTCTTCTTCAATCCTGGAACATGCATGACATCCTTCAAGATGAAAGGTTTGCTAGACTCCCTCTCAAAGGAAATGGTCTCGATACCAGTCGCACTGTATATACCATCATTGCCCATCTTGATGTGCACTCCAAGATCCTTCTCATCCAGATCAGTAAACAAATCTTTGTCTCTGGTCATATGGAAAGACGCACCACTGTCAAGAAACCACACTGAACCCATCATACTTGAGACCAAGCATGCGATCAGCGAAAAATCCAGCTCAAATTACGAGGCTAAGGCCTCTCCAGCTGCAGATCCAATAGCCTGCTTATTTTTCTTCTTCTGTGGACAATTAGTGGCATAATGTACATGTTGGTGATAGTGAAAGCACTTCACCTTGGACATGTCCTGCTTCTTGCCTTTTGCACCAGATTGAGAAGTATTCTTCTTGCTCTTCCCCTTCCTTGCTTTGGCAGCCAAAGCGAAAATTTCTTCATCTTCATTCTTCGATGAAGATCCATCCCTGGTACTCCACCTTATCTCCTCCTACACAAGATCTGACCAAAGTCACTCCCATCCCGATAGTTTCTCCCGACCATTGAAAGAGTCCTCCTGGGAATGCCAACTCTTCGGAAGCCCAAGGAGAGCCAAGCTCACCAAGTCCTCTTCATCTACAGTAACCCCCACACTTCCCAGCTCATCCTTGCACTGGACAAACTTCATGAGGTACTTGGGTATACTGTCGCCTTTCTCCATTTTTATCTTCCTGAGTTTATCCTTGAGCGCCAACTTCCTCTGGTTGCTCTTGCTTTGGAACAAGTCTGTCAAAGCTTTCCACATCAAGAATGGAGAAGCTTTACCATGAAGGCTGGACACTATGTGATCCTTCACACCTTCCAACAGAATCCTTCGACATTTTGCTGTCTTCTTTTGCAATGCGTCAAGTGCGGCAACATCGCTAGAAGCAGGTTTTGGAATTTCTGCATCTATGAACTCCTTCAACCCATTATTCTCTAGCACCGCCTCCATCCTGTCCTTCCATGAAATATAATTCGAGCTGACCTCCAGGGCATACTCCAATCGCAATCCGTCGAACACATCTCAACTTCGACACCAAGAAAACACTGCTGCAAATTCGAAATCCACCAGCACAAAACTCAACCGCTTCAATGATTTGCAATTGCTCCAATGATCAATATAGCTCTGATACCATGTAGAAATTATATAACTGATATGTTATATGTCCAAGATTCTTCTGATCATACACTATTTGACTTCATGCACAATACAAAATCTATTCCACCATTGATCATTACTTGCAGAAATTATATCAATTGCATGCACACATTGAAACCATAAAAATTCACACATATGAACACAATGTTTTAACGGGAAAGCCTGAAGATAAAAACCCCAACTATCTATATATAATATATGTCATAGAGATCATGTAACAATCCTCATACAAATCTGATCATATCAAGTTCTCAGTACAATACAATCGCTACACACTAATCAGGCCCGATCTAGCAAATCCATGCACCGATCTCTGCCACCTGCTAGCCTGCCTCTACTGCGCAATCCCTGCTGAATATTGGCTTTGAATGAAATCGAATTGGTCCAGCATTGCTCGCACAATCCTCATTTTCATCTCCAATCACTGTGTGTTGCAAATCATGCAACACTATAGTCACAACTGATAGTGAACCTGCTCTTTCACCTACCTCTCCACTGGTCTCCACTGAAACTGTCCATGCACTATAGTTAACTGATGTATTCTTCAGTTGATTAATAGGGATTATTATTTAGTGAATTAATTATTAATTAATTCACACCACTCTCACTAGTGTATCAATCGATTAGACTAGATACAACTAATCCATTGTGTCTAGCGAGGTTAAAATTGAACACAACTCCACCATTTACAGCTTTCGAGAACTAGAGCCTACTGTCACATGAGTTCTAACTGAAGTCTCCATGCAATAGCTCCACTTAACCCTCAAGAATAGCGTAATTCCTTCTGTCAGCTCCTGTGCCACATCTGTGCACTTAACTGAAGTTCTCCAAGAGAATAAGATAATATTTATAGTCCAAATATTATTAAGAGCTAATAATATTCGGCATATCTATTTTTAGACTGGCAATCTAAAAATAGATTCTGCCCAATATGTCTAAAAATAGAAGCCCATCTATTTTTTCCAACTTGAAAAACCATCCAAAAATAGCATCCTGAAACTCATAGAATATGATCGACATGTCTAAAAATAGAGATAGTCTAAAAATAGACTTTGCGCCAAAAATAGCTTGCGGGCCCACTTAGTAAAGACGACTCTTTTCACTAAGCTCATCATATTGTTGCAATCTCAACATAGGAAAACATAAATAATGGTGGGAAGTAACTCTTGGTAAGTATATTTATTTACATATGTTTCCTATCCATTTTTTATGCAAAGACTTGCTTAAATTATGATGGAAATTAATTGATGGTAAATATGTTATTTACCCGAGTAAGAACTATTTTCAAGGATTTTATTTTTGGATGGTTTTTTTATAAGATTAATAATAAAAAATAGCCACACTTCATGGCATTATATTGTGCAAAGATCAATTGCTAGAGTCCCGCCTAATGATTCTGTAACCATATTTAAATTTAATTAAAAAGCACGTAAAAAATTAATACTTACAATAAACTTATCTTGGATATTCCTAAACTTAAGAAGATTCCTAAACTTGGATATTCACCCAGACTTTATCATGGATAATATTAATTTGAAAATATCTTTTGTTATAATACCATGGGCCAATACCATGGTTTATCAATACCACAGACCCAAAAACCTTAACTCATTTCACAATAAAAAATAATAATGTAAATTATAATAGGTTATTTTTTTATCTACTATTATAGGTATAATAATCAATAATATTGTTTATTATTATTTTAATATATTGTAATAATAATCATTTCCACTATAAGTATTATTACATTAGACCTTACATATATTATTGATTACACATAGTGACAGTTTGCGATCGTATGGGGAGAGAGAGAGAGAGAGAGAGAGAGTGAGAGAGTGATGGGAGGGAGAGAGAGAGAGAGAGGGAGATAGAGATGGGATTGGAGGGGGAGAGGGAGAGGGAGTTGGAGGGGAATAATGAGGGAGGTAATAAAAAATACATAGAGAGAAAATAGTGGATAAAGATATGGAGTGACAAGGGAGAGATGGAGAGAGAGTGAGGGAGAGAGCATATAAGGAGGGAAGAGAGAGAGAAGGATAGGGGAGAGAGAGGGAGAGAAGGGGAAGAGAGATAGAGGGAGAAATAGATATGGATGTGGAAGAGATGGGGAGAGAGAGAAAGAGATAGGGAGGGAGATAGTGACAAAGTTGGGGGGTAGAGAGAAAGAGGAAGGTGGGAGAGAAAGGTAGAGAGAGGAAGAGAGAGAGGACTTGAGAAAGAGGAGGAGAGAGGGAAGGAAATCGATATGGAGTTATAGGGGAGAGAGAGGGAGGGGAGAACAAAGACATAAAGAGATATAAGTGGAGAGAGAGAGAGGGAGGGGAGAACAAAGACATAAAGAGATATAAGTGGAGAGAGAGAGAGGGAGTGATAAGGGAGAGATGGAGATAAAGAGAGGGAGAGAGGAGAGATGGAAATAGAGAGAGAAGGAGAGAGGGAGGGAGATGCAGAGATGGAGGGTAGAGAGAGGGAGAGAGAAATGAGAGAGGGAGGGAGATAGTGATAAAGTTAAAGGTTAGAGAGAGAAGGGTGGGTGGCCAATGTTAAAGCTCAAAAATGGAAGTTCTCAGAATCGATTGGAAACTAAACGACAACGAAGAGCTCGTCGCCAGGAATCCAACGCAATTTGTTTCATCGAAAACCGACTCCGGATGAGGAAGATAGAGCCTACTGTTCGTTTTCCTAAACAATTAAAAAAAATTGCAGAAAGGATAGAATGCTAACATGGAAATCTAGTTAGCAAAGAAAATGATATTATAGGAATATTCTGTCATTTTCCCCCAATGACACTGTGACAAATGTCATTGCAAGATTCGTTGGAAATTTTTGGTTAAGGTGAACTTTTTTATTTTTTATTTTTTATGTTATCCTAAGGTCAAATTTGTATCTATTATGGCGGGGTTGAAATTTTATGGTCGGATAGTCCAACCAGAGGTGGACATGTGGTGCAGCCAGGGGCCGCCACGTGCCCCCTCTGGTGGACCAAGGCGTGGTCGAATTTCAACATTGGTTCAAAGTCCGAAATCATTATCAATGACTGAATTTTCATATACCAAAGGTTCAAATTATTGCATATATCAAAAGACAAGATCATATGTTATGGTGGGCAGAAAAATTATTATACACAGGTTGGGAAAAGGTCGAGGCTTGACCCCGTGACCTCCCCCAAACAACGTGCCCACCTTACCACTCTACCAAAGACTAGTTCTTAATTGCATATGCTCACCAATTATATTTATATTCATGTTTTTTGACCGACAGGGGTAAGGAGGGGGCTAGCCCCCTCACCACAGGACCAAAGGCTATGACCAAGAGTGGAGCACTCCACTAAATGGTGGAATTAATGTTTAAATTGCAAGTTTAATTAATCCAAATCCATTGTTAGCGCTAATCCTTATCACTAATCCGAATTTGAATTAAAACATGCTTAACACATTTAACTCACACTTTTCCAAATTTAAACCACATTTAAAATTAATTAAACCTGAGTTTAATTCGGCGGAGAAAATGACGGAGCCCCCAGATTCGACGCTGCCCCCAAATTTAGTGGCCCTAACTAGAGTTCTCTCTAGCTTTAGTGGGCTTTCCTAGGCTAGAATTGAGGAGGCCATAAATTTTTCAAAATTTGAACAAATTGGGAGCAAGAAGAGTCTATTATGGATGATTTGGACATTCTGAACACATTGAAGAAGATTTCGAGAGCAATAGATGATTGTAAACAACACTTTTTTCACATTTCAGCTAATACAGAGGCCCAAGCCCTAGAAGCTGGACCAAGGAGATGTAGCCTAGGAGTGGTGGACTCCTTCATCAAAACACTGTGTTAATGGATCATTTTGATGGTTTGATATACATTTTATTGCTGTTGTTTAGTACTTTGTTTTTAAGTTAAAATTCTCATGAATTTAACATGAAACCAAATACATTTACCTGTTTAACACACAAAAACACCTCAAGAAGCCTATGCACATGAAGCAAGAGATCAAAAAATTGTTTATAATTCTGAAGATGAAATTAGCACAACAAAACTAACATTCATATTCAGATCAAGTTTTGTATCGGATAAAAGGTTGAAAATGTTATTTTCTTGATTTTCTTGAGTTTTGTGCGATTAGAGTTTTAATGGTTGCAAATTTGTGATACTTACAAGGTTGAAGTTGTAGAGAGGAGAAGGGAAAATATTGGTTGCAAGTCCTGAGATTAGGGCCAGAAGAAGGAGAGCCACAAGGGCACCATCTCCACCCAAAGTTCCACTCACAGTTGTACTTGAAGCACCTCAAGTTTGATCTCTAGATGAGATTGAAGAGGTACAAATTGCACCAGAAGCTGAGCTTGAATCCATAGCCATCATGTCAAGTTTTTGAGAGACTAAAGGTCTTTTAGAAGAGGAAGCATACAAGAAGTCTTTCTATGAACTGACTGAAAGGGTTAGGATCCTCTTTGAAGAGAGGAAAAAAAAGGATGAAGAGAAGGATTCAAAGGGCAGTGGAGGAAAGCCTCCTCCATCTCCACCATCTTCATCATCATCCTTATCATCCTCATCATCATGATTTTCCACTTCCACAACCAAAACCATCCATACTCACTTAAAAACCACAAAAGGAAAAACTCCCTTACTCAAACTTGATATCAAATTTGAGCTTCCAATGTATAATGGCGAGGTAAATGAAGAGAAGTTGGAAAATTGGATTCGTCAATTGGAGGTTTATAGAAGAATTCAGAACCTTCAAGAAGATGACATAAAGATTCAATTGGCTTCCTTAAGGATGGAGGGATCAACACTTGTATGGTGGGAAGCAAGGAATCAAGAAGAGATGAAAAACTACAGTAATATCTCAATGTCTTGGTCAAGTTTTATTGCTCCCATTAAAAAGAATTTTTATCCTCTAGCTTATATGAAAAAAGCCATTGTGGACTGGCATAATTTTAGGCAATTGAAAGGGAAAAGTTTGCAAGATTATACTTAAGATTTTAGGAGAAGAGCTCTTATTTCGAGTATTAATTTGTATTGTCAAGAAATTTTTTTAAAGTATATTGGGGGTTTGCACAGTTACCTTAAGCACACTATTCTCATGTTCAATCCCGCAAACTTAGATGAGGTTTGCATTCAAGCCACACATTTAGAAGCAAGAGGGAAATAAAAAGTAGATGGGAAAATTTATAGTTTCATTGAGTATGAGGGTAAAGGAAAGGGAAAGTTTAATGGAAGAGGAAAGACATATAGCTCTATCAAAATAGAGAAAGAGAAACTCACATATAAACATTGTTCGAAGAATGTCCATGATGAAGACCATTGTTGGCAGCTTCATCCAAAGTTGAAGCCAAACAAACTGAAAGCCAAAGAGAAGGAAAAAATTGTTGCTATCATTGAACATGGCTTAGGTTCAGATTCAGGAGATGAAACAAAGATTAAAACCATGGGTTTTAAAGGTAAGAACATAGCAAGCACTAGTTCTTCAAATTGTTCCAATGTAACTCAAGATGAAGATACAAGAATTGAAATTTTCCATATTAGAGTCGTTTCTAAACATACCAAGATAGATACACTATTTGATAGTGGTTCTCAAGCTAATTTGATTTCTGAAGACTTAGTTAAGGAGCTAAACCTTGAAACTTTTAGACATCCAAGACCTTATCCTTTAGGGTGGATATGCAAGAATGAAAACTTGTAGGTTATAAGAAAGTGCGTATTAAGGTTTGCCATCAATTCAAACTTTCTTGATGAAGTTGAACTTGATGTGGTGCCACTTGAGATATCAGGTATTGTTTTGGGAAGCCCATATCTTTATGATAGGAAAGTATTATTTCATCGCCATGAGAATAATTATCACTTGTTTAAATATGGAATTGAGTACATAGTTAGAGCGCATAAGAAGAAGACAAATTTGTCTCTTATACATGTAGGAGAAATGAAGAGAATAGTGAATGCAAGTCAAAATTTGACTTTGTTAATGATCAAGCATAGAGATGTTTTGAATCAAACTTTTCAAAAGTATGTATCGAATGAACAAGTTGATTTCATTAAAGTTGCTTGTGCTTGTAATGAGATGTTTCAGGACTCTAACATGTTGCCTTTGAAAGGAGGTAAACAAGTTGTGAAAGATTTGCAGCACTCAAAATCAGTGTTTAGCAGTGTTGGAAACAATATGCCGATGCAAGATAGTGAAAAGGTAAAAGAGAAAGCGACAAATAAATTTGACAATGAAGTCATAGGTTCCACAAGTGCTTGTTTTTGGTTTCCAAAAGGTACATGGCAATGGTGAAAATGCTTGGTCAAGAGTCGACGCAATTACAAAGCAAGATAGGTTAAGAATTTCCATGACAAAAATGTGCAAGGTGATACATTTTTTAAGTTTCCTTTGATTGATGACCGAGGTGGGAATAAGTTTGTTTCTGCAAGGACAACTTGCTGCTCTGCAAATTTAGGGAAATTTCCATTAGGGGAATTTTGAGGTCTAAAATGGGTCTCCTAAGAAACATATAAAACCAAAATAAACTTTATGAGAACCAATAGGATTCAAGATGATGATGTCAACCATGGGGGATGATTCACCATTTTGGAGTAAAAATGTAAAAGGATTAAAAAATAATAAAATAATAAAACTACTTTTTCAACTCGTATTTTCAACTTATCTCCCTAAGGGTTTACTCAAATTTTGAGTGAGAGTACTCGTTGAATGAAAAATTTAATTCCTCATCCAATGAGTACCCATGTTGCATACTTTTGATGGACCCTGCTACACGAAAAACGATAAATACATGAAAAAAACGTGATTCCAATCACGTTTTTCATGTATTTATCATTTTTCGTGTAGAAGAGTCCATTAAAAGCATGCAACATAGGTACTCCTTGGATGGGAAATTAAAATTTTCATCCAATGAGTATTCCTGCTCGAAATTTGAGTAAAACCTTAGGGAGATAAGTTGAAAATACGAGTTGAAAAAGTAGTTTTTTCTTTTTTCCCTCTAAAATTTGATGATGTAATGAAATCTTATTTTATTATTTCTACTATTATTTTATAATTTCTTTAGGAGGCCCATTTTAGACCTAAAAATTCCCCTAATGATAATGATGGTGTCTACAACAGCAAGAGAAGGTCTTAAGAGTTAAGGAAAAATCTTAGTTTTTGTGAAAATCTCCAATTGATGAAAATGGGAAAATTTCAGTAGATTGAGACTGGAAGGGTGAGGGAACTGTACCGTCATCCACATGATCAGTAATCAAATATCTTTTTGGGTCCAAAGGCTTCTAGTGGGGAGGAATGATCAGGTGCTTAGTGTTAACGCTCAAACATGTAAGTTCTTAGAATCAATTGGAAACTAAACAAAAGCGAAGAGCTTGTCGCCAGGAATCCGACGCAATTCGTTTCATCGAAAACCAATTCTGAATGAGGAAGATAGAGCCTACTGTTCGTTTTCCTAAACAATTAAAAAAAATTGCAAAAAGGACAAAATGCTGACATGGAAACCTAGTCAGCAAAGAAAAGGATATTTTGGGAATATTCTGTCATTTTCGCCCAATGACACCATGACAAGTGTCACTGCAGGATTTGCTGGAAAGTTTGGGTTAAGATGAAATTTTTTCTATGTTATCTTAAGGTCGAAATTATATCTATTATGGTAGGGTTGAACTTTTATGGTCAGATAGTCCAACCAGAGGTGGACATGTAGTGCAGCCAGGGGCCACCACGTGCCCCCTTTAGTGGACCAAGGCATGGTCGAATTTCAACATTGGGTCAAAGTTTGAATTCATTATCAATGGTCGAATTTTCATATACCAAAGGTTTGAATTATTGCTTATATCAAAGGTTGGGATCATATGTTATGGTGGGCGGAAAAATTATTATACACAAGCTGGGCGGACGTCAGGGCTTGACCCTGCGACCTACCCAAAACAACGCGGCCACCTTATCCCTCTACCATAGACTTCGATTCTAAATTGTATATGTTCACCGATTATATTTATATTCATGTTGTTTGACCGACGGGGGTAAGGAGGGGACCAACCCCCTCACCATAGGACCAAAGGCTACGACCAAGAGCAGAGTGCTCCATGAAATGGCGGGATTAACGTTTAAATTGTGGGTTTAATTAACCCAAACCCAATGTTAGCGTTAATCCCTATCACTAATCCGGATTTGAATTAAAACACGCTTAGCAAATTTAACTCACACTTATATATCCAAAATTAAACCACACTTAAAATTAATTAAACCTGAGTTTAATTAGGTGAGAAAATGGTGGAGCCCCCAAATTTGACGTTTCCCCCAAATTTAGCGGCCCTAACTAGAGTTATCTCGAGATTTATTGGGGTTTTGCTAGGCCATAATTGAGGAGGCCATAACTTTTGAAAAAATCGACTAAATTGGGAGTAAGAAGAGTCTATTCTAGATGATTTGGACATTCTGAACACATTGAAGTAGGTTTGAGGAGTAGTAGATGATTGTAAATAGTACTTTTTCACATGTGAGATGATACAGAGGCCCAAGCCATGGAAGTTGGACCAAGGAGATGTAGTCTAGGAGGGGTGAACTCCTTCATCAAAACACTGTGTTAATGGATCATTTTGATGGTTTGCTGTACATTTTATTACTGCTGTTCAGTACTTAGTTTTTAAGTTAAAATGCTCATGAATTTAACATGAAACTCAATACATTTACCTTTTTAACACTCACAAACACCTCAAGAAACCTATGCACATGAAGCAAGAGATCAATTTTTTTTTGATAATTATGAAGGTGAAATTAGCACAATAAAACTAACATTCAGATTTAGACTAGGGGAGACAGGGGGAGGTAGGAGAGAAAGGGAGATAGAGGAAGGAAGAGTGAGAAGGAGAGAGATAAAGAGAGAAAGATGGAGTTAGAGGGGGATAGAGGGAGATAAGGGGAATATAGAGAGAGAAGGGGAAGAGAAAGAGGGAGGGAGAGAGAGATAGATAGATATTGGGAGAGAGTGTGTATGATTTGGGGGTGAGATAGAGATACAAATAAGGAGAGAAAGAGGGATATAGAGAAAATGGAGCGGAGAGAGAGAGAGAGAGAGTTTGGGGAGTGAGATAGAGAGACAAAGAAGGAGAGATAAAGGGAGATATAGATATAGATGGTTGGGGGGAGGGGAGATGGAAGGAGAAAGGGAGGGAAAAAGACACAGAGGTAGATGGAGAGGTGGGGGAGAGAGAGAGGGAAGAGGAAATAGATAAATAGAGATAAATAAAGATACTATATAGTATTATATAATATTGAACATTGTTAACCATAAAGGAAGAGGAAGTAGGGCTTTTACAAAAGGAAAAGAATTTGGATTTAGAAATCCATGAATATTTTTTTTTTCATTGAAATAAATGCATTAATTTCAATCATGTAGATGTTGATTTCTAATTTGATATAACTAGATGTATGATATGCATTAATTTGAAAGTAATTAGATCAATATTGTACACCAATTTCAGTGTAAGCACAAAAAAATATTAACGACATGCCTTGATTTCTGTGTTACAGTAGCTTAATCATAAATAAAATACTTGAATTTTCATCTTAAATAAAATATTCACTTATGTGAAATGTTTCTTATTGTAACTATAAACTATTTGTAATTGAATACATTCTTATTACTCCCATTTTTCATTATTCAACATTGTTAGTCACTTTGCATTCAAAGGAGGTAATAGAAACAACTACCATTAACAGTTACTTGGGGTTTAACACTCTATAAGTCACAATGATTGACATTGGAGAAAACTACTCTTAATATTGGAGAGCACAAGAGATAATGTATGATATTTACTACAATAGATTGATTTAAAAATTTGAATGGTCTACAATTTCAACCACCCTTTTCATATGATTGATATGAAAAGATGGAAGAAATAATAAGTGTGATAATAAGAGTAGTAGAAGAAAATATTTTGAGATTGATGACACTATTTGTAATTGGCTACATCCTTATTATTCACATTTTATATCATTCAAAACTATCACATTGTCACTTTGCCTTCAAAATTTTTATTTCATCATTTTTTCATCATTCAAGTTATTAACAGTCTCCATCATCTAAACAACCTGAGATAAATGAACAAATTTAAAATTAGAATGACCAGATTAATCTTAGACATATTTAACATCATAAAATGATAAGAATAATTATATGTTCGACAAATTTTTCATGACCGCACATGGCTGAAACCAAGCTAGATCCATCCTAACCGTGGATCTATCAAGTGTTGAGAGGGATCAAATCTCTCGATGTGCAAATATTTCCTCAAGTTTTGCACTAAAAGAATTGGTTTACACTTTGAAAGATTTGATCCCTCTAGTTTCTTATTATAAATCAATCTAATCTTTTTTTTAGTATTTTTTCCTTTTTATTAATATAATAGTTATGCTAATTGAAATCAAATCTTGTTTTGTTAGGTAAAATAATGAAATATCCCTTGGATTTTTGTTTGTTAGGTAGACAAATTAAATCTCTCTATGAATGTGAGTGGCTTCTTGATATAGTTTGGTCATGATCATTATATAGTTATTTGTTCATTGACTCTCTTCATATTTTTGAATTTCCTCTTGGTATTTGCCTATTTTTAGTATCACTCGTGTTACATGTTTATTATGTATATCAAATTGGTGTCGAGTGTGATGGTTGAGATATTCAGTGTTTTTTTGACTTCTTACATTCAACATCAAGACCACATCTCCACTGCATTTAATATAACAATTTGAATTATTCTCAAAATATATAACAATTTGAAATATTCTCAAAATAAGTTTAGGTTTGTATTATATTATAAATTTAAGATTATTTTATAATATATTTAATTTTATAAATTTAAATTTATAGTAATTATTGTTTAATATAGGTGGATGCTAATAGTCATCATCATTAATAAGCATAACCAACTTAGATCCATTTTAATTATGGATTTATCAAGTATTGAGAGGGATCAAATATCTCAAGGTGCAAACCATTTATTTGGGTGTAAAACTTGAGGAAAGGTTTACACCTTTAGAGATTTAATCCTTCTTGACCCTTGATAGATTCATAGTTAAGAAAAATTTAAGTTGATCTAATATTTCTATATTAAAAATAAATTATTTAATTATAAATTTATATTTTTTTATTAAATTGTAATAATATAAATAATTTTAATAAAATTTGAGTGAGCCTATTCCCGATCACCAATCACTCGAAAATTTATTGATATAATTTATATCACAAACTATAAATTAAGAAAATTTTGAAAATAATAATTTAAAAAAACATCCATAAAGGAAAACCCTTCTCTTTGGAAAAAATGATATTGCGGCAATATACCATGTGGAGAGAAAAAAAAATCGTTTATTTATATACTTAAATGACTTATTATTTAGTTATTTATTAATGTAAGAGATTAAATCATAAAATAAATCAATTAATACCATTTTTATTGAATAGTTACTTTAAAAAAAAAAAAATGATTATATAAACCAACATTAAAAAGAAAAGAAATATTATTATTTAAAAAAAACACTAAATTAGTATCACAAATTCAAAGATCAAACTCATCTCAAGCTCAATCAATTAAAAATATAAAATCAAAATATTAAAAATAATATATATATATATATATATATATATATATATATATATATATATATAAAATTTAAGTGAGTATATTCTCAATCACTAATCCCTCTAAAATACTAAAAATTATTGGTATAATTAATGTCACAAACTATAAATTGAGAAAATTTTAAAAATGATATTTAAAAAAAACACCATAAAGGAAAAGCCTTTTCTTTGCAGCAATACACCATGTGGAGAAAAAAAAATAGATCGTTTATTTATATAATTAGATGACTCCTTGTGGAGATAAAAAAATAGATCGTTTATTTATATAATTAGATGACTCCTTATTTATTAATGTAAGAGATTAAATTATAAAATAAATCAATTAATATTATTTTTATTGAATAATTAATTTAAAAAATAACTCAAAAAAATATTATTATATAAATCAATATTGAAAAGAAAAACAAATGTTATATTTAAAAAAACAATAATAAATAAATAAAAAATTAAACTTGTAAAAAATTAGTATCACAAATTCAAAGATCCAAATCTCAATCTTAATCAATTAAAAATATAAAATCAAAATATTAAAAATAAATTATTTAATTATAAATTTATATTTTTTTATTAAATTGTAATAATATAAATAATTTTAATAGAATTTGAGTGAGTAGATTCCCAATCACTAATCCCTCTAAACTACTACAAATTATTTATTGGTATAATTAATATGGCAAACTATAAGTTGAGAAACTTTTGAAAATGATAATTTAAAAAAACATCCATGAACCTTTCTCTTTAGAAAAAAAGATATTGCGGCAACATGTGGAGAAAAAAAATAGATCCTTTATTTATATAATTAGATGACTTCTTATTTATTTATTAATGTAAGAGATTAAATTATAAAATAAATCAATTAATATCATTTTTTTTATTGAATAATTAGTTTAAAAAATAACAAAAAATAAAAGAAATTATTATTATATAAATCAACATTAAAAATTAAAAAAAAAGGAAATAATAATAATAATAAATTAAACTTGTAAAAATTAGTATCACAAATTCAAAAATCCAACTCATCTTAACCTTAATCAATTAAAAATAAATTATTTATTTATAAATTTATATCTATACATTTATATATATACTTTTTATTAAATTGTAATAATATAGTTAATTTTAATAAAATTTGAGTGAGTATATTCCCAATCTCTAATCATTCTAAACTACGAAAAATTATTGTTATAATTAATATCTCAAACTATAAATTGAGAAAATTTTGAAAATGATAATTAAAAAAAAAACATCTATAAATGAAAACCCTTCTCTTTGGAAAAAAGATATTGCAGCATACACCATGCGGAGGAAAACAAAAAATAGATTCTTTATTTATATAATTAGATGAATCCTTATTTAGTTATTTATTAATGTAAGAGATTAAATCATAAAATAAATCAATTAATATCATTTTTATTGAATAATTAATTTAAAAAATAACAAAAAAATAAAGAAATTATTATTATATAAACCTGCAACATTCATACAATATTAAAATTACATTCATCATTTTTTTTTACTTACACCCTTAACTCTAAACTTTTGTCTATACACATAACAATCATCTGATATATTATTGCATATCATAATTAATCTACATCTAACCTTACACTTATGATCATATAAATGATTTTTTACTCAGCAATTTAGAAAAGAGTACATTAGCAATATATAGACATGTATGTCTTAGTCAAATGGTTGGTGGTTTAAAACCTAGTTGTATGGATCTTCGGGCCATTCCCTTGGGATTCCCACATCATGATCTCATTATATCTCCGTATAGTTTAAATGTCCCATCGATCTTTGATTCATTACATAGTTCTAAAGTTCTCGAATAGATTTTAGATCTCATAGCATATGAAATCATTTCAATGGTATTACAGTACTTCTATTTTTATTGAGAAAGACTATGGTTTTTAAATCAAATATGAGGTTTGTGAATCCCGAGCTGCTCCACTTGTCCGCATCTTCGCTATTCGCTGATATGGGTTCATGGAGACCGTCCGATCCTTATCCTCAGAATCGACAATGTAGGCTTGGGGTGGAGTGGTTAGGGTAACCACTCACCCCGTTCACCCATTCAGTTTGTCATTTGCTCTACCGACGGGAGCCGGTCTCAGCTCTACAACAAGTCGAGTTTTTTTGCTTGGGGTTTCACGACGTTCAAGGGTTCATCTGTTTTTATATCGCCACGCTTAGGAAAAACCAGGCCTTAGGTTCGTGTGCCGCTTGTAGAGATAATAAATCCCAAAACCGTTCGCTATCTCTTGACTTGTTATTTTTGGTGAGATGGTTATCTATGGTTGCCTCTATACCTGCAACAGTTTAATATTGAGTGGGTTTATTACACGTTCCTCATCTGGAATCCTTCTGGCTGCGTGGGGCTCTCCTCCCTTAGGGAGCGGCAGTCTATTTATGTCTATTCAATGCGAATTTTTGGTTTTTCACTACATTTCTAGGTAAGGGTCTTCGATTTAAAACTTCAATAGCTTGTTTTGTTTATTTGCACTCAGGATGGTATTGTTTATAGATTTAATCCCATAACTGTGTTTTTTTTTTCCAGGACTGTTGCCATCCGAAGATGGGGAAATCATTACAACATGGAACCCTCCAGCCTCCCATTCGGTAGGTTCTCGGCGCTTGCCATGATTTCTGGTTATTATGCTTGTTGGGTCTTCCTTCGTCATTGTGTATAGTCACCCCTCCATCTCATTACAGGGGTCTGGAGGTTTTTGTCGATGTGATATGAACTCTCTCAGCCTTATTATGTTACTTTTTCTTACCAGTTTACATTATCTTTGTTTATGGAATGGCTCGGCCCTCCTATTACTCAATCTCGTTTTACTGTTGATGGGTCTTTATGTAGTAATAGCATGAGATTGTAGTTGGGAAATGCTAGGCCTAGCCGCGTGCAAGTATTTCTTTCAGTGTAGTCCTTGGCTTAGACTTCTAGCAGCTAGCCATTCTCTATGATTTGGGTTAAAATTTTCTTTTATTCGTATACGCCTCCAAACTCGGAAGATTACTGTATTTAAAATTTTCTTCAGTGTTCTTTATATATATATATATATATATATATTTATATGACTTCGATTATATGTGTTCAGACTATTACCTTTCTTTACAGACTTTTCCAGTTATAAAATTTGGATTGGTATTTTTGAATTTCCCATATGTATTGTTCAGCAAAGGCGATTCTATTTATCATTCTTGTTTTCACTGCATTAAAGGGTTTTCTCTCAAACTTTGTATATGTCTTGGTTGTCCTAAGTTATGCATGTACTTATACATGTACATATGGGTATAATTCACTAATCTGGGTTACACGGCTTACGGGACCGGAACCTTGACCCTTCTCTTGGGTCCGGGAGCTAAACCCGTAGGCTAGACCCTGAGAATCTCATTACTGGTTTTCTTTTACCACTAAGATCTTCTTACTGTTTTTAATTCAGCTTGCATATATACTATAGTCTTTCATTAAAAATACCGAAGTAATGTACAGGCTACGCTACCATTTAAATCAGTTCTAGATTTGTTTGTATAGTGTCTAGTTTTAGTGTAGATGAGGGTTTACAGAATTATTGGCATACTTACCTGATATTGTAATTTTCACTTTGACTTACAGTGACAACACCTGAAATCTTTGTTTTATCACGAAATTTACATAAGTAGAATAATATTAATTTCTTTTACCATTTATAGCTAGCATAGGAATACTTTTCTTTTCTTTTTCTACTGTAACTCAACATTTTTGCAAGTAATTCCTATTGCTAATAATGCATCACTCAAAGATCAAGATACTTTAGTACCTCTTTCATTTTTCTAGTTAATTCTTGCAGAAGTTTGATGGTCCTCCAACCTTGAGCGAGGCAATTACGTCCTCCACTCTTCCCTTACTCCTCACCAGGGTCTAGGTGCTTCCATGAGACATGAAGTTAGACCTCAGGATCAAATCCAGTCTTAACTCTGATTTGGAAATTTGGTGAGCTCCACTGGTTTTCTTACCAGTTCTGGATACTCAAAGAAACAACCTATTGCTATTCCCCCCACATTCTTTTTGCGCAGAACCCCATTTTCCCTCAGGATTTTCCTATAAATATTTTTTGGGACAAAAATGGTAAATGTGAGAACTATCTCCACCTTTTTACCCTGGGTTCTTGGAATCATTTACCAATTCAATTTGATGCAGGAGCATCAAGCTCAATTTTCATTATTTAATTATGTAATAAGGGGGGTGAGACATTTTAATTATTTTATTAATTTTAATAATTTAAAAGAGAAAAATGTAAAAGTGAGGATTATTGTATATATTATTTTAATAATTAAAAGGATATGAGTGAAATAGAATTAGGTAGCAAATTTAGGGAGTAGGAATTCCATGTATGGGACTTTGTTGAGTCCACACCTAGAATGAATCTAATTTAGATTTAGTTGATATTTGTGTGGAGAGATTTTTAGAATGGAGTAAATCCATATTTGTGTATAAATAAGAGATTTGTGTAAAGAAGAAAACAAGGAAGAGAGTTGAGAAGTGAGGAATTAAGAGAGAGTGTGAATTGAATTGAGAGCTGTTGTAAAGGGCCAAGAGCTGAGAGAAGCTCTCCATTGTAATATGTGGCCGAAGATTTCTTTTACGTTATTAATATCTACATTTTGTTTGAATAAAATCTCTTTTGATTTGTATATTTGACGTTGAAGTTAATGGCATTTTTATGCAACTGCTTGAGTGTTTATGAAATGGAGGAAGGATTTATTGGTTTATATGTGGGAATATGATTTAACCCAGAATCCCTGCATCATTTTGTATTAGAGCTTGTAAGATGCCTGTTTTAAATCTGCAAGTTTGCATATATATTGTGTGTGCAACCGTGAGTGCAGGAGACTGCCACCAGAACGAAGGATCACAGTCATAGCAAGAGCGAATTGAAGAATACACTCTGCGCTGGGAAAAGGAGAATGGTTGTGGCCGTTGCCAGAGCCACATGGAAACATAAATGCTTTGCCACGATGTGTGATTGTTGGCATGCTGTGATCGAATTCAGAGCCACGAATTTGAAGCACAGTCATACATTCAAGGCCACAGAGGTTGAATGAAATGCGTTGTTTGACATACGAATTCAAGGCCACGGAGGTTGAATGGAATTGCATTGTTTGACACACCGACCTCAAGGCCATGACATCTGAGTGCGGTCGCATTATTTGAACGCTCCGGATTCAAACCCATGATAAGAATTAACTCGCAGCCACGATTGGAAGGGTTGTGAAGTTCTGTGGCATTTGAAGCCACGTCCATTTGTGTACTATGAAGGAATTTTGAAAGGCGTGCAGAGACTGGACCACAACACATTAATACACTGAACTCATCTACGGATGTAACGGTGGGTGGACTATGGTGATTTGTGAACTATGGTGAGTCATGAAGTATGGCCGCAGCCACATAGCATTCAGTATTGAATTTATGGTATTCAATAGACTCAACGAGTTTCATTTGTTTTATGATATATTTAAACAATGAAATCTTAAAGCCCACTTTGAGTTGTTAAATGGCATGTTGTTCAATGAAATTTATATAATTTGTTCCCGAAAATAAGTGGCATTCGTATAGTGGCAGCAAAAGTATATTGGCATGTAATCAAGGGGTGTGGTAAATTGACCTTGCACACTTAGACCGAAGAGAGGCAAATTAATCTCGTCATGTATGGAGAAAAAGTTTGGGCCTTGGTAAAATTGCACATTTTACTATATTAATTTGATTAGTAGGAATTGTGCTTGTTTTTCCTACATTATTTGGTATCATTTGCAGCAGCTTCAATAACAATGCAAAATTTTATTCCAGATCAATGATTTGTATGAAGTGTCGAAATATGAATCAGGTTGGCATAGCGGAATTATGAGGCAAGGAAAAAGGTATGACTGAGCATGTTATATGTTAACATTTTGGGGTTTTCTTAATTGAAATTATAATTAAGTATTTTGCGGAGATGATTTATGTCAACATGTCGCAAATGCAGAGGTATAAATGAATGCAAAGTGAATGGAAAGGGAGAATGCACAAATACTGGGTGATATAGAGAGGAACATGCATTTTTATGTGAGACAGTTTTTATGGATAATATGCGGGTTTTGAAATTTGCGTGAGTAGCATTTGTGTGAAGGAGTATGAATGATGTACCATTTATAATATGCAGTTGTATGGTGCATGAAAGTACAAGTGAGAGATGGACAAGATCACACAGAGATCTTGAAGGTGAGCTGATATGTTTTATTTTAACTTTGGTTTTGAAGATGATATTTGCAAAATACAGGCTGCAGACAGTTGAAGGAAATCTTAGCAAACAAAGATCACAGTTTTAAAAGTACTATTGAAAGAGACTAGAAATAGTTTTTGAATGAAAGCGAAGTGTGGGCAGAACCTTGAAGAATTTCAATGGAGATTGGATAAGAAGGACAGTTGTGTGCACGTGAGTTGAAGCCTAGAGAGAGCATAGAGATACTCAAAGGGGTTCCAGAGAATAGAGAACCAATGCTTGCCAAAGACCAAGTCCAGAGGGAGGATTGGTGAGGTAAGTGGCAGCAGGGAAGACTACTCTTGCAGAGGTTTTAGTACAATTCATGATGAATGAGTGAGAAACTCATGATGATAGAGAAAAAGATGACTACTAAAGGTCATTGTAGAGGTTCTGAAGAAGACCATAGCAGGGGAAATGAAAAGGAAGATGCCAAGTCAAATGGCATGAGAATGAGTCAAGAGAATATTGACATAGAGAGAGATGAGATAAATTTCCGTCTTGAGTTGTTCGTGGAAATTTTATGGAGGAGTAAAGTAGACCAGAGATGTGGATGGAATATGAAGAGGAAAATCACATGGCAGAGATTGCAAGTGAAGTGGGAACATAGAGTGAATGTTCAGTTGAAGGAAGAGTTACTCAGTTTAAAGGAAGATTTGATATGTGAGCTAGAAATTGGTCCATTACTTTTTGAAAGTAGTGATGTGACAGAAGAGAAATCTACAGAAGAACTGAATCAAGTGAAGGATTCAGAGCAGAAAAGAGAGATGTTGGCTGAAGCATCAAGTGAGACCACAAGGTATAATGTTTTTAAGACTAATGATTTGTGTGTGATTGCAGGTACATCACAGGATGTTGAATAAACTTTGAAGTTTGTTAAGGAGAAGAATTTGAATATGAAATCTATTCAGAATGATGCTGAGATAGCAATATCTCAGAAAGAAATGAAGACAGAGGGATCTCATGGAAATATTCAGCAAAATATTGAAGCAGAGGAAGAAGAGCCATCTGACGATTGGTCAGCAGCAAATGAAGGTATGGAAAGTTGTGTAAAATTTCCAAGTTCTACTCCAATTGAGATTGTTCAGTTATATAGAAGGTTAGATATTCAAAGACGAAAGTTGGAAAAGCAGAGGATCTATACTCAGGGTGAGTTGTTGAAAGACAAAGAACAAAGAGACATTCTTGAAACAGACGATATGGAGGAGGGACTAGCTGACAGTCTCATGGAGGATTTAAATCAGCATACCGATGTGCTGGTGGAAGAGGAAATTTTAGAGTAGCATACTGAAATGTTGCCAGAGGAGAAAGAAGCAATAAAGCCTTATGTTTTTAATTTTAATAATTGTTTTGTGAGTACCGGTTTTATTGCAAATGCCGGAGAAAATATATTGGACCGAGAATTTGAACTGATAAGGCAGATAATGATGAAATTTTCCTGGAAGAAGCCAACAGAAGTAAAACAAAGAAGAAGCAGCAAAAGGAAGACAACAGAAGACTGTGAAAGCATAGCCAGTGGGGAAATGCATAAAAAAGTGTGGAGACCTGGAGAAGAACAACAGAAAAAAGCAACAACAAATGGAGAATTGCAACACAAGATATGGGATCCAGGAAGAAAAATATCTGAAACACATGATCAGACGATCATGGTTATTTTCAACATTGGGAGTCTGATGCAGGAGCATCAAGCTCAATTTTCATTATTTAATTATATAATAAGGGGGGTGAGACATTTTAATTATTTTATTAATTATTTTATTCATTTTAAAAATTTAGGAGAGGAAAATGTAAAGGTGAGGATTATTGTATATATTATGTTAATAATTAAAAGGATATGAGTGAAATAGAATTAGGTAGCAAATTTAGGGAGTAGGAATTCTATGTACGGGACTTTGTTGAGTCCACACCTAGAATGAATCTAATGTAGATTTAGTTGAGATTTGTGTGGAGAGATTTTTGGAATGGAGTAAATCCATATTTGTGTATAAATAAGAGAGTTGTGTAAAGAAGCAAACAAGGTAGAGAGGTGAGAAGTCAGGAATTAAGAGAGAGTGTGAATTGATTTGAGAGCTGTTGTAAAGGGCCAAGAGCTGAGAGAAGCTCTCCATTGTAATATGTTCCATTGCATGTAATTATTACCGAAATATTTTTTACAAGATTTCTTTTACGTTATTAAAATCTGCATTTTGTTTGAATAAGCTCTCTTTTGATTTGTATTGACGTTGAAGTTAATGACATTTTTATGCAACTGCTTGAGTGTTTATGAAATGGAAGAAGGATTTATTGGTTTATATGCGAGAATCTGATTTTACCCAGAATCCCTACATCACAATTACTTCTTCCTTTTACTCAAGACAATTTGTAGGAGAGGAGTTTTTGCTTTAGTTCTGTATTGCCCGTCTCATCGAAGTGAATATATAGCCTCATATAGAACATCATTCTATTATTATTTCCCCATCTCTACCTGCCTTGCTAACTTCTGGAAATTCCCGCACCACCACACTGCTTCATCTCATTGCTTTGGCCACCGTTGTCCTCTATTGGATGCCCAAAAAAAAAACATCTAAAGCTCATTTTTCTATGGTGGTTTTGCGCCCTAATTTCACCCAACAAAGATTTTATCGAACAAATAATGCAATATAGACTTCATTTTGGTTACTTTTAGAAAGAATATGGATGCATGACCATACAAAGAGTTAATAAGCCATCGATTCTCATGCATACATTAATATAAAGTAGAAAAGTTATTTAATAAGCCATCGATTCTCAGTAGAAAAGTTATTTTAAAAGAATATTATGCACTTATAAATGAAAGTATTTCTCTTTTGAATTTTTTTTGTTTATTGGAAATTTATGGTTTTGAATAGGTTATATTAGAGAAGAATACTATAATAAAAATCAAGGGTTTTTAAAACATGGAGTCCTAAAGTCACTCGTGAAAATAAATTTGATTCTTCTTGGTGTTTGGTAGATCCAGAGTTAATATGGATCTTGGTTGGTCTTTCCCTTTAAAGTGTGTTTCCCCCTTGTTGAAAAGGGGAGGAATTCCTCTTGCAACTAGTGAGTATTAGATTGATTAGGGTCCCAGTTAGACCCCTATTTGTTTGATGTGGCTATATATTCCCTGGAACAAAAGCTCGATTGCCTGTACTAATCTAACCTAAAAATATGTACATAAAAACTAATCTAATCTAATTATCCTAAATATTTAAAAGTAACTATAAACAAATATGCAAATGTTTGTGTATGAGTTGATCTAGCTTGAACAATCTAAACAAAAAAGGATGGGGGAATCATCCAAACACAATACTTTGAAAAAAAAAATTTGTGGATTTTAAATTAGTGATAGCCTTGACTGGAATGTGGGTCCAGTCAACCACTTAAATTGAATTTTGGGCTATGTTTTAAAGAGATTATGAAAAGTTAGGGTTTATTATTTTGTTTTTATAATTTTATGCAATTTAATAAGTCTAAATGACAAAAAATAAATTTATCGATAATGATTACAATATGTTTAAACTATATTTTTGAACATCATAAAATGAATGCCAATTCATTAAAAATAAAATGATAATAAATTTGAGCAAATTAAAAATAATTTGGAAAAGAAATATACTTTATCGTTTCAAAAGAAAAAATAGAAGTGCATTCTAACATTCAACAAAAAATGATATGAATGAAAGCAAAAAAGATAAATACCAACAATGTATATGAAACAATTAATAGATCATGAATGCAACATTTAAATTAAAATACATGTTGACACATAAACCTTGGGAGGGTGACTTTGTTAAATAATGTAAATAGAAAATAAGGAGAGTTGGAATATGAAGCCTAAGAGTCCCTCCCTCCATGTATATATTTATGATCACCCTTAATGCAAAAACACAAATTCACATTGTGGAGTTACCTCCTGGCCTAACATGGTATCAGAGCCAACTCCATTTTTAGCTTTTCAGCCTTTGTTGTAACTCCCTCATGTTCTTCCTATTTTTCAAAACCAACATTCTCTGCCTACAGGAGATGTGAGGAAAGTTGAACGAAATCATATGTATCAGAGGTGAACTAGTTGTCACTGAAGAGTTTTGCCACTCTTCGACAACAATCACTCCACAATCAATACCTTGGTATTGTATTTGCTATGAAGTATTGTTAAACTTGCAGTCAGCCTTGAATGTTAGCCTACACCGTCACTGGTGGTACCACCGCGCTCCCATATAAATCTCTCTTGACACCTGAATGCAACTCCACTCATAGTCGAAGTTATATGTAATACATTACCACAGTCTGTTCCCACGCCCCCCGCACTGTTAAGATCCATACTCTCGGGTCTAGCATATCTCAGACCTCATTCATATCTCGACGCTCATTCATACTCTCAACCCACCCTCGCACCCCATTATGCAGCTTTCATACAATCCCTTCGACGCTCTTTCCACTGCGCAACAGTCCCCAAACAACGTCAGCCATACCGCTGCTTTAGTGTTGGCCCTCCTCCCTTCGCTCATAGCTACCTCCCTTAACACCTCCGCTCATCCAACGTGGTATTTCAAACATCCAATCCAATACCGCCTTTTCCATAGCCGTATAGTCAAACACTGTCCATCGACATTCCTCACTCCGTTGACCTCCACAATATCCACGTTGTCCATATATCACCTCCCCCAGAGCACATAGAAAAATTGAAATAATTCATTCAAATTTATGTGGTCCAATGCTTGTTCCTTCTGTAAATGGAAATAAATATATGATGACATTTATTGATGACTACAACAGAATGTGTTGGGTTTAGTTATTGAAGAACGAATTTGATGCTTTTCAAACATTCAAGAACTTTCATGCATGGATTGAAAATGATGCATAATCTCATATTGGCTCTATTCTCACTGATAATGGAAAAAAATACACTTCAAATGAAGTTAAAAACTATCTTCTCCAACATAAGAACAAACATCAAACAAACTGTGCCTTATAATCCCCAACAAAACATAGTAGTTGAAAGAATGAACATGACAATTTTAAATATGGTACGTTCCATGATGTTTTTCAAGAATGTAAATTTGATGTTTTGGGTTGATGTAGTTCTATGTGTTGTATAAATAAAGCATAAATTTCCATCTAATGCTATTAGAAACAAGATTCCTTATGAAATGTGGTATGGCCACATTCCTTCGGTAATGCATCTCAAGGTCTTTGGTTCCACTTGTTATGCCTTGATACCTAAGGAACAAAGAAAAAAATTTGGTGCAAGGAGTTGAAAGTGTATCTTCTTAGGGTATTCAAATACCTCCAAATCATACCGCCTTTATGATGAAGTTAATAACAAGTTTTTAGTATCTAGAGATGTGATATTTCTTGAATCTTCCAAGACTGACAATTTTGTTGAGCGGCAGCTTGATCGCTTGGATAGAATAGGGCAGGAAAATTCATTTCATGAATTTGATAATCAGATTTCACATCTTGAAGGGGGGATTTCTATATTGGATCAATTTGTGGAATCTTATTTTGAAGCACTCTCTCCCCCACATGAAGCTCCAACCATGGATGACACTTTGAGTGATGTGATTGACAAAATTGGGGGACTAAATCTTGATTCAGCCCCAACTTGGTCAACTAAGCAGCCTGGGCCATCTCATAAAGGCCCTCCAAAATGGCTGACAAAGGCGCTTGAAAATGTTCGTCCTGACGAGGTTGGAAAAACAGGAATAATAAGTTCCACCAAGCAAAATGGAGGTGATGTAGATGATTCCGATTCACCTATTGATATGGATGTTCTTATAATTGTGAACTGAATTTTTCTACAGATTTTGAACCAACTTCCTTCAAATAAGTTACTTCCCATGATAAATGGAAAGAAGCGATGTAAAAGGAATATGATTCCTTGATAAATAATGGCACCTAGAAGCTGATTGATCCTCCATTGGGAACCAAACCAATTGGTTGCACGTGGGTCTACAAGAACAAGTATAAAGTTGATGACTCACTTGATAAGCATAAAGCCAAGCTTGTGGCAAAAGGTTTTGCACATAAATAAGGGGTTTATTATGAGGAGACTTTTTACCCCACAAAAAAATTGGCTACCATCTCGACACTCTTTGCCTTGGCAGCTTAGAACGGTTGGAAAATCCATCAAATGGATGTAAAACCTTCTTTCTTGAATGGAGATATGAAATAATTTTTTTTTATGTCCTAGCCATAAGGATTTATTCTAAAGGGCCAAAAACACAAAGTATGCAAACTTGTAAAATCCTTGTATGACCTCAAGAAAGAACCACGAGCCTGGTATGATAAGTTAACTGAGGATCTTCTGAAACTCAACTTCAAACATTATGATCTTGATGATGCAACTTTGTTTGTCAAGAAAGTTGGAAAAATAGTTGTATATCTTGTGGTGTATGTAGATGATCTTTTGATGAAAGGGAACAATGAAACTTACATTTCACTACAAGGAAAAGACCCTCTATCGGAGGTTATAAAGGAGGTTTTTAATGTTATAAAATTGGCCAAAATTGTCAAAAAAATTTTCTACAAGATTCGTTTACGGTTACGGAGGTTTTGGGGGAGATTTTAACGAAATTTCAGCACAACTAAAAAAACTGGGCGGCCAGAGGTTATTATGGATGTTTTTTTCATTGATATGCTACTAAGGTGTCAATGCACCGGTGCGTGTCATCTAGACGGTGGCCTGGGGCTGTTGAAGGTGCATGCACTAGGCCGTCAAGGTCTAAAAATGCACCAGGCGCAGTGCTGGTGATGCAACGCATGGGGCCGTTCTAATTGGACTTGGGATTTGTGCGGTGCCCATAGGTCATATCAACACACTGGTACGTAGTCTTATAGAAACGCACTGGTGTGCATTATCAGACACACACACCGATTGTTCTAATTCATATTGGTATTTGTTCGGTGCCCATAGGTCGTACAAATGCACCGGTGCGTAGTCTCACATAAACGCACTGGTGCACAATATCGCACAAACACACCGAGATTTATAATTGGTATTGGTATTTGTGCGGTGTGCATAGGTCGTACAAATGCATCGGTGTGTAGTCTCACATAAACGCACCGGTGCGTAGTATCGCACAAACACACCGAGATTTATAATTGGTATTGGTATTTGTGTGGTGCCCATAGGATGTAGAAATGCACCAGTGCGTTGTGTCATACAAACACACCGGTGTACAGTGACTGACACGCACTGGTGTTCATTTTGTATTTTTTAGAAACATCGACCTGTGATAGTGTAATTATTGTGATTTTTTAAAAATCATTATTCATCAAAAGTTGACACATCTTATAACAATATTCATATTAATTAATTTTTTATTAATGCATTTGAATGTGACGTTTGGATTAATTTGTTATATCATATCATAATTATTGTGATTTTTTAAAAATCATTATTCATCAAAAGACGACACATATCTTATAAGAGTATTCATATCAATTAAATTTTTATTAGTGCATTTGAATGTGACGTTTGGATTAATTTATTATATAATATCATCAAAGTTCACATCTCTTCATTATAATATTTAATCATCCATAAATTTAATCAGTGGTGTTACATTTCACAGCGACAATGGTGAACACAATAGAATAAATTAAAACACACACACACACACACACACACACACACATATATATATAACACAATATTTTCCATATAAAATGGGACAGTTATTGGTATCCTTTGTCTTTCAATTGGAACACTATTTCCATTACATTAAACAAAAAGTCTGATTTCATAGACAAATATTTCAAAAAATACAATGCCTTGCCTTGATATCCAAACATAATGATCATCATTCTTCGCTTGAACTACTGTCAATGCTTGAGATACTTCCATGAATTGGGTTATTTTCAGGAATGTTTTGTTCTCGTTGTTGATTTTTTCTTCTTCTTCACCTTCCATCTACAAACATAAAAATAAATTGTAATGAGTGTATATGCATTGGTGAAAATAATGAAAAATTTAATATTAAATAATATACATCAATGTAAATCGAAAAGAAATGACGTACCATAGCAACAATTGACTCATGAACTGTACACATTCTTTTAAAACTATGTAGTATTTCATCTTTCAAGATTTCATGTGTTGGCACAATTCCATACTTTGTTTCCTGCAAGTTTTATACCTCATAACAAATCATATATTTAATATAATTTTTTTTTGTTCTATTAATTATAAACAAAGCTAAGTAAAACAAGATCAATAGATGCTTACAAATTCCACAATTAATTTCTAATATGCCAACATATACACACAACCCATATTTAACCCAGTGTCAATCAATTCGTCTGATGATTCTTCTTTGTATGTTAGCACCTGTTTGAAGACATTCAATGATGATTTTTGTAAAACAACTTAAAATATACAAAAATGAAATCTAGTTAAGTTGTTATAAGGAATTAGCAATTACTCACAAACTTAGATATCAACCTTTTTCTTCCTTGTCGTCCTATTTTATGTGCTGAATGGGTTCCATTTTCTTTTCTTTTCTGCAAGAAGATACTTGAAAAGTAATATTTAATGCTAAATTGTTTATTTATTGTACCTAATGATAAAAAAATTCAATGATTACATATTACATTTGAAGCACGTTGTTGTTGAGATGGCTCCTCCTACGTTGTAATTTTTTCCATTTATTTGACCATCTCCTTGTACACGTTTTTGGACATTCATAGTGGCATATTTTTGATATCAGCTCATTCATATTTTGAGATTTTCATAATCTTCCTGAAAATGTAACATGACAATAAACTATTTAATTTTTATATTGATATATGAAAATTAAATATAACAAAAGTGATATTTATAAATAATTCTAGAAAAAAATTTAAAGGAATATTACTTTTTCATTCCTTATTTTTTGTTGTTGTACGTTTTTTCTATTAAAAGTCTGACATGTCTCATTGACCAATTCTCTGGAAACTCTTCCTGTAGTTTAGATAAAATTTGGTTCTTGGAATCATTGGATTGATTTTTGTGTTATAAGTGGAAAGAATGTCTATACATTCATTCCACTAGATCCCTCAAACTTTTGTAAAAGTTTTTCTCCCTTTTGTTAACCTCTAGCACCACTCCAGATGAGCTAAGGAGCAATTCATTTTCATTTGCATGTTCTATTTTTTTTCTTTTCTTAGAACAACATTCCTTTTCTGAGTTGTTGGTTCTTGTAGAACATTAAACATATGTGAATTAATAGGTTGTTTGAAACATGTTATCTAATAATTTAATTATATTATTAATGAAAATTAAAAAAAGAAACTCATATTGGATCGATAGTATTTTTTATTCACTTGAATCATCCTTTTGAACTTTTTCCATCAAGCTTTTACCCTCTTCTGCTCCCAGATCAAAAATAATCTTATCGAGCTTTGTCATTTTGTGGCTCTGCATGATACACAGTAAACAATACATATTAGTTAAACTTACATACAGTTCAAAAATAATATTTTTTGTAAAGAATTTACAAAGAACTTGCCTTTTTTTCTTTTCTTGATGTGTTATCATTATTTTTGTTACTTGATCTCTTGTCAGTCATTTCTTTATCAATATGAAACCTGTAACTTATCATTCATTAATATATTTTATAAATAAATTGGCAACTTTTCAAGTTAAAAAAATATATATCAAGAAACTGGTGCGCTTTTCATGGTGTAAGCATCGACATCGGTGCGTGATGGTATTATAAATGCATCGCCCAAACAGTATAAAACACCGTACAGTACTCTATTGCAGCAAGGAGCACCGGTGCGTTACATGTCAACCACTGCACTGATTAACACAGAAAAAATAATAAAAATAGTCTAGTGTTAGTTTTTGTAGCATATCTTGTCGCGGCGGGGGCGGTGCGACCTATTTTTATAAATGCCCCACGCAAACAAGGGACCACCATACAGTGCTCTCCGTCAACTAGGAGACCCGGTGCAGTGCATTGTATGTTACATGGTGCACAGATTAACACAATAAAAAATTGTTTTTGCGAAACAGTATGTTCGCGGTGTGGCATAATGAAATAACGCACCAGTGTCCTATTTTACATATGGCGCACGAATTAAAAAAATGATTTTTAATTTTTTTATTAAACAGTACATATGCAGTGTGCTGGGATAATACAATGCACCAGTGCACTAGGTTATTCAAGGTGCACTGATTAAAAAAATTATGTTTTTTAAAAATTCACGTAAGAGCCGACATGGATTGGGATCCGACTATGCAACTCATCCCGTGGGTTGGATGTCATAGGCCTATATATAGCAATAAAAACCCTATAAATCTAAAATGAAAAGCCCTAATTCTGAAATCACAGAAACAAAGAGAAGAAAGGGCAAAAACAAAAAGAATGAAGGGTTTAGGTAAAAATGGTTTTTTTTTTTTTGTCTTTGAAAATGAAAAACAAATTGAAATTTTTTACTTACTGCATAAAAAAAACTACAGAAAAAGTAAAAATAAAATAAAATTTAATCACAAGATCATTTGAAATTCTATGCTACAAGGTTTGACTCACCAGAGGTTTGGAATTCTGATTGTTTGAATACTTTTGTTCGAACGTATTTTGCTACTCCATAGTGCTCTCGTGCTCTCTTGCTCCAGGTATGTCTCCTGCAAATATCTGGTTGAATTTTTTCGCAAAAATAGTGAAATAATGAAAAGTGTTTAGCATTTAAAGAATTGTTTTATGAAATTAGATTTTCGAAAATATTTTTCTGCCCATTTTTCAATTTACTGCTTTTTTCTTTCACTTAAAAAATAATAGAGTTACGCTTTTTTTATTTGCGGTTATTCATCACTGGTGCGCCACTTAATAGAACCGCATCGGTACGTACGTTGATAACATGACATTGGTGCACAATAAATAAAACACACCGGTGTGGTTATCTGTACATTAGCACCGATAACAAGAAGTCCATTTTTAAGGCACCGAAATTATTTTTAGGTACAACAGGAGTTCCACTCAGTATTTGGGTTGGAAGAGTATGCCCAGGTTGCAATAACGCATAATGTAACAATGGACAGACCTGTTCAGCAAATTCCTATAGACACACAGACATTTCCAAAATGCACGCCTGGCTAAGATTTTAATCATATTTCATATGTTCACTCCGGTAGTGGCATATCAGGCTATCATCAATTTTATTTTCATCGATTTCCATTTCTAGCTTCTACCAAAAAGAGATTTGGATGCAGCCGGATTGGGATGAATAAGTAGATGTATACATTTCTTTTGGGAGAAAGGTTATATATCTATTAGATAAACTTTCTACAGAGTTGGAAAGATTTTTTGGGATGATGAAAGGTAGCAGGGTATGCTTCTCACACGATTTGCACTAATGTTGTGAAGGAGAAGCCGAAGAAAAATATTATTGTCAACACAGGGAGAAGCCGACAGTTACAATTGGTCTTTTAAAGACAACCGCAAGACACCTGTCTGGGTCATCATAAAATTTGAGTATGTGGTGATTTCCACTCTCACATATTGTTATAGAGAAAATTTTCAGTGTCAGGGTGCCAATCCTTTCCAACATTTGAAAGCTGGACAATGCTATTGTGGCGATTATTGGAAATAGTAAGTGAACTATGACATCCTCATATGCATCATTTTTCGTTGTTAGATAATATTCATCTCGTATAATATTTTGGATATGGTGAGATGAACGTAACAAACCAGTATATACAGTGTGTATAAAAATTGTTGATTCATAGCTAGTAATCCAAGTGCCTGACAAATCTATGGTGTATGTCATAGTACCTTACTCCTTTAAGCTAAAGAATCAGATGTGCATAAACAATGTTTGCAATGAATTCCATTGGTTTCGTTAATGAATTGTTAAATAATATTTGCATAAACCACTAATCAATTGGTGAGATCTGCCTGGAACGAGTCATTGAGCCAAAAATACTCCCTTTTGCCAATTTTTGAAAAAAATGGCGGATTTAGCGAAAAAGTCAAATTATTTTCTTTAGGTTTTCTAGTTCATTTTTTATTGTCCAGCTATTTTTTGTTGAGTTAGATTTTAGATCCTCACTGATTTTTTCCAAATTTTTGTCATGCAACATTGTTGTTAAGTGTAGTTAATGTCAAATTATTTTGAAGGAACTTTATATGAATTTTAGATGTTAGTGGATTTTATGGAAACTGTTTCTGTATTGATTTCTATTGAATTGTTGAATTTTTGGAATCTTTCATAGACAATTTTTGCAAATTGAAAACATATTCATAATACTTAAGTCAATATCTACCATCCTACCATATTATGGAGATTGTTGAAATTGCATGGAAAATGGTATTTTCCTAGACATAGAAGAAATGAAGATGGGATAAAAAGTGGTGTTTTACAAAACCATTAAACTATTAAAACATGCAGTGGCACTCCCCATTTCCATTGAGTATAGCATGGCATCAATGTAGCACCTGTAAATGTCTTGGAACATCCACTGGAGACAGTGGGACATCTCGGGGATGGCAAATTGTCTATCGCTTATATCCCAGTGATGCCTTGAGACATCTATTTTTCCCCTCCCTGGAGTGAAGGGATGCAGGAAATGTAGGTGACATGTCCCTACGGACTATTGATAAATGCAACTACATGTTGTGGCTATGATATTGCTAATAGTGCATAAATTAAAACACTTGAATGCCTTAAGTAAAATCCTCATAGGGATACGTCTTAAAAAAAACGATATTTTGGCAAGCGTTTCTCCCCAAAGACAAGAAGTATAAATTGAGTTTGCCATAAATATTCAATAGCTATTGGACAAATGACATGACACTAAATTGAAAACGATGATAGAAAAATAGCATGGACTTTGCAAGAGTTTAAATCATGAGTCTCAAAAAGGTTCACATTATTTTCCAAATAAAGGTTCAAGAATCAAATTCTTTTCCAATCATGAATCCCTAAAAGGTCCAATTTTTTTACCAGTGGGTTTATTAGCAATTTATTTTTTGAATTGGGGCATGGGTGGGTGTATTGGCAATTTCCTTTCTGAATTGGGGCATACCCCACTCGAATCTTCCCTAGGTATGTCCTTTTAGGACTATTATTATCTTAGATTCCCAATCCTCAAAGAATATCAATCCTTTTTGACCACTTTTGTCTTGGATACCTGTCCAATCCTCAAAGAGTGTTAGTCCACTTCCTATTTTAGATTTTCTCTCGTTAAGGAAATCGTAGATTTTTATTCAATATTCCATTCGCCTTTATTCCTCTATGCCCTTCACTTAGATGTACGATTGTTAGTCCTGGCCTAGTGCATGACACATGATGAAGATAACACAAAAGTGATGTTTATCATTACTCCCTATCAACCAGAGAGGAGATCCCTATTCCCACTTGATTTCAGGGTATAGATCCTTGCTCCTTCACAAATAATAAGGAGACTTCATACTCCTAAAATATAGAGGAGATTCTCTGAGTCTACCATTTGCGGATATAGAGAAACGAAGTCCATATATATCTGAGAGGAAGGAGCATCTCTTACTCTTAGTGATGATTGGAAATGTCTGAATGCTTTTTTCTGAATATCGTTTTGTCCATAAATAATTTCCCTAGCGTCGTTCTTTATTTTCCAAATAGAATTTTGCATACAATCCTTCGAAGTCTAGTTGTGGAAATATCTAGTATTTTTGTCCCCTTTATCAATCCACATTTGACGACTCTTCTGCTGCCATTCCTATGCTTTACACAAAAGTATTTACCTTTTTTTTGTGTCAAATTCTACTAATTTATGTTTGGAAGCCTTCGAGAAGTAGTTTGTTGAATGTGGATCTTCAAGAGCTTTAATATGGGCGTTGATTTGTATAATTTCTCTACCCCTTTCTTTTTTTAGATGACAAGCCAATAAACGAATTATCTATTTTAGCTTTTTCTACTTATAGAGAGATTTTCCATAGCCGAATTGCAAATGTCAGATTAAATTTTGTCTAGAATTCTTAGACCATTGAGGTGAATTCTGGGTCTTTCAACCAAAAATGGTTGAACTTAAAGGGAGTGGGCTTCCATTTTGAAATGTCTGTCCAGACTAAAAAGAGAGGAAAATGATCAGATATTTGCAAGGGAAGAACCCATGAGCTCAAATTAGTGAGATGGTTAGCTAGACCTTTATTCACAAAGAAGTGGTCTAGTCTTTTTGAAATGCCATAAGATCCCCATCTACCATTCCTCCATGTCGGTCCAATTGTGTCAAAATTAATATCTATAAAAGAGTTTCGGAAAAATAGGTCTTTGAAGTATGTTGTGAGAGAGTCTGGATTGTTTTGACATCAATTTTAAATATTATCTCCATGTTTAAAAATGTTAGTCCAGGCTAAGATTTGCATAAACTAACTCCAATTTAAAAGTTGAAATTTCTCCCATCAAACAGATGCTTATCTTTATGAGATGTGAGATTTACAAACACTCTCGTCTACTTGTTGGATCATTCATTTGTCTTCAAAAAGAACACTTTCCCAAAAAGTGAGGGGCAACAATGGGAATACGAGTTGTTGGGATCTAGGACCTCGACAGAGATTGATCTCATACCCTGATAGAAATCTAGGGCTAGCATCACCGTGTGGCTTATAAAAGATAGATAATTGGGCGTGGCACACTTAGGGAAAGGTTTGTCAACACTTTGTACTCATGCCTAGGTTGTGAGCAATGGGATCACCTCACGGCGCTTGCAGTGGAGAGTTTGATAGAACTTATGTGCATGCATATAACAATTAGTTGGCTCTGTTTGTGGTGAGATGATCTTATTAAATCTTATATTCCTTCAGTGTACCTTTGCACCTTTAGGGGTAATTGCTAGTATATATATTAGTTTTATAAACATTGTTACGTTGTGCTATTAATAATGTATTTTTCTAAATCTTTTTATATTGTTAAAAATAACTTTATGCGATAAGCATTTCCTCTTTGGGTGAGGAGATAGTGGCAATAGAAGACATTCGTTTTTTTCATCCTCAGAGAAATCGAAATTGGAGACTTGTGCTAGTTCACCCCTCCAATAGGAGGCATTGTAGCACAACGAAGATCAAATCTCTTCCTATTCTTCTTTCATGTTGAGGATGTGTAGATAGGCAAATTATTCTTGCTGGTTTTTTCTCATATCAATGGTGACATCAAGAAGAGGAAGGAGGGCAGTTTCAACTCGATCGGGTGTTCGAGTCCTTCAGAGAGATGGTAGGGGATAAGCCCAAGACATGAATCGTGTGGAATGCAGTGAAGTAATTTGTCAATGGAGGAGCCTCTGGTATGCTCGCCACGTGTGCCATCCAACCTGTGGACATGATTAAAGCGCACATTGAGTTGGGTCAAGGTTCGGGTTATAATGTTGCAAAAAACATGTTAAGGGACAAGGGATTTGGTGCTTTTTACAAGGGGTTATCAGTTGGTTCGTTAAGATAGGCAACCTATATAACAACACATCTTGGATCATTAAGGATATTGAAAAACAAAGCAATTTTCGTTAATGATGGGTGTTGAGCCCCAAGATTGTTCTTTCTTTCATCTTAATTCACTCCATTTTCCTTTGTCCATTGTTATCCCAGACCCAAATGATCAATGAAATTAGTTAAAATTACTTTTAGAATGAATAACATGGCTAACTTGCTAAGTTTTGTGATTTTGTCATTGTAATGCATTTTGAACTGAAACTAGCTACAGAATGCAGACATTCCGTAGCTAACCGCCAATTCTGCAGCTGTCTTCACGTTCAAGCATGTTCTAGGTGTCCTCTCAGGAAAATCCACACATGGGTATCTTCCACATCATGTCCTCAACATTTTTTGCTCACCATAAAGAATGAACCGAATTCTGGACGTGGTTTTGTACATGGGAACTCATTCAAGGAGGCAGACTTCTAATAGGACAAGGACAGTCCAGATGTCCTTTGTCCCTTTACGCTGCCATCTTTAGAGTTCTAGTATGATTTTGATATGAAAATACAATGATCCCCGTATTGTTGCAAGTTCTGTTATGAAGATTTGTTATAAATACACTCGGGAAACCGAGAGACAAGCTCTAGATTTTGATTAGATTTCGTGGATTGACTGCTATATTTCTGAAGAACGAGAATACTCTATTTTAAGTTATTTTCCTTTAATGAAGAAGACAACATTGCTTTGAACGCGTTGAGTTTATTTTCAGTTAGATTCCGTCTGGTGGTAGAGGGCCCCTGCCTCTGAACAGCTTTACTTTCATAATTTAGATAAGTATCTTAGTTTTTTTTCACGTTTTTGAAGTTTGAGTTCATAGTTAATTTCATTAGTCACTATAGCTATACTTGTTCTAAGAAACTCTTCCAAAAGATCATGATAATGAATGAGAAATGGCTGTAGTGTTATAGATTTTAATTGCAATTTCTTTTGTTCATTATCACAGTTGAAATTATTCTAGTAAACTCTTCCAAAAATCATTATGATGGCTAAGGCATGACTGTGATACTAAAAGTTTCAGTTGTTTGTTTACACTAAGTAGCATAGCTGATCTTACTCTTAAAACGCTCTTCCAAAACATCATAACAATGGGTAGGAAATAGCTGTGATGTCTTAGTTTTTAATTGTAATTGCTTTCAGTTTTCATGTTTGCATTTGCATTGAATTGTACATCCAAGATTTTTCTAACAAGCTCTTCCAAAATACCATTCCTGATGAACGAAATAGGCTGTAGAATCCCATAGATTAATTGCATGATAACTGAGTTAGGATACTCCGGAGTCAAATTGCATTCAATTCATGCTCTGTTATTTCGTTTTAAGTTTGATAATGGCTTGTTAGTTTAGCACTGTTTATTGTAGACTGGTAGCACATTAGTTCAGTTCTAGCTTAGCTCACTATATTTACATTCCACATTTTAGTTGTCATACATTGCATATTAAATTACATTAGTTGTTAAACTTAAACACCACGACCTTCATTATTTACAAAACCTCTTTTGTTCCAAACCTATAATTAACTCATAATCATCTGGAAAGAAGATAGTAACAGTCCAAGGCCTGGAGTACTTTTTCAACCTTTTTACCATTTCACAAACAAACCTTTCCTCAAAAGACTATTCTAAAAATCTATAACGTTTGAGTGAAGTTTAGTGGTGTTAAACTAAGTTGCAGAATAGAATTAGGAGCTAGTTTTAGAGTAGAGATCTTTTGATGCTACAAATGTTCTTTTCCAGATATGTTTCACAAACCTTTAATCATGGATGAGATGTTGTATAATTACAAGTTGATTATTTAATTGTTTAGTTAGGAGAATTTTTACACTTAGCTGCCCATTCCTCAAGCTCTTCCAAAATATCCTTAATGAATGGATTGGACAAGTTAAGTTCATGTTGTGATTCATTTTCTTGGAGTCATTATCAAGCTTTGCATTTTTGCTAAGTCATAGTTTAGGTTTGATTCTGTCTCAATATTTGCATTTGTCATTTGTCATCAACAAATTAGGCTTCACTTTGTTTTTAACCAGTAGCTTCTTTCCATCAGCATTTAGTTCTTTTCCTTGTGAACATAAAACCATCAAAAGACCAAAAACATCATAAAACACTAAACACAATGCAGTAGGAAACAAACACCTAGGCACATATAGTGCACCTCACTTCAGCAGTTTACCAACCCTGGTTGACAATTAAATGAACTCAATTTAGGAGACTAGGTTGAGCACAAACATTTTGGCGCTGTTGCCGGGGAAGTGAAAACTAGGTAAACTTTGTTTCTTAACTCCCAAAAAAAATTATATGCGTAGAGAGAGAGACTCAAGGGGTAGATTCATAAGCAACAGAAATAGAAGTTTGATTCCTAGAACACCACTTGTTTCACTTAGACCAAGAGCTAGTACACCTTCAACTCAAACCCACATTCCATCCTTTATTGATCCTAGACTTCTATAAGACCTAAGATCATATATTCCATTAGAGAGACCTTCCACTTCATCCACTGAACCTGCCTTAGAAGAAGATCCAAAGACTCCTGTTAGGGACACAAACTTTTCCACTTTCACGGGAGAATTAACCATGACAGAGGAAGGGGAAGGAGGAGTCTTTAATGGAGAACACACATTATTTGGAGGGGGTAGAGGTAGAGGTAGAGGAGAAGGAGGTAGAGGAGAAGGAGGTAGAGGTGCAGAAGGAAGAAGAGGTAGAAGAGAAATGGGAAGCTCTTTTGGGTTTCCTATAATAGATGAAGAAACCAATACAACCATGAAAAACATTTCACCCTCTGTCCTTCCAAACTTCTATGGACTTAAAACTGAAGATCCTGAAACCTTCCTATTTGAATTTGAAGTCCTATGTAGAACTTATGACTACTTACAAGATGCTAAAAAACTTAAACTATTTCCTTTAACATTGAAAGGAGCAGCATTGAAGTGGTTTATGAGTTTGATCAACAGTTCTATTAGGACATGGGAAGACATGAAACAAGCATTTCTAGAGAGGTATTTGGATTATTGTATGCCGGTCAATCATAAGGAAGAAGTGTTTAAGATGTTACAAAAAGAAGATGAAAACTTGGAAGATTTGTTGGAAAGATTTCATTACAACATCAAAAGAGCAAAAATGGAAAACTTAGATCAAGACACCTTAAAAGCTCTTTTGTTGAAAACAATTAGGGATGAATGGTTGGATATCCTTAACATGATGGGAAAAGGGGATATATCACAGCTCACATAACCTGAAATATTTGAGTTATGTATCAACCTTTCAAGAGGGAAATCTAAAACTGTAAAAGGTCCAAGAGATCCTGCTCTTGCAAGGGCAAGTAAGTATGTTTCTGGGACAGTAAGTAGGTCATAAATAGGACATATGCTTGATGATTTCAAATCTGACATCTTAGGGAGTCTTAGTGAACAAATAGACACCCTTAAGTTACAAAACAAGCAAAAAGCTAAATCTGATGCCTTAGCAATCTTTTGTCCCAAATGTAGAAAGAAACATGCCTTGAGAGAGTGCCCTTTGGATGTAAAAGTTGTAGAGACCTGTGTCATTTTTTCTGAAAAAAATGAGACCAAGAATTTTCCTTCCCTTCTTGGTCTCAAAGCTATCTTTCAAGAGGAAACTCCTACAAATTCCATAGAATCTCTCAATTTTGTCTCTAGAGGGCCTTGGCAAGGACCTCAAACACAAGGATTCCATGATAAAATGTATAACCAACCTCCACCTTGGAATTCTTGGCAGCAACCTTGGCCTCAATTTCAAAATCAATCTCAAGCTTGGGCACAAGGAGCACAAAGTCCCTATGGAAGATACTCTTAGTACTATCAGTATCCACCATCCTATCCACCATACCCACATTTTTCTCCTCAAAATCCTCAACAACATCATCAAAACCTACCACATCAAAATGTACTTCTATTACCATTTCCTCAAAAATCAAATCGATTCACTGCTCAACCCTTACCAAACTCCAATAATAAAAATCCTCGGAACACATACATGATAGAAGGCCAACGATTTCCACTTATTTAATTACTCCTTTAGACCTTAGTGATGTTCAACTTAGGTCTGGAAGAATACTTGAAAAGAGGAAACCTTCTGTTATCATACAAGAACAAGATAACTCTGAGGAAGACTCTCTACGGGTGAGTAAAAGTCTTGAGGAAGACACATCTTTTCAAGACCCAAACATTGAAAAATTAAAGAAAAAAGAACCATTAATTTCAACTCCTGTATTAGAGAAGCCATCAACATCTACTTCTATACCTCCCTTTCCAGAAAGATTACAAATTGATAGAGGTGTAGAAAAACAGATTATGGTGCCTGATTATGATTTCATAGATGAGTTGAGAAATGTTTGCATTAAGATTCCATTATTACAAGCCATCAAGGAAATTCCAATTTTATCCAAAACAATAAAGGAGTTGAGCATGAAGAAAAAAAGAAAAAGAATAAGAGAAACAAAGAAAATTCAACTGGGAGGAAAAATAGCAGACATTATGATGGGTAAGATTGCTATTCCAAAGTATCTTGACCCAGGAAATCTAGTTGTTAAAATTCACATCAATGGAATTGAAGTCCAAAACACACTCATTGATTTAGGAGCAACAATCAATATCATGAGTAGACAAATCATGGATAAACTGAAACTTCCTAATTTTCTCTTTACACCCACATTATTACAATTAGCGGATAGATTTGTGATCAAAACTACGATGGGGTAATAGAAGACATTGCGATCCTTAGATTATTAGGGGTACCACCATGGTTTCATGATCCTAACTCCTAAGAAAAATCTAGGAGGACATCTGTTATATTAGGAAGACCTTGGTTAGCTACGGTGATACTTTCATTAGTTGTAGATTCGGTGATATGTACATTTACGATGGCATTTAAACTAAGAAATTCACTTTGCATCCTCCGGCCCTGGGAAAATTCTGATTTAAGATGATACTCAGTGGATTGAAGATGAAGAAGATATACAACCTCTCTTCACAATTTCAGAAATTATTGAAGATAGCCAGATTCTGAATACCTTAGAGAACTTTGAATCCTCTTCGGAATACAAACATGAACAATTTCAAGAAGAATCCAACATTGATTTTTTATCATCAAGACAGATGTCTCTTTATTCCATGGATAAATTTGGTAGCTCTACAATTGAGATATTTCCAGGCAAAAATTTAAACATAAACAAGACCCTAGAGAAATCTCAACAAGAAGAGCTAGTCAAGATATTACAGAGACATTATTTTGCATATGCATGGGAGTAAACTGATATGAAAGGGATAAGCCCCAAGACTTGCACTCATCACATCTACATAGAGGAAAATTGTAAACCAATCAAACCTCAGAGAAGGATGAATCCAAATCTTAGGGAGATTGTTAAAGAAGAATTGCAGAAATTGTTAAATGTCAACTTTATCTATCCCATTTCAGATAGTCAGTGGGTTTCTCCTTTGGTAATTGTGCCAAAGAAAAAAGGTAAATGTAGGGTATGTATTGACTACCGGGAATTAAACAAAGCTACTCTAAAAGATCATTTTCCCCTACCTTTCATAGATCAGGTGTTAGATACATTAGCTAGCAAAAAGTACTTCTCATTTTTAGATGGGTTTAGTGGTTATAATTAAATTCAAGTAGCACTTGAAGATCAAGACAAAACCACATTTACCTGTCCTTGGGGTACCTATGTGCAAGGTATTTCCATTTTTGGATTATACGATACTTTTGCAACATTCAAGAGACGATTAAATTTTTGAGATCTAATACATGATTGTGTAGATGTATATATGGATGATTTCACAGTTTATGGAAACACATTTGAAGAAGCCTTAGCAAATTTGGAAAAAGTTTTAAAGAGATGTCAAGAAGCAAATCTTTCACTTAGTCATGAGAAATGTTTCATGATGTTTACTGAAGGTATTGTTTTGGGGCATCATATTTCAAGGGATGGGATTAGAGTTGATGAGTCAAAAGTTGAAGTCATCTCTAACTTATCTATTCCAAGTTGTCAAAAAGATGTTAGGAGTTTTTTAGGATTTACAGGATATTATCGAAGATTTATAGAAAACTTCACCAAGATAGCATCTCCACTCTTCAAATTACTTACCAAAGACTGTGAATTCAAATGGAATTCTGATTGCCAGTTAGCCTTTGAGACCCTGAAAATAAAAATTTCTGAAGCACCTATTTTAAGGGGACCTAACTGGAAGTTACCTTTTCATATTTCAACAGATGCCTCAGATACAGCTCTAGGAGCAGTATTGGGACAAAAAGACCTGATTCCTTATGCCATCTACTATACTAGTAAAAATTTGACTCCTGCAGAGTTAAACTATACTGTAACTGAAAAAGAGCTTTTAGCTATTGTTCATGCCATAAACAAATTCAGACACTATATAACAGGCTATGAAACTTTTGTTCACATAGATCATTCTGCAATTAGATACTTAATGAACAAATCAATTACTAATGGCAGAGTCATAAGATGGATATTGATTTTAGAAGAATTCAAAATTACCATTCTAGATAGGCCTGGAAAACAAAACACAGTAGCCGATTTCCTATTTAGACTCCAAAACATCAAAGATGACACTCCAATTGAAGATCAATTTCCTGATGAATATCTTTTTTCAATTTCTACCCAAACTCCTTGGTTTGCTGAAATTGCTAATTATTTAGTTTCAGGAAAATTTCCTTCAATAATGAATGCAAGAGATAAAATAAAAATCATTTATGACAGTGAAAAATATTCATGGGTTGCTAATGAGTTGTACAAGACAGGTCCAGATTTGATCATTAGGAGATGTGTTCGGGAAGATGAGATGCCTGAGATTCTCAAAGCATGTCATGATGAACCTTGTGGCGGACACTTTGCTGATAAGAGGACAACCTATAAGATTCTTCATTTAGGATATTATTGGCCATCCTTGTTTAAAGATGCTAAAGAGTATGTCAAAAGGTGTGACAGTTGCCAAAGGGTAGGGAAACCTTCTCCTTCAGGTGAGATGCCATTACAACCTCAGGTACATATTGAACCTTTTGAAAAATGGGCTTTGGATTTTGTAGGACCTATTAGTCCTCCATCAAGACAAAAGAGATATATATTAGTTTTCACTGATTATGTTACTAAATGGGTAGAGGCCAAGCCATTACTTTTTGCTAATGAAGCATCTGTAGTTACTTTTCTTTTTGAGGATATTTTTTCTCGTTTTGGTGTCCCAAGGGAAATTGTTACAGATCAAGGAGCTCAATTTACATCAAGGCTAGTGAAACAAATGATGGAGAGGTACAAAATCAGGCATAGAAAATCTACTCCTTATCATCCACAAACAAATGGTCAAGTGGAATCTACTAATAAGGTCATTGAAGGAATCCTGACAAAGAATGTTCATTTACATAGAAGAGATTGGGTAGATAGGCTTCCTGAAGCCTTGTGGGCCTGTAGAACTACATGGAGAAACACAACAGGTCATACTCCTTATGAACTTGTTTATGGAAAGCAAGTTTTGTTTCCCATAGAGTTCCAGATTCAAACTTTCAAAATGGAAGTTCAGCTAGGACTTGATTTAACGGAGGCACAAAAGCATAGACTGGAGCAGATTAATGAATTGGATGAGATCAGACAAGATGCAGTTCAGAAAACAAGTCTAGTCCAACAGCAAAGGACTAGATGGCATGACAAGTACATCAAAGAGAAGAAATTCAAAGAAGGTGACTGGACTCTCTTGTTTGATTCAAAATTCAAGGATTTTCAAGGTAAATTTCAAACACATTGGCTTGGGCCATATGAAATTGTTGAAATTTTTGACAATGGAGCAGTAAAAATCAGGACAATAGATGAAGAAGAGGTCACTTTTCTTGTGAATGGTCATAGATTGAAGCTGTATCACAAACCACTCTCAAGAGAAGAATTTGAAAAAGAAGTTCCAGGAAAACAGTGATGTGAAGTTAATGAAGAAGAATCTTTCTTCTTCATCAACTTGATTGAATTTTCTGAAGTCATTTCTTTTGAAAAAGAAGAAGAAGAAGAAGAAGTATAAACATGAAAACCAATCACTGATTGGCATGTTTATACAGAAAAGATAGGGTGAAAATCAGAATCTTTCTGACACTCTAACTTTTCCATTTTGTTTCTGCAAGCAGCTGTTACAAAATCATAAGTTCAGATTCATTGCACTTATGATCCATCTCATTTCATTTCATTCCATTTACTTATCCATCCATACTCCATTTCATTCATTCATTCATACTTCACTTCATTTCATATTTCATTCATCTCATTCCATACTTCATCCACCTCATTTCCATATCAAAATTTAAAGTTTGATGTTTTTCTGCAAATGAATAACACATGTCATGGATTGCAGGCCATTTCCTATATTCTTCCACTCCATTTCATAAATTATAATCCATCCCACTTCATCATTCACTTCATACATATCCCATTATACCATATTTCATCATTTATCTTCACTCATTCCATATAATATTCCACTTATATTCCAAACCACTCCATTCCATGATTAAAATTCTCTACAGGTACATTCTGCAGCTGAACATACATTCTGCAGCTAATCAAACTTTTCGCAGCCAGGCAGTCATTCCGCAGCTACAGATCCTGAAGGCACTGATCAACAGACATTGAATTGCAACAAGATAATCCAGTATATCCATGGAAAAGCAAAATTAAGAAGGATTATGAAGACTCACAAAGTAATGGTTTCCAGAGGAGAACAAAGTATATGGAGACCACAAAAAGCAGATGAAAAGCAAAGGTAAAAAAGTTTTGATTATAATGGCATATCATAAACTTTAGTATAGTTTTAGTTATGAATCATTTGAAAATTTGTTTTGATTATTTTTATTGATCATGCAAAATACACCCTCTGCAAAACTTTGGGTAAAAATCCTTCATTTCAAATCCTATACCCGATCATTATTTAAGTGGTTAAAATGCTGAAGTAATTGATTTTCTCGCGTCACCCAGCCAAATCATTTAATGATGATTTTTGAAACCATTGTAAAATATCTCTGTGGTCTTTTCACTCATTGATTTTTTTTCTTCACCTCACTTCATTAACTCGTTCCGTAACCACTCCCTATTACTCCATTTCGTAGCCAGCCCTTCATCATTTCATTCTGTAAAACAGAGGTATCTCTATCACCATGAGCAAAGGTATATCAGTTTGAAAGTTGAAGCCATTGTCACCGTGAGCAGAGGTATATCAGTTTGAAATTTGAAGCACTATCACCGTGAAGCAGAGGTATATCAGTTTGAAGATTGAAGCACTATTACCGTAAAGCAGAGGAATATCAGTTTTAGGGTTGAAGTCATTGTCTCCGTGAGCAGAAAGAGTACTAATCTGAAGATTGAAGAAGAAATTATGGGCCTCATTGTGAGAACTGAACCAGTGGGCACAAAATACCTGGAAGGATACCCTCAAAGTAGAGAAATGTTGCAACAGGCAGGATGGCTGCAATTCCTTGAGAAATTTAATGGCTTCCACAAAGAAGTTACTAAAACATTTGCAAGGTCATTCAAAGGAGCCGAGGTTGAAGTTGGAGATGTTAAATTCACTGTCACAGAGGTTTTTATTGCAGAGGCAACATGATTGCTTAGACATGGAGAAAGATGGTTTAAGAACAGAGAGTTTCTTAATGAATCATGGAAGCAAATCCTCAAATCACCAGGTATGGATGTCACTGTGTTTAAAAAGGGAATTCCAAGCTCTGCATTAAAGAATAAATGGAGAAACATATTGCTTATCCTACAAAAATTTATCACTTGTGAAGGTAGATATGGTACTTTCTATGTTTACCATATTAGGTTGATAATGCATTTCTTAGAGGAAGAGCTAAATTTTCCCTATTTCTTGCTTCAAAGTTTAAAAAAGATGGCTTCAAGTGTTCAGAGGAGAGTCCAATTCCTAGAAACAACTCTATACCATCATGGCTTGGTTAAGATTTTAATTGAACACCATTTAGCCAAAACAAAAGATACTCGGGATAATTTCTTGGTGAGGAATCACTTTGAGGAACCAAAAGAGACTTCACCTGAACATCAGCCTACAAAGAGAAGCAAAAAATGGAGAGCCTCTAAAATTGAAATTGACAAAACAGTACAGGAAAGTAGTGAAGAAATAATCTCTGAGAAGTTGACTCAGATTAAGAGACAACTTAAGGAAGAGAGGGTAATCAGAAAATCTGCCACAGAAAAAGGAGAGGGATCATCCCAGCCAAGAAGAAGCCATAGAATCAGGGGGAAACTAAGGAAAACACAGATCAAACAAACCGGGGTGATAAACATAGAAGATGAGGAAACATCTATTGAAGAAGATGTTGAAGGAGATTTTGATGAAGAAACCCATGAAATTGACCCTGCACAGCAAGAGATTTATAACTATGTTGAAACATTGGAAATGAAAGCTTCAGAGAGTAGAGATAAAACCCCTAGTCCTCCACTGTCCGAAATAGATGTGTTAAGAAGAGATAGGTATGAGCTGGAAGTACTTAATAGACATATCAGAACTGAGAATGATATTCTGAAGGAACAAGTCAAACTCAAAACCAATATGAACTCAACCCTGTCTCTACAAATGGACGAAGTGGAAAAGGCTAATGAAAAGTTGAAAAAGAGGAATAAGAAGTTAATCAGGGCACTTACCAATTTAAGGTTCAAGTTAGTCGCCAGGAAGCCCAGAAGACCTTTAACTTCCAGGCAAAGAAGAAGAAGAGGGTTGGATGTTCTTGCAGAAGTCTCTGAGTTTATGGAATAAGTTGCATGAGGACATGCAAGAAGTCAGCAGTGGGGGTATGTTGAGCCCCAAGATTGTTCTTTCTTTCATCTTAATTCACTCCATTTTCCTTTGTCCATTGTTATCCCAGACCCAAATGATCAATGAAATTAGTTAAAATTACTTTTAGAATGAATAACATGGCTAACTTGCTAAGTTTTGTGATTTTGTCATTGTAATGCATTTTGAACTGAAACTAGCTACAGAATGCAGACATTCCGTATCTAACCGCCAATTCTGCAGCTGTCTTCACGTTCAAGAATGTTCTCGGTGTCCTCTCAGGAAAAGCCACACATGGGTATATTCCACATCATGTCCTCAATGTTTGTTGCTCACCATGAAGAATGAACCGAATTCTGGACGTGGTTTTGTACGTGGGAACTCATTCAAGGAGGCAGAATTCTAATAGGACAAGGACAGTCCAGATGTCCTTTGTCCCTTTACGCTGCCATCTTTAGAGTTCTAGTACGATTTTGAAATGAAAAGACAATGATCCCTGTATTGTTGCAAGTTCTGTTATGAAGATTTGTTATAAATACACTCGTGAAACCGAGAGACAAGCCCTAGCTTTTGATTAGATTTCGTGGCTTGACTGCTATATTTCTGAAGACCGAGAATACTCTGTTTTAAGTTATTTTCCTTTAATGAAGAAGACAACATTGCTTTGAACGCGTTGAGTTGATTTTCAGTTAGATTCCGTCTGGTGGTAGAGGGCCCCTGCCTCCTGAACGGCTTTACTTTCATAATTTAGATAAGTATCTTAGTTTGTTTTCACGTTTTTGAAGTTTGAGTTCATAGTTAATTTCATTAGTCACTATAGCTATACTTGTTCTAAGAAACTCTTCCAAAAGATCATTATAATGAATGAGAAATGGCTGTAGTGTTATAGATTTTATTTGCAATTTCTTTTGTTCATTATCACAGTTGAACTTATTCTAGTAAACTCTTCCAAAAAATAATTATGATGGCTAAGGCATGACTGTGATACTGGAGGTTTCAGTTGTTTGTTTACACTAAGTAGCATAGCTGATCTTACTCTTAAAACACTCTTCCAAAACATCATAACAATGGGTAGGAAATAGCTATGATGTCTTAGTTTTTAATTGTAATTGCTTTCAGTTTTCATGTTTGCATTTGCATTGAATTGTACAGCCAAGATTGTTCTAACAAGCTCTTCCAAAATAACATTCATGATGAACGAAATAGGTTGTAGAATCCCATAGATTAATTGCATGATAACTGAGTTAGGATACTCCGGAGTCAAATTGCATTCAATTCATGCTCTGTTATTTCGTTTTAAGTTTGATAATGGCTTGTTAGTTTAGCACTGTTTATTGTAGACTGGTAGCACATTAGTTCAGTTCTAGCTTAGCTCACTGTATTTACATTCCACATTTTATTTGTCATCCATTGCATATTAAATTAAATTAGTTGTTAAACTTAAACACCACGGCCTTCATTATTTACAAAACCTCTTTTGTTCCAAACCTATAATTAACTCATAATCATCTGGACAGAAGATAGTAACAGTCCAAGGCCTGGAGTACTTTTGCAACCTTTTTACCATTTCACAAACAAACCTTTCCTCAAAAGACTATTCTAAAAATCTATAACCTTTGAGTGAAGTTTAGTGGTGTTAAACTAAGTTGCAGAATAGAATTAGGAGCTAGTTTTAGCGTAGAGATCTTTTGATGTTACAAATTTTATTTTCCAGATATGTTTCACAAACCTTTAATCATGGATGAGATGTTGTATCATTACAAGTTGATTGTTTAATTTTTTAGTTAGGAGAATTTTTACACTTAGCTGCCCATTCCTCAAGCTCTTCCAAAATATCCTTAATGAATGGATTGGACAAGTTAAGTTCATGTTGTGATTCATTTTCTTGAAGTCATTATCAAGCTTTTCATTTTTGCTAAGTCATAGTTTAGGTTTGATTCTGTCTCAATATTTGCATTTGTCATTTGTCATCAACAAATTAGGCTTCACTCTGTTTTTAACCAGTAGCTTCTTTCCATCAGCATTTAGTTCTTTTCCTTGTGAACATAAAACCATCAAAAGACAAAAAACATCATAAAACACTAAACACAACGCAGTAGGAAACAAACACCTAGGCACATACAATGCACCTCACTTCAGTAGTTTACCAACCCTGGTTGACAATTAAATGAACTCAATTTAGGAGACTAGGTTGAGCACAAACAATGGGAAACGACTACCTCTCTATAAGAAGGCTCTTTGTGGATTGAAAACAAGAGCTATTGGAGCATGTGTTGGAATTCTTGCAGATTTAGCTCTCATTCGCATGCAGGCGAATGCAACTCTGCCTGCTGCGCTGCAGCGACATTACAAAAAAGCATTCCATGCACTATACCGTATTATTGGTGATGAAGTGGTTCTATCCCTATGGAAAGGGGAGGGTCCAACAATTGTCTGAGAAATGGCCTTAAATATGGGCATGCTTGCTTCTTATGATCAGTCTGTAGAATTTTTCAAGGACACCATGGGCCTTTCTGAAGCTACACCTGTGGTTGGTGCAAGTGTTGTTTCTGGTTTTTTTGCATCTACATGTAGTCCACCCTTTGATTATGTGAATACTCAGATACAAAATATGCAATGTGATACCAGTGGGAAGTATCCATATTCATTCTCCCTGGAATTTTTTATGAAAACATTCAAAGCAGGGGGACCGTTTAAGTTATATACCAGGTTTCCCATATATTGCGTTCGAATTGCTACCCATATAATGATGTCATGGATATTCTTATATTCATTCATTTTTGTCATCCTCAAAGGCTATGCACAACCTCGTCCTACTTCCTTCAACCTTAGTTCTTCACCCTCCTGTCATTGGCACTCGAATGGCAATGGGGTTTGGGTTTTATTGAATCTATTTTCACTTTGCAAATTGGTGTTTTGCTCTATTTCTATTTTCCTAGAAGATTTAGTTTATTAAGTTAGTAAAATTCAGGCTGTTGATTTTTGTGTAGCTTGGGACGTAATCCAAGCCCTAGGGTTTAGGGATTAGAGGGTAAAGTGCCACAAGAGTCACTTGTGGGCTTGGAATCCAAGCTTGGGGTTTTTCACCCATCGAGAATTGGGCCAAAACCATGAGCACATTTCGACATGTGATGGACAAGGATGATAGATCTCGGTGAGACGATTCTAACGCAACGAGAATCATCCAATTCTAAGTTGTAGAAATGGAGTTCTAAATTTTTGAAGGTTATGTTGGTTTTTGCACATGATTGTCTAGGTTGACTTGATGGTATTAAGCCATGAGACAACTGTGCAAAGCCCTAAATATGACGTTGGAAGAAGCCCTCTTATTTAGTATAAATATGAGGTGATATGTGATCATTTGAGCATCCAAGAAGTGTATCAAATATCATATTTGGGCATTGATTTGACAACGAATCTAAAGCAGGGATAAGGTACGCAAGAAGGATGTGTTTTGGCAGCATTTTGGAGAGGGTTTTTCATGGATTTTGTGCAGACTTCTTGCTGTGTTATACCGCAGATGTCATAGGCCTATTTTAGCCAATGTGGAGGCTTGAAAAGGCAATAAAAGACATCCGATTCCTTGTTTACCAGGCCGCAGGAGAAGAGATAAGTTTGAAGGGTTTTCTGGGTATGTTTACCATGCTTAGGTATTCTGTTTCGAGCCACAGGTGATTTAGGAACAAAAACATGCATGGAGGCTTGTTGGGAGGCTGAGAGACCTCTAGTAAGGGTCCTCTCACATAGATGTAGCTCCTAAGGAGACACCGCAACCCAAACTGAAGGTGTAACCCCTTGTTCAAGTGTCAAACTCCTTGTTGTAGTTGTTCCGAGAGCTATAGGGTGCCTTGAGGTGGTTTCTTAGGGACCTACATCAACAGGTTAGAAGCCTAGAAGGATGACAAAGGGTGACAAGGGAACACAATGATTGGAGGGCTGTTGTAGTAGAATTTTGGAGGGGTTTTGGATCCTAACCAGAGATATGAAGCTACAACAGTGTGCACAAAACCTTAGGCAAGAGAGTAACAACATGGTGTTGTAGATGATCACTTGGTGATGATTGGATGCGAGTTGGATCGATGTCCCAGGTGAGGGCTTGTTGATGAAGCCTAGATTTGTGCAATAGCTCCTCTATTGCAGAGAAAAGGGAGGATGTTTATGAATTCTGTTGGCAACCATGTGGAGGGTTTCCTAGGTGCGAGGATGCCCTAGCTAGGTGCATATGCTATAGTGTGGATTAGCCACTCATGGATGTTAATTCCTCGTTTACTGTGAGTTTAGTGGACGTTACCATTTTCTCTACAGGGATTCTAGGGGCTGCCTCTTCACTTTTTTTTGATACCCAGGCCAAATATGCCTAGCCCTCTTTATCAGGGAGATCTTTACATACAAATTTCAAGTCTCACATGGCTCCATTCACCTTGGGATTTATAGAACTATTACCTCTTACTTTTGGTTTTTTTCGTTTGAATGAAATAATAGGTGGTAGGCAAAGTCTCAGTATGTAGCAAATGGGAGAAGGGTGAGACCTTAGGGTTCACCACAACACCCACCCCCCCTTTTTACGAGACAAACAAATATATTTGATATTGGCTTGTAGATACAGTATCATGCTTCAGTGGATATATCCTCAGAGAGTAGGAGGAAATGGTTTGAGACAGCGCAAGGCGCCTCCTACTCGCCAAATCTCCTCCCATCCACAACAAAATGGACAAATAATAATAAAAAACTTCTTCCTTTCGACCTCGGGTGTTAGGAGTAGCCCTCACTCTACTACCCTCATGATCATACAATTGTATTTTCCGATGGTTCCAAAAGACCTGGACAAGGAGAGATTTCCTTGCCCGCCTCCCTCACCATCGACCATCAGATTTGAGAGATTCTGACCTTGTTGGCCTCATCTTCAACTCCCCTTCCCTTCTTTGGAGTTACGCAGTCCAACAAAAGTTATACTCTGCACTTATCAAGGATTTGTTACCTGGGTCAGCATGGTTCTAATAAGGAACTAGGGATGTCCCTAAAATAGAGGAGGTAACCTAAATCATATTGAAGGATGTGTGTGCCACCTCTAATTGTGTGTAAAATATTGTATGAAAATCAGGTCCACACCACAAGTAGTGTATGTGCCAGTCGAATAGGTACATGCAACCTAGAAGTAGATGTGTGCACCTTGGATACCCAATTTACAATTTACACATTTCTTTCCAAGGTTGAATTTGTATTGTGACACACCATAGGGTTGGTTGGGTTACCATGAGATCACAGGGGGAAGGTGAACCACTCACCCTACACACATTTCAATCACCATGAGGTATCACAGGGGGAGGTGAACCACTCACCTTGTACACAACACACCACTAGGGGAGGGTGAACCACTCATCCTATGGTCGCTTAGCTCAATAAGTACCCCAAGCCCCCAGGAGCGCCTAGAGCTCAATATTCAACCAAGAGTACCTTCATATAGGGAATAGGGCCAAGATTCTTTCTAAAATTCAAGGGTAGATCAAATGGGAGCTTCACAACTCCATTCAGCAGCAAACATACATATGAATTACAACAGAGATCCAGTCAACATTTAGCATTGACTACTGAAAATGTTAATGACATGTTGAATGTATTCTTTATATATTTTTTGAGATACAAATATACATATTTTGGCATAGTGCCACATCTGAAGGCTAGATATGCTTTCTTTTTATCTGTATCCATTTCCATGGGACATAGGAAATAGTGAAGATCAAGACCAAAATTTTACACACCATTAGGGCATTGATACATTGAGCCAATATAGTGCATTAAAAAATTGAGATTAATGTTAAATAAAGTCCCCAACATATATTGTTAAAGAAAATGTTACAATTTTCAGAAACATGAAGCAAGGGAAAATATTAAAACATCCATCACAAAAGTTTTGTAGGAGCTATTCTGATTTGATATATAGACATATGATGACCTAAATTAGCAAGAAATTTCAAACATAAACATTGGGTATCGTTGCAGTTAAATACAACACAAAGGAGAAGATAATAATAGATGATGGGAGGTCTTGGTTCTTTGCCTTTGGTGGATTCTTTGATAGTGTGGGAAAGTAGACGAAAGCCCGAAATGGGCATATTGTGTGGAAATATATGAGAAATATTCTCAGTAGTGAGTTGTGGTCTACTTACAACAATAGAGGCATGTCTACCATGCAGAATTTTTATCCTAGAACAGGATTACATTGATCGAAGGTATATTGCAGTTGAGCTATATTTTAGTTTTGAAAGCAAAATGTCCGTCACAAAAATTATAAATATGCATGAAATATTTTTGGAAAAGAAATTTTATTGTCATTTTGACACCAACATTGGCTCATGGGATTCAATAATTTCCGGGATCCCATCCAAATCAATGTTGGGTTTCTCATCCAATGAAGGAAAAAAAATACTTTCCTTTATAAATTTAGGATCTAGGCCAATTAATGGGAATATGAAATCTTACCTCTTACTGCAGGTTTTCTAGATTTAATCCTTGTTAATTTTCAGCCTTAGGGCTGATCTGAATTAGTTAATTATAACAGAAAATAGAGAAAATATTTCACTTTGTTTTGGCCCAAATCACTAGGAAACTCAAGAGAAAAGATACCAAGAAATTGTAATTCAATGCCAACAAGTTACAACCCTCAAGGCAAATTTACACAAGTAAATACCAGGTCTGAAAAGCACATTATTACAGCCAAAAATATGCTCTCTTATATTTAAGTAATATGTTATATTACTTAACAAATTTTTCCCTATGTTATGTCGAATCAAAATGAACAAGAAGTGCCAGAATTTATCCAATCAATTCAATTCAAATTTGCGATTGCATGTAGTGACCTAGGGTAAATTTTTTTCCCTTATGGTTTCACGGTGTCTAGGTTTTTTTTCTTCAAATAAATTAGAAAGTCTATGTATTAGAAATATTCTACTTCTTGTACATCTAGATGGAGAAGATATTTAACTGAACTTACTTCCTCTTAGGGATATCATAGCCTAGACTTGTCTTTCCAGGGTGTATATTGTCCATCAATCACTCAAGCATGCCATAAAATAGGAGTGTCCTCTACTAAACCATATCTAGTGCTATGTGAAAGACTTCTTCTGCAATGGTAGTGAGCACAAATGACTCACTGAAGAGATTCTTCAATACGGGCGGCTTCATAATAAGCCATGCTTTCTCAAAGTAACTGACTTCAGTCAATGATTCATCCATGGTGGATCCCAAAAGATATAGCACCTAGATGTGCTCTTACATACTGACAGCCCTGCAACTTACTGTGATAAAATATGGATCATTTTATTTTAATGAGAAGATTACCACTGGAATCTAGGTATGTAATGAAAGACAACATCAATAGATGTATAATTATTTTGAGAGTGTAACCATCTGATATTAATTCATGGATTTTATAACTCCCTCTTAAGGTGATCATATGAACTTCAACCATGATCTTCCCATGTGAGAGAAGAGACTTAGCATGAGGCTCTGTCATTAGGAAAGCTGCTCCTCTTATCAAAGGAGATGCAATTACTTTTCCAAGGAGATCATTGTAGCTACTTATCAATAGACAACCTTCCAAAAGATAAGTTTTTCTAAAGTGACCACTGAATTATGAAGACAACTTCAATTGTGAACAATACTGTGAGGTTACAGGAGTTAAAACATATCACCATAGCTGCTGATGCCATACATATGATACATGGTGACTAATAGAAGGCCTTCATATTTCGGGAATACTATTCTTCCTTAAGAGTTTCAAGTTTATTATAGCAATATTTAATAAGTGTCAACAATGCTTCTTGTTGCAAGATTGATGATAGGAAGACCACCAGATCAAACATAGGTCACTATTTACAAGGTTACTTCCTTTATCATTGATCTTCTTGTTCGCAAGATACTAGAACATATAAGGTATGCAGGCATACTGTCTCACCATCCATAAACATCATGGGAATATTGTTCAGAGAAATTATTAATTTCTATCTAGTACTCTTGACATGAATACAATTGAGGGCCTTAACTATCATTGGTGTAGAACAGATGATTCCTTTTGAAAAAGGACAGTGAGAAATTTCACTGGCTTTCTTCTCAATCTGTGCACTTCTCGACTTATTAATATAAGATCTATGCTTCAAATAAAACCTAAATAGGTGCCATATGGACAGATACAAGGAGGTAGATAATAAGTGATCTGTAAGGATATATAACTAGAGCATATATTATATCCATTACTTAATGATTCCAGAGCATCTTATTCCCTGTATCTAAATAATGAGCTTGATCACTAGAATTACAAGATTGTACATTATCAACCATAAATCAATATATAGCCTTCTAATGTAACTTTGTGCAAAAGCCTCATGTCTCTTACAAATCTTCCTTAGTTACTGAGGACAATCTTGAAACGTCTTCAAGGCTGATATGACTTACCAGAGATTGATTTTCTGAAGTGACCATTGAATTCATATGATATTTTAATTGAGACATCAAACATCATCCTGGAACTAAACATCATGATTTAGGCTGTCTGGTATTGTAAATACAATGCTAAATCCATAGAGTGAAGATCAATCATGCAACAATGATGTCAAAGAAATAATGTCATATGAATCCTGACCTATTTCTGTATCTATAGTCGCTGCTGAGCAGATATATGAATTTGTACTTATATATATACAACAAAACCAATATTATAATATAATGATATATTGACAAATGAAGCCAATAGTACAATGCATCTAAGAAACTTGATGCTGAAGTAGCAATTTCCCATGCTGCTAGTTGATAAACAGATGATAGTAATGACTTACCATTCCCTGATTGATGTCAACCCCAAAAGAGAAAAATCTGAATTGTGTATTCTTGTGCTTGAAATAGGTACCAGACCTACTTGATTCACGCTCCCCTAGATACAACCTACTTTAGATAATGAGCTGAGAGTAGGGACTACAGTTAACGCTAAAAAGATATATGGGCCACTGAGAAAGGAAAGGAAGAATTAACCAGAGGATACTTGCATTTCTAAACTTCATTGGAATTACAATGGCTAGCTTTGAAATCTTGAGCTTGGATCAATGTATGATCTTTCTAAAACTAGTGCATGCATTGACATCTCCTTGGATTGATGATGTAGAGCTGAAAGAACCTAATGAAGTAGCAACTATCCACTAATTTTGAAAATAAATTATAAGGACAAGATCTTCCAATGTATTTCCATGCGACAACTGAGAAAGGCATGTATACGAACTTGAAACAGTGGGTCCTAATCCAAATCCTCAGATCACAGAAGCCATCTGAATCATGAAATGTGGAACTAATTCATTATACCTTAGGCCGAGACCAAATCTTGGATTAGGGCTTATCTAGGTGAAAGGGTTTTCTCCCTCTCTCTCATTTGAATATTTTGAGATCCATTTCTTGTGCAGCATACCACAGACCATAGGGTTTTAGCTGACAAGGTTTTCTACTCTAGCTTGGGCTTGTCTTCTCCTTGCTCTGATACCATGTTAAAATTACATGATCTTTGCATATGACAGTTACTTCAGAATTCCATAGAAGCCCATTCATTTAAACCATATTATTTTCGTTAGAAATCATATGAATCATAACTAAAAGTAAATGAAGAAAGATCATAAACAATAGATCTAGAAGACAAGAGAACACGATGACATGGATCAAGCCAGGGAAAAACCCCAAGATGGGGAAAACCCTTTATCAATCCTTCTCATTATAATCACCAAATTGTTCAACATAGAGAGAGAGAGAAATAATCCAAAGTCAAGATTGACTTGCTAATTAGAAGATCTAGAATCACAGTCCTTAGATAAATAGATGACCCCATCCCAATACAATTTTGAATCAGTCAAACTGTTCCTTCATAAACTGGTGTCATATAGCTGAAGGAGCTTGGGTTGGATAAGGTTACATTCAGTTCATCAAGGAGCTTCTATAAGATGACCAACCTGAACAATCATCCACCTAAATGCTAGAGATTATTGTTGCTGATGGTTGCTCCTGGTTAGGGTATGAGACTTCACTGCTACAATCCTCAAACACTTCCAAAACATCCTTCAACTGATGCGGTCTTTCTCGAAGAAAATATATCGTCCCTCTGTCACAAGTCTTCTCCTAAAACATGCCTCCACGTGTACCAGCCTTCACCAAATTAAGGCTGCGACCCACCTGGGAAGATACATGCCTTCACGTCCCACTATACAACAGAGTAAGGCCCGTGGCCTGCTAGATAAAGGCTCCTATAGGTACAACATGAGTCCACTAATGAACATCTCCATTGCTATTTAAAGAAATGAAGTCTTCTCATGGGAGTGAAAATATTAAAATATTATAAGAATCACTGCACTCAACATAAATGAGTACCCATCCTTTCTCTAGAAACAGTCTGCACAAATCCACACTTGCATTTCTGAAATGTATTTTTTTTGCACACATGTACGTGGACATGAATAGACAGTAGAATGAGAAAGAGTGGATTCATTAATTCATTAGATAATGAAATGTCTCATTAAGTCATTACATAGTAGGAGAACTGGAGTACATTTCATATCTACCAAATACATAACTAACAACAACCACATTTAATCCTATATTAAATGCCTCATAACTACATCTTCTATTTGGCAGCTCTGGCAGCTCAATTTCGCAAATTTTCTAGGTGTTGACTAGTTAAAATTTGTACGACAACTATCAATGTTATTCGTTATCCTCTGCTACATGTTGGCTTATCTTTTGGTGGCTTAATCACTTTGATTCAGTCACGGCTCTACCATGAACAAAAGCTATACATTTTGACATCTCTCTTGGAAGCTACCCACTCACTCACGACATCTCTAGCTTTATTCTTTGGTTATTCAGCAGATAATATCTACCCATGTGATGACAGGCTTCACAAAAGGAAAATATATAAAGTTCCTACACTTAGTGTCACTCGATGAGTCAAGAAATTGATTTGATATCATCAATTCTATGATTCTTTGGCCTGCCTTCTGCAATATTTTTGTGGGTTTTTCCTTGTGCTATGAATTCCCATGGTTCTCACAGTTTGATTGCATACATATACAAAAACCCTTTGACTCACTCTAGGATGGCTTGCCTTTGTTATATTTTGTCCAATTAGACTAACTGCCAAATTAAATGTAAGGAAAAAAGATTGTAGTGCCAACTGACATCAATAAAGGAACTCAGGTATCCGAAATTCAAAAATGGCATCATGGCAATGGTAAGTTGCAAACATGATGGAATTTACCAAAAAATATTATAGAGTTGAATATCATGTACCAGCCGAGCTCTTCTAGTAGCTAGAGAATTATATTTGTTATTGTGTCACATACCTTCCCAGCCTTTGGTCTCAGTAGGGTTTTGGAGTATTAACTTCCCATCCATCATTTTCTGTCGTTGTGGTTTTTTGGCATCTAAGATTCCCATAAACAACATTGGAAACTTACCATTCAGGGGCTGATTGGGTTGGCTGTGAGGTCAGTTGTGGTGGTGTTCATGGTGTGCCCTAAATGCCTGGTCTACTTTGCGTTTAGTGTCATTCACCACTAGGATGAAATTGCTATGATCTGGTTGAAGGAGGCAGAGAATTAGTTGGAATCTCCTATTCATACAGATTTTTCAAGAAAACACATACAACTTTTGCAAACTTCAGATTAGAATTGTGTGCATTATCTATGACCTGGGCAAACATGTAGATTGATATTTACTTTGAATTTTACAAGTATTATAATAGCATAGTTATTAATGTAATCAATTTTCCAACATTATAGTATGGAATATACCACTGGAGGATTGGGTTATTATGTTGCATGCTATAGTCTAGCACACATGAAAGTTGCACACAAATCCAAAGAAACTGGTTGTAATTTAAGGATATCTAGATCTCTTCAGGCCCATTAACTGATTTCATCTCTCTAGATAGAGAAATGCTGCAACCAAGCAATTTTATAGGGTGAGGGTCTTTGCTTTGATAATTTTTCCAGATGTTTCAACTCTGTATTTTTGGTCAGAATGAAGTAACTTAACTCTAGAAACTTGTTTAAAACAGGTTATGACCTTTTTTTAATGATTTGGCCAATTTCAGTTCCATTTTGGTTTGACTTATATGAATTAAATTTAACATAGTTTCCTAAGAGATTGCAGTGCAAAATTAAAAGCTGATGGATTAGCTACTAAGTTAACTTAGCATAATATATCTACCAGAGAGAATATGCCCAAGTCCCGTGCAAGGAAATGAATATCCTTAAGGCTTAGAAATAAATGAAATTGATAAAACCTAACTTCCTTGCAATCCACTCAACATATAACTAAGCCTTTTGCAACATTTATCAGATGCAACTAAACCTATTCAAATGTTTACTGTGTACACAACTAAGCCTTGTTATGCTAACTACATTTATTATTATGCCAATTGAGGGAATATACGATGATACACTTAATGGAAATTAATTCCATTTAGATATCCAGAACTAGATTATTTATCTGGAATGGAACACTATTCGAGTCTCCTTTTATTATTATTATTATATTAAGGTGTCACTGTCATTTTAATATCTTGTTATATTTTCCTAGTAACAATGTTAAAACCCAACTACCATTAGTTGGGGCTTATTTTATGTACTATCGTGTGATTTTCATTGTGGTTGTCATGAATTTGTGAACTCCAGCCTAATTTTTCCGTACTTTGTAAATGATTCAGGATATGTGGCTCTATCTCTTTGAGAATGAGAGGTTCTATGATTTTAGCAAGGAAGCAGCTCTTGTCTGGAAAGAAACCAATGTACCTTTTGTAGTTTGGGGCCCAAACAATGTTTGAAAACATAGAATAGTTTACCATCCTTCAGAGGTATTTGAGATAATTCAATGTAAATTCTGGTTTTGGTATATATATCTGTTTTTCTGTTAATACTTGTAATACGATATTACTTTCTACCATATTAGATTTTGGACTATTTTATTTGAATATCGGTTGGCATATAAGCTGTTAATATAAAACACTTGGATTAGTTAACATACTTGGTGGAGGTTAGAATAGGTTTTAGCATATTGATTCATAATGGTGTAATTTTTTTATTTATTTCTAGGCTGTAAAGAATAATGGGAGTGTGTATGCTCATGTCTTCTTTGCTCATTCAGGATATGCTCCAGATCCTAGTGATCCTGAGTATGATCCATCTGCTACTTTTAGGAAAAGCCACCATAAGTTTCAATGTGCATGCAGATTACACTTGAGAATTTGCGTATTTTTGGGCTACAATTGCGTCCTTTGAAGGATTTTGTTGTGGATTGAATTGCAAAGAATAAGCATGATGTATGTTTTCTTTGTTGAATTGTGTAGCTATTGTTATATATCTTTCAAAGCCAAAGGTAGATAAGCATAAGAGCCTGCTGAGTGGTGGTGCAGTTGGAGACTAGGATGGATCATAAATTGAGGTACATATATTTGTCTTCTTACCAGACATTTTTTTCTTGGAATATTGATTGTCAATATCTATTACAAAATTCTGAGCATTTGTAGAAGAATATGTCGAGTGTTCAATTATAATTATTTCTTTTCTTCATGATTCAAGATATACTCTTTGGTAGTTTTTGTAGGACGTCAAAATTAAAGGTTATTAATCTGCCCCTCAGTGCCTTCACTAGCCATAGCATTCCCTTGGCACTAAAAATTGCATGCCACAAATCAAAAGCCATGATTTGGTTAGATCACATAGAGAAGCAATATGAATTGCAACAGAGCCTTGAATCTCGAAAAGGATGTCAACCAATCCATTCAAAATCAACCTACTCTATCTTGTAGACAAACCAACAAACAATTCCAAGAGGCATAGGATTATGAAAGATGATTGTTTGTCAAGATTCTGACCATATTTCAATGCTGCTATACGAAATCTAAATGGCTACATCCTGCATTTGAAGCTACAATATTCTCTTTAAATTCTAGAGCATATAAGTGTGTCTTACCCACTGCAATTCATCATTACAATTGCAATAGCATCCTCCTTTTGGAAATAGGGGTAGTGATTTATTAGTTATACAGGGTACGGGCTCCACATTCTACATGTAACTCATGTCAAAATCAGAAATTCCTTCAAAATTCAACCAAGAATGTGCAAAAGGAAGTATAAAATGATTCTTGCACCCTTTAGAGACTGTAAGAAAAACTGTTCTTGGCAAGTATCTCACAACCGATAAAAGGACCTGCATGTTTCCTACAAATTCTTGCAAGGAAGCCTGTTACCATTGCTTCATAATAGGAGTGGATTAGTTCAAAATTCATCGATACAATATATAGATGAATATCATTTAAAAAGTTGTACATTAACATAAGTTGATAAAGGTGGTTTACAAAAAGGAGAATCCACATATAGAAGTCTTAATAGAGTTGTAACCAAATGGAACTGTAGTTGAATATTTAAGAATGAACTTCTATTCCTAATTTGTTGCTAGATTTCACTGGTTTCTTCCTTGGTCCCATTCGACCTCTGGTTTTCTTCTTGAAAACTACTATCAAGGATCCTGCTACACATATTACTTTTGTGGTGGTCCTGAGACTTGCAACATAATGAATATTCTTGTTATCTAAACCCCTCGTACATAGAAAACACAGTTTCAGCAAAGCCAACATCTTTCATATCTACTACCCCACAAAGATAATGGTAAGCAAAAACCTCTTAGTATTTACACTTACTTCAGAGAGTATAAAATCAAGTATATAGAAATTAAAAATATAAACCAATAAAAATACAAAACCAATAAATCTAATAAAAAGATTGTGATTTTCATAAACCAAGGTACAAACCTAGATTAACAATCGTAGTATCCTTGTGGCTTTCCTCATGGCCAAGTGGTGTCAAAGCTTCCTTTTTTGGAACTACCATGCCTATAAGCCCACGCTTCATCGCATTCCTCCAAGTATGCACTCAAACACCATCTGTAATTCCAGCACACATACCAGCCCCAATGGATAATTGCCTAAACTTATCACCATGTGGAATGTAAGGACCATGTCCAGACAATGGGGTAGCTGGCACATTATATACTCTAGCCTCAGGATTTGGTACATCACGAGTCCATTGATGAACATCTCCATCATTAGTTAAAGCAATGAAGTCTTCTGGTGGGAGTGAAAATATTAAAATATTATAAGAATCACTACACTCAATATAAATGAGTGTCCATCCTTTCTCTAGAAACAGTCTGCACAAATCCACACTTGCATTTCTAAAATGTATTTTTTTTTGCGCTCATGTACATGGACATGAATACACAGTAGAATGAGAAAGAGTGTATTCATTAATTCATTAGATGATTCAATGTATCATTGAGTCATTACATAGTAGGAGGAGAGGAGTACATTTCATATCTCCCAAATACAAAACTAACAACAACCACATTTAATACTATATTAAATGCCTCATAATTGCGTCTTTTATTTGGCAGCTCAATTTCACAATTTTTCAAGGTGGTAACTAGTTAAAATTTGTATGACAACTATCAATATTCTTCATTATCCTCTACTATAGGCTGGCTTCTCTTTTGGCTGCTTAATCACTTTGATTCAATGACTCTACCATGAACAAAAGCTATACATTTTGACATCTTTGTTGGCAGCTACCCACTCACTCATGACATCTTTAACTTGATTATTTGGTTATTCAATAGATAATATCTACCCATGTGATGACAGGATTCACAAAAGGAAAACCTAAAAAGTTCCTACACTTAATGTCACTTCATGAGTCGAGAAATTGATTTGATATCATCAATTCTATGATTATTTGGCCTGCCTTCTGCAATATTTTTGTGGCTTTTTCCTTGTGCTATTAATTCACACGGTTATCACAATTTGATTGCATACATATACATAGTCCCTTTGACTCATTCCAGGATGGCTTGCCTTTGTTATCTTTTGTCCAATTTGAGTTGTTATATCTGCCCCTTAGTGCCTTCACTAGGCATAGCATTCCCTTGGCATTAAAAATTGCATGCCACAAATCAGAAGCCATATTTCGTTAGATTTCATAGAGAAGCAATATGAATTGAAACAAAGCCTTGAATATTTAAAAGGATGTCAACCAATCCATTCAAAAGCAACCTACTCTATATTGTAGACAAACCAACAAACAATTCCAAGAGGCATAGGATTATGACAAATGATTCTTCGTCAAGATTCTGAGCATATTTAAATGCGGCTATACTAGATCTAAATGGCTCCATCTGGAATTTGAAGCTACACTATTCTCTTTAAATTTTGGAGCATAGAAGTGTGTCTTACCCACTGAAATTTATCATTAAAAATTTCAATAGCATCCTCCTTTTGGAAATCGGGGTATTGAGTTATTAGTTAAATAGGGTATAGGCTCCACATTCTACATGTAGCTAATGTCAAAATCAGAGATGCCTTCAAAATTCAACCAAGAATGTGCAAAAGGTAGTATAAAGTGATCCTCGCACCCTTTAGAGACTGTAAGCAGATTTGACATTCTACATGTAGCTAATGTAAAAATTAGAAATGCATTCAAAATTCAAATAAGAATGTGCAAAAGGTAGTATAAAACGATACTTGCACCCTTTAGAGACTGTAAGCATAACTTTTCTTTGCAAGTATCTCACAACATATAAAAGGACCTGCATGTTGCCTACAAACGCTTGCAGGGAAGCTTGTTACCATTTCTTCATAATAAGAGCAGATCAATTCAAAATTCATCGATACAATATATAGATGATAATCATTTACAAAGTTGTACATTAGCCATAAGTTGATAAGGGTGGTTTACAAAAAGGAGAATCCACATATAGAAGTCTTAATAGAATTATAACCAAATGGAACTATAGTTGAATATTCAAGAATGCCCTTTTATTCCTGATTCACTGTTAGATTTCATTGGTTTCTTCCTTGGTCCCATTCGACCCATGGTTTTCTTCTTAACAACTACTATCAAGGATACTGCTACACATATTACTTTCGTGGTAGTCCTGAGACCCGCAACAGAATCAATATTCTTGTTATCTAAATCCATAGTAAATATAAAACACAGTTTCAACGAAGCAAACATATTTCATGTCTACTACCCCACAAAGATAATGGTAATCAAAAACCTCTTAGTATTTACACTTCCTTTAGAGAGTATAACAACAAGTATACAAACGTTAAAAATATAAGCCAATAAAAATATAAAACCAATAAATCTAATACAGAGATCGTGCTTTGCAGAAACCAAGGTACAAACCTACATTAAAAATCACAATATCCATGTGGCTTTCCTCATGGCCAAGTGGTGTCAAAGCTTCCTTCTCTGGAACTACCATTCCTATAAGCCCACCATTCATCACAGTCCTCCAAGTATGCACTTGACCACCATCTATAATTCTAACACACATACTAGCCCTAATGGATACCTGCCTCAACTTATCAACTTATCACCATGTGGAATGCAATTGACCATGTCCATACAATGGGGTAGCTGGCACATTATATACTTCAGCCACAAGATTTGGTACAACATGAGTCCATTATTGAACATCTCCATCACTAGTTAAAGAAATGAAGTCTGATGGTGGGAGTGAAAATATTAAAATATTATAAGAATCACTGCACTCAACTTAAATGAGTATCGATCCTTTCTCTAGAAACGGACTCCACAAATCCACACTTGTATTTCTAAAATGTATTTTTTTTCACATGTATGTGGACATGAATACACAATAGAATGAGAAAGAGTGGATTCATTAATTCCTAGATGCTGCAATGTCTCATTGAGTAATTGCATAGTAGGAGAAGAGGTGTACATTGCATATCAACCAAATACCTAACTAACAACAACAACATTTAATACTATATTAAATGCCTCACAAGTACATCCTCTATTTGGTAGCTTTGGCAGCTCAATTTCACAAATTTTCTAGGTGGTGACTAGTTAAAGTTTGTATGAGAGCTATCAATGCTCTTCGTTATCCTCTGCTACAGGTTGGCTTCTCTTTTGGTGGCTTAATCACTTTGATTCTGCGGCTCTACCATGAACAAAAGCTTCTCTTTTTAAAAATTTGTGTTTTGAATAAAGACTTAAAGGGTTGTAAGACATTGCGTCTTATCGTGTTTTAATGTATCTGGCTTGCCAAAAACTCTGAGATCTTTCAAGGTAAGTTTTAGCCATCATTTCAGTGTGTCTCCCAGTCATGAGTGATCTTTCAAAGTAAAAAAGCCCCTAACACTGGTAAAGAAAGGACATTGATCCATCCTTCTATTGTTCAGAGTGGGAATGGTGTTATTTCAATTTTCAATAGTGCCAATCAAGGTCAACAAGAAGAATATGTTGCAGGAGGTATCCGATACCTTAGTTATTATATTATACTCATATCTTCAAAATTTGAAGCATTCATTGGTATAGGCTCTAACAACTATGATGAAATAAAGGCACCAAAATTTTTGTTAACAGTAGTAGTAGAGGAGAGGTGCTTGAATTCCATGTCTTTGGGGATTCCTTGGTTATCAATTGGTTCAATGGTAGCTTTAGGATGGAAGAATTGTTTTCACAACTCATTTTGGAGTAGTTGAAGACAGTCAAGGCACAATTCTTGAAGATATCATTCCATCATATTTACAGAAAATTTAAGGCAGAGGCTAATGGACTCTCTAAAGAGGGCTTTCTGATGACACAAAACTATGGTTTAGCATGGGAAAGTAGATATGGTGTAAGCCTTCAGGATAGGTCATTGCAAAAATCACCAGTATAACTACTGAATTTACACCATATGAAAATACTAAACAATATTGATGGAAAAATAATTACCTCTTTTATTATTCAAAGCATCCATTGTATCTATATATTGTTCATAACATCAAAATTTTAATAATGAGAGTGAAAAAACATCTTGCACAAATCAATAATTAGATCATACTAGCAAGAAAAGAACCTTCAAAATTATTTGACACCATTGTGCAAAGATGCAGATAATGGGCATTTAACACATGCCTCAATCTTGACAGAATATAAAATTTTGAATGATTGGTTTCTTGTAAATGTACTCCACAACATGCTATAATGTGATATGTTTATGCACATATTTTCTCAAGCTCCACACAGGATAAGGTTTTAGAACTAAGAAAAAATATTTATGATGTTACTTGTTTACAGATTTGAGAAAGCCTCAAGGGTTGCAATCAAAATCTAGAATTATGTTTCTTGGTGGAATGTGAAACATGCTTGGATTTGTATAGTTCTTCAATGCTTGTTTAGGAACTAGGTAAGTGTGAATGAACAAAAGTTTTTTTTCGTTTTTCTACATTGGATTCCCATTCTCTCTAAGTTATCAAAGGCAAGTTAAAACTTGATTAGACTAAGGGACAACATATTCCATTGCCAAACTTTGACCTTACAGGGAAGTGCACTACACTTGTTTGATACTTCCAGAGATTTTGAGGGGATGCCAATAGAAATGTGAATGTTGTTGGATACACTGGTGTTGGTTAGTTTTATAAAATTTCTCTTCGTCAAATATGTTATTTTCATGAAGAAATATTTCCAACTAAGAGGATAAAGACTTGGCATGCCTAGGACATAATGGTGTTATTTCTTGCATGTATTTGTGATTTATTAATATTCCACCACTAATAACTTCATTACGTAGTTGTTCGTTTAGTAGTATATTACAACAGTGACTTGTTAAAGGAATATGATTCCAGTTTGTTTGAACATCATAAACCAGAAGGAAATTTAGCTTTGAATTAGAAAAATGGAATATATTCTGAAAAATATGTTTTCTAATCAAATATAGGCCCGTTGCTTGATCATTAAAAAAAATAATCATGACAATAAGAAATGATTTTGGACACGATGAATTACAAAACTCTCCAGCTTAAAAACAGGTTAGCATATTCATTTTTTTCTGCATCAGAGAAAAATGAATGAGCAACATTAAGTTTTCTTTGAATATTTATAGAATTATTTCATAGATTCTAAATGGAAATTGCATGTGCTAATTTCGCTCAATTAATTATAGGGAAAAAAAGTGGCATACATAATTTGTTGGCTTATGGGAATTGGATTCCTTTTTCCCCTAGAATATTACTATATTGAAGCTATATTCCTGGTTAGTATCACAATTTACAAAGTCTTGTCTTATTCTTTTTTAGTTTTTTTTTGTAATCTTGTGTGAAAAATACTTTGCTCTGCCCATTAGTTTCTACTGATGTGTTTTATTGTTGAAGTGTCACTACTTCTTGGAGATAACTAGAGGAAACGATATAACTAAAAAAGTGGAGCATGAGACATTCTTAGTAAGAATTTCTAGCTCTGTTGTGTTTATTTGTGACAATTTATTTGCTTTGTTTATACAAGTCATCAGGCCACATAGCTGCCACTATTTCCCAACTGAAGAAAGCTTGTTCAAGTTTCTTGATTTTATGGGGAAAAATGGCATTAAAAATATTGCTGATGTTGAGGTATATATCGTATAAATCTTTTATAGTCTAATTTAGTTTATATTCTACTGTTCATCGACTTTCATGTCTTATACATTGCATTGTATCCTCTCTCTTTTTTGTCAGAAAAGGAACTCAATATTGATGGTAAGAAGAAAGGATTGAAGAAAGAGGAGAACAAATAACACTAGAGTGACAAAATGAAAATTAAAGAGAGAAGAGAATTGGTCTAGTGGTACCCGTAGAGTCAATATCTTGCATAAGACACACATAGAGATTGATGATCAAGTCTTCAGAGTTGGTGAATTCACTTGCAATGCGTTGGAAAAACAATGATAATGTTTGAAGTAATGGAACATTATTTCAAGAGTAAATTGTACTCCAACTAATATTAAGTACTTGGAAACTCATATTGTAATACTTGACATTTTATATAATATAATTTATGTGGTTGGAATTATTTATAGTTGTACTCGATATTACATAGTATTGTAATTAACATATGTAACTTTCCGTTTTCATATTAGATGAACATGTACATTGTATGGCATTTTTATTAAATTTAGTTGCAAAATCATACTAATTAATTTATATTGATTAATAATGAACACATAAAATCCATCTAAAACTACTAAATTAATAGCTTATCTTTATTAATGATGAACACAAATAAAATGAATATACTACTAAATTAGTTGATTATAACGATTGTTAATGAAAGTAAATGAAATGAATATAAACTATTAGTCATTTATATAATGAATATGAAACTATAAAAACAAATAAATGACTACTACAAATGATGACTAAATTGTGCATATATACAACTATTAGTAGCTAATTTTCAATAGCTTATAACATGACCAATATTTACTCGTGTTTCTTTGGTCATTAATTGGTTTCAAAATATGACTAAAATTTGCATATATATGACTATTAGTAGCTAATTTACAGTACCTTATAACAAAACCAACATTTTGGTCATATTTTTTGGTCATTACTTAGTTTTAGATGGTGATCATTTAGTAATACATTTTGTTGTATAAGTGGTCATTAATTGTGGCAATAAATGACCAAATCAATGACCAAATCAATAACCAAATCAATGACTAAATTAACGACCAAATATATTACTAGACAATAAAATCAATGACCAAATCAATAATCAAATTAATGACTAAATCGATGACCGAATCAATGACTAAATCAATGACCAAATCAATGACTACAATGACCTAGTCAATGACTAAATTAATGACCAAATATACTACTAGACTACAAAATTGAGGCAACTAATTAATGACTAAGCTAAAAACGACTAAAATTTGGTCACGTTATAAGATACTGTAAATTAGCTACTATTGGTCACCGGCTGAAAAATGGTCGTTTATATGCAAATTTTAGTCATTTTTTTTAGTAACTAATTAGCCATTTTTTACTAGTGAAGGGAAAAAACCGAGGGGTCTATTTCAAAGGGGTACATATCATATGAGTATTTCTACTATGACATTGAGTACATCAAACATATCAACAACAAACCAGGTGCGGTGATTTGGGACGATGAAAGGAAGACGAAAGAGAAGGGGCATTGCTCCAAACGAGTGGAAAAAAGCGCTTGATAAAGAGTAAGCGACTTATAATTTTTCAAAATTACACAAAGTAAATATTCATGTTGAAATTCGATATAATGTATATTTTGATCTCTATGTACTATATAATGTCGGTTTGATTTCATCACCGAATGCAAAAATTGAAGCAATCAATAAATTCGTTCTTTAAAATTCCAAAGCAACACAACCATGGATTGCATTGTATGAAAAAAAGAGGATGAAATGGGATAGTAACAAGAAATAATTTAGACAATTGAATGGCAGAAGTGTGCCTTATCCCGACTATTTAAAAGGAAATATGCCAAAAATATGCCCCAATAGTTGGGTTGCTGACCATATCAGAGAGAAATACGGTGCAACCAGTTGTTACCTGCGTGCTGAAGATGATGCATTGAACTTAGGGATTGGGTGTAGCAACTCGGTAATAATCTAGTTAATTTATATGTACATTTTAAACTTAATAATGCACCTTTCAAATGTAATTACATCTATATTTCATAGTTTAACTGTTGGGTTATTATAAGAAACATGACACTAGGATTTTTTTAACTTTTTTCATAATAGGTGCATTTGTTCCCATCTATGTGGGCATATGGACACCATTTTCGCACAGAAAATGACGATGCTAGACACATCACACAAGAATGTGGAGTGGAAGTCGAGTTCGATCAATCTATTCGATCTAGTCACCGTGATCAAAATAATGTATAGGAGGATCGCGATAGTAGGCTGATATGTATCAACTCTAGAAAGATGTGAGATGAAGCTAAGGAGCCCTATGTTTTCCCCAAACACTGCAACCATGTGCTTTTTTACCCAGATGTGTTGGATAGGGATTGGTGTTTCGTATTGAGACATGACCCTAGATCAAAACATATTTTTGAGAATAATAGTGTTATCATGGCATGCGAGCTGGAAGATAATGAGGGTGATCATGAGAACGGAGAGTGATATGGTACATGTGTTATTTCATCAATATTTATACTTTTTAAGATGGGTTTCTCGAAACATTATAATATGTATGTTGAATTAATTAGTAATTTGCATTGTGTTAATGTTAAAATCAATATTTCACTTGATAATTTGCAATTATGTTGATCTAAAAAACAATGGAGAATTGTTTAAAGCTCTTTTTTTGTAAGATCATAATAAAATAATAATAATTCTAAAGTACATGAATTTATTTGCATTATTTTCTAAACTTTATTATGTTACAAAAATTCATATTATTCTAGATTTATTATTTTACAATTATTTAAAATTTGCAGATTTACAAATTTACAAATTTTAATAAAATCATTTCACATTAATACAATTAAAATTTTACAAATATTTTACATACAATTACAATTAAAATTAGAATTAGAATTACAATTGTTATGCATAATTATGAATTACGGATAAAACACATTCCCTAAATGTGGTGCTATGCATTTAGAACAACAGGTCAAAATCTTTGCAGATACTTTTCCTAATAATAAATATACACACAGAAAGATGGAGAAACTTACTTGGAGTCCAAGCGCTTCCTATTCTCCTTCTATCACTCTTGTTGTAGCTTCCAATCCAAGCTTAATCGCCAGACTAGTTCCTACAAGTATAAACACTAAACAAAAAAGAGATTTCAATGTATAGATGGCTATTCACTTTATCCAGTTAAATAAACGAAACATGAAACATATACATCAGATAAGAATCCATAATTTGAAAGAAATAAGCTTATACATATACATATGTGGGAAAGTAAGCAACAATATTTATTAATGGATAGAAGGGGAGGTTACAACCAACGATTGATTTGATGTCACCAACTCTAGCATCATCCCAGCCTCACCAAAATGAACATCCCTCCAACAGCATATCACTCAAATCAAACACTCAATTGAGATTCCAACAACACTTCTCTTCCAAATTTCTTCCTTCTCAAGCACTAGGATTTGTGCTCAATTTATAGATGAGTTGAAGGACGTAGTTACACAATTAATGAATTTATAACAATAGGCAAGACATGCTGTGAAGCTCAGAGGTGTTGAATGGACACATAGATTCGAAGTTTGACACATATGCACTCTTCTAGAAGGCACTGGCCAGGTGGAGGTTCCAGAACAATGAGAATTTCGCTCCCAATTGACCAACGCACCCTTGAGTGTTGGGAAGTGCTTTGCAGAGCACCCTTAAATGGAGGTAGCTACATATGCAAAGGAGTTAGTCCCTTGAGAGACTACGTTTGTGAGCTCATAGGTGATATAACATGTACTTCAAATCTTGGAAACCTTACAATGGAAGTCATGGATGATTTGTTCTTGTTCTCTATCTTAGGGCATGTAGCAAATGAAATGATAAGGGATGATAGACCCTATTGATTGGTTCTAGGGATGATGTTCAGTTTAACCAGGTCATTGGGAATGGTGCCCAAATTGACCTATAACAAATTTCCCCCTAAAGCATGAAGTTAGAATAATAATAACAATATTTTTTGAATGAGATCATTTACACTGTGATAGGCTGGAGATGAAGCGGAGTGGTGACCTGCATCAATATTACAATACATTATATCATGATATATGCTCTTGATCACGAATTGCTAAGGGAAGGCATTCCCATGCTCAACACATAAACTATCTAATAACATGTACATAGTGCAGAAAGTCGTCTACATTGGAATGTTTCTCAATATAGACATCCCTACATATATAGGCCCATGTTCGGATGAAAATCTGTATGTAAGGTCACCGTACAGATGATGTGTACAAAAATCTTGAAATTGCAGCCTAGATGGCTGAAACTAGATCCGATGCCTTCTTATCTTGTTCACTCCATCGTTCGAGTACAAATCTAGCCATGCGAATATATGATTTGTAGTCTAACATGGTAAGACATCGTTTGATTACCAACCAATGATGTGAGTTGTTTGACAAATGTGAGATAACCACCATTAATGTCAATGGCCCTCAAGGTATTGAAGTCCATTTCGTAAGGCGTGAATAGATGATTTGATGTCGAACGTCAAACAAAATTTTTCAGTCAAAAGTCTGAAAACGAGGATCTTGTCGATTCTGTAACAAGCCTCATGGTATTGGAGATGATGTTTCTAAGTAAACTTCTTGGATGATGATTTGACGTCGATAGGAAGCCACTTTATTACGAAATGGGAGTCACTGATTTCAGAGACAAAATGTGACTTGATATAACAATATTCAGGGATGAATGTCATGAGAATGAAGGTTTATGAGTATTTCAGAAGGATGAGTATTCACTGGATGAATTCTCTTGAACATATCAATGACACTGAGATGAGTTGGCAACATTGACCCAAAACTGAAGTGAAGGTATGATGAACCATAGGTATGAGTGAACCGTCAAGAATATTACCCAACCCAAACAGTCACGGTGATGGAGTGAAGTTTCATGTTCAAGAGCAACCTACTACTGTAAAAAGTTCTGTTCACTTTCCCAAATTTTCCCCGGTCATTTGTCGACCAACACCTCTTTATTTTTTAATAATATTTAGGAGGATAACATATGCTTGATATATAATTCAACCCTTTGGGTGAATAATGTATCTCTATTTAATAATTTAACGAGACTAGCGATGAATGAAACTCGATTCTTGCCAAGATCGATAAGCCCGTCACTATTTTATGTTTTAACGAGCCTAAAGATAGTGACAACCCAATCCTTTTTCATATTTAGGGAGTTTTAAAAAGAGGACGAAAGAAAACTCCATAAGTACTTTTTCGTAAAGTTTTCACTCAGATCCATAAAAGTGTAAAATAATATTTTAGAGAACCTCCTAGCCATGTTCAACTAAGGCATTCATTTTTCATAAATAATCTATCTTAGTCTGGAAAAGGGTTAAACTTATACTGAATAGATATCAATTCATTTACTTTTACGAGCTCGAAAAGACAAGTGCTCAGAAATCTTTTCACATTATCAGAGTCTGAAAATAGCTAAAAGAAGACTCCAAGGGTTCCTTTTTCGCTGTTAACAAAGCTCGAAAAAGAGATAAAAGTGCACTTCAAGTCCTTTTTCATTTTTAACAAAGCTCGAAAAATAAGGATAAAAGTATGCTTTGTGGTCAAATAATTCTTGAAATAAATCTGCACGACAAATCTATTCATCAGTTATAAAACCTATTCAGAGCAACATCAAATGGATTAAAAATACCTATTTCATGATAAAAATAGAATAAAATCATAGTCATAGCAATAAATATGATCTGCGAATAATCAAATGACTAATAAAAAGAGTTTACTATTCATTTTTACCATTTGAAAGTTACCATTTGCATTTTGGAGCTTTGAACTTGTTTTTTTCGCCGAACTTCAGCCGTTGATTGCAATCGATTCTGTGGACGGTTTTCATCGTCGTTTGATCCAGGTTGGTGCCATGAACCCTCTCTTTCTTTCAGTAGTCAATTCATTTCCTTTCATTGCAAATTTTTAGGGATTTGGGCCCCTTAGGGTAAATTATTTTTCCAAAGAGGGAAACACACCCTTGAGTATATAAAACTACGTTGTGGAGCACCTAAATTGAAGCCTAGGTGCATATGAAACACACTGTTCCTTGTTCAAGACTGTGTTGGGTGCAATTCACATTTTTTATTCTTGCATTATGCCCAAAATTTATCTAATTTTTTACATGAAAAGGAGTCTAATGGGTCTTATGATTATGTTTCAGGATTCCATCAGACTAGAATGATGATTACTTGGAGTGAAGAGAGCATGAAGACAAAAATATGGTTTCCCTAAATGATCCGGGTACAGTAAGAGCCCTAAGAGATTGTGGGTTGTTAAAGTACTTCCACTTGTCAGGGATGAGGCAACAAATAGAACTCTTGGAGTTCCTAGTTCGAGCATGGGATCCAACTATTGAGGAATTTCACATTAGGAACAAAGTGGTTCCTATTACAGTGGAGGATGTATACTATCTTACAGGCTTGTCGAGGAGAGGCTTGCCTATTTCCATTTCAAGGTCTGCTCTCGGAGGAGAGACTGTGAGAGATTATGTTTTGCAATATCGCTATGCAGGGGCAGAGCCAACCAAGGATGGGAAAATAAACATCTGTGACGTTTGATATTTTCCTTTGAGAACCATTCTTTTCATGATCACAAAACTTGTCGGCATCGTTAGACTACATGTAGCGAATAGATCATATATGCAATATGCGCTAGAGTGCATGGAGCCAATAGTATTAAACTGGTCTGAAGCTGTACTTTCTCAGATAAAAGAACAAATGAACAAGGAAAAGGGAGGAAGGAAGAAAAACTTCAGTTATGGTTCGATCCTCATTTCATTTTCCTTAGAGTGGATTCCACTGATGCAACCTTAGCATGTGACATTGGGTGTGTCTAACCCTAGAGATCCAAGGATGTAGATATGGGTAGAACTAATGGTGAGGCATGCAGGCCAATCGTCCATTGTGTTCTCGACTTTATTCTTTTCCTGGTTCAAGAAACAGGTTGTTGCCATTAATGAGTATGCATACGCAAGCGTTGATTTTGGAGGAGATCTAGACTTAGATTTACTAGAAGGCGCTCAGTGGGGTTCAATAGGTAAGAATTTTTTGACCATGTTTTTGATTTTTCTAAGGTTTATACAATGTCTTTTTTATTTTGATGTTTCCCAACACTAAACTAAAGTTTTAATGTAATGCAAACGTTGGTCGAGTTCAACTGGTGCAGGAACCAGAGCATGGAGTGGATGAGCCAACAGAGAGGGATGTCAGGAGATCACTCCTTCAGGATATAGAAATGGTTGAGACTCTATTTGAGCTTCAACAGAACATAGAGGGGTTAACCTTTGGGATTCTGAATTTCTGGATCGAAGAGTTACCCATGTGACTGCAGCGCCACACTATAGGCATTCCTAACCACTAGATGTGGTTACTACGTAGGATAGCTAGATCTATAGCATGTTACCATGAGCATCACTAGTTTACTTTTGACATGTTGCATACATTTTCTGGTCAAATGAACAATGTGCCTTAGGCACAAATTTTTGTAAAAACATATAACTATCTATATATTTGATTTCAATGTTTTCCTATGTTTATTGAATAATCCTATTCAATTACGTGAATGTATCTTTACATGTGTTGCAAATGTTTGTCTAAAACTTGATTAGCCAAAGAATCAGTCAATGTGTTAAAGTTTCTGGAAATGGGTTGATATTGAATAAAATCAAAGTGTCTTTCCAAAAGTCGAACTCTTAGGAAAAAACGATGCAGTGTTGGATATCTAATAGTATAAACACTAGTAAGTTGTAATACCACAAATTGTGAGTCTAACCTTATGATGATGCTGTTAATACCAAATGAAATGGCATGAGAGAGAATTTCGATCAACGCGCTATACTCAAGGATATTGTTTGTCGATTTACCAAAACAAATCCCTTGAAAACTCACTATGTCGTCGTTCGGAGCGAAAATGGCCTATGCTGCAGAGGATAGATTCTGTGTACTACAACTAGCACCATCAGCATATCCAAAAAATGGTTCCAAATATTCAGACATCTGTGATGATCATCCAGGTGGATATTGGTGGTCACCCACCTATTCCACTTGGGGCCCCACCATTGTCTCTTTCAGTTTTTCAGTTTCAGCACCACTTACTATTTTTAGCAGTTTTTCGGGTCCTGAAATTCTGGAGCCGTTTTGAGGCCCTAAACAACGTTTTTTTGGAAAACCAGGAGCAACGTGGGTCCATGGATAGATCTTTGATATTAATGAAATATGAAAGAACTAAAATTTTCTTACAGAAAGAATGGAAATAAACTAGCTAGGCCGCTGGTAGCTATCTCTGAGAAGAGATGTGGCAGCTACAAGCCTTTGAACTGAGTTACAATGAGGCTTAAGGGCCTATTTATCATTTAGAAACAATGGGAAACCCTAAACATCCAAAACCCTAACCCTAGGAGATGAAGCGCCAAAACTATGGGCCCCGTTTGGGTAAATTGGTGTTTCAACTTCCCAGGGACGTAACTTTGGCATACGATCTCCGTTTGACGCGAATCATACCTCGTTAGAAAGATCTATTTGAGAAATATAAATTTTGAGTGAGAAACATCAGTCCATGGACCCATGTTTCTCTCGGTTTTCCAAAAAAACATCGTTTAGGGCCTCAAAACGGCTCTAGAAGTTCAGGACCCGAAAAACTACTAAAAATAGTAAGTCGTTATGAAACTGAAAAACTGAAAGAGACAATGGTGGGGCCCCAAGTGGAATAGGCGGGTGACCACCAATATACACTTGGACCAGATGAAATGTAAAGCGGATTACTAACGTAAGGAAAACTTTTAAAAATAAACTAAGACAGTGAATGCAAATTAACATCATATATATACAATATATAATAAAAAAAATTACTACACTCATGATTAAGCATAGTAACATTTCAGATACAACCCATTTCGAGGCTGCACCAACGGGATTCCATCGTAATCAACCAACTCGTAGAAAACCTTAGCAATAACTCTTTTGACAATAAAGGGGCCATGCCATAATGGCTCAAATTTCCCTGTACCTATTACATCAGCATCTTGATCATAAAGAAGGACAAAGTCGCCCTTTGAGAAAATGTGAGGTTGGACATTTTTGTCGTATTGCACCTTTATACATCTCTTATGCGCTTCATTGGCCAATTGGGCTTCATGACGCATTTCATCAATATGGATGAGGTTAAAAAGACGCGCTTCTTCTTCTGATGTTTCAGGTAACAAGTTGATTGCGAGTTTTAACGATGATATTTCACATTGGATTGGAAAAATAGCTTTCAGACCATACACCAATTGAAAGGGGGTAAATCCGGTTGCATTTCTCACTGAATTTCGGTACGCCCACAAGTCCGAGTACATGATCAAATTCCAGTTTCTTTTACGAACTCCTATCATTTGTTTAAGAATACATTTAAGAATATTTTGATAGCCTCAACTTGCCATTTGATTGTGGATAATAAGGAGTAGAATTATCATCTGACAATCCTAACTTGGCAGTCAAGTCAGTCATCATGTGGTTGTGAAAATGCTTCCCATGATTTATAACTATAGCATGTGGGACCCCAAACCATGCAATAACATGATTAAATAAAAATAGAGCATTTGTTTGTTCTGTGTTGTTGAATGTAGGCATCACTTTGGCCCATTTTGTAAAATAGTCTAGTGCAAAAATAATATAACCATGCCTCTCGGATGAACGAGGGTTACAGGTCATGAATTCAATACCCCATTTCGAAAATGGTCCCACAGAGACAACAAGATGCATTGGCGCTGGAAGTTTTCGGATTTTACGATAAAATATCTCACACACATGACAACTTCTAACCGTGAGGACGCAGTCGTGAAATATGGTATGCCAAAAGAAATCGACAGAGAGTATCTTCTGCGTGGTAGCATATCCAAACAAGTGTCCACCACAAGCCCCAACATGAAAACCATTTAAAACCTTTTTGGCCTCCTCATGAGTGAGGCACCTTCTTAAAATTGTATCGACACCACGACGATAAAGTGTATCAACAACGATTAGATAATATTTGTCTTGGTATCGAATATGTCGCTGGTCAGAGCGAGAGGTATCAGGCTTAAAAGTTTGGGTCTAGATATAAATGATAAAATACCCATACCAAGGATCAGATGATCCAATCAGAAACAAAGACTCGTTAGGAATAGAATATGGTTCCGACGTAGTAGTAGTACTATCAGAGGGAATGTCACAAAGAAGCTCAGCCAAAAATAAATATTTCTTTAACTTGGATTTGATGAATTCCAAATCAAATTACTGTAAAATGAAAATCCATTTTGAATAATTTCCCCCCATCAATTGACGTGATAAGATATAATTCATGGGGTTGCAATCTGAAATGATAATGGTCTTCTAGAACATGATATAGTGGCGAAATATTTGGACAACTTGAATAGTTGCGAAGGCAAGATTTTCTATGTACGAATACTTCACTTCCATATCATTGAGATTATGACTCAAATAATAGATTGGATGTTCTATCCCATTTTATACTTTTACCAATACCATAGCAATGGTCGTATCAGCCGCGACGATATATAAGAAATAATCACTCTGATAATTGGGGGGATACATTAATGATTCCCGGACAAGAGTATCCTTGAAAGCATCAAAAGAAGCTTGTGCAACTTGGTCCCAATGGAAGGGAACCCCCTTTTTCAATAGCCGAGTAAATCCTTTAGCCATTTTGGCGTAGTTGGATATGAACCTCCTTAGGAAGTTAGCCTTTCCTTGAATTTTTTGTATCTCAAGTAAATTTGATGGCATAGGCAAATCAAGAATGGCCTGAATCTTCAATGGGTCGATTCGAATTCCTTCTTTTGAGACGACGAATCCAAGAAAATGACTAGAACCAACACAAAACACACAATTATGTGGATTGAGGCATATTTTATAGTGTCGACAGCGTAAGAAGATGGCTCTCATATGCATCGGGTGATTATTCTGATTTCGTGAATGCGCAGGTAAATCATCTAGATAGGGTTGAACAATGTGCTTGATGTCATTGAAAGAATAATCCATTGCTCTCTGAAAAGTTTCCCCAGCATTCTTTAAACCAAATGGTAGTTTCCTATAAGTGAATGTGCCCCAGGGACAGATGAATGTTGTCTTATATTGATCCTTTGGGCGGATACTGATTTGATTGTAGCCGGAAAATCCATCCATGAATGAAAAGATTTCACATCTAGCACAATCGTCAATAATCTGGTCGATAAATGGAGTAGGATAGTTTTATTTTGGACAAGCAAGATTGACATCCCAATAATCGATACACACTTTGATGGTTCCTTTTTTTTTCATGACAGGAACGATGTTGGAAATCCACTCAGTTAGCGAAACAGGGTAAATGAAACCGGCACGCAAAATTTTCTCAACTTTTGCTTTAATGGGAGTGACCTTCTTCGGATGAAAAAGACGAAGGCATTGATGTGCCGGCTTGACTTCAGGATACATATTAATAGTGTTCAATGATACTAGTATCTATTCCCAGCATTTTCTCATAATACCAAGAAAATAAATCACAAAATTCACGAAAGAGAGAGCGATATGTTTCGAGTTCTGATGGAGAAAAAGATAAGCAGACATGAATATTTTCTACAACGCCAGGGTTGGTCGAAATATTGATATAAATGGTTTCTTCAATATTTGAAAATTTTCGCTCGGAATCGATTGCATTAATAGGAAAAGAATTCAAAAAGAAATTTTTGATTGATGGGTGATATAGTTCACTAGGATTATTTTATTCATAATCAGGAAGATGGAAACGATGATGATAATATTCCCATGGTTCTCCTTCCGACATCGTGGTTTCCTAAATATTTTCATCTGTCAAGAAAGTTGAGGAAAAAATATCATATGGATTACCAAAATCTAAGGAACGATCAACCCAAACAATCGGTGATGATGATTTCAGATTCGCCGCCGAAGCCAGATAGATTGATTTCTATGCCAGCTCAATAGGGCTGGGCGGCAGAAACTCATCCAACGTAACAATTTCAGAATCACCTGTACTCTTCCTTAAGCCAGATGGAGTGGAAGAGAGCATGTAGCAGGTCTCAGCTATACTTGCAATTTCTGTCGATGTCGTAGGCAGCGGTAACGCAAAGGTTACCATGAGAGTGGAATCCTTTAAGAGTCCTACACCAATGTTCTGAAGTGAAAGTTGGGGTGCGTGAAAAAACGGAACACTTCCAGTTACCTGCGAAGCGGAGGCAAATAAGGATAGCTGATTGATGACTGTAATGGAACCTTTATATGGAAATGAGATCATTATAAAATATGTAGAAAAAATTGTAGTCATAGCATATACCCATGGCCTTCCAAGTAGAATATTGTAGTTAAGGGGTCCGTCAACAACCTCGACATCAACACTCACTATTTCCCCCCCTAGCTATACATGTAGGTTATTGATAATACCGCAAGGCTTATATGTACGTCCGTCAAAAGCCTTCAACGTCGTTGATGATTGAGATAGGTGCGGCGAGCCAAGTGACTTCCAATAGTTTAGAGACATAATGCCCGCAGATTCTCCCTCATCAATAATAGTATGATGGAAAAGGTGATTGAGAACATTTAATTGTATGGAGAATGCCAATTCTGCTGGTAATTTTGGCACATAGCCCATATGATTAAAGACTGCGAGATTAGAATCAGTAGGATTAATTCGATCAACAGCCGACAATAAAGCCTGTTTCTAGGAGGGAAAATTTTGTAATACCTCAAGAGCTGACATAGTTGAAGGGGATTGAGCCAAATCTTCAACTATATTATAATTTTGAGCAGCTCTTGCTTGAGGATTATATGTTGATTTATGAATGAATCCCTTCGGTGGCTTGATTGTCAATTCAAGAATAGCAGTAGGTGGTACCGATTTTGTAGATGGATTCGTTGTTGAGGTAGTAGGTTGATCAGTTTCCTGAATACCATAATCTTTATTATGCGTTGACACCAAAATATTTGTTGAAGTTTTTGTGACAGAGAGCATAAGCACTTGGGAACTAGAAGCTAGATCCGTAACAACCAAATTTGTGTTCGGATTCGGAAACAAATCTATCAACACAGCTGATGCATGTGAAGTATTAACTATTTTTGAGACTTCAGGGCGGTGAGGACAATCCCTAAAAAGTGTTCCTCATTACATATTATGCATGGATAACGAGGTTTCCCATTTCCAGACGATTGATCAAATGATCTTTCCTACGGGTTAGAAGTTTGTTTTTTCTTTGATTTCCCTTTTTTCTTACTTCCGGGTTGCTTGTAAAATTTTCCTTTGTCAAATGACACGACATTAATTTTGGAAGAAGGTGCAGGATCAGATGCAGTAGTATGATGTGTGCTTGTAGTACCGATCATATCGTATCCGGTATGAGAGTCCTTTAATTGAGGAGGAACAATAAAATTAGATCGCGATGTGTTAGGAATTTTTGCATAGAGCATGCCAGACTGAATATAAATCAAGTCTAAATATTGGGCATGAGAAATAACCTGCTCTTCAGTGATGACACCACCCTTAGTCACATCCTCAGTTATAGATGGTAACAGGGACTTAATGAACCACTTAGCAAGAAGCTGATGAGGAAAAAATGTCTTAACCATTATATGATGATGACTCCACTCATGAATATGATCAGAAATGTGAGTAGCATTAGTCTGTTTAAAATTAGTCAAGAGTTTCGTTCTAGTTTCATATCGTATGGGTAACTGGAAGTGAGTCGAAAAGGTAGTAGATAGGGTAGTGAAATTATCAAAAGAAGCTCTAAGTAACTCAATGTACCATTTTGCAGCCGGACCAGTGAGTGTACATTGGAAAAGACATAGTTGAACAGAGTCATCATTTAGGGATTTTGATGAACACCACAAATGATAAGTCATAACATGAGTCAACGGGTCTTCCCCAGAGTTTCCATTGAAATTAGGAATATCTAAGGGTAATTTATGAGGTACCACCAACCACCAAGGAGCATAGTTGATTGGATGATTAGTGAGTCGATTTAAATCTGGTAACTCTAAAGTTGCACCAAAGGGAAACTGTCGATTAAGGTTAGGTTGAGCATAGCCAGGGTATGAAGGAATTGCTTGGGAAATAGGCCTTTGAGCATGAACATAGGGAATTTTGTGCCGAAAACCCAGATAAGGGTTGTTTTGATAAATAAACACTTGAGGATTCTGTTGACCAATACCTAGGTATGATAGTTGTTGAAATGAAGGTTGAGGCAATTGCACCTGAGGCTGCTAAGGGGTCTATCCACTAATGTTATAACCCAAATTAGGATAACTTGAATTCGATTGAGGATAGGTATAACATAGTTGTGGCTGTGACATCCCATAATATGGTAATCCGGTTGTGAATAGATGATTCTGGGTACAGGTTGTTGTTATAAATTAGCCGAAGGAGTTGGAGTCTAAGGGCCCAATAAAAATGAAATTGATGTGGGTGCAATAGGTTGAACCGGTTGATACGAGTGTTCAATCGTTTATCGTTAGATAGCCAGAGTGAACTGCCATTGAAAAACATTCATTTCGACATTATGTTTACCAAAAAACGATGGATTACTGTCAAAGTGGGTGACCAAAGGTTGCCCCCTAGCATGAGGAGGATAATAAGTAGGAAAATATTGTTCTCCAAATGCAGGGAGTCCAGTTGATATGGTACTGGATGGAATAGACCCAGAAGCACCAACTTGATATTTCCCTGATGATGTATATAAAGGATCAAGCCGTTGAATACTATCTATAGGTTTACTAGTTAGAATACCAGATAATGACATTGGTGTAGTCCATGGGTTTGAAGATGCACTAGAGAAAATTCCAAATAAAGATTTATAACCTGATGGGACCAAAGGGCCATCATGAAAATATGACTCTGGTGAAGTTGTGAACATCGACGGTGTAGCGAGAGCAGGTGCTGACGCAATTGGAACAGATGGTCCAATCAAAGATGTTGGTTCAGGCATGGTTACTTGACCAAATGTATACCCTTTTGAATCGAAAATAATTTGAATAAGAACAGGATCAACAAAAGTAGAGGATGGTGATTGAGGAAAAGACTCGTATAGGTAAAGATCCTCCCCAAAATGGGTTGGAGTTGTTGGACCATAAACAGGTATATTTTAAACACCTAATTAGCCTACATTAATCATCAATCCGGGAACGTCTTTTTATTCCAAGAGTGTACTTTGTCTGAGGCTGCAATTATCTAAGAGAAATGCTTGTGAGGATGTAGCATAGAATATCAAATACAAAAGTAATAAATGCTTGGAAAGGAAACCTAATGACAGGAATGTAAAAGCTAAACTACAACAATTTTGCTGAACATCGATCAGGGATGAAGTAGCAGTAACTCTTTCCCTTAGAAATCGATGTAAGATGACCAAATTTGGGGACTTGGAGCGAATATCTATATCCTCTACAATTTGGAGATCTTAAAGCAAGTGAGACAACTGAAAGGAAATAAAATCTAGAAAAGGAACAACAGCATAAAATGAACAACAATTGCAAATGTAATTCGAATAAGTAAATCGTCACACTCAAGCCTGTCGACAGTTACTCATAATCCTATCGCAAACCATAGATAAATGGAACAACAAATCAATACAATTACAGGACAGTAAAGCCAAAAGATAATAACAAGATAATTGATCGATAAATGTAATTGTGGTAAAGAATGAAACAACAATGGTTCTGCACTTACTTCAACAATCAATGAAGCAACTCTGTAATAAAAATAAATACTAAACACACTTCACGCATTAAAAAACCAAGATTAATAATACAACAGCATAGTAATCCACCAGAGTCGGGCCCTTAGCGCCAGTGAAATACCGCTGGGCTTAACTCAGAATTCTAAAGAGCAGATGAAACTTGTACTTTTATATTAATCCCAAAGACATTACAGACAACGTTCTCTCACGACAGAGAGTCGATAATCATTCGATTGCAAAGGAAATATAAAAGTCTTTTAATGAAAATGTCTTTTACAATGTATCCACCCCCCGGTCACTAAAGATCATTGCCTTTATATTTGATCCTTGGGTGGACAAATCAAGAAATATGATAAGTTTACACAGCGATCCCTCAGGATCTTCCGATCCTGACGGATTCACTCCCTTCTCGTTTTATCATTGTTCTTTTTACTCTGTTTAAGGTCGAGCTGTCCCCTTCCCCTTTCGAGTGATCCGTTCAGATCTTCTTGGCTTCAGCTGGATATGGTTCGTCACGAATGGAGTAGGAGTCAGATTGTCTTCAGCCACGCCTTTGATACAACTGCTCACCTCTTCGTATTCCTGTTTTTCGAATAAAAACAATATTTAGTCATCTTTTAGGCTAAACATAAATATTTCCAATTTAATTGCAATTCTCATGGTAAATTACCTTTCCAAGGCAAAAAGAAGTATATCTATAGTAAAATAATGAAAAGATACATAGGAATTTCATACCTCTTTCACTGCCCAACATACCCCCCGACTTAACCTTTTTCATGCCCTCATGAAAACTATAGTTCACATGGAGAGCAGTCAAAGAGTAAGCTGGAGAAGGTTTATCATTGAGAGGCCTAAAACCATGGCGTGCAGCTAATTCTTCAAGAATATGTTCTGTCTGCCCCTCGGGAAGCTCATAAATAGCTTTGTAGTCCAAGGTAGGGTACCAAATAATGGGGCTGCGGAACCTACATCCTAACCAAAATGGTCCTTCTTTTAAAAAAAGATGGCTATAGGCAATGAAACGGTCTGCAGCTAGCCCAAAATTCCTATAATTAAATGGCTCCCTATTTTGTATGTTTTGATTCGAGGTTCTCCACCAGACCTTGGCTGCTACATAAGCTTGATCCCTAATAGATGAAAAATAATCTATTCCTTTCAGAATGATTGACTTATGAACAGGCCCCAGAGTTTGGGTAACGCCTTTCCTTATCATTAGACTTTTTTTTCTAGCCCATAATTGACGTGGGTCCTGAGGTTCACTTCTGACCCATAGATCCAATTAATTTTTCTGCCTTTGAAAGGCATTGTAGGCTTTAAGCCATTTTAAGTGATTTACGGCAAAAGAAATGAATGCCTGAAACTGTACATCTCCAATGAAAGGGCTAGGATTTGATTCACAGTCATTTTCAAGTATTAGATTATGCAGATAAAACTCACATAACAGGCGCTGTACTTTGTCCCCATAAAGCTTGCAGCATGATATCAGGTCGTTTATAGTTCTTAGCTCTATTGATTTGCCAACCCTAATTGCCTTGATTTTTAATTGCAAATATCTTTCTAACAGAAATAAAGCATAATTTTTGGCAGGGCACCTACAGGCTAAGACATCAGTATATAAGGAGCAGAGAGTGTTCATTTGATTTCGTGCTAGTTTTAATTGGTTGCTTACCTTATCAGCTTTTATCTCTGCCTCTCGTCGTTTTTCATGAGCTTCAGCTTCTGCCTCATGAATAATTTTCATCTGTTGCTGCAATTCTTGATATTTCTTCCTTGGGACAGTATCTTCTTCCAATTTCTGTCTTTCGATTCGGGCCTGGGTCAATTCTTCTTGCAGTCTAACTAATTCTGGATCACTGAAGGTGTGCTGACTGCTAGATTTGGTATTTTCATTTAGAGCAGGTTCCTCTGGAACAGCTAGTGTTGGAACAACCGTTTTCTGCTCCACATCCTCATAGTTAGGTTCAGGCATGGTTTCTTCTTCTACTTGAGGGTTCATATTAGTGGTTACCCTTCTCCTTTTTTATCTTCTCTTAACAGCAATGTTTCTTCTTTTAGGGGCTCGCTTAGGTGTCTGTTTCATTCTTAGAACCCTAATTGTTTGCCTGAGCTGTTCTATCAGTCTATGAAGTTTTATCCTTTCCCCGCGAAGCTTCTCAACCTCAGTCGTTTTCTTCTTCCTTCTCAAGGGAACATCGGCTTGTTCATCCGAACCTGTCTACTCGACAGGGTTTTGAGCCGTGCCTTCAGTGAAATCTTCTCCTTGCTCCTCTTCTTGGGGTTCTTCTTCCATGCTCTCATGCTCTTGGATAGATTCCTTAGGAATCATCTTCTCAACCAACTCTGTAATGCCCTAGGGGGTTTCCAATTGAGGTATTGATTTAATATTTTCCTCCTCCTGTTCATACCTCTCGGAAGAAGCAACCCTAGCTTCGCTAGGGTTTGCTGTTTCATTAAGCTTTTCTTCAGTTATTTCTCTATCGAAAGAAGAGTTTTTTGGTAATTGATTGATATCGATATTAAGGTTCAAAGGGTTATGAGGGCATGCATACTCCGTCATATTGGCTAAAATATGGGCCAATTGATCTTCCTGTGAAGGGCTTACATTGAAATTTTCAGTGGGTTCTGTTTCATGCCCAATACTGCTATGATTATCCTCTTCCCCGTCACAGGTGTGATAAATTCCTTCCTCCTCATCTGAATACTGAATTTCTCCTTCAACTTCTTCTTCCTCTGAATTCCCCTCAATCTCTTCTTCATTCGAATAACGTACTTCTCCTTTCTCTGTACTGAGTTGTTTTTTGCTACTGGTATGATGAATTACTTCTTCTTCGTCTAAGTAACGAATTGCTCCTTCTAATTCCTGTTCTTCCTCAGCATGAGGGCTTTCTCCCTCCAACTATGGAGGTTGTTCCTCTTCATCTGAGCTGTTCAATTTCAGGGGCTGGCTGCTGCTGCCCGGAATTTCCTCCATTATTTTCTTACTTCGCTTCGATCGGAGGATTTTTCTGTAAGTGGAGGGCTCAGCTATTAAGCCGGCCATCCTTTTCCATCTCGGAGCAAGAAGAGCTAACCCCCCTTCAATAAATTCTTCCCAGCTGGTCTGTTGCTGGGCGAGGCTATAACTTACTATCAGTCGAATTAAACAATGGTGGCTAACCACCATGTCTGCATGTTGGGCTTTTCTAATTCCGCGAGAAATATCATGCAACAAAGAATTTAAGAATGCAGGCAGATTAATAGTGCATTTCTATTTTAGCACAGCTAGTAGCTTAAGGTGGCGAGGTCTTACCACGTCTTTTATACCGTCGCATGTTATGTAAGCCTGCACAATCCTGGCCAATTCGGTCCATGGTTCGCCTAGTGACGCCGGGTGGACTCCTCTACCTTTGACAGTTAGCGTCTGTCCGTCATCTTGAAATATTTTTATGGCTTCACGAATCCTAATATTCTTCTGGGTCCAGATAGTTCCTTGCGCGGGGATGCCGAACACTTCTGCAATTATCTCATCGGACACAACTATCTGTCTTCCTTTGACTATAGAGAATCCTTCCTGCAGGTTTAATAAGAATTCGGTAGCTACTGCTTCATGGGGTTGCTGCATTCTCATAAAGTAGGTAGTCCATACTAGTCTCTCTAAAATTGCTCGTGCAACATCAGAGACGATCAACACCTGCGGTTCACTACGAATTGGGCATCCTCCCATCTCTGCGCTCTGTTAATTTCTTCACAACACATAGTAATTTCAATGGAACAACACAGCACAGTTCGTTGAAACTTTATTTCTGTCCATATACGGTAAGGAAATCGTATGCGGAGATTTAGTTCATGTACAGGTGAAGAGAATCTCGGAGTTTGATCTGCATGCATACATCCGCGCCCCCCAAATGAAATAAAGGTTGTCCTCGACCGTTGATTGAGGGTGGCATGTGTGGCACAGCAATAGGACAGCAGTGAAAAAAAACAGGCATAATTACGATACAGTCAAACAAATTAAGCGATCGCTGAAATCGATGCAAGAGATAAATCGGTAATGAATAGGAAATCGCATTGTAATGATTCAAATACGAGGGGAAGGGACAGCAGAAGATTTAATATAATTGCGTTATTTACCATATAAACTAATATGATTGATTCATAATAATTTTCATGTATAATAGGTTCAAAAAGCAAGGAATTCATGCATTTCGTTTGATATTAAATAAAAATGTAGGAAAAGGGGTTAAATAACTAGTGATGTATATAAATATGACTTCGATACCATCAACAGAGCTCTGTTGCCCACAGGTGTCCATAACCTTGACAGAGTTGTTTTGTAACCCATGGAACCATTGTCCTTCTATTCATACTGAGGAAGTGCTTCTTTTTCTTTATTTGTATTTTTATTAAATAACAAGATGGAGGCCATTGTGCTGGCTTGGTGACCAGATAAGTCACAACGCAGTTCACCGGGAAGAAGTGAAAAATGGGCAGGCCGGCTCATGATGAGAGCTCCTGTTCCAAGGACTTCTTGATTGTCAATTGTCTTTTGGACCATTTCCCTGGTTTGGTGGCCACAATGGGAATGCCACTTCACTGTATTCTCTATGATCACGGTAGGCTGGCTCTTGATGAGACCCCCTATCCTCCATCTACAAAATCATTGAAATATGTAAGTATTTTTCTTTTTCAAACAACAATTTTCCTCAGTTATTCATAAAGGATGGCTCAACACTCCTTAAGAGTGGGAATGGTGGAAGAAGTCTGAACATCTCAATAGAAAAAAAAATATACCCTTATTTCCATTTTAAAGATAAATATCAAAGAAAGCTATGGGATATGGAAAAGAACCAATCATGATAAAAATAATCGATCAGATTAATTTAATGGTAATAAAATAGCAATGTTATGTTATTGATCATGCCCCTTTTTCCTCTTTTTTTCATTACTGAGCAATTCCCTTAAAAATGACGATTTGTTTTGATGTGCTGATCTCAGTAAGCTCGAATTTGTATGATTGTATATACATGATATATTTGCCCTTAGATAAGTAAAAAGAAATCAAAAGGATAGCTCAAAACAAACAAAAAACAAAATCACTCAAAAGTGTTGTTCCCTTTAAAAGGAACAGCAAAAACAATCTGCGAAATTGCTGTTCCTTTTAAAAGGAACAGCAAGAAAATACTCCATGAAACTGCTGTTCCTTTTAAAAGGAACAGCAAGAAAATACTCCACGGAAATGCTGTTCCTTTGGAAAGGAACAACAGAAACACGGCGAAACAGCTAAAAAAATATTCGGCGAAAGTGTTGTTCCTTTGGAAAGGAACAGCAAAAGCATTCTGCGAAACTGCTGTTCCTTTCAAAAGGGAACAGCAACGCGAAAAAAAAACAGTATTTTTTCATTTTTTCATTTTTTTTTTTGAAAGAAACCAAATTCAAAAAGTAAAGAAATATTAACAGAAAAACCAAATTTCGTAAAACAACAATAAAAAACAGAAAAACACGCTTTATGTACAAGATAAAAAATAACGATTTATTAAACTGGTGTCGGGGAGGAATTCTCCCCTTCATCAAGAATTTCCATGGTCGAATCTTCCCGTAACTGCTGGTAAAAGGATTCCCGGGTGAGTGGCTTGTGATACAATCGAACGCAATGACCATTTACCTTAAAGGAATGTCCAAATCCGTCAATGGTTACTAATGTGAGAGTGCCATTATTATGCACTTTCTGTATTTCGTAGGGTTCAAGCCATCTTGTCTGGAGCTTTCCAGGGAAATCCTGAAATCGAGAATCATATAGGAGTGCCCAGTCTCCTTCGTGGAAGATATTTTGTTTGATATGGGCGTCATGCCATTTGGCTCTCTGTTGCTGAACTAATGTTGTATGCTGAAGAGCAGAGAGTCTAATTTCATCTAATTCATTAAGTTGCTGCAATCTTGTAGCCTGGGCTTCATCTAAATTCAGACCCACCTTCTGAGCTGTTCTCAATGTTTGAATTTCAAATTCGATAGGAAATATGGGTTCTTTTCCAAATACCAGTTGATATGGAAAATAGTTTGTTGTAGGTCTCCATGTTGTTCGATATGCCCACAGCGCTTCTGGCAATCTGTAGGCCCAATCTCGTCTATGTGAAGCAACAGTTTTTGTTAATATAGATTTGATTACCTTATTCATGCTCTCGACTTAGCCATTGGCCTGTGGGTGGTATGGAGTTGTAATTTGATGATGAATATGGTAGTTCTGTAATGTTTCAGCTAATTTTTTACCTAAAAACTGTGGTCCACCGTCTGTGATTATGTCTCTTGGGAGGCCATAGCAGACAAATATTTGGAAAAGAAACTAAATTACAGAATCCTCTGTAGCTTTTGAAAGGGGCTCTGCTTCAACCCATTTGGTAATGTATTCAGTTGCAACTAGGATATATGTCTTCTGGTTTGATGGAGGGATAATGGGACCAACAAAGTCAAGTGCCCAACGTTCAAAGGGTTCAATCACAAGTTGAGGGTTTAAGGTAATTTCATCAGACTGCCCAGGGCGTCCTGCCCTTTGACAACTATCACAGGCCTGTACAAATTTTTTAGCGTCTTTAAAAATAGTAGGCCAATAGTAGTATGTTCGTAAAACTTTATGGGCATTTCTACGATCTGCAAAATTTCCGCCACACTGTCCATCATGGCATGCTTTCAAGATGTCAAATACCTCATCCTCCCTAACGCATCTCCTTATTTGCATATCTGCACCTGTATGAAATAAGTAGCCCCCAATCCAAGAAAAACGGGTACTACGATGTATTATTTGCTTTCTTTCATTAAGGGATAGATGTTTAGGTAATTTACCTATTGCCAAATAGTTTTCTATGTCAGCATACCATGGTGTTCTGGTAGTAACAGCAAAGAGATGTTCATCCGGAAAGTGGTCTTCAACTGCTTCTGTTTCTGTGGGCTTTGGCATTCTTGACAAAAAGTCAGCTACAAGATTCTCTTTGCCCAGTCGATCTTTGATCGTGATATCAAATTCCTGTAGTAAAATTAACCATCTTGTCACTCTTCTGTTTGTAACAGGTTTATTTGCTAAAAAATTAATGGCAGAGTGATCTGTGTAAAGCACTACAGGATACACAGTTATGTAATGTCTAAATTTATTTATAGCATGGACTACAGCTAAAAATTCTTTCTCAGTCACAGTATAATTTAATTCAGCAGGAGTCATATTTTTTCTAATGTATTAAATTGCATATGGCTTCTTGTCTTCCTCCTGCCCAAGTACTGCTCCAATTGCTGTGTCTGAGGCATCAGATGAAATTTGGAACGACAAATTCCAGTTTGGGCCCCTCAACACTGGGGCTGTTGCAACGAGCTTCTTCAAATTATTAAAAGCATTGTCACATTTGTCTGTCCAAACAAAATCAGTATTTCCAGTCAGTGCATATAAGGGTGCAGCTATTCGAGAATAGTGTTCTATAAATCTTTTATAGTAACCAGAAAATCCAAGAAAGCTACGTACCTCTGTTTGTGTAGTGGGTGTAGGAATTAACAAGAGTATTTGAATTTTGGCTGGGTCTACTTGAATTCCGTCTGCTGAAATATAATGTCCTAAGATAACTCCCTCAGTCATCATCATAAGACATTTTTCATTGCTTAAGCAAAGCCTGGGGTCAATGCATCTTTGCAATAATTTTTCTAGATTTTGTAATGCAGGTTCAAAGTCATCCCCATAAGGGGTGAAATCATCCATGTATACTTCGAGGCCTTCATTTATTAGGTCTGCAAAGATACTGAGAATTTCCCTTTGAAATGTGGCAGGGGCATTGCATAGGCCAAAAGGTAAGACTCGGTAGGAAAAAGTACCCCATGGGCAGGTAAAAGTAGTCTTATCCTGGTCTTCAGGGGCAATCTGGATTTGATTGTATCCACTGAAGCCATCCAGGAATGAAAAGAATTTCTTCCCTGCCAATGTGTCTAATACCTGGTCAATGAAAGGAAGGGGAAAGTGGTCTTTTTGTGTTGCGTTGTTAAGTTCAAGGTAATCTACACATATCCTCCACTTTCCATTCTTTTTAGGTACCACCACTAATGGGGAGACCCACTTACTATCAGATATTGGATGGATAAAATTGACATCCAATAGTTTTTGTAATTCGTCTTTCACAATGTCTTTAAGGTGAGGATTTAGTCTCCTTTGAGGTTGACGAATGGGTCTTGCATATTGCTCAATATAAATGTGGTGAGTACATAATTGAGGGTCAATTCCTTTCATGTCAGGGTAATCCCATGCAAAAGCTGCTTTGTATTTTCGTAATAATTGGACTAATTTCTCTTCTTGTTCAACAGTGAGATTCTTGTTAATGTTCAAAGTTTTACCTGGTTCAATTTCTACAACCTTGGTATTATTTATGGAGGTAGTAGGTATTGCTTGATCATGAATATCTTTGAAAGGATCTTCTTCTTCTTTATTGTCGAATGCTGCTTCAATGATGTGACATTACAAATGAGGTTCAGTTTGTGATTTATTAATAAAATTACTAATGAGATCATCCTCTATTTGATCTTTAAAATTCAGAGCTTCTTCTATAGTTAGAGGTGACCTCATATTTTCCTCAAAATATGATGCAGGTGGTTGTCTTGTTTTAACTATTGATAGACTTGGTTGGGCTGGGGGATATAAAGCTAAGTTTTTGACATAGCTTCCCCTTGTAATGGTCATATTGCCTTGTCGGCATCCAATATAAGCATCGGCAGTTGCCAACCAAGGTCTACCTAAAATTAATGGATGTCCATCTAATCGGTTCTTGGGATTGATAACTAGGAAGTCAGCAGGGTACTCCCAGGAATCTACAGATACCATGACATCTTGTAAGGTGCCTTCTGGTTTCACTACTGATTGGTCAGCCAATTCCAACAAGGTTGTTGTTGGTTCAAGTGATGTAATGCCAAGTTTCTGACAGGTAGTGGTTGTTAAAATGTTGATTGATGCCCCTAAGTCAACTAAGGCATTTGGAAATGATTGGCCATTGATCTGAACTGTCACTATAGGATTTCCTGGATCTTCATATTTGATAGGTGTTTCCATTCCTGATAATAAATCAGATAAGGTACCGACTATTTGGATAGTAGGATTGGCTATTGTTCTCCTCTTGGGCTTCTTTATACATAATTCCTTAATGGTTTTTGCATATATAGGAATATCTTGAATAGCTTGGAGGAAAGGGATCTTTATGCATAAATTTTTTAATTCTCCCAGAAGATCGAAATTTGGTTGTTCTAATGGACGAGGAATAATCAATCGTTCTGGGAATGGTGGAGAGGAAGTTGTTACTTGCTGTTGATTTCATTGTGGATTGTGTTGTTGTTGAAATTCCTTCCCATTTTGTTCTGTTTGTTCTTCAGGTAACAGAGCTTCAATTCGGTCATCATTATTTCTCTCTGTTTCCACTATACGCCCAGACCTTAATTGAAGATAATTGCACTCCCTGAGTTCAGTTTCTGTTTCTGGAGGTTCCATTATTTGTACAGTCTGAACTGGTCTATTGTTTGGGTTTGGGTTGGGCTGGGCTGGGAGCTGCGGTCTTAGGTTGGTTTGGGGGTTTGGATAGGGAGCTGGCAGTGTAGGTTGGGAGAGAGGAATTGATACGGTTGGATGATTTGGAGGTTTCTGCCAGTTTGACTGCTAGGCCTGGTTCTGAGAAGTAGAAGGGGACCATTGTGTAGGCCAAAAAGGTGGATAAAAAGGAAAGCTAGGCCAGTTATTTTGATTCGTTTGATTAGGCCAGGGTGTGGGAGGAAATGGCTGTTGTGACCAATTAGGGAAGGGTGGTTGATTCTGCCACATTCCACTATACTGTTGAGTATTATATTGAGGAGGCTGAAAAGAAAATGGATCATGTTGCATACCTGATGGTCGTGGCTGCCACTGTCGGTGCTGGTTGAGCAAACATACCACTTCTGATTCTTCCTCTGCCTCCTTATATACTGATTTTAGGCTAGGAAGCGATGGTCATCCTTCTGTAGGGTGGTCTTTTGTGCAAATGGCGCAAATTTTAACCACATCCAACGGGCATTCTTTGTGGCTGTGTTTCTTTCTACATCTGGGGCAGAATATTGCCAAGTTTTGCTCTGCTTCTGCCTACTTTTGCTTGGCTTTCATGATGTCAAACCGTGTTGTTAGAGTCCCCAGTATGTTTGTCTTGAAGTCTTGTAGCAGATTTCCGATCTCTGCATGAGTCACACCCTCATTAGAGGTCTTATTTTCCCTTGTAATTATGTCACGTTCTGCTGATTTCAACCTTGTATTACCTCTTGAGCACCTGATACACAATTCAATGATGTTAGAATATCTTTCTTGATATATATCACCTTTTCCCATAAGATTTAATGTTTCAACCCATTGATCTTTCACTCCCCTAATTAATGTAGTTTTCAAAACGTTATCAGGTAAGGGTGCAGATGCATAAGGGGATCTTTGAAGATTATATTGGAATCGTTCCACATACTCTTCCAAGGTCTCATTTGTTTTTCTGTCATCTGGAATATTTCATCTTTTAATTCCCGAGACCTGCAATAATCTTGATATTTCCTTAAAAATGCAGCCTTCATATGATCCCAATCAGTTATGACACCCCCACCAAATCCCATAAACCATCGTAAGGCTGCTCCTTTTAGCATAGAAGGGAACAATTTCAGTTTTTGGGCGTCAGTGGTGTAATCATATCCTCTACACAGCACGTCAAATTCAAACATAAATGCATCTGGGTCTTCTGATGTCAAACCATGAAATGTAGGAATATGTTGAAGAGGAATAGCTTTCATGGGTGCGTTGACTGCAGTATCTACTATAGGATATTGCAGCGTAGAGGTTTGCTGCTGGTTCTGATTTTGGTTCTGGGCCATTTGATCAAAGATATGCCAATACCCCTCTGGGATTTCCACGGAATTCCTAGGTCGACGAACAGGGGTAGAGATAGCTTTAACAACACTTCCTCTGTCTGGGATAAGTATTCCTTGTTGTCCTACTGTTTGAGGAGATTCAGGACCTTGGTTTTGAATAAGTTGAACAACACTTCCCCTGTTTGGACTGTCTATTGTTTGGGTAATTTTAATAGGTGATTTTGAATTTTTAGTCTCTCCTGTTTCCCCTTCTCCCTCTTGGAGATTGCTAGAGTTCCCTTCTTGAAGGAGATTTATGCAAGGATTCTCAATTTCTTGGGAATCTTGCTCAATTCCTTCTGTTTGACTGTGTATCTCAACAAAGGCTTTAGATGGTGACTCTATAGCCTGAAGGGAACTAGTAGGCTATCTAGTTCTTTTTAATCCTACCGATGGCTGAGATTCAGTTTTTTTAAGGATTTCGTCAATAAAGGTTGTGCGGCCAAGGGTCACCGGTCCCTTAGGTTTTTCAATTTTAGGAGGAATTTTGTTTCGCTTAATTGGTTTATTCATTCAAAGAAAAAATCCTTCATTCCTACCCAAAAGAAAAGCTTACTTACCTCTGCTGTGAAGCGAGCTGCGAGCAAGTATGTTTCTTGCCTAGTGCGTAGGTTCTTACCTTCCGTCTTTAATACCCAATTCTCCGCAAGCAGAAGGAAATCAGCTATGCATTACTCCTGTAAAATGGCATACACTCTCCCAGGAAACGGCGCCAAAATGTTGTACCATAAAAAGGTATCTTTTAAACACCTAATTAGCCTACATTAATCATCAATCCGGGAGCGTCTTTTTATTCCAAGAGTGTACTCTGTCTGAGGCTGCAATTATCTAAGAGCAATGCTTGTGAGGATGTAGCATAGAATATCAAATACAAAATTAATAAATGCTTGGAAAGGAAACCTAATGACAGGAATGTAAAAGCTAAACTACAGCAATTTTGCTGAACATCGATCAGGGATGCAGTAGCAGTAACTCTTTCCCTTAGAAATCGATGTAAGATGACCAAATCTGGGGACTTGGAGCGAATATCTCTATCCTCTACAGTTTGGAGATCTTAAAGCAAGTGAGACAACTGAAAGGAAATAAAATCTAGAAAAGGAACAGCAACATAAAATGAACAACAATTTCAAATGTAATTCGAATAAGTAAATCGTCACACTCAAGCCTGTCGACAGTTACTCATAATCCTATCGCAAACCATAGATAAATGGAACAACAACTCAATACAATTACAGGACAGTAAAGCCAAAAGATAATAACAAGATAGTTGATCGATAAATGTAATTGCGGTAAAGAATGAAACAGAAATGGTTCTGCACTTGCTTCAACAATCAATGAAACAACTCTGTAATAAAAATAAATACTAAACACACTTCACGCATTAACAAACCAAGATTAATAATACAACAACATAGTAATCCACCAGAGCCGAGCCCTTAGTGCCAGTGAAATACCGCTGGGCTTAACTCAGAATTCTAAAGAGCAGATGAAACTTGTACTTTTAAATTAATCCAAAAGACATTACAGACAACGTTCTCTCACGACAGAGAGTCGATAATCATTCGATTGCAAAGGAAATATAAAAGTATTTTAATGAAAATGTCTTTTACAATGTATCCACCCCCCGGTCACTAAATATCATTGCCTTTATATTTTATCCTTGGGTGGACAAATCAAGAAATATGATAAGTTTACACAGCGATCCCTCAGGATCTTCCGATCTTGAGGGATTCGCTCCCTTCTCATTTTATCATTGTTCTGTTTACTCTGTTTAAGGTCGAGCTGTCCCCTGCCCCTTTCAGGCGACCCGTTCAGATCTTCTTGGAATCAGCTGGATATGGTTCGTCACAAATGGAGTAGGAGTCAGATTGTCTTTAGCCACGCCTTTGATACAACTGCTCACCTCTTCGTATTCCTGTTTTGCCAATAAAAACAATCTTTAGTCATCTTTTAGGCTAAACATAAATCTTTCCAATTTAATTGCAATTCTCATGGTAAATTACCTTTCCAAGGCAAACAGAAGTATATCTATAGTAAAAGAATGAAAAAATACATAGGAATTTCATACCTCTTTCACTGCCCAACAGGAGTTAAAGGTGTTTCTTCTTGTGGGATTTATTCAATCAAAATTAAACCAGGTGGAAGGATTTTGTTAGAATTTACTGCAGAAATAATAAACAATTTACCGAGAGGAATAAACATAAAGAGGCCAGCAAAAAATCATAAACATAAATAAATATGTTTATCTGGGAAAACCCCCAAATCTAGGGCAAAACCCAACCAATGAAATTTCATTAAGCATTGGCCAAAACCCTGGCCAATCTGACCAAGTGAGCCTTCACCGCTCACCTCTAGACTTGCATTATAATGAAGTCTTCCCAGCCTTTTATAGGCTCCATTACATGCAATACCATGGGCTGAAAACGATGGGTGCACAATACCATGTGCCCCAAAACCACTAATTTTTACCCTAGTCAACATTGACTCTATCCCGAGTCAAGTTTACCTAACAATTCCCCTCTTAAACTTGACATGGGGATTATTGACTAAATCCAGCCAAAACTGCTAAGTGAGACAACCCCACTCTGCTCTGGGCACCCCCCTCAATGTGCACTGGGTAATTCATTAACAAACATCCCCTATTATTTAGATTCTATTAGGTCTTCTGCAATTTTAATTCTTCCAATTTACCTTCTGTCTGGAACTTATAAATGCATTTATTTATATAGAAAAAATTAATAATTATATATATATATATATATATATATATATATATATATATATATATATATATTTGTTTCATTGTTGCTATTTTTTGTATGATCATTCTCTACATTCATGATGTCCTCTCCAAAGAGGACATCATAGTTGTACATGAATCTGCCCACCAACTGCAATAAAAGCCATTTTTTTTTTTGATGAGCCTTTCCATGACCTCTCTACATCTCTTCAGCGCTATGATCTCTTAACTCATGCTCCGCCATTATTGAATCTTCTTTTGATTGCAAAATTATTTGATATGTCTCAAAAATTGTAGTCAATCATGGATCTCTCTCACAAGACCATCTCATCAAGGCAACAAATCACTATCAATGGTTGTAGACCCATGTGGAACAATAGCTACATACACCACCTTTTCACTTCATAAGAGTGTGGATCGCCTACAATGCATCCCATGCATGGATATTACCTTAGCCAACAACAAAATTATATATTAGAGATAGACAAGTCTTCTTGCGTCCCACCGTGAACTCGATCATCGAACCTTTGGGCACACTCACAATTTTGGCTCCACCTTCGACCGGCGCTGTCACTGCCTATATGACACATTTTTCTTCTCTGAACCTGATCTGTAGATCGTTGTTCTTAGGCATAACAAAATCTACATGTCCCGCCTCGTCTCTGATACCCACTGCAGTCGGGATTCCCTTGCTAGATTCGAGGTCATTCTCTTGGTTTTTTGTACTGCGGAAAAGTGAAGGCGAGGGGAAGTAGGGATTTAATCCATTGCCACCCATCACTTATCATGGGAGCCTCAGATCTAGCCCAGACTGAAACTCTGGCATACTGACTCCGACATACAAGCCCTCCTGCCAATAGCCTCGTCGACTAGATCTCATGGCTCCAACACAACCATGACACCATTCTCCACACTCTTATTGAAAGCATCTCGAGCATCTTCGACAGCTCGAACTACTAACCCATGCTTGTCAAATAATATTCGTGCCTCATATGGCCTTCCGCCCACTAATTCAAAACTCATGGGATAAAAACAATACAAAACACGCTTCCACCATGTCAACATACTTACATTTGACAACATCCGCCTCTTTCAGAGAAACACCATGATATTTTAAATCCGAAGGTGTAGTTTGTGAACAACTCTGAATCATGATAGATCTACAAATAGAAAGTCATCCCTTTTTAGTGAACTCAATTCTACGCTCTGCAAACACCACTACGACCTTTTTCAACATCAGATATGATGGGATACACCTCCTTCACATGTAGAACTAGATCTTCAAACATCATATCTGACAGATTTAAAAAAAATTCGCACAATATCTAGCTTCTTTGCACCGGTGGTTTCACTATGCAACAAAAAAATTATATTTCCATCTCAATGTGCTTCTAAATTCATACATGTTGGCACCAACGTATTCAGCAAGAAAATATCTCATCAATCAGCTAGGAATGTAATTGCCTTATCTGAATCCAAAGCCACTTCCAGAATTCGCCTCCAAAATGCTTAATCGATTTCATATGGCCATGACCATGAAACCCTTTCTAGGATTGGTTTCCAAGCTATGCGTTAATCTCTCTTTGCATTAGGCCAATACAAACCCTTAGCTTTAGAAGCATCTCTCTAAAACCAAATATGGCTCCGATACCATTTGTTAGAATTTACTGCAGAAATAATAAACAATTTACTGAGAGGAATAAACATAAAGAGGATAGCAACAAATCATAAACATAAACAAATATGTTTATCTAGGAAAACCCCCAAATCTGGGGCAAAACCCAACCAATGAAATTTCATTAAGCATTGGCCAAAACCCTGGCCAATCCAGCCAAGTGAGCCTTCACCACTCACCTCCAGGCCTGCATTACAATGAAGTCTTCCCAACCTTTTATAGGCTCCATTACATGCAATACCATGGGCTGAAAACCATGGGTGCACAATACCATGTGCCCCAAAACTACTACTATTTACCCTAGTCAATATTAACACTATCTCGAGTCAAGTTTACCTAACAATATTACACAGCAATGAAACACATAAAATATGCAGAAAACACAAGCACACAAAACACATAAAACTAGAGAGACACAGATATACGTGGTTCACCCAGTTTGGGCTATGTCCACCCCGAACAACCAATCCTTCCTTTATATTATCCAGCAAAATGAAGGGACACAACCTAGAGCAGATCCGCTATAATATCCTCTGTTCTCTCTCACAGTCTCCCTATCTGCTTCTCGCTCTGAGAATACACACACAATACACAACCATGATACAATACCCTCATACAAAGCGAGGGGTTACCTTCTAGGGCAAAAAACCATAAACTAAACATAACTTCTATCGTCAGATCATTTGCCTAATGAACGACCTAGATTGACTATAAATTACTATACTTTTACAAGGCAAATTTACATTTGTTTTTAGCTTCGAGGGCGCTACCCCCGAAACCCCCCACCATGGGGGGGCTCCATAAAGTTGTAGCCGCCCCCCCTAGACCCTGCAGGTAGCATTTAATTACGGGCGGCATTGCCGCCCCCATTAAGGTATAGGGGTCCAACGTTGTAATACAAAATAAACAAGATAATCAGGTTCCACACCCAACAAATTTCACCGTCAGGCCCAAAGTATATTTTAGGAGGTTGACTGCATGATATGGGAGACTCAATGGCTACAATAGATCATGGGATGATCAATACAGGAACAACTTCCGGTCTTTCAACTTCAGGATGTAGATGTTATGGCAAAAAAGAGACAGTATCTAGATCAACTTCTAGTTGACTAACATCAGGTTTCGGAGGCATGGTCTCACTGATTGGATAGATCGTGACCACGGGTAGCTGTGAGGACTCTGTCTCGACAACAATAGACGAAATAGGATTTGTAGAAAAAACTTGTGCCGACTCTGGTATATGGGAAGATGATGCTTCACTAGAGGTACTGATGGTACTGGTTTCGGTAGAGCGATGTCACCTTCGCCTACTAGAAGTGACTTCTAGTGGTAAAGGTGGCTTCAATGCAAGCCTACGCGAACTACAGGGAAAGGGATTTTATTCTTCCATGATGAATGCTTTATTTTATGACCAAAAAAATAAAAAAAAATAAAAGGGTAATGCTAGGGAAAAGGTTTACCAAGAAAATGTGAACTGCAGAATACCTCCTGGCGAACCAAGAAGTACGGGCAGGAAATATCCCCGAATGCTGTGTTCAGTGTATCACAATTTATAAGGTGGCCGACTCGGTTTACTATGGAAGGATAACAGCCTAAAGTTTTCCTCCCAAATATACCTAAAGGTACGGGGAGGCCCAAGTCCGTATTACGCTGTTTGATGTGAAACCGCATAATGATAGCATCCCTTTATGCTTTTCGTACTATAACACTGCCTGATATAACTGAAGGTACGTGGAAGAGGTACGATATACTTACATACATCGAGTAAGGTATCACAATCAGAATGTATCACATACAATTAATGACAACTTCTATGTTTTACGATGTCGGAACATGTCTCTAGCCTAGACCTTCTAAATGTTATCGTTATGGTTCCAATGCTTTGTTAGGTAAATTGATGTAAATTTTAAGTTGATATTGTTTATCAAATTTCTTTTCAAGGTTCACCGCATTGATGTGATGGAAATTCCTAAAATGCAAACTAAAATGATAAGCAAACTTTTCAATTTTAGCTTTTTCAATGAAAATATTAGCTACTAAAGGGAAAGAGCAATTAGTTTTGAGAACAAACAACAAAGAGCACAAACTAATATGCAACTTTCCTAATTTTTTCCTATGCAGAACACATAATCCACTATATGCAAATGCAGGTTTTTCCTTTCAGTCCCCTTAATGTGAATGCAAAAAAGGAAACTAAATGCATCAAATCAACAAAAAAAAAATGTTTTCTTCTCTGAGAAACAATTAATTGAACAACAATTTCTCTTTTAGAAAAAATGAAGAATGGAACTACAAATTTTCCTACAGGAAATGATGAATTTAACGACAATTTACTTTATGAAAATAAATGGATCTAATGCAGAAATAAAAATACTTTCAATTTGATTTGTCAATGATAAAGAAAAACACTTAAAGAGACATTGGACAAACTTAATTTTCGATGGAGGAAGATTCAGGTAAATTCACTGGTCTCTATGAGGCATCAGTCAGTTGAAAACATATAAAAAAAAAGGCTGAAAGTAATGACAATGACAAATTCAAAGGGAATTTTGTTGGCTTAGGGGGAAATGCAGTCTCTAAGGGGAGACAATGTGTTGCAAAGCACCCCTGAGTGGGAGACAATGCTATGCAAAGCACAGTGTCTTGACCAATAAATCGGTTGGTGCAATAGAGAACAAAAAACTCAAGCTACTAATACACTTATAATGCAATTATTAGTTTCAAAAGCCTAATAATTGAGAGTATATGCTACTGGGTGGATAAGTAGAGGAAAAATACACCAAGGATGAAGGTAAACTATCCAACAGAGTCGCCAATTTGTCATGTAGAATTATGAATTAAGGATAAAACACATTCCCTAAATGTGGTGCTATGCATTTAGAACAACAGATCAAGGACTTTGCAGATAGTTTCCTAATGGTAAATAGACACACAGAAAGATGGAGAAACTTACTTGGGGTCCAAGCGCTTCCTATTCTCCTTCCGTCGCTCTTACTGTAGCTTCCAATCCAAGCTTAATCGCTAGACTAGTTCCTGCAAGTATAAACACTAAACATCAAAGAAATTGAAATATACAGATGGAGATTCACTTTAATCAATTAAATCAATGAAACATGAAACATACACATCAGATAAGGATCCATAATTTGAAAGACAAAAGCTTATACAGATACATATATGGGAAAGTAAGCAACAATCTTTATTAATGGATAGAAGGGGAGGTTACAACTAGCGACTGATTTGATGTCACCAACTCCAGCATCATCCCATCCTCATCACAATGAACATACCTCCAGCAACATATCACTCAAATCAAACACTCAATTGAAATTCCAACAACATTTCTCTACCAAATTTCTTCCTTCTCAAGCACTAGGATTTGTGTTCAATTTAGAGATGAGCTGAAGGTAGTTTCACAATCAATGAATTTATAATAATAGGAAAGACATGTTCCTAGCTCAGAGGTGTTGAATGGACACAAGGATTCAAATTTTGACACATATGCACTCTTATAGAAGGCACTGGCCATGTGGATATTCCGAAACAATGAGAATTTCGCTCCCAATTGACCAACAGACCCTTGAGTGTCGGGAAGTGCTTTGCAGAGCACCCTGGAATTGAGGTAGCTTCATATGAAAAGGAGTTAGTCCCTTGAGAGACTGCGTTGGTGAACTCATAGGTGATATAACATGTACTTAAAATCTTGGAAACCTTGCAATGGAAGTCATGGATGATTTGTTCTAGTTCTTTGTCTTAGGGCATGTAGCAATTGAAATGATAGGGGATGATAGAACCTATTCATTCATTCTGGGGATGATGTCTAGTTTAACCAAGTCATTGGGAATGGTGCCCAAATTGACCTATAACAATAACTACAATTACAATTTTACAATTTCACATACAATTACATTTAAAGTTACAATTACAATTAAAATTATAATTACAATTTTAGAATTTTACATACAATTACAAATACAATTTTACAATTACAATCATTTCACAGTAATACAATTAAAATTTTACAAATATTTTAGATACAATTAGAATTAGAATTAAAATTTTACAAGTACAATTACAATTACAATTTTAGAATTTTACATACAATTATAATCACAATTACAATTTTACAATTACAATCATTTCACAGTAATACAATTAAAATTTTACAAATATTCTACATAGAATTAGAATTAGAATAAGGATCACAATTTTACAATTTCATTACAATTACAATTTTAGAATTTTACATATATACAATTACAATTTTACAAATTTAAAATTTACAATTACAATTACAATTTTACAAATTTACATATATACCATTACAATTAGAATTTTAGAATTTTACATACAATTAGAATTACAATTACAATCATTTCACAATAAATTAAATATTACAATTACAATTAAAATTTTACAAATATTTTACATACAATTACAATTTTAGAATTTTACATACAATTAGAATTACAATTACAATTTTACAATATCATGATCATTTAATATTAAATTAATTAATAAACATCACGATCATGATAACCATCATACAAACATAATATTCAATTAAAAAACACATTCAAATTCGCTAACATCATCGTGATCATGATCATCTAACAAAAAACAATTAGCATTGCATAACATGATCACAACACAAACATCAAATATAAATCTCATGTAAAATAACTGCTATCACATACACATCTATTTGCAAGTTGCAAATTAAATGAACACATCTAACATGACCTAACAATATACACATCATGATGATCACCAACATGTAAATTAAGTACAACTCCAACATGAACATAAAATACATGGACCATATATATATATATATATATATATATATATATATATATAAGTGAATAATGTCAAAAATATACAACTGTAATATAAATGTCATATATCAGTTGGTGGTACATCATCAATAACAATACTAGTCGAGGCCTGCTCAGTCAATGGTGCAGCCTTGACAAACTCAGATACATGTTGATCATCACGTGCCTTGCTGATCTAGTACTAGTGCCTCATGCTGATCAGGATCAACTGTTGGTTGCTCATCGTGATGACTCGACATGGTCGATGGTCTAGTCCAGCCGTCATCATGAATACTGCTGGATGTTATAGGCTGTTGACTCAACATGGCCGATGGTCCAGCCTGCTCTCCATGATGACTATTGGTCGATGCTAGTGGAGGCTGCTCATTTAGCGCGACACGAGGTGAATGATGATCACTCCCCTGATCATGATCATCAGATGATGCGTCACTGCTTGCAGACTATCAATCATGTGCTGCGTCTCAACCACACCTATAATTTGCAAGGGCCCTCCTCAACCACGTAACGAAAGTCGTAGCTCCTACGACATGCCGCATCAGGCTCTACATGTCATGCAACATGCCTCTCCACATATGTACCAACCTACCATCGACATGTATGTCTCTCATAGTAGCGGACTTGACTCCCTTCTCAACAAACAATGCATATAGTTGGTCACCCAAATCCATCCTCAATATAATATCAAGCCTACCACTCCTAGCAAAAGGCGGCACAGGTGCACCAGCAGGAGCAGGTCTATTTGTTGTGAAACCGGCTCCAAAAATAGAAGAAAAGATATATCCACACCTTAGAAATAAGCCACTTCGAGGGGGAAACCTCCAATACATTACATGAATGAACAATTCTTGGATGATACAAATGACAAAACCTCCTTTCTATATATAGGAGTCCATGGGGCCATAATGTAATCCTAGTGGAGCTGATATGTAATCTGGTAGAGCCCTGGTATATTCTATCTTGGCCTGTAAGCATCGTAACAAGGGCACAATAATAACAATATGGGGGTTACAGGGGTACAACAATAAAAATAAGGGGGTTACACTAACAACAATAAGGGACTATACTAGTAATATAGGGATCTAAAATGCTCCTCTCCTTCAAAAAAGTGTTTTCCTCGATGCTTGAGTAGCTCTGGGTGCTTTTGTATAAAATTCTTATCCTCCCATGTAGAATCTTCAATGGGTAAGTTCTTCCATTTGACAAGATACTCTGAAATTGGTTGTTTTCGTAGTTGTTAAGTTATTGTTTCCATGACTGCTTTAGGTTCCGATATGGTTTTTCCTTCCTCATCAAGTTCTGGAAATATTGTTTGAACTGGAAGTTTGTCCCCTATAACCTTTTTTAAGCATGAAACATGGAAAACTGGATGCACTCATGAAGAAGCAAGAAGCTCCAATTTGTATGCCATAGTACCAATATTTTGCAAAACCTTGTAAGGACCATAGTACTTTGGCGATAATTTATTATCATTCTTAGCTTGCTTGAAGGACATTTTTTTTTATGGTTGTAGCCATAAAAATACCCAGTCTCCCACATCAAAACTTCTCTCATTGCGATGTTGATATGCCTGTGGTTTCATTTGATTTTGTGCTAAATTTAGGTTATCCTTTAAGAGTTGGAGAACTTCTTGTTGATGCTCGATGTGATCCTCCACTGCTTGAACCCTAGCATTTTTCCTTAAAGAATATGTGATGGATGGTGGATGATATCCATAAAGTGCCATAAATGGGGTCATTTTTGCTGCAGTATGGAAGGAAGTGTTATACCACCATTCAACGAGAGGTAATCGCTTGACCCATTGTGCTTGCTTATCAGATATAAAACAAAAAAGATATCTTTCCAAAAATTTATTCACTATCTCTGTTTGAACATCAGATTGAGGATGATAAGATGAGCTATGAGCTAGTTGAGTACCCAAACAAGAAAATAATTCCGTCCAAAAATTTCCTGTAAAATTGGAATCTCTGTCACTTACAATAATCTTCGAGTTTCCATGTAGCTTTTGAATTGTTTCCATAAATGCAGTAGCAAATGTACTCGCTTTAAATAGATGAGATAATGTACAAAAGTGTGCATACTTGGTAAGTCTATCAACTACCACCATGATGACACTCCTTCCTTCGGACTTAGGTAAACCTGTGATAAAATCCATTGAAATCTCCTCTCAACATTAACTTGGAATAGATAAAGGTTGTAGAAGACCTAGGGTCTTAATTGTCTCAACTTTATTTTTCTGGAAAACCAAATATTCCACTACAAAATTTTGAATATCAGATTTAATGCCATCCCAAAAAAATTATTTCTTCACCCTGTGGTAAGTTTTTAAAAATCCCGAGTGTCCTCCTAAAGGAGAAGTGTGCAATTACAAAAGAATATATATTTTTTAGTTGGGAATTCTTGCAAATATATAAGCGATCTTTGTACCATAAGGAATTATTTTTCCAATTAAATGTATCAGATGAACTAGGATCTTACTGCAAATTTTGAATGAGAGTCCACACTTCTTTTTCCTTCTTCCATTCATCCCTTGCGTCAGTTATCCAATCTGGTTGGATAATTGAAATGGCACAAAGAAATGCTTCCACCTTTTCATCCTTTCTTGAGAGTGCATCTGCAACAACATTTAGCTTCCATTTTTTGTAGACGATTTCAAAGTCATAACCCAACATATTTGTGACCCATTTTTTCTGCTCTTCTAAATGTAGTCTTTGTTCCAATTTTTTTTTAAGGCTATCATGATCAATTTTTACCTTGAAGTGTCTTCCCATTAGGTAAGGTCTCCACTTCTTTACTGCATGTAGTATTTCCAACATTTCCTTCTCATAAATAGCCTTTTGTAAATAATTTCCTTTGATTGAATGTCTTTCAAAAGCAATGAGTCTTCCTTCCTGCATTAAAACATCACCAATTCCATTTCCTGAGGCATAACATTTCACAATAAAGGTTTTTGTGAAGTTTGACGTAGCTAAGACTGGTGCTAGGCACATTGCCTCTTTAAGATGTTCAAAGGCCTTAGTTTCTTCAGGAGTCCATGAAAATGCATCTTTCTTCAATAATTTTGTTAGAAGTGCTGCTACTCTCCCATAATTCTTAACAAACTTGCGATAATACCCTGTTAACCCGAGAAATTTGTGCAACTGCTTTATGGTTGTGGGGACTTCCCATTCCTTAATGGCTTTAATTTTTCTAGGGTCTACCTTAACACCCTTGTGAGATACAATATGACCCAGATATTCCACCTCTTGTACTCCAAATAAACATTTGGATGTTTTTGCATATAATTGTTTCTCCTCCAATAGTTTGAGCACCCTGTCAACATGTAGAACATGATCCTTCCAAGACCTACTGTAGATTAGTATATCATCAAAAAATACTAGCACAATTTTCTAAGGAATGATTTGAAAATGGAATTCATCAACCCTTGAAATGCAGAAGGTGCATTGGTAAGGCCAAAAGGAATGACCAAAAATTCATAATGACCCTCATGAGTTCGAAATGTTGTTTTCGGAATATCTTCAGTCATAATTCTAATTTTATGATATCCTAAACGAAGATCCAACTTTGTAAAATAAATTTCTCCATGCCAACTTCCATGCCATCCATCTTAGCTTCCAAACCATTCATATTAGCTTCCATGCCTTTCTTCAAACCATCCATCTTAGTTTCCACACCTTTCTTCAAAACTTCCATTTCATTTTTTGTTGCTCTTTGCAATAGCGAAATTTGGTGAACTTGCTCTTGTAATTTTGATATCTCATGTTGTGTTTCTTCGTCTTCATGAGTCATAGTAGAGCCTTTTTAAGGCTTAATGGGTGTCAAATTATTTTTAGGGGGAATTTTGAAACCCAATACTGATATCTGTTCTTCAATATGCCCTTGGAATAAATTCAAACTAATTTTTTTCAAACGAGACTTATGTAATTCGAAAAAAATACACACCTTTTTCTTGCTTTTGAGGAGCTTGATATTTAAAATGAATTATCTCTGTGATTTTGGATCTTCGATATTTGAAATTTGGCCCTGCAGTAGCCCTCTGAATCCTCTTTCGAATGCCATAGGTTTGACCTGATTTGGATTCTTCAAGGCAAAGTTATGTCCAATCTCCCATAATGACATAATTATGGACTGGTTCCGTAGAGTGAACTTGTACGACTTGCCACGTGTCACTGTTTTCTCCCTTGGCTCTGAACTTTATAGACATGAAACTATAGTCCGTGTACTTCCAGTCACTTTTTACAGAATACCAATCCGATGCTCATAGAGATTTATGAATAGTTTCGCACGATCACCTCTTTGAGATGAAATTCGAGAGCCTGAAAAAGACCTAACTTCCACAGATCATATCTCCGAAAATATTGCGAACCAAGCTCTAAAATTTTGTGATGATGTTCCTCAGGATTTCAGCTTCGCACTATAAAAATTTCAGCTTCTGAACCTTCATAGAAAAAAAGTTATAGCGACAATTCCATGATGACCTGTTTGGTGCAGTGAAACCCTAGAATCCAAACCTCTGATACCAAATGTTGTGAAACTAGCTCCAAAAATAGAAGAAAAGAGATATCAACGCCTTAGAAATAAGCCACTTCAAGGGGGAAACCTCCAATACATTTCATGAATGAACAATTTTTGGATGATACAAATGGAAAAACCTCCTTTCTATATATAGGAGTCCATGGGGCCACAATGTAATCCTAGCCAACCTAACAATAATAATTTAAGGGCACAATAATAACAATATGGGGGTTATAGGGATACAACATTAACAATAAGGGGGTTACACAAATACCAATAAGGGACTATACTAGTAATATAGGGATCTAACATTTTTTGCACCGGCCTCATGATCCTCGGCATCTGGCATATCCTGATCATCATCAGGATCCACACCTGGATTATTTGGTGTTGTTGGCATGTCATTGCCATCAAAAGACCCATTGTCTGCAAAATATATACAAGTAAACAACAATAATTAGACAATTTCATTACACAATTTAATAAAAACAAGTTAAAGAACATGTTAGAATAAATTTAAATAAAACAGTAATATTACCTCTATCATCCAGTGACTCATCATCTGTGAAGAGAATATTGGCACACCCTCGCCAATCCAAACCAGCATAAGGATAGGGTACCATAATAAAGGGATGTTCGTAAACATTGGCTAGAAAATCCTGTGCATCATGCGATATCCTCGCAGAAAACTCAGTCTCACCCCTCTTGGGAATCATCTGTCCCCACATGTGCATCCGTGCATCCAGGATCGACCTACGAGGCTGCCAAACAAAATTAGGCCTCATCTATGGAAACCTCTCAAAAAATAAAAAAATCTCTGAAGAAAAAGGGAAGTTGACCCTCCCTTGTGCATGAGCATGACATCTATCTAAGGCTATACAAAACTGCCACAAAAAAATGGTAGACCACCTGACAAGTCGTGGCTTCTGTACTAAGGAATCAACATAATATAGAAGAGGGCAACTAATGAATTTCTCGTCGCTGGTGTTGTGTGAAATGGTCGAAATCAGAAGTGGGAGGAACCTCACCTGCTCACTACCAAATGAAGCAATACGTAACTAACCTTCGGAGACTTGAAAATTTGAAGGAGACAATATATCCGTGCTAATGTATCTCTGGGAGTACACCAACTGACTCCCTACTGCATAGCCAATTGGAACCTATAGGAACGAGGGAAAATCCACCCCTCTCCTCAATAGCCCTGTAATGAAATAGATGTCCTCCTTATTGGGCGCGTACCACTGGTTAGGGCCAACCTAGAAAGCCTGTAGGTGGGCATTCCACCTGCAGACAAGATGTCGCAAAAACAAACCATGGCCCTTTAAGGAAGTAGCCCCCTCATTGAACTTGAGGAGGCTTACCTACCTTAGGATCCCATGGGTAGCTACTGTAATAGGGTGAGGGTACGCATCTCTCTCTCTCTTTCATGCCTCCCACAAGCGAACCATGTTATACTAGTCCACTTGTTGTTGTTGTTGTTGTTCCCTCTCTTCTCTCCTTTCACGTCTTTGAATGATTGATATATCAAATACAATTTTTTTATTAAATGATACATGTATTTAGGAATATACATATATAATTTTTTTTGAAAAAAAAAACAGCTGGTGCGCCACAAAAAATAGGCATGCACCAGTCACGGTGCGTCTTTTTTTGTATCGCACCGGAGGTGGTGCACCTGTAAATTTTCAGCGCACTGCCCTCTTGTAATTATTCCAAAGTCAATGGTGTGGTGGTATAATAGACCATACCATTGACAATGGACCAGGGTCGGGAGGGCAGTGCACTGGCCAAACTATACGCCTCAAGGCATACATTTTGGTCAGCGCACTGACCTCCTGACATCAGTACATAGTCAACGGTGTGGTATTTTACTAGGCCACACCGTTTACCATGTCGAAATGCTGGAATGTGGTGCGTTGAAAAAATTACCCACCCCGGGGTTGATATACCAGTCAATGCACCGAATTGCCTCTATTCCACAGGGTCAAGGGTGCGGCCAGGTAATTGACCGCACCACACTTTTTTTAAATTTTAAAATATCACAGTGCACCTTTCGGTACCACCCCAGAACTGGTGCAGATACCATTAGTAGCAGTTGCGGTGCGACCTATCAATTTACAGGCAACACCGCGAACCGGTGTGATTCGAACAGCTCGACGCACCACGCGGGATTTTTTTAAATTTTTTTAAAAGGTTAATTTTAAGCTAATTTACAATTCTAATCTATGAAAAGGATTAATTATGGAAGAACAAGAAAAATACCTATACATTTGGCTGTCGAGGAGGCATATTGGTTGTAGAATTTTCAAAACTAAATTTGCCCACCATTTTGCAAAATTCAAAATGGAGATTGGTGGGTAACGCACAACAGTAGTGCATTCTATGGGTGCAATGGGAGCACTGATGTCAGGGAAACTCAAACAAGGATAAGTTGCACCGGTGCTTGAGAGCTCTGGAGCACTCAAAAGTGAAAAGTGCAGTTTTTTGGCCGTATTTTTATTTATTTATTATTTTTTTTATATATATTTAACCTTGTTCCAGTGCGCAGGGTTTTATAGGCGCACCAGTGCGGTTCCTTAAGACTGCATCAGGAGGTTTCAGTTTTGGCACCGGGTTTTAAAACGCACCGGTACAGAATCTTTGTAAAGAACCGATGTGCTACAATAATAAGACGCACTGGGTGGGTTTGTATGGAGCGCACAGTGTCCTGGTGTGCTAATGTTTTTTGCGAACTGATGCTTTCTCTTTTTGAACGCACCAGTGCATTTTAGGATGATAAGCGCACTGGGCGAAAAACATTTGCAAAAACCTCCACCAGCCAACCTCCTTTAGTAACCTCCACTACAAATGGATGTATAGGGTATTTTTATAAGGGGTTCCTCAAAAAAATCCACTAGAGGGTCTTTTCCTTGTAGTGTTTCATCCATAAAAAAGGAATTGAGGAAAGGTTTTGAAATGAATGAATTGGGCTATGTTCACTACTATATTGGTATTGAAGTAGCTCAAAATTTGAAATTTATATTCCTCTCTCAGAAGAAGTACATTGGAGATTTGTTGAACAGTTTTGGCATGACTAAGTGCAATCCTTTGACTACTCCAGTGGAATATAACTTAAAGCTCACATCCATTGAAGGAAAAAATATTTGAGGATGCAACAAAGTATAGAGAGCTTGTAGGAAGTTGCAACTACCTGACTACTACTAGACCAAACATTTCATTTGTTGTTGGAATCCTCTCTAGGTTTATTAAAAAACATTTTGAGGGACATTGGTATGCCACAAAAAGAGTTCTAAAGTACTTGAAGGGGACACAAGTCTTTGGAATCAAGTATACAAAGGTGGGCGACTTCAACTTGTTTGGATACTCTGATTCAGACTTCGATGGAGAAAAAGAAACTATGGTATCTACTTCTGGTCATACTATGAGTCTTGGATTAGAGTTGTCTCCTTGAGATCACACAAACAATAAATTCCAACAGATTCCACAACTGAGGCATAATATGTGGCAACAGGTGAAACAGCAAAGGAAATTGTGTTGCTCAGGAAAATTATGGAAGATTTGTAGGAGAACCAAGTGCATACAACTCCACTCATGATTGAAAACAATTTTGCGATAAATTTGACCAAGAACCCAAATTTCCATGATCAAACGAAGCACATCAATACAAAATACCATCTGATTCGACATCATGTTGAGGCCAAGACAATCCATCCACACCACTTTTCCAGAAATGAGCAGATTGGAGAAATATTCACCAAAGCGCTTGGAAGAGAAGAGTTCGAAAGATTCACAACGATGCATGGAATCACCAACATCCCTTTAGATTAAGTGGGGGGGGGGGGGGGATGTTGACACCTAATCCTTGGGATTGGTTGAATTTGTAAAATAATGTAAATAGAAAATAAGGAGAGCTAGAATATGAAGAGATACTAGGAGATGAAGCCAAAGAGTCTCTCCCTTCAAGTATATATTTAAGATCAAACTTAATGAAAAAACACAAATTTACATTATGGAGTTACCTCCTGACTTGAAAATACTTATAAACACATCAATTCCTAAATTGGTCTTAAAAAAATTGACTGTAAACTGTTGATTACAAAATTAGAGTCATAGAGTACAACAATTTCCAACCCCTTACTATTCTACAAAATCCTTATTTATAATCACAGAGTTCAATATAAAATAGAAGTTTATTTCATGAAAACTTCATGAACATTTGTTCTGTGAGTTCTTGGGATCTAAATAATCTTTTTTCCCCATCTGCAATTTCAATCCATAATCCTAAAGCTCCAAGTGCTAACAACCTTCCATAAATGTTGCAAAAAATATTCACAAAATTATCATTACAAATCCATTAAAACTTTAAATAAAAACCCCAATCTAAAATAAATGAAACTAATCATTCAAAGAAAACTTGATTCCTGTAAATTAGCAAAAAATTCCAGAATCCGAGAAAAATAGTTTGTTGTTGTTTCAATTTTCATTTTAAAAAATAACCCAGAAATTTTGATTTGATCAAATCACGTAGACATTTTTATACTGAATTTTTGGGAGGTTTAGATTATATATTTGTTGAAATAAATGAATCTATATTATTGTACTAAATGTCCTCTTTCCAACGAGCAATATTGGGCCTAATTTCGTGCCCTATAGCCCGAGATATTATTTCAAGAATTTAAAGTCCTATAACAACTTATGTGCAATTTGTCGAATGATTTATGTGTTTTTGTTGAATGGGTAAAGATAAAACAAATATCCCACATGCTCAGGGAAACTTGATTTTTTAGTGTTTATATAATTTAATGAGTTTTAAAGTCATTTGTGTCAAAATAAAACTTAAGGTACAGAGGAAGGCATATGTAGTAATGTTTTTGACATAAATTAAGACCATTAAATAAAAACTTAAGTTTCCAACCAATGTGAAATAGTATGTTGAGTGACAAGTCAAAGTAATGTTTTTGACATAAATTAAAACCATTAAATAAAAAATTCAATTTCCAACCAATGTGAAATAGTATGTTGACTGACAAGTCAAATTAATGTTTTTGATATAAATTAAAACCATTAAATAAAAACTTCAATTTCCAACCAATGTTAAATAAAAACTTAAGTTTCCAACCAATGTGAAATAACCAATGTGAAACAAAGATGTGATTTTTTTTTTTTTTCTTTTTTTTTTTTTTTCTCCGAAATAAGAATATCTTCTATTAGTGTAACATAATATACATGGAGGCACAGGGCTCTACATTTCTAGCCTAATTCAAAGGCATAATTCTCAAAAAATAACAAAAAATGGGACTGCCTGCGAAGGGGTAACCAGTCCAATAAGAGTTTGTTTCGCTTCCTTGAGATAGGAAACCAGCGCAATACAAAGAAAACTGATAATTGTTTGCATCCTATGCCATATATTGATACTCGACATTGACAAAACCTTGTGACCAAGGACCTTGAGACCAAAAACGATGGAACAGAAAAAACCTGAGAGCCTATGTGTCATGAGGAGTGGGAGGAGTCTTGATGACGAGGTAAACCCACAGTCCCATTTTTCTCTGACTTTTTTTCAATCTCTAGCTGTGCATAATGCCTTCACATTTCATGGCTCAAACATTTCCCCAATCTGGGCAATCTCACAACATTCTTTTGTTCTACGCTAGCAAATTAAACACTTAAATCTGAGAGCGTTAATATCTCAAATCTCTGAGATTTGAGATATTAAATTCAAGTCCCTTATGTCATGGGAGTTCAACCTGACATTTGAACTCATAATAAACCCATTATATAATGATCATCACATATGAATCATCATATATACTTTCCGACCTGAATGTTTATTCGACCCAATTGACACTTAGTTTCCTCTTCACTTTAATATTTTAACCAAAACAAATAATGAAAGCCTTCAACGCTTCCTTGAGCTCACGCGCTGGTTGAAATTTTTGAGTTTCACAAGATCATACTATAGACCTTGGTTAATTAATCACCAAGGCATTGCGACCATTCTACTTATATTAAAACCTCCAACCAAACCAAATACATAAACCATATGGATACTCCAACCAAGGTTGGACTTATAATGAAACACAACCTTTTTCCCCATAGTAATCGAGTCCCATTGTCATTACCATACCACAACTTGCGTGACTTACAACTATGGTTTATAAATACCTCTCGGTCCATAAGGATTTGACCCTGAACCCATTAAGATTTACGCCAGCGATTAACACAATACATGTGGGCCTGTCGACCAGTTAACTTTCCTTGCCCATCAACGGCAGATGGAATGTCGTACTGGCCTTGACGATCCAACGATCCAAACTGGATATCGCGTGAGTTAATTTCACAATCGTTAATTCATGATGAGAGTGGTTTTTGGAACCCACGTTTAGCCACGCGTCGATCAAAGGCACATATCACGTTATTTTGTCAATTACAGCTTACCACCTTTGTGGTCGCGCGATACACCGGAATCCTATCTTAAAACCATCTTCACTGTGCGGTCTTCAGGGTTCCGCTTTAAAGTTCAAGCCCATTAACTCCGCTACCTTCCACAGTTGATAAGACCCGACAATATTGCTTCGTCAACAATGAATCGACCTTATTTTAATCACAGGTAGAGTTCAATGCTCCTTGAGCGTAAAAAATCTGACTTTCGGTTGTTCTCGGACGGAGCCTCTGTTCACTGACTCCAAACCAGAACAACACGTTCCACTTATGCATCGAGGATAAGCATTCAAGGACAGACAGAGATTTATGGAAATTCACCCAGGACAACTATAGTCAATCTATTCACAGAAGATGTGTATCTAAGGAGAGGCATGGAGGAAACAAGAGGTTTCCTCGCAGAGTTGATTCTAATTCAACCACACGCAAGAAATGGCCAGGGTTAACTTAATTGCGACCTCATCAGGGATCAAAACAAAATTGAATTCACAATTCTCTTTCACAGAGTCAAATCAAACTTCCGCAGCATTATATGGACAAATTTTACACCTCTTCGCCTAATTAACTCTTAATTCAGGGGTTTAGTATGCAATATTCTCACCACAGAATTTCCACACAATCACTCCTTGACACACAGTCTATTGTCATGGCTCTTAACATGGTTTCTACCACTCAGATTTCCATACCCTTGCTTATTGGACTCGAGCTCAATTACACATAAATCCATTATCCTTCATCAAGAAAATATATATACATTCACACATGATTTAACTCAACAAATGCACAATAATACTAAATCAAATTCCTCATTTATACAGTGAGCTTACTTAAAACCTTTTAGCGGCCAGATCTTCAATCTGATGGCCTTCAACTCTACAGCACCATGCAGTCTATGCAGTTCTCTCTCTACAAGTCTCCTGGACTCTGCCACAGAGACTTATTTTTATACAACTATCACCAATGAATCGATTCATATTCTTTGATGATTCAACAACTCTTCAAATTCCTACGGTTCTAAATTTTAGCCTAACTATCTGACAGGCAGAGACAAACTGTCTCTTCCTTTTCCCACTAATCATTCGGGCAGTTACACTTTCTCTAAAATTAGCATAAAATAATTCAGATATGCATAATTTCATAGGGAACCAAAAACATGAGGCCCCTTTATTTTTATTTATGTACAAAATGTTGTCCTGAGCCTAATGCTCCTGCATCAGGCTCCCCAGGTTAAAATGGTTCATGATCTCCTGATCATGTGCTTCAACCTGGTCTGCTTGGATCCCACACCTTGTTCTGCAACCGATCATCCATTGCAGTGTTCTTCTTTCACATTCCTCCTGGCTTCCATATCTTGGTTTGAATCTTTGCACTTGCTATGCCCTCACAGTCTGTAATTGTCTTCTTCTTGCTGCTATTGTTTCTCAGATTTCTTGCTGCTGTCCCTTTTGGAGGCATCTCCTGTATCAGCTTTCTTATAAATTCAATTTCTCGGTCTAATATTTCCTATGACTGCTGGACACTTACTTCTGGTTGCTGCATTCTCATTTCTTCAATTGTTATTGCTACCCTCTTCGCCACCCAATCATCCATACCCTCTCTGCAACAGTGAAACTTTTGCTCCTCTGTTGACAACACTTCAGCTTGTTTCTTCAACCTTCTCTCCAGCAACACTCCAAGCTGCTGTTCTGGAAATTCACTCTCTCCTCTGGATGTTTTCTACAAACATTCTCGCCCTCTCCTTTGGCTAAACAAGTATTCACTATGCTGCAACTCAGTTTCAACATCCTCTTCTTCGGTCGTGGAAATCTTCAAAAATTGCCTCCCTTCTTCTTGATTTAGCTCAAGCTCTCCCATATTTGCAATTTCATATTTTGTCAGAGAAAAACTCTGATTCTCCACAGCTGTAGCAGCCCCAACACTCTGCCTTATATCCTTCTCTCCAATCTTCTCTTGGCTATTCAAACAAGCCAATTCTTCCTTGCTATCAACAACAACAAATTTCTGCATATGAGACATGGTTGCCTCCTCTTCTTTCAGCTGCTCATCTCCATTCTGCAACAGCTCTTCTTCTTCTAAGACAACTCCAAGTGATGGATTGTCTTATGTCATTCCTGTAAACATATCCAATTCATCAGTTCCAAAACCCCAAGACCCAATGGTCCCAACTGATGATTCAATCGTCAATTCTTTTCTATCTTCATCCCATTGTGTCTTCACATTCTGCAATCCCCAATTCTAAAATTGAGGTTTTCTCTCTTGTATTGAATCCTGATGATTAAGCATACTCTCTAGCAGCTCAATTTATCCATTCGATGGTTTAAAATATTGCACAGGATTCTCCTTCTCTTTCAATTGACTGCCCCATCCTGTCAACTTATATCCATCATCAACATGATCTGCATTCATCAAACAATTGTTAGAATCAAACTCACAAGGCCTCAGAGCCTTTCTCCGCTCTGCCAGCATCTCAGTATGCTATCCCAACTTTCTTTTCTTCTCAATCAGCACATCAGAATGTTGATTCCAATTCTTCAAACATATCTTATCAGCTAGTCTCTCTTCTACACCATCCTCTGCAAGGATGTCTTTCTGCTCTAGTTCATAAAAATGAACTCTCTCATCTTCAATCATCTCTGTCCTTACCATCTGAACACCTTCCCTCTGTGGTTCTGTCCTATGCTCCAGAACACTTAATTCATGCCACAATCTGGGCATCTCCTCTTCATTATCTTCTGCTGTCACTATCTCTCCAGCCTTCATCAGAATGGAATTCTAACTTTCTATCTCTGCAAAAACTTCAGCTACCTGTCCATCACCCGTTACTTGGCCATTTAATAAAAGTAGTATGTCATTATCATCATTAATGACAAATTTATCTCCACCAGCTTCATTGAAAGAATATCCTCTATAAAATAAGGAATTAATGAATTCCTTCTGCTGCACTAACACAATCTGATCTTCATATGAAATATACTAATCATACTTGCTTAGCAACAGTCATCTTCATTCATCATAGTTCCATCATATGAACTGCCTTCATTAACACCTGCATTCACACACAACTTGTTAGATGCAAAAACATAAGACCTCATGGTCTCATTTGATGATTTGATCACCAAATCTTCCTATCGTTCCAAGTCTTCCATGCTCTTTAGAGATTCTTCAATGGTCTCCCTTTCAATTTCTTCAAGCTGTCAAACTTCCAGCTTCTGGCCAATATCATAAAGTAAATATCCTCTGCTTCCAATATGTGGGAAAGCAGAATCTTTCTCCAACTGTGCATGGACATCTTCAAAACATGTAGCTGCTCCATTTTCTTCCTCAGTGACAACATCAGAAGTTTGTTCTCTCTCACCTAATATTCCTACAAACATACAAAATATGTCAGATGTAAGGCTCTTGGACCCCTTGGTCCCACTTGAAGCTTCAGTCCTCAAGTCCTTCTCCAGATACTCAATCACTCTGAGTATTTCCTTCTTCTTCTGAGCATTTATCATTTGCTCTTTCTTCCTTCGTAGCCTCTACCACTTTATCTTCTTCTTCATGAGCCAACCAACTCTCTAGTTCTCCTCTATCATCCTCTCCAATTCAATAAGCTTCTTACTGATCTCAACCATCTCTTTCCAATATTCTTCATCAGTGAGTCTCTTCCTTATGCCATTTGCTTTGGCATCTTCCCTCACTCTTCTACTGTGGCTTCTCTCAGAACCTCTGCAATCTCTGCAATCTCTGCTATGGATCTCAGTAGCCATTCTCTTCTCTAGGATTTCTTCACTCACAAGCTGCACTAAGCCTCTGCAACAACAAGCTCTCTTGCTACAACTTACCTCACCAATCCCTTCCTCTGGCTCTGGCTTTTGGAAAGTACTAGTCCCCTCTCTGCTGGAACCTTCTGAGCACTCTTTTCTGCTCTCTAGGCTTCACTCTACAACTTCTCTCAAGAACACCTCCATTCTTCTTTCATCCAACCTTAGTTGGGAATATTTCAGGTTCTGCCACACTCTTTCTACACTCAGAATCCCTTGCTGGACTCTTATTATCACTGCTTTCAAGCTTGTGACCCGATTTTGCTAAGATCCCTCCTCAATTGCTTGCACCCTGAAATCTGCAAACAATACCTTCCAACTAGATTTCAAATAAGGCTCATCATCTTATGTCTCAAGATCCCTGACTGATCTTGATTTTCCCTTCACCTGCACTGCACTCTATCTGCTGTAATCTTCAAGACTCATTTTCTTCAACTCCAGATTCTGCACATCTGGGCTATCAACCTTCACTGCATACTTAATCAAATCCGCAACTCTGTTAAATAGATTTAAACATCAACTTTCTCACTGTTCAATATATGTGCATTTCAAAATAAAATTTTCAAAGAGCTAATTAAATTCTAGCTCTGATACCACTTGATGACGAGGTAAACCCACAGTCCTGTTTTTCTTTGAATTTTTTTCAATCTCTAGCTGTGCATAGTGCCTTCACATTTCATGGCTCAAACATTTCCCCAATCTGGGAAATCTCACAACATTCCTTTGTTCTACGCTAGCAAATTAAACACTTAAATCTGAGAGCGTTAATATCTCAAATCTATGAGATTTGAGATATTAAATTCAAGTCCCTTATGTCATGGGAGTTCAACCTGACATTTGAACTTATAATAAACCCATTATATAATGATCATCACATATCAATAATCATATATACTCTCCGAACTGAATTTTTATTCGACCCAATTGACACTTAGTTGCCTCTTCACTTTAATATTTTAACCCAAACAAATAATGAAAGCCTTCAACGCTTCCTTGAGCTCACGCGTTGGTTGAAATTTTTGAGTTTCACAAGATCATACTATAGACCTTGGTTAATTAATCACCAAGGCATTGCACCCATTCCACTTTTATTAAAACGTCCAACCAAACCAAATACATAAACCATATGGATACTCCAACCAAGGTTGGACTTATAATGAAACACAACCTTTTTCCCCATAGTAATCGAGTCCCATTGTCATTACCATACCACGGCTTGCGTGACTTACAACTATGGTTTATAAATACCTTTCGGTCCACAAGGGTTTGACCCCGAACCCATTAAGATTTACGCCAACGATTAACACAATACATGTGGGCCCATTGACCAGTTAAGTTTACTTGCCCGTCAATGGCTGATGGAATGTCGTACTGGCCTTGACGATCCAACGATCCAAACTGGATATCGCGCGAGTTAATTGCATGATCGTTAATTCGCGATGAGAGTGGTTTTTGGAACCCACGTTTAGCCACGTGTCGATCAAAGGCACATATTGCGTTATTTTTTCAATTATAGTTTACCACCTTTGTGGTCGCGCGATACACCAGAATCCTATCTTAAAACCATCTTTACTGTGCAGTCTTCAGGGTTCCGATTTAAAGTTCAAGCCCATTAACTCCGCTACCTTCCAAAGTTTATAAGACCCGACAATCTTGCTTCTTCAACAATTAATCGACCTTATTTTCATCACAGGTAGAGTTCAATGCTCCTTGAGTGTACAAAATCCGACTTCCGGTTGTTCTCGGACGGAGCCTCTATTCGCCGACTCCAAACCAGAACAATGCGTTCCACTTATTCACCGAGGATAAGCATTGGAGGACAGATAGAGATTTATGGAAATTCACCCAAGACAACTACAATCAATCTATTCAAAGAAGATGTGTATCTAAGGAGAGGCATGGAGGAAACAAGAGGTTTCCTCGCAAAGTTGATTCTAATTCAACCACACGCAAGAAATGGCCAGGGTTAACTCAATTGCGCCCTCATCAGGGATCAAAACACAATTGAATTCACAATTCCCTTTCGCGGAGTCAAATTGAACTTCCGCGACATTATATGGACAAAATTTACACCTCTTCTCCTAATTAACTCTTAATTCAGGGGTTTAGTACACACTGTTCTCACCACAGAATTGCCACACAATCACTCCTTGACACACAATCTATTGTCATGGCTCTTAACACCGTTTCAACCACTCATATTTCCATACCCTTGCTTATTGGACTCGAGCTCAATTACAAAGATATCCATTATCCTTCATCAAGAAAACATATATACATTCACACATGATTTAACTCGACAAATGCACAATAATACTAAATCAAATTCCTCATTTATACAGTGAGCTTACTTACAACCTTTTAGCGGCCAGATCTTCAATCTGATGGCCTTCCACTCTACAGCACCATGCAGTCTATGCAGTTCTCTCTCTATAGGTCTCCCAGACTCTGCCACAGAGACTTATTTTTATACAACTATCACCAATGAATCGATTCAGATTCTTTGATGATTCAACAACTCTTCAAATTCCTACAGTTCTAAATTTTAGCCTAACTATCTGACAGACAGAGATGGACTGTCTCTTCCTTTGCCCACTAATCATTCGGGCAGTTACACTTTACAATTAGCTAAAAATAATTCAGAAATGCATAATTTCATAGGGAACCAAAAACATGAGGCCCCTTTATGTTTATTTATGTACAAAATGTTTTCCTGAGCCTAATGCTCCTGCATCAGGCTCCCCAGGTAAAATGGTTCATGATATGCTGATCATGTGCTTTCATCTTGGTCTGCCTGGATCCCACACCTTGTTCTGCAACCGATCATCTGTTGAAATGTTCTTCTTTCACATTCCTCCTGGCTTCCATATCTTGGTTTTCATCTTTTCACTTTCTATGCCCTCACAGTTTGTGATTGTCTTCTTCTTGCTGCTATTGTTTATTAGCTTTCTTGCTGCTGTCCCTTTTGGAGGCATCTCCTGTATCAGCTTTCTTATAAATTAAATTTCTCGGTCTAATATTTCCTCTAACTGTTGGACACTTACTTCTAGTTGCTACATTCTCATTTCTTCAATTCTTACTACTTCCCTATTCGCCACCCAATCATCCATACCCTCTCTGCAACAGTGAAACTTTTTCTCCTCTGTTGACAACACTTCAGCTTGTTGCTTCAACCTTCTCTCCAGCAACACTCCAAGCTACTGTTCTGGCAATTCACTCTCTCCTTTGGATGTTTTCTACAAACATTCTTGCCCTCTCCTTTGGCCAAACAAATATTCACTATGCTGCAACTCAGTTTCAGCATCCTCTTCTTCGGTCGTGGAAATCTTCAGAAATTGCCTCCCTTCTTCTTGATTTACCTCAAGCTCTCCCAGCTTTGCAATTTCATATTTTGTCAGAGCAAAAATTTGATTCTCCACTGCTGTAGCAGCCCCAACACTCTACCTTACAGCCTTCTCTCCAATCTTCTCTTGGCTATTCGAACAAGCCAATTCTTCCATGCTATCAACAACAACAAATTTCTGCATATGAGACATGGCTGCCTCCTCTTCTTTCAGCTGCTCATATCCATTTTGCAATAGATATTCTTCTTCTAAGACAACTCCAAGTGATGGATTTTCTTCTATCATTCCTGTAAACATAGCCAATTCATCAGTTCCAAAACCCCAAGACCCAATGGTCCTAACTGATGATTCAATCATTAATTCTTTTCTATCTTCATCCCATTGTGTCTTCACATTCTGCAATACCCAATTCTGAAATTGATATTTTATCTCTTGTATTGAATCCTGCTGATTCATCATACTCTCTAGCAGCTCAATTTCTCCATTCCATGGTTTAAAATCTTCCACAAATTTCTCCTTCTCTTTCAATTGACTGCCCCATGCTGTCAACTTATCTCCATCATCAACAGGATCTGCATTCATCAAAAAATTGTTAGAATCAAACTCACAAGGCCTCAGAGCCTTTCTCCGCTCTGCCAGCATCTCAGTATGCTGTCCCATCTTTCTTTTCTTCTCAATCAGCACATCAGAATGTTGATTTCAATTCTTCAAACATATATTATCAGCTAGTCTCTCTTCTGCACCATCCTCTGCAAGGATGTCTTTCTTCTCTAGTTCATAAAAATGAACTCTCTCATCTTCAATCATCTCTGTCCTTACCATCTGAACACCTTCCCTCTGTGGTTCCGTCCTTTGCTCCAGAACACTTAATTCATGCCACAATCTGCGCATATACTCTTCACTATCTCCTCAGTCTTCATCAGAATGGAATTCTGACTTTCCATCTCTGCAAAAACTTCAGCTACTTGTCCATCACCCGTTACTTGGTCATTTAATAAAAGCAGTCTGTCATTATCAGCATTAATGACAAATTTATCTTCACCAGCTTCATTGAAACAATCTCCTCTATAAAATAAGGAATTAATGAATTCCTTCTGCTGCACTAACACAATCTGATCTTCATTTGAAAGATACTCATCATATCTTGCTTAGCAACAATCAAATTCATTCATCATAGTTCCATCATATGAACTGCCTTCATTAAAACCTGCATTCACACACACCTTTCCAGATGCAAAAACATAAAACCTCATGGTTTCATTTGATGATTTGATCACCAAATCTTCCTGCCGTTCCAAGTCTTCCATGCTCTTCAGAGATTCTTCAATGGTATCCCTTTCAATTTATTCAAGCTGTCCAACTTCCAGCTTCTGGCCAATATCATAAACTAAATCTCCTCTACTTCCAATATGTGGGAAAGCAGAATCTTTCTCCAACTGTGCATGGACATCTTCAAAACATGTAGCTGCTCCATTTTCTTCCTCAGTGACAACATCAACAGTTTGTTCTCTCTCACCTGATGTTCCTGCAAAAATACAAAATATGTCAGATGTAAGGCTCTTGGACCCCTTGGTCCCACTTGAAGCTTCAGTCTTCAAGTCCTTCTCTAGATACTCAATAACTCTAAGTATTTCCTTCTTCTTCTGAGCATTTATCATTTGCTCTTTCTTCCTTCGTGGCCTCTGCCACTTTATCTTCTTCTTCATGAGCCAACCAACTCTCTGGTTTTACTATATCATCCTCTCAAGTTCAATAAGCTGCTTACTGATCTCAACCATCTCTTTCCAATATTCTTCATCAGTGAGTCTCTTCCTTATGCCATTTGCTTTGGCATCTTCCCTCACTCTTCTGCTATGGATTCTCTCAGAACCTCTGCAATCTCTGCAATATATGCTATGGCTCTCAGTAGCCATTCTCTTCTCTAGGATTTCTTCACTCACAAGCTTCACTAAGCCTCTACAACAGCAAGCTCTCTTGCTGCAACTTACCTCACCAATCCCTTCCTCTGGATCTGGCTTTTGGCAAGTACTATTCCCCTCTCTACTGGAACCTTCTGAGCACTCTTTTCTACTCTATAGGCTTCAATCTGCAACTTCTCTCAAGAACACCTCTGTTCTTCTTTCATCCAACCTCAGTTGGGAATATTTCAGGTTCTTCCACACTCTTTCTGCACTCAGAATCCCTTGCTGGACTCTTCTTATCACTACTTTCAAGCTTGTGATCCGATTCTACTGAGATCCCTCCTCAATTGCTTGCACCCTGAAATCTGCAAACAATACCTTCCAACTAGAGTTCAAATAAGGCTCATCATCTTACCTCTCAAGATCCCTGACTGATCTTGCTTTTCCCTTCACCTGCACTGCACTCTATCTGCTGTAATCTTCAAGACACCTTTTCTTCAACTCTAGATTCTGCACATCTGGGCTATCAACCTTCACTGCATACTTAATCAAATCTGGAACTCTGTTAAACAGATTTAAACATCAAATTTCTAACTATTCAATATATGTGCATTTCAAAATAAACTTTTCAAAGAGCTAATTAAATTCTAGCTCTGAAGGTTACTGGACCTCTGATTTGTTTTTTTATTATTATTTATTTCTTGGAAGAGAATAGTAGAATTAGGGAAGTAAATTGTTTTTGTAGATTTATTTAGAGTTTTTTTATATAATCTGAAAATGTAATTAGGGAGGAACGGTTGCTAGTTTCAATCGAAAAACAGTAAGAGAATTATCATCTACAGTAGGATAAACAGCAGAAAAAAAATATACTGTGGGGTTTTTTTAGATTTCCATAAAAGAGAGAATACAAGACAGAATTTGAGAACCATCTGCAACTTGTAAATCCTTTCAACAAATTTATTGTTTTTATCGGACTATTGTAAGTAAATTTCTGTCTCCCTATTGTTATGTGAGCAACATTTTAAATTGAGTATGTAAACAGAACTAAAATTGAGAAAGGGAAAAATATTGTAACCAGACGTAGGATCTCCTTCAAGATAACAGCGGAGGTACGAAGTTTTTGACAAAGTTTGCACAGGAAGAAAGCTTGAGGTCGCTTTCTCAACAAAGCTGAACCAAAAAAAAGGAATATTAACCAACTGTGCCAGGTAAGTTCGATATTCACAAAAATAAGTTTAAAACCTTTTCTTGTTTCTTATATTCCGACATAAGCATACGGAGAATCCACATCATAAATTATTCAAAGGGGAATGAAAGACTGTGTATACAGCCGACGCGGGTTCGAGACCAAAAGAGAACCAACACAAGGGAACAACCAAACCTCGAGGGTGTGTTACAGTCCAGCTGAGGAGGGGCCGACAAGAACAACCTAAGTAACACTACATTGAGATTCTAATGTACATGTAACAAACCCTCTTTTTCCTTTTACAAATACATCGACAAAGTCTGTCAACTGTCCTATGAAAAACAACAGAAAGATAAACCCTGGTGCTATTTTAACACTGCTAAGGTATCAACACTACCCTTAGGGTTTTGTTGCTGAAGGAAGGAGTGACCAGGCGCGCCAGTTGGCAAGGGCCTAAAAAACAAATCGAGAAGTTGTTCAGTATTCGAGTTTCGAAGCAGAATGACTACATGAGATTAAATTGACCAAGAACAAGTGCAGAAATTGAAAAAAGAGTCACAGACGGACATACCAGGAAGGACGAAGGCTGAGAAGAGATGAATACTTCTATTTGGAATCGACAAAGCCTACTTACAGAGGAGTCGGAGTGATTAGTGGCCTCATACAAAAGCAGAGAGGTTTAAAACATAGAACGAGAAGTTACCTGTGTTTTTTTTTTTTGTTGAAGGCGGCCATAGGAGTCCTTGACGACCAAAACCTGGAGCAGAAAAGATAATAGATAGCCATTTAGTCAAAGAGCAGTAATAAAAAAACCTCAACTGAGAATTTCGGAATGACCAGGAGCTAACACTGGAAAACTTACACAACAAACAGGGAAAATGAAACACCATTGCAGGGTTTGACAGAAACCCTGGTTCGAAGAGACCGCGTAATGGAAGCAGAAAAGGTTTTTTTTTACAGAAGGAGAGATACATTTCATCGCATAGAAACGCAGAGAAACACTGGTTAAACCCTCAAGGAACTCTAAAAGATCAATGGAGTTCAAAAACCCTTCCTCTTAGTTTCAGTTGGCGAGAGAAAAAACAAAATCAAAGTATTGGTTGCCCAACGCGGAGGAACAACTCGGAAAATGGAGTAAGGTTCGGTTACCGTGCCAAAATCACAAAAACAGAATCATATCTACGGAGGTGTCCCAACACAGCACACGGAAAATGTACAAGTACGCCGAATTAACACCAACAGATCCTCTATCTCACTTTACCTATTATTTGTTTTCATTATTATTGCAGTGACGTGGCTGGCTATCAGTCATTTTAATTTTCATATTAAAGTTTGGTTCAAAAACTATGTGACACCACTTGCGAGCGAGGGCTGGGTGCCATCATTTTTGGTATCAGAGTGGGATTGTGAACAGTGAAAATGGAGGTTGGTAGACGAGGACGAGGAAGGGGGAGGGCTATTCGTAGAATAGCAGATGAAGGATTGAGGGAGGAAATTCGTATTTTGAATGAGCGATTAGCAGAAGTAGAGGCTAGAAGGAGAAGAGACCTTGAAGGAGGGGATGACAGTGACAAAGAGGTTGCAGAAGTGACAGATGGTACAGATGGAGAAGGACCTGAGATCAGGTTATTAAGATCATTTTTGTTATCGAGTAGTAAGCTGAAGCACGAGCTTTCTACTTATGATGGGAAGCTATCAACAGATGTGTTGCTGGATTGGCTTAGTGAGCTGAACAAGTATTTCGATTATGAAGAAATCAGTGAAGACAAGAGGGTGAAATTCGCTGCCACCAAGATGAAAGGACATGCGTCCTTGTGGTGGGATAGCGTTTAGGCGGAGAGGAAAAGGCTGAATAAACAGCCTATAAAGAAGTGGGCCAGGATGGAGGCCAAGTTGAAGGGTAAATTTCTGCCCAAGGATTACCAGATTATGTTGTATAGGCAGGTACAAAATTTGAGGCAAAGGGGGTTAACTGTTAAAGAGTACACGGAAGAATTCTACAGGTTGAATTTGAGAGCTGGGTATATAGAAGATACCCCCAAAAAGATAGCGAGGTTTGTAAATGGCTTGAGAGGGGAGATACTGGATGAAATCAGCATTCTCTCACCCAGAACTATAGATGAGGCATATCAATGTGCCTTGAAAGCGGAAGAAAAAATAACCAGGAAGTAGAATGCCAGAAGAGGAGGAGGATCTGGCAGAGGTAAAGGAAAGGCTTTTGGCACGGGTAGAGGCACAAATCCCAGTGAAGAAGGCAGCAGTTCCAAACCTTTAGGAACAACAAAAAAAGACAATAACACCAGAGGGGGATGACCATACCTCTGAGGGAGAGGTAATGGTCGGGGCAGATGAGCTGTCCAGTGTTATAGAAGCCATAAGTGGGGGCACAAGTCTTATGAGTGTCCTGAAGGGGAACCAGCAGGTGGTAGAGGAACCTATGTTTCCCAAATGGAGGAAGCAGAGGCACCACCCCAAGAGGTAGAAAATATACCTGATACAGGGGAAGCTTTGGTGCTGAATAAGGTGTTGCTGAAACCGGCTAAAGAAGTTGCAGAACTAGATCAAAGAAAAGCATTATTTCGGACAGTTTGCAAGTCATAGGGCAAGTGCTGCAAACTGATAATTGACAGTGGGAGTATAAATAATTTGGTGGCCAAAGAAATGGTGGAGAAGTTGGGGCTGAAAAGGTTGAAGCACCTCACTCCCTATAAGGTGTCGTGGCTGCATAAGGGACATCAACTGTTAGTTGATGAGCAGTGCGAAGTAGAATTTCATATTGGCAGATAAAAGGACAAGATTATCTATGATATTATGCCAATGGATGTGTGTCATATACTGTTAGGGAGACCTTGGCAGTATGACAGGAAGGTGGTTCATGATGGAAAGACAAACTGTTACAAGTTTTTCAAAGATGGGATTAAGCACACGCTTGTACCCATCAAGGAGGAAGATACATCAGAAGCTAGTGGAGTTAAATCATTACTGGTGGGTGGAAAAGAATTCTTGAAACAGATCGAAGATAATGATGTTAATTTTTCTATTGAGAGGAGGCCAAAGACAGTGGTACTGCACACGAAGATCACAGATCTACCAGAGGAGATACAGGACATGTTGTAGGACTTTAGCGACATTATAGTGGATGATCTACTGGATGAATTGCCTCCTAAGAGAAATATCAGTCATTGCATTGATTTTATACCGGTAGCTAGTCTGCCAAATAAAGGCAGCTTATCATATGAGTCCTGAGGACAACGAGGAAATTAGGAAACAGGTGTAGGAATTACTGGATAAAGGGATGATCAGGGAAAGTATGAGCCCCTGTGCAGTTCCGACAGTTTTGGCTCCAAAAAAAGGTGGAGAGTGGCGAATGTGCACGGACTCAAGAGCTATTAACAAGATTACTATCAGGTACAGGTTCCCATTTCCACGAATGGATGACATGATGGATTGTTTGAGCGGAGCAGCATACTTTTCGAAGATCTATCTGAAGAGTGGTTACCACCAGATTCGAATCCGGGAAGGGGATGAATGGAAAACAACTTTCAAGACGAATGAAGGGCTGTATGAATGGCTGGTGATGCCATTTGGTTTGAGTAATGCCCCTAGTACGTTTATGCACCTAATGAACGAAGTGCTGAAAGAGTTCATTGGGAAGTTTGAATAGTTTATTTGGATGACATTTTGATTTTCAGCAAGACGAAAGAAGAAAACTTCCGACATGTTCGAAGTGTATTGAAAAAATCGTAGCAGAATAAGTTGCTAATAAATCTGAAAAAGTGTACTTTTTTTCAATAGGAATTAGTTTATTTGGGTTTTGTGATTGCAGAAAACGAGTTGAAGATGGACCCAGAAAAGGTTGCAGCTATAGTTAGCTAGCCATCCCTGAAGAATCTATTTGAAGTTCGAAGCTTTCATGGATTGGCAAGTTTTTACAGGAAATTCATCAGGAATTTCAGTGGGATCTGTGCACCCATGTTGGACACAATCAAGAAGTCAAATCAGCCTTTTTGTTGGACAGAAGCAGTAGAGAAACGTTTTCAGGCTCTGAAGAAGAAGATCACTGAGAGACCGATTTTGAGGTTGCCTGACTTCAAAAAACTCTTTCAAGTTCGTTGTGATGCCAGCGGTACAACCATTAGGGCGGTACTTAGCCAGGAGGACAGGTCGGTCGCTTATTTCAGTGAGAAGCTGAATGAAAGTAGGCATAAATACTCAACCTATGGTAAGGAATTTTATGCGATCGTCCAAGCATTGAAGTATTGGAGACACTACCTATTAGGTAATGAGTTTGTTTAATTTTCTGATAATTCTGCATTACAGTATATTATGCAGCAGCATAAGTTGAACCATAAGCATGTAGAATGGGTTGAGTATCTGCAGAGTTTTACGTTTGTGCTGAAGCATATTAGTGGGCAGGCCAACAAGGTGGTAGATGCGTTGAGTGGAAGAGCTTTTCTCTTACAGGAAAGCACAGTGCAAGTCTTGGGTTTTGAGCATTTGAGGGATTTGTATCAGACAGATATAGACTTTAAGGAGGCCTATGAGGCTTGTCAAAACCCTTTGCTGAGAAACAATAGTCCATGGTCGGACTATAATTTTCAAGAAGGATTATTGTTCAGGGGAGAAAAGTTATGCATTCCCGACTGTTCGATGAGGGAGAACATTATTCGGGAAAATCACAGCGGAGGTCTAGCCGGACATTTCGGCATAGACAAGACATTATCACAGATTGAGCATTTTTATTACTGGCCAAAGTTGCGATGGGACGTGCAGAGATATGTAAGCAGGTGTAAAATGTGTTAGTTAGCGAAGGGTTGCAGTCAGAATGCGGGACTTTATAAACCACTGCCCATTCCGAGTAGACCATGGGACTCGGTCAGTTTGGACTTTGTCTTGGGTCTGCCTAGAACATAGCGGGGTTTTGATTCAGTGATGGTGGTAGTGGACCGATTCTCAAAGATGGCGCATTTTATAACCTGAAGAAAAACCAGTGTTGCCACTCACATAACACACTTGTTTTTCACAGAGATCGTCAGACTGCATGGCTTACCGAGGTCCATTATTTCTGACAGGGATGTGAGGTTCACCGGGCATTTTTGGCGTACCTTGTGGAAGAAGTTGGACACTCAGTTGCAATTCAGCTCCGATTATCACCCACAGACCGATGGGAAAACAGAGGTGGTGAACAGGAGCTTAGGAAACCTGCTGCGAAGTTTGATAGGAGAAAATTCTCGGATGTGGGATCGCGTACTTTCCCAAGCGAAATTTTCTTTTAACGACTCACCGAATCGCAGCACAGGTTACAGTCCTTTTTGAGTCTTGTCTGGCATGCATCCTCGCGGAGTGCATGAATTGCGGGATTTGGGGAAACTTAAAAAAATAAGTGCTGATGGGGAAGATTTCACCCAAGCAATGAGCGACTTACATGAGCATGTGAAATCAAAATTGCAGGATAGTAGTAAAAAGTACAAACAACGAGCAGATTTGAAAAGGTGGGAGGTTCAGTTTAATGTCGAAGACGAAGTTATTGCACACTTGTGCAAGGAACGTTTTCCTGAAGGGGAATATAACAAACTGAAATTTAAAGAGATTGGCCCCTGCAAAATTATTCGCAAGTTTTCCGCCAATGCTTACGAATTACACTTGCCACCGGGAATAGGCATTTCACCCATCTTTAATGTGGCAGATCTGTTTCCATATACTGCCAGTCCTGAGGACGACAGGGAAGCATGGCCAGAACAGGACACCTAACTTAACGAAGGTTCTTGGGTGAGACAGATGCCTACGGCGCAACCCATTGAGATCAAGAGCATTCTCGACACACAGGTAGCCAAGCACACGCGTAGGAAGGAGTATCTACAATATTTGGTCAAGTGGAAGAACCGTCCCATTGAGGACAGTTCATGGCTTGACGCGATGCAAATACAGAAGGCTGGCTATTCGGTTGAAGATCTCATGGAACAGAGCCATGACTTTTTGTTACCCCGGGAGCCTGATGCAGGAGCATCTAACTCGGAGTAGATAGAAGACGGGATTATTTGTCTCACTGTTACACTTGTTTGTGGACAGGTTACTGGACCTGTGATTTGTTTTGTTTTTTTTTTTTAAATTTCTTGGAAGAGAATAGTAGAATTAGGGAAATAAATTGTTTTTGTAGATTTAATTAGAGTTTTTTTATATAATTTGAAAATGTAGTTAGGGAGGAACGGTTGCTAGTTTCAACCGAAAAATAGTAACAAAATTATAATCTATAGTAGTATAAACAACAGAAAAAAAATATACTGTGGGGTTTTTTTAGATTTCCATAAAAGAGAGAATACAAGACAGAATTTGAGAACCATCTACAACCTGTAAATCCTTTCAACAATTTTTTTTTTTTTATCACACTATTGTAAGTAAATTTTCGTCTCCCTATTGTTATGTGAGCAACATTTTAAATTGAGTATGTAAACATAACTAAAATTGAGAAATGCAAAAAGACTGTAACCAGACGTAGGAGCTCCTTCAAGATAACAGCGGAGGTACGAAGTTTTTGACAAATTTTGCACATGTAGAAAGCTTGAAGTCGCTTTCTCAACGAAGTAGAACAAAAAAAAGGAATATTAACCAACTGTGCCAGGTAAGTTCGATATTCACAAAAACAAGTTTAAAACCTTTTCTTGTTTCTTATATTCCGGCATAAGCATACGGAGAATCCACATCATAAATTATTCAAAGGGGAATGAAAGACTGTGTATACAGCAGACGCGGGTTCGAGTCCAAAAGAGAACCAACCCAAGGGAACAACCAAACCCCGAGGGTGTGTTAGAGTCCAACTGAGGAGGGGCCGACAAGAACAGCCTAAGTAACACGACATTGAGATTCCAATATACATGTAACAAACCCTCTTTTTCCTTTTACAAATACATCGACAAATTCTGTCAATAGTCCTATGAAAAACAACAGAAAGATAAACCCTAGTGCTATTTGAACACTGCTAAGGTATCGACCCTACCCTTAGGGTTTTGTTGCCGAATGAAGGAGTGACCAGGCACGCCAATTGGTAAGGGCCTAAAAAACAAATCGAGAAGCTGTTCAGTATTCGAGTTCTGAAGCAGAATGACTACATGCGATTAAATTGACCAAGAACAAGTGCAGAAATTGAAAAAAGAGTCATAGACGGACATACCAGGAAGGACGAAGGCTGAGAAGAGACGAATACTTCTTTTTGGAATCGACAAAGCCTGCTCACAGAGGAGCCGGAGCGATTAGTGGCCTCATACAAAAGTAGAGAGGTTTAAAACATAGAACGAGAATTTACCTGTGTTTTTTTTTTGTTGAAGGCGGCCACAGGAGTCCTTGACGACCCAAACCTGGAGCAGAAAAGATAATAGAAAGCCATTTACTCAGAGAGCAGTAATAAAAAAAACCTCAACTGAGAATTCCGGAATGACCAGGAGCTAACACTGGAAAACTTACACAACAAACAGGGAAAACGAAACGCCATTGCAGGGTTTGACAGAAACCCTTGTTCGAAGAGACCGCGTAACGGGAGCAGAAAAGGTTTTTTTTTTATAGAAGGAGAGATACATTTCATCGCATAGAAACGCAGAGAAACACTAGTTAAACCCTCGAGGAACTCTGAAAGATCAATGGAGTTTGGAAACCCTTCCTCCTAGTTTCAGCTGGCGAGAGAACAAACACAATCGAAGTATTGGTTGCACAATGCGGAGGAACAGCTCGGAAAACAAAGTAAGGTTCGGTTACCACGCCAAAATCATAAGAACAGAATCATATCTACGGAGGTGTCCCAACACATCACACGGAAAATCTGCAAGTATGCCGAATTAACACCAACAGATCCGCTATCTCACTTTACCTATTATTTGTTTTCATTATTATTGCAGTGACGTGGTTGGCTGTCAGCCATTTTAATTTGCATATTAAAGTTTTGTTCAAAAACTGTGTGACACCACTTGCGAGCGAGGGATGGTTGCCATCAATACCACTATAACCCCTAGGGGAGAACGCTTCTCGGGTTATCGACCAAGGTCATGGATTGAACTCATGACCTGCTTAACAGCGCGAACGCCTTAACAGAATGTCCGCTGACCACTAGGACAAGCCCCACAGGCTAAAAAGGAAAATATATTACATAACACTAATTTAATCTAATTATCCTAAATATTGACAACTATAAACAAATATACAAATTGTTGTGTATGAATTGATCTGGCTTGAACAATATGAACAACAGAGGATGGGGAATCACCCAAATAGAGTACTTTGAGAAAAAAAATTGTGGATGTTTATATTGGTGATAGGCGTAAATGTGGGTCCATTCAACCACTTAAATTGATTTTTGGGCTCTTATGAAAAGTTGGATTTGATTTTTATGCTTTTATAATTTCATGCAATTTACTAAGTCTAAATGACAAAAAATAAATCTATATCAATAACGAGAGAAATATGTTTAAACCATATTTTTGAACATCAGAAAATGAATGCCAATTCATTAAAAATAAACAGAGAATAATTTTGCGTTTTTTTTTTTTTTTTTGAAAAAAAATATACTTTATAGTTTCACAAGAAAAAATAGAAGTACATTAGAAAATTCAACAAAAAATGATATGAATGAAAGAAAAAATATAGTACCAACATTGTTTATAAAAAAATAAATAGATCGTGCAACATTTAAATTAAAATAACCAAAAACATATCAATGGGTGAATTGGTCTTCAAAAATTAATAGTAAAATGATGATTCCAAAATCTGAGCCAAATCATTTTCTATTTTTTCAATTTTCATTTTAAAAAATAACCCAAAAAGATTGATTTGATCAAATCAAGTAGCCCTTTTTCTACTAAATTTTTGAGAGGTTTTTTTCTACTAAATTTTTGAGAGGTTTAGATTGTAGATTTGTTGAAATAAACATTTCGATGTTGTTATTCTAGGTTTCCTCTTTTCAACCAACTATCGTGGTCCTTCCCTCAAAAGTTATAGTCTTGTAACAACTTATGTGAAATTTCTCGAATGATTTATGTGTTTTATAAAATGGATAAAGTTAAAAACAAATATCACACATGCGTGCAGAAACTTGAGATGTTAGTGTTTATAAAATTTAATGACTTTCAAAGTTATTTGTATAAAATAAATGCTAAGTTATGGAGGAAGACATATGTACTAATTTGTTTGAATTAAATTAAAACCTACCTTAAACAAGACGATCTGTGAAGCAACAAATCCCTACCAAATAGTTTTGTTGTTGACTTGTAGGCATGGCAGAGTAGGAATAATGGGCATGTTAGAGTAGAAATAATGATTGAGAGGACTTTAACTTTGTTTGATGGAGAGGACTTTAGCTTTTTCTAAGGCATTCTTTTATCTATTAATGTGTTTGATATAAGTGATCTATATTATTATTAGAACAATTTTCAAAATCTCTATGTCACAAATTTGAGACTTAATAGAACTATTCTTTTTCATTGGACAACAAAACTTTAAGGACATGTACAAAAGTGAGATTTAAGATATCAAAATATTACAAACTTTATTTTTCATCGGACAAAAAAACTTTGAGGACATGTACAAAAGTGAGATTTAAGATATCATAATATTACAAACTCAGAACTAGCAAAATGGACTAGAAAAATGATTGAAGATATCAACTTTGCTTGAAATCGACAATGATATTGTCCATGGAAACTATAAACGTTCCCTTTAGTGAAAATGCACGTAGCATAAAAATAGTTGAAGAAATGTTTTTCTTTATATTCTGCAAACGATATTTGCAGAAGACTTGGAAATAAGTTTTGAAGGAGGTCTTTTGAGAGGATGCAGTAGAGCTTCCATTTGCATATTTTATTGTACATTGTAAACTGTGTTCATAAGAGAATAGATTTTTGTCGGTACAATTTGTGCAATATAGCATGTTATCAATCGGGCAGTTTGTTGTTCTAATCAATTGTTTTTAGTTGTTGAAAAATGGCTTGTATGTTGGACAAAATGCCAATAATCCGTAGTAGCTCGATTGAGAATACAAAAGAATAAAAATATTTTGGTTATTTTTATTCAAATTGTCTATAAATAAGAAAAAATTGAAATGAAATTGAAAACTTGCCTACAACTTAAGAAAAAGTTGAAATGAAATTGAAAACTTTTCTGCAGCGTTGTTTTGGAAAGAGTTTGTAGATAATCTTTTGTGAGTTCATCGTTAAGTGGCTCAAAGAAGCTTGATAAGAATGTCTGTATGCTATGGGATTCTCTTGGTCCATTTCGAATCATGTTTTTGAAAAGTAGCAAGATTTGTTTTCCCTTTGCTGTATCTTGTTGCAACTAGACAAATTTTTTTCTGTGTTGTTCGGCAAAAAACACTTGAAAAAAGGGTTAAAATTTTGACTAGTTGTAACAAATAAAGCATCAAAACATAGATCCTCTTAGGAACAAAAAGGAAATATGGAGACTTAATATGGAAGGCATAATAAAATACAATATTTGACAAAATATCGTGGCACAGTCGCTGTTTGTTTCACTGTCTTTGACATATATTTCCAATTAGCGATTGTTTTGCTGGCATCCTATGAAAAGTGCTGCAAAGCTTCCAAATGAATAATCTGTATTTGATTATGAAAGAATCACAATTGTAGTGTCTGGAGTAAGTCGACGTTCAGAAAAAAGCATTGGTATTTCCTCAATGACAAATGTTGAAGTCAGTGAGATGCAATGGTTAGCATCACCTCTTTCATATTTTATTTTTTTGGTCACGTTGAAGCCTATGATGTGGACATTTTTTCTATCAGAGAAAAATGAGACAAATTAAGAGATTATTTTATCACTTATGTTGACAGTTATTGTAAGTTGGCCATGGAAAACAAGGTCGGCGTGTACAAATTACATCTTCGATGGTGAGGAGGCAACTGGATTAGAATCAGGGCCATATAACACTAAAATGTCACCTTCAAAAGTATTTTTTATACTTTCCATGCAAATGTTCATTATGGAAGATGGCATTATTTCTTGCTTTTCTATTTTTTCTTTGCTGTTTAAAAAAAAGTAAAATGGAAAAAGGAAAAAGAAATATTAATTAGTGTATAAATATTAATACTAAAGAGACTAATACGGAAAAATAAAAAGTGAAAATTAAATAATGTACAAGTACGAAGACTGTTTGACTTGTTGTTGATTGTGAAAGGAAAAAGACCAAACCGTTTTTCATAATGGCTAGATTCATTCCTGCTTGTCGCACAATCTGCTTTATCATTGGATTAATTTCTACTTATTGCACTATTTTCTTTAGTAGTTGACATTTTTTTTATTGGTAGACCTATGAAAATGCAAAGATAAAACAAAAGAGTTAGATGTTTCAAACACTAGCTATGTAGTTTAAACATATTTCAGTTCTGGCACAACAAATTTTCCAATGAAAGTACGAAGCTATAGAATAAAAAAACAAAGAACAAATTATTGTACCTAAATTGTTGCAAATGAGGGATGTAGTCAAGTTTGGGTTTTATTCTATCAGAAATGAAATAATGATGCTATGATCTGACGAATATGCATTTGCAATATTGATTTCACATTGTTCAATAGGAAAATATGTTCTGATCAGAATTGCAATAAGGCGTATGCCATGTTTTGATTAGAGTTGTAGAAACGCATGAATGTTGCTATGATCTGACCAATATGCATTTGAAATATTGATTTCACATTGGTCAATAGGAATATTTGTCCAGATGTGATCTATTATTGTTTTTTATCGTGGACATAAATTTCTTGTTATTTCTTGCAAGTTTTCAGTTTTCATATATTTTGTAAGAGCTCGACTCCGAGCTGTTTCTAATTGAATATCAATATTAAAATCACCGATGATTAAAAAGACACAATTAACATGTGTAGTTTGGGATTTTTCTTTTCTAATCATTGCTATTATTGTAGAAACATGTTCAAATGGTGTTCCATAAATGTTGATTAAGCAAATTGGTTGTTGGAAGTAAATTTCAATTAGCATTAGTTCAATATTGTTGTTACAAAAAGTTTTTGTTGGTTTGATAAATTTCTTCTTATTTACACAAATAAGTATGCCATGAATGTAATTTTCTATGGCAAAGTTTAAAGGTAAGAATTGTTTGTTTTTGGGTGGAATGTACAAGTGTGTTTCTTGAAAACATAGAATCATATTGTCCAATAAATCTATGTCATGGAAAACATCGGCAAGATGTGCATGTAGACTATGTGTATTTAAAGTTGCAACTGATAAAACATTTGGGCTGCTAGGATTTTTTTTGGTAAATTCCAATTTCCATGAAGCAGTTGTTTCTAGTCATTTAATTTCATCCAATATCATGTTTTATACATGAAATTTCTGAGGTGTTATTTTCTTAATCAAGTATAACGATTCAATGGTTTTAACACGTGATAGTGCAATGTACACTAGGCCATGTTTGGTGACACTAGTTTGGTCAAATGCAAGTTAATCCAATGTTGGTCCTTGTGTGCGGTGTATTGTGCATGCACAAGCTAATTGTATTGGGAATTGTTTTCATATTGTGATTTATGATTTGTTGTGAGACATTGATAATGCTTTTGCAATTCGAAAAATTGGTGTCCAAGTTGCCAAGATGTTTATGTCATATAGTTCTTTAAATTTGTTTCTTTGATGCTTTCCAATGTTAACATCTACAAATTCTATCCAAACAATATCTGTTCCATTGTTATTGGACGAGTAGGATCTTAGAATGCCTTTGGCACCGTTGACTAATCCATCATTGGTATTGTAGTTTCCTGCATATAATTCAACTAACATGTTTTGTTTCACTATTATTGTTGATGGAAATGCTATTGTATTCTCAAAATAAAAGTAGTTTGATCCAACGATTTCATGCACATCAATAGAATTTAGTGTTATTTGTTGATAATGTGCTAGTGAAAGCATTTTTTTATTGTGATTATGAACATCCTTGTTTCGGTAGAAAATGTATGGGAAAAGTGGATTTAAAAGTGTTGGCTTATGGAAATTGTCATTAATATATGCAATATCTTTATCATTTTTCATGTTTAATCTCATCCTATTTAGGACATTGATGATGATCAGGTCTTTTTGACGCATCGATGTATATAATTGATAACATTTTATATTCTCTGTCCAAAAGTCATATGAAATTATTCTTTTGTTGATTCTTGGATTTTCAAATATAAGAGAGTCTCTTATAGGGCTTACTTGGTACAAATCAACATAAAATATCATGTCGATGTTAGCAAAGTATGAAGTTGGTGTATGCAGGATTCGACGGAGTCGCTTATCAATTTGATAAAGAGTTGTTGCACCTTGAACAAGCGATGCCTCATCTATAAGAACTACACGAAGCTATTCAAAGTGCTTTGATAATGTATCTAACTTTTCATCGTTTAGTGAAGAACAATCACTGTTATTAAAGGGTAAATATAATGCAGAATGCGATGTGACACTGTCTGCATTGAATGCAACTTTTCTTGTATGCACAGTGATTATTCATTTTAGTTGTTATGGATTATAAGTGAATTTTACATTATGTATATGTACTAAGGATTGGAATATTGCTAATGTTGTAAATGTTTTTCCTCTTCCTACACCTCCTGTCAAAAACAAATGAATTGGCTCATCCGGCCTATAGAGTTTTCTCGCTACCACGTCAGTGACTAATTTTGCTTGTTCAAGGTTTAATTTTTGCATTAAATTGTAATGCTCTATGTATTATAGTATATTTGGTTGTTTGAAAATTTAATATGGCCTTGTAGATAGTAGTGTAAGGTTCTTTATATCTTCAAAATGTTGCAAATCACTTTGGAAATCATAGGTTTTGTATTTTTCATTGATGCATTCATCAAATCGTGTGTTCTCTGTTTTGTTTTCTTTTAGGATATCTATGTCAAACAATTGTTCTGTATGTGTTTCTATTGCATTGATTACATCATCTATGTCACCCCATGCAGGTTATGCAACATATCTAAATTTTTGTTCATTTTGCCTAATTGTTTTTTCCAATGCAACATATGCAGATTGCTAAGTTGGGTGATGTTGTTTGATCGTAGTTTCATTGAATCAATAGGGATAGTATAACATTAATTTTTCTCTACAATAATTTTCAATGTATTTGTGTTTTTTTATATCTAACACACTTTATGGCATATGGCTTACTTGCTTATTTGTGTTTTTTCCCTTTGTTTCTGTAACTAGATGCAAACTCTACTAAACATATGTCATTAATAGCTACATGTCGTAGAATATAATAGTCAATAATTGATGGACACATTATGTCCTCAGAGTCATCTAGTTCATTTTGCAAGTCGTTTTTTTATTTAAAAAAAAAATCACGTTCCTCTATAGGAGATGTGTTAATGAAAATACATTTTTGTGAACTACTATTTAATGGACGCGATAACACAATGTGCACTTATTGTTGTGCATATATTTTTTGCATGTTTACTAAAGCCTTTCCTAGATAACTGATAGTGTTCATGATGTCCGATTTTGTTTTAAGGTGATGATCATGTATGTTCTTGAACGTCGATGTAAGTGTTTTATCTTCTTTTTTCATATAGGATTTGCACTACATTGCAACAACATATGAATCGAGAAAAAATTGAGAGTTAGTGTTTGAAATCCATACTGATGGAATATGTCGAGCAAAGTTATTTGTCTAGGTGTCAGCTAGCTTTATTTGTAGCAACAAGGTTATGTGATTTAGTGTACATTGGATAGCATGTATGTATTCATCATTTTTTAATTGAATGTTATTCAAGAAACTATCAAATGTATCATTTTGATCATATTTCACATTGTTTATTATGTCAAATATTAGCTTTGCACTTGTTTTCGTTTCAGCGTTATCAAATTCAAGTGGTTCAAGTATTTTTGTTGTTTTCATTCGAGGCATTGGGAAATTAAATCTAAAATTATAATTTTTATGTTTCCTATAGGTTCTTGTGTGAAAATTATGTTGGACGGTTCGAAGCTCCTTAGTCAGAACTGATGAATCAGTTGACAAGTATTTATCAACAAAATTTTCAACTTTAATTTTTCTGTCCTTACCATAGATTGGTGCATATTTTATCCATAATAAGCCATGTTCATGCTTACTCCCTCTATTTTGGAATTCTATGACATAAAAGTAGTCATCGATTTCTCCATAATACCTGTAATCATGAGCTATTAATTGATGCAAAGCATCCTTCCTAGATCTATAGTAACGTGCACAAGTCACATGATAATTTCTTATTAATGAGTGTGGCTCATTCTTATATAAATAATTTTTGTTTGGTCTTGTTGTGTTTTTTCTTATGTGTTTTAATGCATTCATCAAAGGCTCCCAAAGATGCTCTACACTACTAAGGAGATGAAGAAAGTAGGTGGACCTAGTTGTTGAATCATTGCATACAGTTTTTTACGTATTTGTTGATGGTAGTCTGGTGAAGTGTGGATTGTTTTTAAGTCCATGTAGCCACTGTCATATTTCAAAATGAAATCTAAATTTGCATTGGATTTGAAATCTTTTGCAAGGAGTTTTCTTCCTTTCAACTGACCTTTTCTAATTCTAATCCAGATAACATTTAACACCTGGTTTACGATGATGTGAATTTCTTTATAAAATATATTTGTTATATGGTAAGCAAAGTCATGATTTTTATGTAACACTTCCCATTGACATATTTTTTGATATGTAAAGTTTTTCAATAGATTATTTGGTCATTTTTTTCCATAGAATAATGTTGGAAAAGTCATTTCTTATGAGTATTTGTCTTGGAAAATTCCTAATGGTATATAGCCTATAGCAGTTGCAATATTAATTTTCTTATTTACAAGGTCATAGATAGTATGTTGATTAGTGAAACCATGAACCAATGTTTTTGTGATTGGTTCATCAATATCTTGATTACCATTTTCACTATCTTTAATTTCATATGTATTGTCATATGCTTCTTGGTTTTCTATGAACACTTGTTTCCAATTGTTACCTATGTTGGCATTTTCTATTTTGTAAAGTGTTGTTTTGCATAATTGTTTCAATGCTTGCATGACTATGTGGACTCGAACTTGACCAAATGCATAAGAACTTTTGAATTTTAATTTTTTTAAAGCACAACTGCCACTGTGTCAGTGTTTTTTATGTTTCGAGGCAATGGAGATTGAATTCTACATATGTTGGTTGGCATATTGATGACTCCTACAATTAAACCTAGTTGTGGTTTTCTATATCGATGTGCCATTTCCTTTATTTGAAAAAAGGGAAATCACAATTCCACTAGCCTTTCTTCTAGATCAGTAAGTTGATTCAGTGTCCGAGTGCCTTTATTTCTTCTTATTTTCGCAGGAATTGTGTTATCGGAAAATTATTTTTTGCAAAGCATACAAATGAAGTAATTGTTCTTTTTTACATTTTGAAAGCTAGATTTATCAATTCCATCAGAACAATTTAGTGGTTTTCTAATGTTCTTTGCATGTTTTTTTCTTCAGTTCTTTCAATGGTAAAATATATTTTATAAAGAAATTTCTTTCACATATTGAACAATGAAAAATAGGGGTATCATTTATTTGTGCTCGATATTTCTTTTCGGACATTGATGATTCTGTTGACTTGTTTTGGGGTCCTTTTATTGACCTTGACTGGCACAAATATTCTAATACAATTTGTTGTTTCACTGTTGTTCTGTCATATGCAACCTTTTTTGTATGTGTTTTCGAATTTCTTTGAGTAGAATCTTTAAGCAAATGCAAAGAACAAATTTTCTTCTACTTGTCTAAGGGAAAATAAGATTTGAATTTGCATTCATCTTGTTGATATGTTGCTTCAAACTTTTTTGTAGCACTAGTTTTCAAACACTGCATTGGTTCAGAGATGACATTATTCTCAATTTTTCTGAAGTGATGATATAAATATTCTAGCACTACTTTTTGTTTCATTGTCATTGTTGTAGACAAGTTTGAATTTTTGTGTTTTCAAATTCATTCGAATAATGTCTTTAAGAGCACACAAAGATAAGATTTTTTTGTGCTTGTTTAAGCTACAATATGCTTTGATTGGGGTTGCATCAATATTAGCTATTTCCTCACAACATTGTTTTTATATTCGGTTGCACCAAATTCACATGTTGTTTGACTTTCAATTTCGCCTATTTGTTGTAAGGGTTGATAGTTGATCTGAAATGTGTGAACAAAATATTTCTTATACAGAGATAGACAGTAGGGGATTTTACTGGTTATTTCACCTTTACTAGAAAGGATGAAACCAGAAGCTTCTGGCCCTCTTACTGGTTCTGCCTAAAGAAATATAAGGTAAACACTAAATCGATCTGGAAATGAAATTATTTGTTTATGTTTTAAAAGTATTCATTAACCAAATTTTATGTGTAAATAAGCAATTTCAAGTATTCTGCAATGGAAGTAATGTGGTTTGAAGTGAAACAAATGAGTTTTGATCACTGTATAAGTCTCATTGTAAAAAGTGGACTTATTAAAAATTACTGTTTAATGTAGTAAAATCTGGAATATAGCAGCAACAATGCACAACATAATAGTAAGAATTTGTTTAAGCAGTTCACCCCTCTCTTGGGCTACCTCTGCTGGGTCCAAAAGCCTCCAAATAGGCTTTTCCCTCTTTCATTAATGCTCAAAATAAGTATTACACTGTGAAGAAAGACTCAAAATGATAAATTAGCTGCAAATTCAGAAACAAAGGACTGAAAATAGTAAAAATCGACTATTCATTCACCTCAAATGAATGAGTATAGTCCAATACAGCTGAGCTTTCACCAAGCCCTAGTGGCTCCACAAGTAAATTCGCTGATAAAATTGCTGATAGAGTGCCTTGATGGCTCTTAAACCTATCCCAACAGCTCTAGAATGCTTCAATACCCCCAAATCAAAAAAAAATTCGTCCCAAATGGACTTTCCTAGCCAAAGTTATGACCAGTACAAGTTTTTGTCCAGTTAAGGCTAGAAAAGCTCCACCAAATGTGGTGGAACTCCAGATAGCGCCAAAAAAATAGGGGCGAGCACCTAAATAAGTGGAATCTGCCATATCGACTGCCAGTTGGAAGGTGCTAAAGAATAGGCCCATGGGACCGCACCGTTCGGGAATCGTTGAATTACTTTGCGTTATGTGCGGGTTTTATTAAAGTTTGAACCATATGATATTAATAATCTCCGCACCTTCCACCGGTCCTTGTGACCATGACCCGACGTATATGCGTGCCAATTGACTTGGCTCTCGGTTCCTGGAGTATGGTTTTATGTGGAGGGGGCTGGCCCCTTTACGCGCCCCCCACCCCCCCCCCAAACAAAAGGTAAGTTTAAATATAAGTGGGTGCCAACATTTATTAAAATCCACAGGCGTGACCCAACGGTTGGGCCGCCCGACTTTGCCCGCCCCGACCCGGGGTCGAACCCTGCCGCGAACATAACAAAACTTTTGTAACACAATTTCCTTCAAAGTTGGGGCCACGTGGCGACCTTCGGGCTGGCCACGTGGTGCCTTTTCACTGGCCACCTGCAGAATATTCCACAAAATATTCTGTGGAATATTCCCAAAATATTCTTTGGAATATTCCCAAAATATTCTGTGGAATATTCTTTTTTTAATAATTTTTTTTTATAAATTCAAATTGGCCATTCTTTTTACTGAATTTGGCAAACTTCAAAGCTGAATAACTTTCTCATACGACGTCGGTTTTCAGTGTCGTTCATGTCTACAGGATCGTTTTTCTGAGCTCTTTCTAGTTGTTCTGGTTTGGATCAATTTTGAGCAACTAAATTTTTGAGCATTTTTCCACAAAGGACTTGATCTCCTGATCAATAGTGGACATGAACTATACTTGTTTCAAATTTCAATATGTTTAAAGTTCTAAGAATTGTTTATTAATTACATATTTTCTTCAATATGGACATTGTAACTACAGACCAAATGATGAGATGTATGTTTATCATTTTTCTTAACCAAGAAAAGACAAATACATCACCTTCAATATTTCCTTTGTTATAGGGAAATGCTAATTGTTTTATGTATCCTTTCCAAGTAGTTATTGTTTTGTACTTTTATATACAACTAAAGTATATATATATTTTTTATACATCTAATTGCGAATGGGTCATTTTGAATGACTGCATTGTAAAATGTTTGTGCAATGATAAGTCGAAGGCATGGTGCACTATATTCATTATCTAGAAGATAACAAATTGTTTCAAATGCACTTTCACCATATATGATATTGAACATGGACACCCTAACAAGGTTGGTTATGGCTATAAATTTTTGATGTTCAAATATGGATAAGTCAAGTTGTTCATATGTAATGTTGGTTTGTTGGAAAAAGGAAGAATCCATGATTGCGTTTTTTTTTTAAGCAATGGTTAAAAGTGGCAATTTATAGGATATTCATCATGAAATAGTATATCATAAGTGTTTATTGCAATTGTTGAATTAAAGTGCAAATACATTTTCATTTTCATTTTGGACCAAATTCTAATTGGAATTTTCAACCAATTTGACAACCAATGTATACAAAAAATGTCTCCTCATAGTCCTTGAGATTCTAGAGGTATATCAATTGAAGCTGATTTACGCATTTTTACTAAATACAAGTCGCGATTATTGACATTATGAATTTCTATTAATGTCTCTTCATGGAGCTTATGTTGATAAGACATAATTGCTTTTTCATCCTTTCTGCTAAACATTTTCTAAAATAATTCATCGTTCCTATTCTTAATTCTATCGATGTATATGTACAATGCAATAAAAGTTGTAAACTATCAAACAAACAATCTCCAATCACATATGAAAAATTGTTTAACTGAAACAAGTTATTCTTTTCTAAGACAAGTGTCAAATTGTGTTTTTGAGATAATGTACACATCTTGATGTTTATTATGTTAATGAAACTGTAAATGTTAGCAAGTATATTGTGTACCTGTCAAATTGCAAGTGTCAATGTCTAGTCACCTACGCCAACAAATCTTTAGCAAGTGTCTAGAGAGTTGTTCTAGTAAAAATACATGTAAAACATGAAAATGTGATTTATTAGTATATAAATCTAAGATTGCCATTTTTTGCATATAAATATGTTAGAGTGGAAAACTATGCTAACACACATGTATATAAATACAATTATAAGGGATTGCAAAGTTTCCTGCTTCACAGAGTGTGAAAAGACTAGAGATGCTAAAAATTGAATACAAGCCATGTTCTAGAGCAGAAATACAATTTATTGAATACAAGATAACATATGACCATATTTAAGTCTAATATGATATAAGCTATAATTTTATTAACAACCAAATAAATATACTTATAGCTTATATATGAAATTTTATATATACAAGAACTGCTACATAGAAGTTGGGTCAAGGAAAAATTGACTATTAAAATGTTGTGTTCAAAATGTATACAAAGAATTATACATATACAAGAACGTATACAAGAACAGGGTTTGAAAATGACACTTTCCAAAATATGGAACTATAATATTTTCAATATACCTAAAACGTTATATAAAAGATAATAGAAGTATGGAAATCATGAGCGGAACAAGGTGTTCGATCTAGTGAAAAGAAAATCATTATTGTGTTGAAGAAGCAAAAAAAACTATGAAAATATTTGAAGGTAAAACTAGAGAAATATTTTTTGGTGTATCTATGTGAAAAGAAAATCATTATTGTGTTGAAGAAGAAAAAAAAACTATGAAAATATTTGAAGGTATAACTAGAGATATATTTTTTTGGTACACATAATAGATAGTTGTAAGAAACAAAATAGAACATAATAGTATACACAATATTATAAGATTAAAGACATATTTTTTGGTGTACATAATAGATAGCTGGAAGAAATGAAATAGAACAAAATAAGTAAATAGTATACACAATATTATAAGATTAAAGGAAAAAAATTCTCTTCTTTACTGCATAGGATTCAAAAATATCAATAAAAAAAATCAAATTTGATTAAAGTTAACAAAAATAGATAGAGATTATATATATATGAACATAGACAGTTTCTGAAAAAGTTTTTGTACACAAATACTTTCAATACTTAATGTGAATGAACAAAGAAAATATATGTAAAAAGGAATGGAGAGAGTAAAATTTCCCTTTGTTGTTGTAAATACCTAATGACGAAGTTAAAATAACAAAATGACATTCCTTTGTTAATTTTTTTTTAGGTTGGTAAGAAAATGAACCATTTAAATTTCAACTCATTAATGAGAGACTACAAATATGGTGGAGATAATTACAAATATGGTTGATTTAAATTCACACTAGGGGTGGCACATATATATGCTTATACTAAGCCATAACTAAAAGGAAGACTAAAACCCAATTGAAAAGTAATACAATAACTGAATGGGTGAAAACCTATAAAATACTATTTGAAACCAAATAATGAAATCTAACCCAACAGTAAATTAATTTCAAATTGAAAAGGGTCAAACCTTAAGAGAAAAATACTAAGAAAATGCCCTATTTTTATAAGAAATATGAAAAATAAAAATGTAATCATTATATATATGAATGAATGAATCCTTGTACATTTACTTGGAAATTCAAGTACATTTACCTGGAAATTCAAGGAATATGTGGAGCTGGGTTTTGTAATGTAAAACTTTTACTAGTATTTGCAATTACTCACAACGGAAAAATAACACCCAGAGTAAGTAATGACGAGAGTAACGTTGTAAATGAACCAAAAAAAAAATCAACCAATTATTATAAATGGAACTTTCTATTCTAGGCATTTCAAATTTATATTCTAGAGTATACTGTATCTAAATTGGGATAGCTAATTTATGTATGAAAATGGCAAAAGAAATAAAACAACATAGATGTTGAAACATGTTTCTTTAAGGTATCTACAAATCTTTTGAAAATATTTAATAGACATCTTTAACACATAGAGTCTTTCCATTAGGTATTTATAAATATTTTGAGACTTAATCTAAGTAATTACAAATTTATATACTAGAGTATACTATATTAAATTGGGATAAATCTTTTGAAAATATTTAATAGGCATCTTTAATACATAGAGCCTTTCCATTAGGTATTTATAAATATTTTGGAACTTAATCTAAGCATTTACAAATTTATATTCTAGAGTATACTATATTAAATTGGGATAGCTAATTTATGTATGAAAAAGTTAAAAGAAATAAAACAACACATATGTCGAAACATGTATCTTTAAGGCAGGCAACCTTTCCTGTATTTACAAATATTTTGAGAATACTTGACAAGCATTTTTACCTTTTCTTTTAGGTATTTATAATATCACAATAAACATATAATTAGCTCAAACCTCTTCAAATATCTCATAAATGCGTACATACTTAACCAAATATCCGCCTGCCTTTTCCTTTAGGTATTTATAATATCACATTAAATATATAATTAGCACAAACCTCTTAAAATATCTCATAAATGCGTACAGACTTAACCAAATATCTGCTAAAAATTATAATATAACTGGAGTGTAGATTTTAGTAATATTTTGAATTTTGAAATTTGATGGATAATGTAAAAAAATGATTTTGTTCCAATTCATTAAATTTTTAAATATTTTTAAATATTCTTGAAATCTATAATAAACATAAAAATTTCCCATAAAACCAGCTCCTAATGTTCTATGTTTTGTTTTGGTTATTGCATTGTAACATGTTGTGGGAAAAATCTATTCCTAAATATGGTGCCTACAGAAAATAATCTATTCCTAAAGATGTTGCCTACAGATTATTCAGGATGAATTGAAGTTGGATGTTGCCTACATATAATTCATGATGAATTATGTTGGATGGGAATCCCAGGCTGGATCTAGCTACTTTTTTCACTACTGTGATGAAATCTGAATCTGATAGGTTGATGATGTCTGTCATCAATAAAACAATATGTGGACATGGATGAATATCCAATCACTACATAATTGATGATTAGATTAATGTAACTTTACCAGTAAGATGTTATCTCCCCCTAAGATATGTTACTGATTACATTGGTACAATAAAATAGATGTTTGAATATGATAGCTAGATTGTTCCATGGTGAAGTGGAGGATGGAGAATAGTAAATTGGTGTTGAAAGAGTCGGATTAATATTTATTATAAACTAAATCAATTAAAATAATTTTCAGTAAATCTATGTATTACGACTTCTTCTTTTTTTAGTTCTGAAGTGATTTTTAATATATTTATTTATTATATTTATTGGAATTTTCACCTTGGATTGTTATATTAACTAGGTGTAAATAGTTGAAAAGTTAGTTGTATGTTTTATTCATTTTATATAAAGGTATTTTTAAACTTTATCGGTCACCATATTTTCATGCAAATTATATGTGGGTGACAAACCTTTAGTGCAACTATGTTCTGCCCATACACATAGGGTATTTTCATGCAAATTATATGTGGGTGAAAAACCCTCAGTGCAACTATGTTATTCCCATACACAGAGGGTGTCCATTAGAGTAACTAATGCAAAAGATATATGTAAAATGGTAATGTTCTAAGCGGTAAACCAAAAATAACCAATCCAAAAAAACAGGTGCCAGGTTTATAAACACTTTTTTTCGTTGCAAACAATAATATTCTAAACAATAAACCAAAAATAGCCCAAAAACAATGGCTGTCAGGTTTTGACACAATTTTTTGGTTCATTTTTCACTTTAAACCTAGATCTAACCTATTGATGTCTTCATATGTTTCTCTCACCCACATTATTTGGACAATCCAACTATTAGAATTCTCCTCCTTATGAATGATATATAGGAACTAAAATTTTTCATCATATTCCTTTTAACAACTAAACCAACGAAACCATTGAGCTAGCGATGAAAAAAACTGATGTTCTCTCTGAATCACACAAAACTTACAGATTAGATTTCTTACTTGACTACATCTCATGTACCATTAGTTTTTCAATCTTTCGTACCCATGATTCACTATCAGTAGTAATTACACCAGTTCTAGGAGGAGATTCATGGGTGAAACGAATATGGAACTAAGGGAATCGATAGGGGAAAGGGTAGCACCTATTGTGGTTGAACATGTTGAAGCACTTGTTAATCCACCAACGACACCATCTCAGACCTGAATGACATCTCCAGAAGCATGGGGGACATGGATCAACACATCAGCACTCTGCTCATCTAATGCAGAGGTAATTTATTATGACATGACCTGCAATTTCATCTCCAGATCGCCCAAGTGTTTCTCTACGATATCTTCCGGATGGCGCGCCTTGCAAGCCCCATTTTTCACTTCTTTGCATCAAATTTTTTGTCGTAGAAGCTTGCCAAATCGAGCATCATCTTCCAGAATTGCAATGTAACCCTGATTCAGCACTCGAGTACTGGACAAAAGAGCGCTGACACTTGAACCAAAGGGAAAGGAGGGGTTTAAGTGAATGTTTTGAATCTTGGATCAATGTAGCCTCCTCTATGAATTTATATCAAATGCCCACTCATTTTTAGACAAAACCACCCAGAATTTGCTCGAATGCGATCGAAACTCTTGGTATGTGTGCTCCATGATAATAAGTTAAGTGCATTCCAGAATACCCAGGATCAAACCAGGCTTGAATTTGATAAACATATGGTAACCGAACAAACTACGTTATATTTGATGAATTCCAAACTCAAAGAAAATACAATACTCGTTCGAAATTCTTCTCAGTAAATTTGTTCTTTTTTATCTATATAATGTGGCTCATACAACTTTCTAACATGAAAATAACGTTACATAGGTGGCACAATGCAATGTCACACTAGCGAAAACTAAAATGAATTGATAGAAATTAAAATTAATAATCTCATATTTGCTTAGATGTCAAATACATTTAATATGAAATGTCTAAATGTCACTATTACATGGCAGATAAATCAATCCATTTATATAATGCAAATTTGGTTTATATGTTAAAGAGAAAGGTTATCATATCAAAAATATATACAAATTTTCAATTTAATTTTAAAATATACTAACATTAAATATACTTTAATATATACCCTACCAACTTTTATTAGAAATAAAATGAGACTTCTCGATGAATTTCCAACAAGTAGCTTTGCGGCTCTGCAACTTCCAAAGGCAGCCTAGCAACAACGCCTCTACCCAAAAATATTTCCAAGTGCCACCATTATTGCAGAGCTCAACCCTTGTTTAGGTGAATAAGGCTAGTATTTTGAACAAATACTGGTGCCTAAAAAACAAAAGGAACTTACAGTGCCACCATGGTTGCACAACTTGAGGAGACATGCCCGACAAACAATTCCAGTGTCCAAAGTTGGTACTGCATTCCAAAATCTAGATTGAATCTAGTGTCACCTTGTCTTCAAAGGAGCCCTTGGTGAGAAATTTGTTTAATATTCCTCTGGCATTTCATTTTTAGAACGTGTTTTAACTTATATAAACACTTATATAAACTCCACATTTGATTCTTTTAAATGTAATATTTAATCAATAAAATTCAATTCCCTGAATTATACTTATTTATCAGATCTAAGGCTAGATGCAGAAGCTTTAGAGCGAAAGCTAGACTATATTGAACACATGATTTATTTCGAAATTCTGCATGTAGATGCAGAAGCTTTAGAGCGAAAGATATACTATATTGAACACATGATTTATTTCATAATTCTGCACATTTTCTCTATTATCTGATACCTTTGTTGAAACTAACTAATACAATTCTGCACTCCAAAATACCCAAATATTGACGTATACATATCTAATATTGACGTATACATCTCACGGATACCGAAATATGCACTTTGTTCCAAATTTTAGAAGAATTTGAACCTCAAGTAAGCAACATAAATCAAAGAAAAAAAAAATTATTCCTTCAAATTTTTGGAATGTAGTTTATATTTTTATTTTTTTTAGTATTTTGGGATTGAGCACTGTAATTTTTTTGGGTTTATGGTTTTATTTTCTAATAGGCTTTCTGGTTATTGAGGATCCCCAATGCTGATATAAATATGTTGAATGAAAATTCTTATGGCCTTGGTTGGAACTAAAACCCCCAAATTCCAAAGGTAAAATGAAATTTTGATATTTATGTTTATTTTAAATTGGTTTTTTTTTCCCAGTTAAAAATAGAAATTTTTCTTATGCCCTTTTTCGCCATGATCAACGCTTACGGGTAATTAATTTTGAAACCCTTGGTTGGAACTAAAACCCCCAAATTCCAAAGGTAAAATGAAATTTTGATATTTTTGATACCCTTCTTGAACTGTGATTATTTTAACTTCTTGTACTGTGTTTCTTTTAATTTGGTTTTTTTAACCCAATTAAAAAATAGAAACTGTTCTCCTCACTCCATTACGAAATGGAGAGGACGACTTATAACTTAAGTTGTATTTTTCAATTGCATATATGATGTATTTTGACAACTTATAATATCAATGATTTGAAGTTTTATTATTTTATCCTAGGCTAATTAGGCTAATTAACCTTCAGGCCTAAAGTTGGGTACGACTTTTGGAAAAGAAGGCTAACCTTATCCTAGAGAATTTTTGTTACTGGTAAGGCATTTAAATCAAATTCATTCTTGTCTACTTTTCATATAGTAATGATTCACGATAATAGTAATACTAAGAGTAACAACAATAATCCAGAGTAACAATATTATTCCAGATTCCATAATAAGAGTAATAATCAATCCAATAATCTAGAGTAATAGTAACAATAATAATAACTCCAATAATACAAAGTAATAATAATACTAATAGTAATAATTGAGAGTAATAGTAATATTAATAGTAATTTGATTTTTTTTCAACGCAACAAGTTTTGAATGAAAATTTATAACAAAGAGTTGTACCATTTTATTAAAGTTGCAGGAAAACAACAAGATCCAGTTGGCCTTGAGTGATCATCAGCGAAGCGGGTTCCAGGTTCCACAAAAATTCAATGAAGTCTGACCTATGGTAGGCTATCATATAGAGTATTTTGAAGCAGTGGAAAAAAAGTGGCCTGACCAGCTCTCATGCAGGGTACTGTCATAGGGTACTTTCATTCAGGTATTCTTAAGTTGTCGAAAAAACATGGCATGGCAGGCTGTTATACAAGGCATTATGAAATGGTGGGAAAATTGCGGTGGGAAACGTGGCCACTTAGCAGTATAACAACAAAGAACAAAATAAAAGAAGCGAATAAACATTTAATTGTAAAATGCATTTTAAAATTCTTTAAATTTAATGTAAAATGCAACGTGTACACTTAGCAGTATAACAACAAAGAAACAGAGAAACATTTAATTGTAAAATTCATTTTAAAATACTTTAATTTTAGTGTAAAATGTTTTTAATGCCCGGGGATAATATTCATGCAAATATATAATGTTAAAGATTTCAAAAGTAGAATTACTTCAATATTAGAAAATGAGCTTCACAACAAAATTTTAAAACAAAGTTTTTGATACACAGTGCTTAACAAAGTTTTTGATACACAATGCTTATTACGACCTCAAAAAAAGGCCAAATAAGACCTCAAATATTTTGAAGGTTTTGATTCGCGAATTGAAACCCTTGTGTTTAATAGGTTGTTCAAAAAGTGAACAAAAACATGTCAAAAAACTTAGCATAGTTTCAGTTTAAATAGTTGATTATGTTTAATAAGTTCATATTCCAAAGAATTTTGATTACAAGAGTCCCTGCCAACCCTTTGGGCAGGAACTAATAAGAAATTAAATTTCCAACCAATGTGAAATAGAGTGGAATAGTAGGATGAATAAGCTCTTTCCAACCAATGTGAAATAGTGTGGAATAGTATGTTGACGAATAAGTCAAATGAAATGAATAGGCTCGCCAACGTGGATGTGAAGTGGCATGGAAGGAATTAAAAACGTGGATGGGAAGTGGCATGGAGGGAATTCAAAAAAAATGAGAATATGACACTTTAAAAAAAAATATGAAAATATGACCCAATAAATATGAATGGAGCCTACATGGAAATATGAAATATGACCCAATAAACATGAATGGAGCTTACATGGAAAATATGACCCAATAAATATGAATGGAGCCTACATGGAAATATGAAACATGACCCAATAAATATGAATGGAGCCTACATGGAAATATGACTGAATAAATATGAAATATGAGCCAATGAGCCTACATGGAAATATGACCTAATAAATATGAATGGAGCCCACATGGAGGAAATTAAAAACTAGCATTTGCACTGAGAGGTGTAAAGTAACGTCAGGGAATGGGGATACCTCTTCTATGCGAGATTATTTTTCTTTTGTAGAAACATTTATTTGTTAATGTAATCGAATATTCTTGTTGTCTTCTAGCTTTCCATAATTTATCATGAATGATGACCAAAATTCTATTGCAATTCGCTTGCACTCCAGCCAATTTTCGTTGTATTTCTTTTTTATTTTCTTAACAAATCTATTGCATCCTCCAGTGCTTTTTGCTTTCAATTCAATGTCACGTGCACAAAAAATAATTTCTGTTGCAAATAGATAGATGGATTTTGTTGCTTTGGTCCTGAGGTGACATAGGGATAGAGGGAAAGGGTCCATGGTTTGCAAGTTTAGATATGCCATGTTGTGTATCATGCAACGCATGAGTTTGAATGATATTTTATACTTGGTGGAAATGCTTTATACATGCCAGACAAGTTCGCTTTCTTTATATCATTGGGGTTAAAAGAGAATCACAAGGAAGCATTGCTGCTAGCGACAATGGCAAGTCGAGGAGGGAAAAGCGGTCACGTAAAATATATGTTGTAAGGTAGATGATTATATTTTAGTTAACACATAATTATTTCACATGCCCCGGCAAAAAGAGCATGGAAGAGAGTACATAGGAACCCCAAAAAAACTTGTTGGAACTGATATTGAGCCAAATGACATGCTACAAATTAACCAACATACAAAACCCAATTCCCCAAAATTTTCACATCTAAAGATAGAATGTCATTTATATTGGGGCAACCAATTAATTCAGGGCAGAACAGATTAATTATATGAATGACATTGGACAATCAATGAAGCTTCACCTTTTCCTTTTTGATAGTGAAAAATGGCTTCTTTGACATCTAGATGGCCCAAATATAAAGTCTCTCCAAGCTGATAATATAGGGGATTAAAAATTCAGTCATTTTTCCTATCTAAAAAGAGGTGGAAGCACGTCACGAGCGTCCAAATCTAAAGCTTCGGGGTCCCTGCACAAGGTTTTTCCTTTCTCAATTGAGCTTGGAACAAACCAGAGTTTGCGAACCTTAGATGACTCCAATTGGAAAAAGAAACCATCCCATGCCCATGTTTCCACTCTTTGATTCTTTGCCCCTTTCAAACCTGAGGAAATGTTATCACTTTTTTCGGCACAACCAAGAAAGTTTCTTTGGATGATGTATCAACTACATTTTGTCTAAGAAAGGACACACAACTTGTTAAAGTGTCTGGTGACTCAAATGCGTTTTCCACATTTACAATCATGGCAACATCATCTGAGTGATCCTTTGCTTTTTCAAAGAGATAAGTAACCCTAGCATCCATGTGCCAATTTGAATGCCATTGTTTTACATCTGCCTCTATTATATTAGTAATGAAAGCAAAAATCTCTTATCCACTTGCTTCAGACCCAAATTTTTGAACCAATTTTGACTTCAAAATTTCCAGTGTTTTTGCCATGTTTTTGCTTGTTTCTCTTATGCCTATTTTTTATCCTAAGCCAGTAGTGAAAGTATTTTAATTTTGGTGGCCACCTCTGTGCTTTGTGGATTTTGCTGCAAGGCATCTCAAAAAGCAACCACAACCTCATCATAGTGCTTCATCGCTTCCAATATGCAAACTTTCCTGAAATAACCCTTTTCCCATGTTCGATTCAACCTATTTTTTGTTTCAGCATCAGCAAGTGCTTTAATAAGCTTGACAAGATTCAGAAATGCTACAGATCTATTGTTGTAAAGAGTTGCATTGGAGGGATTAGCCTTGATAGCTCAAGTGTAAACAACTATTGCTTTAAGATAATTACTAGCTTTGAAATGAGCATTTCCTTGACCCTTAGAGAATTAGTGGGAGTTTTGATGTCTAATTCAATCGCAACTACGTTTTATACGCTTGAAATTCTTCAAAACCCTCAAAATATTTGATTCACCTGGTTCGAAACCCTTAGTCCACCTGGTACAAAACCCTCGACAGCTTCAATCAATCTGGCTTTGATGTTTTTATGTGTGCTTGAGAGGAACATGAAATTAACACCTAGAAAGGCCATGGCCAAGGCAATGGCTGATTTGGATCAACATATACCCGCCCACTATCTTTCCTTCCTTATTCATATCCGCGGTTTCGCAGAAAAGTATAGAAACCCAAGGCAAGCGAGATCCCCGACTACCAAATATTCATGGAGTTTCTTTGGCCGCCTACTGTTGCTCTGCCACTTGTGTGCTACTCCTACTAGTACTCATGATTTGCGTTTAATAAGACCAAAATATGCGCCACCTTCACCTTTGGTCATGAGATGGGAGTGACTTCCCTGCTCAACAATGCTCCCTTTCTCAATAGCTGCTAAGCACTCTACATTCCAAATTGAGGCCAATCGATGAGCTAAAATTACAGTCATTCGTCCCACCACTACTCTATATAATGCCTCTTGAACCACCACCTCCGAATGAGCATCCAATGCACTAGTTGCTTCATCCAATAGCAAGATGCTAGGGTTCTTGATAATTTCCCTCGCTATCACTATTCTTTACTTATGTCCCCTAGATCGCTGCATTCCCCTCTTCCCTACGTTGGTTTCATATCTATCCTTCAAGCACCTACAATATGTATTCATAGTTCACACCATTCATTAATAACACTTTATAAATAGACAAGTTTATAGTGCAATATATATTCATATTTCACACCATTCATTAATAACACTTTATAAATAGACAAGTTTACAGTGCAATTCTAGTTAAGGATTTATGTCAGCAAACTTACGAAATGAATTCATGGGAATTTGTAGCTTTATCCGCATCTATGACCTTTGCCTTAGTTGCGTTCTCTTTACCATATGCAATGTTTTCTCAGATGCTCCTTGCAAAAGGATTCGGCTCCTGCCCTGCAAGAGATATGTGCTCTCTCAAGCACCGTAGGTTGAAGCTCTGCGCATGGTGGCCAACAATGCTGATCTCATGGGTGGTGGAGAAATCGAGGCGGTCCACAACGCCGATCTCGTGGATGGTGGAGAAATAGAGGCGGTCCACAACACCGATCTCGTGGATGGTGGAGAATTCGAGCATGAGCAGGACGAATTGAATTTAACTCACCCAATACTCTGTTGCCAAATGTCAACATATAATTTATAAGGGCAATGAGGAAGCTCTCTCATTGGGTGGGGAAAATAGTGCTTTCCCACCCAATCTCATAAAAAGAACGCTTTCGACGTAAAAATAAAATAAATGAAACTATTCGTTGATTGAGAGGACAAAATAAAATAAACAATTCGTTCACTCAGACAAAATTTGGAAAAGAAACTCGAGGAATTTTATTATATAATATAAAATCGTATGTGTATGGTTCCTCTGATCATTTTCACTGAGTATGATTAAGTTGGCTTTGGATTATACTTGGGACTGTGTATTGGATGATTAAGTTTTATTTCAATATTTTGATTTTATATGAGAAAGGATACCGGACTTATTTCTTAATCATTTCATGAAATCCAACTTGACTTTATTTTATAATATTAAAAACAAATTCTAGCATGTGGGAAAGTTTATAATGTGATAAACCCAAGCATCGATAAAAAGTAGCAAGTAACATTCCACATATGGACTGATAACTGTAAAGGATCACTTATGTTCGAGAATAATTCAAGAAATCGGGGCTACATCACTTTTTCTAGAAGCAAACAACAAACCATGGACATTCCCTCACCCATTGAGACCATTTTTTGCACTGGGAAAAGCTTCTGTCAACAGGTTAACCTTCTCGGTTGGACTCTTTATTGTATGGGAAGTACAATCCACAATTCCTTATTTGGCATGTCTTCTCGAATAACTTTTTCTCTTCAAAAAACAACCTTCATAAAATCTGCGCTTTCGATACAGATTCACATAACTATATACCGACTCCACTCAGTCTTCACTTTAATTTAATCAAGTCATTCCACCGCTGTGAGTTAGACAATGCTAACGATTATTTGGTTGGTTATTTTTTACTCACCAATAGCACAGATATTTTGCGTTATGAAATATGGATAAAGCTCCAGAGCATGGTTGGAATTTGGATCCCTCTTCACATATCATACCAATTTTTTTTGAAGTTTTGGGTCTTTATGGTTCCTGTCAAAGAATGTTATGTTTTAAATTTTGCACTTCAAAGGTGAAGTTCTAATAATTATGCTTCCCATCAAAGAAAAATATGTTGACAATTTTTCACTTCAAGAATCAGGTTCTAATAATAAATTAACCCTTGGCAAATCAATATTTGATTAAAAAAATATCCTTAAATAACATTGTTATGTTAAAAGTTTTCATATATTTGCAATTAGATCTAATCTGCAGGATCCTTCCAATTTGATGTTGATGCAAGTAGATTTGCAATTCTATTTTACATAATCGAGAGTTCAATAAGAGGTTCTAGAGAATTAAAATATCAACGACTCAATACTAAGTTGCCTACATTTGTAATGCAATTTGAAAAACTAATTCTTCACTTGTGGGTTATAGAGATCATCTAAATCATATTGGAATTTATTACTGTAAATATTGAGATATCGACACCTTACGAGGATTAATACTTTTTTTATGTTGAATCAACCAAATATTTGGTCTATAACATAGATTAAAGAAATAAATACTAGACAAAAAGCTATATTTTAGCTAATGAAATATATTTGAGTGTTCTCTCATTCCATTTTTTGCCAAAATTAATGCTTTCCCTTGACAAAACCAATAAGAAATCAAATTGCATTATAAATGGAAATCCAATTTACTATTTTTGTGGAAAGAGAAGAAAATATATAAGGGGCGAGTTTGACTTCTTTTGTAAGATTCTTATCATGGTAAATGTATGTGTAATCACCCATTTTCTCACATATTTCGTCTCCTCAACCTTAGACTCATTTTCACATGAATAGTTGCCAACACTTATAATAACTAAATTTCCCTTTTGAAGAAACACAATTTTCGTTATTTTTATTAAACTGGCATTCATGACGAGAGAATTATAGTTGTATTCTTCAGGATGGGCAATGTTGGGAACCCATTCTAGGAATATATATTGAATGTCAAAAAATGTGGGAGGTACTTTCATTGAATCTCATGTTGTACCCATTGATCAAGGGTGGTTTGTCACTTAAAAAAACACTCATAAATTCATTGCTTACAATAAAAAGAGAGTCACATAGACATAGGAGAGAATGAGTTTGCTACCTTTAGATTAATAGAGAAAGAGTGATTCAATTTTTATTCTAATCATCGTAGATAAATAGAGAGATAATGATTATAACAATATTTTCATAGCTTTACGAGTATTAGAAATTAATAATTAACAATTTTTATAGATAACGATAGATGACGAATCCATACCTTATTATCAGATATAAACTCACTCATTTTCATTATTTTTGGTAGACCGTCCTAGGCTGCATATAGAGTTGGTATTCCATTTGTGAAATCTAATCTTGTTCTTAAAAACCAATGATTTGACAATAATCTTGCTGTTAAAAGATAGTGATGTGACAGTAGTACCCACACCAGTGACATCCTTAGTAGTAAACACAAAATCCAGTGATGGATCACATCATGTGCATAACTGTTATCCTCTGACTTATGCAATAAAGTCACCAAAGTTATGATTACAACAAAATTTCTAAAGAAATTATATTAGAATGATTGGCACTTACAATCCATTTTCGGAGTTACTTGGATTAGTACCATCATAAAATAGACATACATATAATTTTGTATACAAAAATTTCACTGCCTGGTGTAATTATTCTATGAGATATTTATTCAAATCTCTTCAACGTTCTCCCTTGGTGTTTCCATATACTAAAAGATAGTGAAATTTTATTTGAATAATGAGAAAATAATACAAAAGTTAAAACTTGTCCCTCGATAGTGTACTGGTGGAGATTTCAGAGAAAAAAAGATATGAAGTAGAAATTACTAATATGGATGAAACATTGATGCTCTCTCACTTGTGGAAGTTAATTTAAACTAAATTTTCTTTGCTTCATCATGTTTACCATGTGTCGTAGTTTGCATGATATATTCCTTGAGAACATGATCTTCCACCAAGTTTGATAATGTCGTGGCTTAATGCAACAATAATCTGATGTGAATAACCTTTTCCTGCACCACAGCTAAGTGTGATTGCGAAAATGTAACTTTTTCTAAGAAAAAAATGTACCCCATGACCCCATACACAAGATCTCTAAGTCTCACGTCACCTTTGCTTCGTAAACCATGCTGCTAATCGCGTCCCCTTTCTACTGAATGGGAAAGTCATGCATGTCATGCTGCCAAAACCAACAATCTCACGCGTCCATAACATGTAATATAAAGGTGGGCAAGTAGAGGAGGAGAGTGAGAACGAATTACCTGAAGTATTTTATTCACATTGTTGGATCCAAACACGTTTTGGACATGAGGAAACCTCTGTGGATATCAGATGGGAAATTGGTGACAAATATACAGTTGTTCGCACATCTTCGTCTTATTAGTTTGCAGGCAGCACATGGTGGCATGATATTCGGCTTTCTTCCTGAGGATGATGTTGTGGTTCCACCATTAGCGCGCATGTTTCTTCTTTTGTAGTTATAGCCTATAGATAGCCAAGCAAGATAAAATGGTCGATTACGCCAGGCTTCATTTTAGCATATTGAATTTTTATGACCAAGTGTAACACATCCACTCCACTCCACTCCATTCCTTTAATAGGTATGTAACACTTGTGAAACTCCACATCACATTCCTTAGTACAAGTAAAAGCAAGTGAAGAGACAAACCTGGCCAGCTCCCCATGAGCTTCACTTCAGTTTCTGTCGGTTACGTAATTTATCTACCCCTTAATCCACAAGTACTTGCTACAACACTTAGTGAGAACCCTTGTGAGATGAGTAAACATTGTTACGCCCTCCGCTAACGGCTATGGCTCAGCTTGTGGCTATATGTTTCCAGTTCTCTGGATTTATTAGATAGCGTATTAATGACATTTTCGAAAACAATTAGACCATCCAAAATTCATTTTACACATTTTCAAACACATCGCAAGATACAAGCATTGAGAAATGTGAAATGTCAAATATAGCCAAAGTGCCCTATGATGGGCATTTTTCCCGTCAAATTCCATCTGTGCTCCCAAGGAACACCATGCCATTGTTTTAGCACACCAAGATGGCAGACAAAAGCACCACCAATTTAGGGGAATTCGAATGTGAAAATGGGGGAGTTGGGTGTCCAAAATCTGGATGCCCAAAACCAGAATGAAGATATGGCTCGGCTCCTACAAAACTGCCAAGCAAGCTGCCCGCACTTATGATGCTGCAGTTTATTGCCTAAGAGGACCCAATGCTAAATTCAACTTCCCTGGTTCTGTGCCTGCCATTCCGTCAGCATTTTCTCTTTCCCGTCGGAAATTTCAGCTTGCCGCAACTAGATATGCGAGGGAAGAATTCCCTTGCAATTCCAGTTTGAATTCGAGCGCTCCACAACTTAACAACGAAAAATGTGATAAGAAGGCCAAGGAGGAGCCCGAATACCCGTAGCGGTCATATTTTGTTACAGAAAAGGTGTTAGAGACCAATAGTAGCCAGAAGATATACGGGGAGTCGAGCATGGCATTGTACGAATCTCTGTTTAATGGAAGTTTTATGCCATTTCGACGTGGCAGGAGGAGCAGGATGAATACTTTTGGAACACTGAAAAATTGAGGACGGGCAGGATGAAAACTTTTGGAACACTGAAAAATTGAGGACGGGCAGGATGAATTGACTTTAAATACTCTCACCCAATACTTTGTTGCCAAATGTCAACATATAATTAGTTAGAAGGGCAATGAGGAAGCGTTCTGATTCACATATAATTAGTTAGAAGGGCAATGAGGAAGCGTTCTGATTGGGTAGAGAAAACAGTGTTTGCCCACCCAATCTCATAAAAAGAACGCCTCCTGCGTAAATATAAAAATATTAACCTATTAAAAAGAATATGAAAATATGACCCAATATATAGTATATGTGAGAGAAGCTGGGAGATCCGAGATTACTCTCCTCGACCAATTAAATAATAATAAAAATAAAATAAAATAAAATAAAAGTAACGAGGTGGAATGAAACTCATATAGAAGAGATTAAAAAATATAAAAATACTACCCTATTACAAATAATATGAAAATATGATCGAATATAGTATATGTTAGGGAGGTGGGGAGATTCAAGATTGCTATCTTAGACCAATTAAATAATAATAAATTAATTAACAAATAAAATAAATACAAAAATACAAATAAAATAAAACAAAATTAACTAATGTATATGTGAGGTGGTACTACATGAAACCAAATGAAATTTAAATTGAATCATCCAACCTTTGTCTCTAATAAAAATAATAATAATAAAATAAACACATAAAATAAAAAGTGAAAAATAAATAATGTACAAAGTCGGGTAAGTTGAGGTAGACAAATGAAAATTGAATAAATGTAATATACAAGTATAATAGTGAGATTTTCCATGTAACATTTTTGACATATCATATATCAGATGACATGGAACATTATAAAAATAGTTTTAAATCCACAAAATTTCAAAATGTCATAACTTTTGATGTGGGAGTTAAAATGAGGCAAAATTTATATTGTTGGAAAGGTATAGACGACACAAAGATGATTGGAAATATAAAAATGGAAAAATAAACAAACCAAAAATCACTAAAAATGGAAATCTACATGCAAAGCAAGTTGATATTTCCAACATTTTCAAAATTGTATATGAGGGACCCTTATTTTTTTGAAAAATAAAAGGGATTGTTGGGGCCACAACGCCACTTTAAATAGGCAATATTCCACATGAATACCATGGGTCAATACATTATTTTTATTTTAGCATATGGTTAATTATTATTATTATAATTATTTTTATAGAACATAACATGATAGTTTCCATATTGGGTTGGAGAGCGTCTCTTAACACAACTGTAATATTTGGTTCTTAATATAATAAATTGTCATTGTTTCTCTTAATTTAAAAAATATATGACATTATTTTTAGTTTTCCATGTTTAAAAGGGTTCGATCCACAATTTGGTTGTGGAGATGTTTAAGGAATTTGGTGAAATCATAATAATTTTAGCATAGGTCTATCTAAACTCTTGATCCTTCAAGAGTAATCAAATTGGTTGAGAGGGATCAAATCTTTTAAAATTAAAACCTCTTTTTGAGTGCAAAACTTAGATAAATGTTTGCACCTCAAGAGATTTGATTCGTCTTGGCTCGTGGTAGATCTGAAGTTAAGATGGATCTATGCTAGTTTTGAACAACAGACTAGAAAATATTTTAACTATAAGAAATTTTTAATTTTCACTTTTTTTCTATAATATATAGAATTATTTTTGTTATTATTATTTATTTTAAATGTTTCATTTCTCTCTCTCTAGACACACACACATATACATACAATTATTTTTGAAATTAATACTTTTTAAAATGCTACATGTTAACTCCATATTAAATACTGAAGGAATTATAAATCTCTATCATACCATGAACTAAAAAAACCTTATTAGTGAAATAAGATCTCTCCGTATATATATAGCCATGCATATTGAAATATTTGTTTTATAACAATTTTTTTTTTTTTTTTTTTTTGTTATTGATATTTTTTTAAAATATTGTATATGAGAGAATACAATAAATTACACATATCCCACTCCATAGAAAGTGAAAAGATAACAAAGTTTTCAATTTAAATTATTTTATTTTTCTCCATATATATTTGATATAAAATTGTGTTATTTATAACTGAATGAATTGCACATATTGTAGTATAATTATTATTTTTATAAGACATTCATAACTCCATATAGTAAAGGAAATACAAATCTCTTACTAAAAAATAAATTATTATTTGTTTACTTTCAATTACTTTATCTCTCTCTATAAAATTTGATGTAAAATTAAAGTGGAAATTGAAGTATTTTATTTATGGTCTACCTTGATTTTTTTTATTAGTGTTTTTTTATTTGTTAATGTAAGTATTATTTTATTATTTTTAAATGTAATGTTGCGTGACATCTCTCTTATATTGGGTTCTAGATACCCTCTCAACTGAATTATAGTTTTAATCTTTTAATTCTTTATTTATTATATAGTCTCCTTGTGGGATGACTCTGGTTGGCACAATGGGATATTATCCCCTCCACTTGGGTTAGGGGAGATATTTGACTTGTCCCATATTAATCCAACGAGTTGTCAACTCACCATGGTAAAGGAAAAAAAAATATTTATATTTTATATTTTAATTTAATTTATTATTTTTATTAATTAATATTAATTTTTATTTTTATAAGATTTTTCCTCTCTTCCATATTGTTTAGTTATGTATGATTTTTTTATAAAATTGGACTTGCAATTTTACAAATAGTTTCTTTAATTTTATCCAAAGATCTAGTATCTATATCGTTGAAGCTCAGGAAAAATAATTGTTGCTACTACATGACCTTACAGTTTCTTCTACATAGCCATCCATGATTAACTCTGTGAGAGGGGCTCTATTTTTTTGGGAGTTTGTGTGATGTTACCACTTAGAATTTGCTAAGTAAAATATCTAATTTTGATGTTTTTTCCATCACATCAACTTGCACTCAGGAAATGTGGGTAGTTAGGGGCCCACATGATTATTTTTTACATTAAGAAACCCAAAAATTAGAGACGGGGATGAAATATTGGGACTATAGTGGAGCGTAGGGGCCACTTAGTGAGAATTTCTTCCCACATGGGCACTACACTCTCATTGGAGAGGATTTGGTGTGGGAATCCTGAGTTGGGCCCACATGGGAAATTCAAAGGCTAAGGAACAAAAGAGGAGGGAGACGCTCACTTTTCTCATTCATTCATCATTTATAAACTTGTCTTTTGACATAGCATGCTTGAGCAAGTGCCAAGTTTGTAGTGTTGTTCAACACACTGGTGTTTCTCAGCAGAAATTCCAACCCTTTCTTTGGTGGAATTCGAGTTTCAACCCAAGGATGGAGTTCTACCTGAGTTCCATTCGTACGAAAATAAGAGAGGTCGTACTACAAATCAGAGGCAGTCACAACAACGCAAGGATTGTGCAATGTTTGGAGGAGTCACTCCCGGAGGTTGTGGAGTGAGGGGATTTGGAGCTGGAGATTTGGTGGGGAGGCTTGGGAAGCCTTCTAACAAAGATTGCTAATATTTTGGGAGAATTGGGCAACATATTTCACAGCAGGAGAGTTATACCCAGAAGTACAGACACCCAAGCATACGGAGGTTGATTTTCCAGGGTCAAGCTTTGACCAAACCCTTTGTGGGTTTTTGTAGGTATTGTGTGGGGAGGTTGGGATTAATTTCCTAGAGTTTTCTGAGCATTGGAGAGGGCTCTAGTAGTAGATATTTGGAGGAAGCAACACATTTCTAGGTTATTCCAGCGTAGAGCCAGGGAAGTGTAGTGTTTCAGCTGAGGAGGGTGACTTGTACCTAATTTTGGGCTTAGCTAGCTTTCTTAGAGAAATCAGGTGCACACATTCCAACACCTTATTTTAACACCCTTATTCAGTAATAAAATGGCTCAACAATTTGATTTTGGTGTAAAATTGTACATCTGATTTATATTTTTGTTTGTGTGATTTTTATGTCTATGCATGCCTGTTATTTACTGTAAAATTTCCTTAGGGATATTACAATGGTATTAGAGCTCATAAACTTGTTGCAACATGTGAGAGCAGCGTATTCTATGACACAAGAAGATAAGAAGAACGTGACATACCAGAGGCAGAGGTACAGGAGAAGGGAAATATGGTTGGAGATCACTCCAGAACCTGGGACCGTTGAACCAGAAGTTGTGGAAACTGAAATGGGGGACACTAAGGGGGAGAAAAGGAGAAAGGATGAGTATTTTTCTCTCCTCCTACTAAAAGCAATGTAGGATCTATCAAAGAACATTGAATATATGGGTCATTGTAATAAAAATGGAAGCAAGGGTAAGGGAATCCAAGGGGATTTCCAAGTGGGAGAAGGACTCGACACTTCTCAGCACTAGGCATCACTCAACCCTAACGTGCCTATTGTACCATATACACCCCCATGGTCTACCATTCCCATGTTCCTAGTTTCAGGAGCGGGAGGATAGTAGGAGAAGGAGGAAGCACATTATGCAGAGTATTTCCTAGAGTACCAGTCCTATGGCCTGGAGTTTGGGACGCCCATAACTTTCAAAGATTTATGTCAGCTTAAGGGAAACAATAAGCCCAGGGGAAAAATTTGTGGAGGCTACACACATGGGACATATTTGCAGCACATAATGGGGAGGTTGTTTCTCCCTACTTTCGATGGCTCCTCCAGAGTTCGGCCAAGGCATGGGTCAAGAAGCTGGATGTCTATTTACAGCTGAATCATGTGATTGAGGGAGAGACAATCAAAATTTCTACTCTGGATTTGGAAGGGGAAGCTCATGACTAGTGGTTCCATGGGCTAACAACACTAGGGTTTACATGGGTCACAATGTATGATGATTTTACCAAGAGGATGCTAGAGCGGTTTGAGAGGAAGGACCCTGAGGAGTATTTTTGAGATTTAACTAGGCTCAAGCAGATCAGGAGTGCGAAAGTATACATCTCATAGTTTCTGAGACTATCTGTGATGGTTCCAGACTTATAAGATTCCAAGAGGATTTACATGTTCATAGAGGGGCTGACAGAGCCATTACAGGGGCTAGTGAGGTCCAACAAGCCCACTACATTGCAGGATGCAATGGGGAGAGATAGGGACCTATAGGATTCCATACCCAGAGCTAGGGCACCTCTACCAACCAAACCAGGTTTCCAGTAGAGGGGGAGAAATATGAGGGTCCCACCATCGAGAGCCAACCAGGGACGTGGGTAGCTGGATGAGGAAATACTGAGAGACCTCTAGAGGAAGAAGATATGATTGACTTGTCAAGAGCCGTGGGGACTAGGCCATATGTGTGCAGCAAGCAAGGACCATTACATAGAGGTATTCTCGAACAACGATGGGGAGGAAGTGACATACTGTGAGATGGGATGAGATCACAATGTAGTACCTTACGAGAGAGGGCCACCACCACCACCACCACTAGCGACAGGGGGAGATTCTTTTGCACCTTCTAGAGGGGTCCTTGCATCACTACATGGGGTACCTAAGTTTCTGATCACGAGGATCCGGGGGATGGTTCAGGGGCAGCGTGTTTTAGTATTAGTAGATAGTAGGGCCACCCAAAAATTCATTGATGCCTAGATGGTCTAGAGGAGGGGCATCACCATGGAGGAGTTTGAGGTGCTACTAGTTCTTGTGTCGAGTGACAGGACCATGTAGTGCACAAACTATGTCCCCGCCTTGACTGTGACCATGGGGAACTACTCCATGACAGAAAATTTCTTTGTGGTGGATGTACAGGAAACCAACGTAGTGTTGGGAGTCCAGTGGCTCTATTCACTTGGCAGAGTCACTACTGATTGGAGGAAGTTAGAGATGGAGTTTGTAGACCCATTTGGCAAGCTAGTGTTGCTGAGGGGTATTCACTCCTACCCACCACAAACATTCTTGACCCAAAGGATGGAGGCTGAATTGAGGCACAAATATGTTGAGTGGGCTGCCGAGTTGAGGATTTCAAATGTTGGGGGCATAACCAAGCCACCACATCTAGAGATACATGCCATCCTTGACAGGTACCCTGTAGTGTTTGGAGATATATCGTACCACTCGGTCAACCACCTAACCGAGGCTTTGAGCATACCATTGAGTTAGAGCCCATAGTATAGGTTATGATCAATAATCCCTATTTTCATCTCAAGGCCTACCGGGATGAGATAGTGAGAGCCATCCATGAGCTCTTGGTGTTAGGACCCTATAATTATAAGGGAATCAAGGCTGCTGAATTATATATAGTGGTTTGGCTTGCAGGGAGAAACCCACGTTTTACCCTGCAAAGTGGGGTTTATTTTCAAAAGCACCCTGAATAAAATTATTCATGAAGCATTTTTAAAAATAATGAGTGATAAAAACTCCATCCACACTGCAACAGAATGCCGAAAAATAATTATGTCTCATATTCCTTTGTCATTTTGGTGTTGCGTGGATCCAACCTTATCCATTAGTTAATTCTATATTATTAAATAGATTTAATATTTTAATTAAAGCATAGGCATATTTCCGCTCAGGCTTGGATGGGCTCAGTTGATTCCATTTCCCCCCTACATCCATTTTTTTTATATCTTTCATCTCCCTAATGCACCGTTCATGCCCTTGTTCTCCCTTTTTTCACCCCTCCATCATTTTCGTCATTACATGCATAAACAAGCTTAGGATTAAATTAAAATAAGAAATATAAATATAAAAATAAAAACAAACTATATCCTAAAATCTTTACTTGTCACATCATGGAGTTAAAACCCCCACCACTTTCCACCTCATCCACCCACCATCACTTTAATCCGACGGTCTACGTTTCATTTCGGCCCTGCCCCTACCATCCTAACTCTATCCTTACAGGGGGGTTCCAAAACGAGTGGTTTTCAAAAAATGGGCCCCCTTTACATGTCATTCTATCATGAATTCGGACCCCCCTCCCCCCCAATCCCATATTACCACTTACCACTTTAGGGGGGGTTCGAAATACCATTTCTTCCCCTTCAAAACCACTTTCCCAAAATAAAAAATTGTTTTTATCCAGTTTTACCAGTATGTTTTTGAGAGAGATTTTGGGAAAATGGAAATGAATTTTTAAAAAATGTGATAATTTTTTATTCAGCATGAGCCGAATAAAAAAAACCTCTCCCAGAATTTCTATAGGTATTTTCAGTTGGGATAGTCGAATCCATCTTTCAGCCCTAATTTTCATATTTCTGTTTTTTCTGTTTTGGTCATGATCTTGCGGCAGATATTTTGGCAAGTTGAAGATGAATTAGAAAAAACCAAAAAAGGTTTTTGTTCAGAACGGGTTTATCTACAATAATGTCTCTCAAATTTTTCACAGGTGTGGGGAGCAGGGAGAAGAGAAGACTTGTTTAAGAGCCATTTTTCAGGGTTTCAGTTTCACTATTCTTAGGCATGATTTTGCGGCAAATCTTGTAAAGAGTTGGAGATGAATTTTGAAAATTTGAGAGAGGTTTTGACCAAAATGAGGCAAAGAAAAATAAACTCTCTCAGATTTCGCATAGGTGCTACCGTTGGGGAGAAACAAATGTATGAGTGTGCCCCAGTTTCAGCAAATTCAACCCAATTTTTAGCTTTGTAACCGTTTTTCCTCTTCTTAAGAAGATGGGAGATTCGATCAAATGGAGTGTTTCTAGTCACCAAGCCACACAAAGATCGAAATCCAGAGTTTAGCACACAAAAGGACTATCAGATAGCCCAAGTGTTAAGGCTTGACGGGATTTACTGAGGCCAGCGTATGACAAACTTGATTTCAGAGGAATCAAAGAGATGCCAGATGTCCAACATGTCCTTTGAAACTCCAGTAGTTTTACTTATGCACGTCCAATAAGATTATTACCTTCTCTATTATGTAGTTAGCAATATAGTAACGTTTAGTGAGGACATTGAGGGTATCAGTTAGTAGGATTAGCTTATATACTTCACTGTTCGAAGTATACAGGAGGGTGGGGGGGGGAATATGCAATGAGGGACTGAGTCCCATTCTGTAATGTAGTGAATTCTTGCAAAGTAATACAAGAGAAGCTTTAAGGATTCAAGTGGTGCACCAAATGGTGAAGTTTCTCTTGTTTAATGTGTTTTCCATTGTTTTCTTGTCTTAGTTTTTCTAAATTCTAATTTGTAGAACAGAAAATGATGAATAGGATTTGTTTCTATAGCACCCTATTCTAGCTGATTCTACAATAGTGTATGTTTTCCACTAAAGCCAAACCAGGGAATTATTAATTACTCCTCGGTTTCTACTGAACCTCACACTCTAGTTTAATTGAGGAATTCTTAACTACTTCTCAATTCTGCTAAGTTTCACTTTTCCTCTATCTTCTCGCTCCATTTTATTCTTAGAGATCCAATGTAGTACTCCTAGCTTGCCCTGTTTCACTCCTGCTTGATTTCTTGTACAAATTGGTCACCCGAGCCCTTTGACTCCATTTCCCAATGGCCCTTTTCCCTCACTTTCCTCACAAAATCAAATTCAAAACCCAACTCTCCTTATATTAACTAGCCTAAAATGCCAAATCCAACAAAGCTATATCTAATAGAGATATCACTCTATGGGTTTAGGAGGGCTAGATACTAAGCCCGAAGTGGTTTTGATGTTTCCTCCTGGATTCTGTCTTTAGCCTCGAAACCAACAATGGGGGTTAAATTTCATAGGAGAAATTCACCCTCCATCCTTTTCTCAACATAAGTGGATCCTTATTGCTACAGAATATTTCACCAAATGGATAGAGGCCATCCCTTCTAGAAATTCCACTGACTTTGTCATTATAAAATTCCTAGAGACCAACATCCTTTCTAGATTCGGTTTCCCTATAAAAATCATTACAGACAATGCTGCAGCTTTTAGATCCAAAAATATGGTGGATTTCTATCACATGTATAACATAACATTGGGACACTCAACATCCTATTACCCTCAAGGTAATGGATTGGCTGAATATTCAAATAAAAGGCCGGTGAACATCATTAAAAAGATTCTGGAGGAGAATAAAAAATCACGGCACAATAAGTTGATCAATGCTCTTTGGGCTGATAGGCTCACCACAAAGAATTCAATTGACATGTCTCCATACCAATTGGTTTATGTGATGGATGCAATGTTTCCTTCTTCCTTGGGAGTTCGAGTAATGAAAATAATCCAAGAAGTCCAAGATGAACCAAATGACATCCAAAGGAGCATTAATGACACCATTCAGCTGTAGAAGTCCAGGGAAGAAGTATACAACAGAACACAAGTGATGCAGGAGAAAATAACAAATATCTTTGACAGGAGAACCAAAGCCAATGATTTTAATCTAGGTGATATAGTTATGAAATGGGATTCTAGGATAGAGGATAAAGGCAAGCATGGAAAGTTTGGTAATATTTGGCAAGGGCCATACACCATTCATGATTTCAGGGGAAACAATGCTTATTTTCTCAAAGATTTGGATGGTTCAAAAGTATCTGGAGGTCCTGTCAATGGCAGGATGCTAAAACACTATTTCTTCTAAAAAATCAAGTCATATTTTCGCCATTGTAAATATCACAGTTTTACATTTTTCAAAAATTCATTGGAAAAAGTTGAAGCCCGAGGTGAAGGCCCTAAGCCTAGTTCAATAAGTAGATACAAAAAGTAGAGAAAGGAAATCACTGAATGAATAAAGGAAATCAGTCACATTTTTGCAAAAAAAGGAGCATCCAAGGCTACTAGCCTCAAGTTCTTGTCACTTATTCCCAAAGAAGTGCCATCCCCAGCTAGAGCCACTGTTAGTACCCTATAAATTATAGGATCTCAAGGTGACTGGAAACCTCATATTTCTTACAAGGTTTTCATTATTGAAAGGCCTTTCAAAATTCAAATTATTTCAAACAAAAAGAAAAAAAGAGGAAAAATAGAAAAGAGGGTATAAAAAAGAGAAAATATGAAAAATAAAAATAAAAAAGAAATAAAACCCCAAAAAGAAATAAAACTGAAAGTGTTGCAGGTTCAAATTCCACTACTCATTAGACAGGTCTGTCCAGTCATACAACTTAATGATGATTGAACAGTTTTTCGGTTTCTGTTGATAGGTTAGAGAATAAAGGTTTGTCAAACTATTTAATCGTGGCTTATCAATAGATAGGTAGAAAATGAAATTGGCTCAACAATCTAATATGAGCCAATGTATGAAATAAGGATAGGGGTTAGGATAGAAATTCAAAAGAAAAAGATGTAAGGGTTCGCTAGTCCAAATGCACCCCAAAAAAAGAGGAGAAAATGTTAGATGGATAGCTTTGGGTAGGTAGACAGGTTGAAGAGGAAGAATGGAAGGCCAATGTGGAGATTATTCCACCAAGATACAACATCCCAGTTTCATTGTTTCTCTTTGCTACACGAAGAAAGCCAAGGCAGAAAAATGTTTATTACACAAAGGATGGGAAAAGGGAAATGTTTCAAAAGAGTGGATTCTGATGTCATACGGGCATTCCTTATGTCAAATATATCCTAAGTCCCTACGATATCAATTCATTGTATTCCTAAAAAAACCCCCAAACCCACATTATTTGCATTATCCTAAGTCCTACCATGTCCCCGATGGTCATTAACGAGCCCAAACCCACCATCCCATCACCCCATCATGTCATGCGCTAAGCATTCCCCACCTCTCCTGCAATCTCCATTTCGTGCCCCACATCCAACGGTCATCATTCCATTTTAGGCCCCCCTCAGCAGCCAAACGTTAACGAGGGGGGGGGGGGGTCAAAAATTGGTGGTATCTATTACCACCCCCTCCGCTATGTGGCATGCCCACACAATGTCGCACCCCCCCTCTCCATTATCACTCACCGCCTTCGAACCCCTCTGAAAAGCGGTTTATGCTGTCCTCCAAATCGTTGCAGCCCTGTGACCGTTACCAATATTACCATGTCACATCCTTCGCCAGGTGTCCTCCCCATCGTATCACGTCCTTTCCCCTCCAATGACCCTTTGCGCCACGAATGGTCGGTCTTTTATCCAACAGACCCGTGCCAACTCAATGGTCAACCCCAACTACAGGTGAAAGCCCAATTTCACCACTGCGCTAGAGTTTTCATTGCTAACACTATTGAATTGCTACAGGTGTTGTATTTGTAGATAATTATAGAAGAGGTCATGGATTAGCCACCATGGTTGAAGGATTATTTCTCATCAGAGGAAAAATTGATAACGCTCTATGAGCCCGATTATCACCCTCCTTCGAAGGTTCACGCCCGATCCCGATCCCCTTTGGTCTTACCCTTTCCCCTGTACCAATTCATATCATTTCCCCCTTCTCTGATCCCTTTTCTTACAGCCCATTGTTGAACCCTTAGTTAAACTGAGAGGGGGGGGGGGTGAATCAGTTTAACACATTCATGAAATTTTAAAACTTTCCATTAAGCTTATTTACAACTTAATTTCATGATAAATTTTATATGTGAATAATCTTAATATATGAGCAGCAAGTATTAAGATAATGTGATAAAAAACTTATTATGAGAGCAGCAAGTGTTAAGTAGATTGAATGAACCATATCAACACATAAGCATCACACACACAGAGACAACAGATATAAGTGGAAACCAATAAAGGGAGAAAACCACATCTTATTATTGCTTTTATGCAAAGGCAAGCTCCAACTCCCTCTCACCACTGATTTTCTGTAGGCACCAACCTACAGGAGGCTCCAATCTCAATTCTGCAAGCTACAACTTGCAAGGAAGCTCCAACTCCCATTAATTTTCTACAGGCACCAACCTACAAGAGGCTCCAACCTCAGTCAGCTACAACTGACAGCTATCAAGCTACAACTTGATAGGGAAGCTCCAACTTCCTCACTCTATCAAAAGAAAACATTTGCTGATTTACCTTGGATATCAACTCTATTCTGTACCTTCTTTTCTGTTGTCCTCTAGTCTTCAAATCTTTCTTATATTATCTTTGACTCTTCACAACATCTCCACCTTCTTCTTATTTTCTCTGCTTCAATTATGCATTCTCTAACCTCTCTCTGCATATCAATGTGATATCCTTTATACAGTTTGCCTCATAATTGTTCGTATTCCACAGGGAATTCGAAGTGAATAGCCCTGACTCTTCGCCTTCTGCCTCCTCATTTCTTTGTCCATCTCATTCAGAAAAACTACAACAATTTGTACAAATTTTAGTTTTACAGTGGAGTTTTGTTTCCTACGGAGACTTGCCAGTGCATCACAAACAATATAAACCAATTAAAAACATTTACACTCAGTTACAATATGGATTACAAATCAACCCATTCAGCCTTTTGGATCACTGCGTGTTGTCTTTTCTGCAGCTGTCTCTGTCTTTTTCTCTCTGTATTCTCTGCTGTTCACTGATGTTGCGTAACTCCTATATATATTTAACTTCCTTTTTATATAACGTAAATCAACTCTTGGAGTAATAATAAAATACCTTTTAACATATAAAATGCCCTTTTGGGCCCACCATCTGAACTTTGTTTTATGCTCCGATGCGATGAGTCTCCTCCAGATATTTCCGATTGCGATTGATCACAATCGCAAACTTCATTAACTTGTTCTGATGTGCTGCCTTGCTCCGATGCGATTGCTTCCTTTGCGATGGTTCCGATGCGATTGATCGCAATCAGAACTTTCAATGGTATTGTGCCACTACTCCTTTTTATTCCGATGCGATGGATTACTGTTCACTGATAAAAGTATATATATATCTCTTGTTTCATATATATATATATATATATATATATATATATAATTACTGCGTTAATATCTTTTTCCTCTTCAGCCTTGATTATTTGATTTCCGCCGATGCGATTAGCAAAGGTCCCACCATTTTAATTAAGCGACTCATATCTGCCGTCCATCCTTCAACAAATCTGACGGTTGTTCTTCGATCACTCAATCGTAATCGCACATTTCAATTTGTTTGTCACTGTTTCTCCTCCAATGCGATGAATCACTTCGATGCACTTTAAGCCGGAACTCAAACACATGAGAATCATCGTTTATAATGTATCGGGTCCGCTTCTTTATCACGATCACAATCACAACCTTTATTAATATGTTTCGTTGTTATGTTTTTCTCCGATGCGATGGTTCACGGTACGAGATATATATATATATATATATATATATATATATATACTTTTCCACTTTACCTTTTATATATATCCTTCGTCTTTGGTTAAAATTCTCGGAATAAACATGCATTGAAATTTTATTTTTACATGGGGGCCCACACTACAAATATACTCTGCCTCTTTTATATATCCATTCATAAGATCCACATTCAAATATTATAAGTTCTTCAACCTTGTTTTAATCCATAACTCGGACTCAAGCCCCAACAGATAACATATGTAGATATATATATCCTCCGTCAACATTATATCAAGTCTTTGACTTAGAATTAAACCCAACACTAATATATATATTTATATAACCTTTCGGGCCCCATATTTTATTTAACGCTTCTGCTCACACCATAGATTAAGCCATGCAACATATTAACATTTGGCTATCAAACAACCATCGCATCACATACAATTTCCTATCTTTCTCTTGGGCCCACATCTCTATTCACCCGCATATCAAGTTATTATCAGAACCAAAACATAACGTCCACAACATATCAATTCACATAACATATGTCAACAAACGTTAAAAACCATTATAGCAACCTTTGGCTTTGGATTTATATCCCAACACTAATACATATGAACTCATGCGACCAAGGTATTTTAAAGTTTGAAGCACATGTTAAAACAAATTTCTCGGGCCCATTGGCCAACTTACCTCGGTTCTCTTCCTCGCAAATTCTCTTCTGATCGGATGGTCAATCCACTCTCGCGCTCCAAATGAACTTTGGGCGCACATCCGACGGATGACGCACAATATTGCGCAAATTAGATGCACATAACATAATTCTCAAAAATTATGCGATGGAAATGGTTTTGGAAAACCACCTTAGGACACGCGTCAAACATAGACTTATATCGCGTTAAAAAAGGTGAATTCTGCTTACCACTCAAGGGCAGTGTGATACTGGTTGTTTCTTCCATCGAAACCGCCTTCACTTTTGATTCAAAGTTCCATTTCATTCTTGGTTCCACCTTCGCCTTTGACTTCGCACTTTTTATATGTTAACCCCTATTTCCTTAGCATTTTACCACGACGCTTTCAAGACTAGAATTAAGATAAGCGCACATGATACACACGCCTTTTCTCTATTAAAAACCAACTCATCGGTCCTGTAGCTCCCGCCTCTCACCATCGCATATAAACCCTTCCATTATATTCTTTGTATTCTCTGTCTCTGTCTCTGTATTCTCTGTCTCTGTGCATGATTGTTTCATTGTTTCATTATATTCTCTGTCTCTGCATCCTCTGTATTCTCTGTATTCTCTGCAACCTGGGTTGTATCCTTTGTATTCTCTGTAGACTTCTTTTGTTGCCTTGCTTCTTGTGTTGCTGCTCGACCCTCTCTACATCTTGCTACCTCTTTTTCTATCTCTCTTCTTCTATGATGCTCTCTTTGTCTCTCTTTTTGCTGCCCCTGATACTCTGCTATTTTTCTTCTCTCTTTTCCATCAATGATAAAATTTCCAACACCCATTCTCCATTGTAGGTGAGACAAAAAGTGAAAAAAGCAAATCATGTCTCCCAAGGCAGACCAACAACCTTTCAATCCCATGGTCTACCCTCAGGTAGACTTAAACCATATTCTCCTAGTCGATAGTGACTACAAGATCCACGAGAAAAAGTTAGACCTCGACCTATTCGATGTCTACTGCTAGCTCGAGGATAAGCTCCTTGATGAAGAAGATGATATCATCCCATGGGAGACCAAGATTCCACACTACATCTTTCCTAAAACAAATAACTTCCCTGAGCTAATAAGAAAATGTCAATATTTCTATGACATTAAATGAAGAGCCACAGTGAAATCTAGAGGAGAAATTTTGTTTTACATAAATGCCCCATCCATTCAAGAGATGTTGCAAGCCCCCATTGTTGAGAATACTGTCCCTTTTTCATATGAGGCCCTTATAGGATTATACCAGGGGTTATATTTTTCTAGCAGGGCCAAAACCTTAGAGTTGTTTAGGGCCACCAATGCACCAATGCCTACCACGAATCCCCCTTATCCATCATCCACCTTCCTAGAGAGGACCAAGCACATTATAACTGCGTTATCTTATTTTTTAGGATATCATAATGATTAGTGGGTAGATGAAGCCATAATTGGTTTCTTTTCTATACTTTCTGCAGATGATAAGCCTACTGTTATGTTCAACTATGCTCAATTCCTGGTTGATGCAATTCATGATCAGTTCTTGAAATTCTAGACAAAAGGGGTATTCAAATACACCTTTGTGTTGGTGTACATGTTTGCCTATTTCCAATCTAGCAAGTTCCAATTTGACATGCCAAAGAAAGATGATGACTCTCAATCCCAATCTGTAATTTTATGGACAAATTTATTGAGAAAGGAGCAGAAATATTATTCCTACAAGAGCTTTGTAGACTAATTTTTTCATCCAACAATCAGTGCACTTAGCAGCTCCACAAAGTCCAGGATCAATGAGGAAATCATGAAGTTAATGCAATTGACAGAGCAGATTAGAACACCATACTGGTATCTCTACCAAAACTACATAGAGATCAGGGTTTATGGCAGTGAATTGGCCCCCTATAAACTGCCCAAATACCTCTCCATGAGGATATTTACTCTTGAGTATATCAGAAAAATGATAGATACAGATGAGGTGCATTTTGTTTCAGACAAGAAGAAGTCACAATTCAGGATCAAGTCCCAAATTGGTCCATTCATCTGCAACAACATGGCAGTAGGGGAGGAGGCAGACAAAATATTAAAGGATATGAATTTCACACATAGTTTCACTTGGTCCTATGATCCAATGGGTATCATCTCCAAGAAGAAGGTGGAAAACAAGTCCATAACCTACATTCACACCCATATACTGGAGATAGAGAAGTACATGAAACAAGAGGAATGGGTGGCAGACACACTCCAGGAGGCACAAGAGAAAGTCATCTCTACTTTAGGAATTCAAACACCAACTCCATAAGAGAGGAAAGTTGCAAGAGTTCAAGATGACAAGGGAAAAGAGCCTGAAAAGGAAATAGGGAGCAAGAGGACAAGGGAGGATCAAACAAACATGGACATCGATTCCCCCGATAAATAATTCAAAATTAAATATACGAAGAGGGCCACTATCAACATGGGCCTTGACGAGGGCAGTGATAAGAACCAACAAAATTTCATCACAATTAGGGATTCACCAAGTTCATCTCCATCAGGGAGCCAAATGATTTTCTCCACATCCTCTACCACTGTGCCATTCCAACAGCAGAATGTGCAGACTCCAACATCTACTTCCACTACAGAACAGAAGGAGGAAGTTATCTATGACACATTCATGGAGATCAAAAGAAGGAATGAGGTTCTAAAGGCCAACACATATAATCAGTTTTGGAAGCAAACAAGCAGCTCTCAGATTAGAATTCTATTAGCATTTTATTCTGAGAAGGGGAGGGTGAATATGGCATTATTAGAAGCACAATTTCCTCAACCCAAAGGTGTAGAAGACTACAAGAAGACCTCCTTTGAGTTTGACACAAAGAACATATATATGATAGACTAGATGGATATGCACAAGCAGACAGTGGAAATGATCGCCTCCATGCTAACTAACACATCCATGAGCCTCTCAAAATTACAGGTGACCTTGTCCAACACACAATCATAGTTGAAGGTGGAGAGAATCTTCGCCATGGCCAAATATTCAAGAATAAAGTCTCTAGAGTATTTGGTGATGCAGCTGGGGTAAAATACATCAAACATAGCAGTGGTAGAAACCCTTGTGAGGAAGAAGAACGTAGACATAGCTGCTCTGAGGAGGCAGCTTAAGATGTCAGTGACATAAGACCCTATGGCCAAGGAGATAGAGGTAACTGAAACAGAGAAGGACGAAATTGCACACTTGATTGTGGAACAAACAGAACAGATCAAGAAAATGGAGAGTGAGATGGATAAGATAATAAAGGAAATACAAAAAGCAATAAGAGATACAATGAAGGAAGAAGCAAAAGAAGCAGCAAAGGCCATGATTCCCTTACAAGCAATTCCTCTCACAGTGATTCCAACATCCACAACATCTGCAGGAGCATCAGGGGGAGGCATTGAGCAACTGGCCAAGGAAATGGAGAACATGTCTTTACAATCAGCAGAAATTAGAAAGCTGCAGGATCAACTCAGTGACCTATAGGAACAATTCAAACAAAAAGATTCTTCACATGCTAGAGAGTTGCAGTTTAGCAAAAGGCTAAATGTAAGTTTGCATAAGTCTCTTTAGGAGTCATCAATTGGAAACATGGTAGGGAGAGTGAAAAAAATCATATGGTTGGATATAATTGAATCCGTAAATGATATATGGCCATCAATTCAGATAATTTTCGAACAGATGGATCTAATTGATGTGGTGAAAGTTTCCATTGAGAAAACAAATGAGGAACTTGGGGATAAGCCCCAAACTGCCAACAACGTTATCAGATTCCTAAATTCTAAAATAAATCATGAATTGGAGCAACTGGAAGTGGCTGACAGAACAAACTTTGTACTTGAGGTTAAAAAGGTATTGAACAAAAAGAGTCTAGTTACACAGCTAGAGGAAAGATGCCATCAATTGGAGATTGGGGCGAGTAGTTTATTCAACGGGATTGAGCCATTGAAAAAAAGAGGCTTGCCTTCCTTATTTGTCATCAATGAAAAGTTGATGCCGAAGAATGATTTTGTAAAAAGGTTCACATAGATCTCAAAGGACACATCCAAGCTCTCAGACCTGAAGAACACCATGATTGGAAAATCATTTTATGAAGTCATCAACAATGATGTCTTCATACAACATGAGGTCAAACAAATTTTTCAGCTGAGACCAACATTTGTGAAGTACACCGAGACTGATGAAGTCTACAGAAAGCTGAGCATGAACAAGATTCTGACCCCATAGAGTTGGGGAAATTTATGTAGACTCCATGAAGTATTAAAAATTAGTTCGATGACAAAGCAGGCAGCTCAGTGAATTGTCAGCATTGGCACATCTAGTGTATCAGATCCGCTAGCACAAAAAGCCACCACTACACTAGATAATGGCTTCAAAAGGATTCCAAAAATTTGTTAAGAAGGTCATTACAAAAAAAGGACGCTTCCAAAACAACTTTAGAAATCTATTAAAAAATAGTCACAACGTGTCCTTACGGGAGACACAGACCCATCTTCAGTTATTGTTGTAGTAAACGAACCGAATGCCCTTTGATAACGACAATATGGTGCAAGTAATTTAAATATAATGTTTGATTCTATAGTAGGGGTTGGACCCTGGTTTGTAAGCACTTTTGATTGCAATTACTTGTAATTTTTCAAGCTGGAGAATCAATAAAGATATCAGTCTACAATATTCATGTGTTGTGATGTCCTAGTGATGTTTTTCCTTGTTCATGTTTAATTTCTTTCCACTATAATATTTTCATGTACTCCATTTAAATTCCAATTGTCAAGCAGGAAGGTTATATTAAGATTTATTGTTTAGAGTACCTTATTTCTGACTGTATTTACAATTTCCATGTTTTGATTATGATGTATGGTTTAAGAATTCTTAGTTGCTCTTAAGCCATTACTAGAATCACCTTTCCCAATATCATAATTACATTCATTGATAAACACTAGTATGGACATCCATCTTGCCTTTCTTATGTTATGGGATTTGATGCATATACCCATTCTATTTCGAATCCATAGCTCAATGGAAACTATTTAGAGAAACCCCTTAAATCCAACCACGGACAATTAAACAAACATCCTTCACAATCCATTTAACTAGCCTAATATCAGTAAACTTAAACAAATCTAAATATTATAGAGAGATCCCTCTCTGAGTCTAGGAGGGCTAGATCCCAGGCTTCAAGCGGTTTGGCATTGTGTTTTATAGTTTAGTGTTTCCAATCTTATAAATTATAGAGTGATAACACTTAGCATTGGGGAACATTAGGCCCAGCTCTAGCCATTTTTCTTCATCAATTGTTCTGGTGAAGAAGGACGGGTCCCGACGCATGTGCATTGATTACAGGGCCCTCAACAAAAATACCATGAAGAACCACTACCCCATCCCACACATTGATGAGATGGTGGATGGGTTGAGGGGATCCAAGTTCTTCTCAAAGATTGATCTACGGTTGGGGTACCATCAGATTCAAGTGAGGGACAAGGATGTCCCCAAGAAAAATTTCCGGTGCCACTATGGGCACTTTGAGTTCTTGGTTATGCCCTTCGGGCTAACTAATGCACCAACCAAATTTCATTCATGCATGAACAACGTATTTCGTGGGAAGTTTAGGAAGTTCATGCTAGTATTTTTTGATGACATATTGATCTATAGCCAGACTTGGGAGGATCACATACAACATGTTGAGGTAGTGTTGCGTATACTAGAGGTGTAACAGTTCTACCAAGTTTTCTAAGTGTGATTTTTAGCTAACTAAGATGCTCTATTTAGGGAACATCATCGGGGTTGATGGAGTGTGTGTACATGAGGATAAGATCAGTGCCATCTAGGATTGGAAAGAGCCCAGGAACATGACAGAGCTGAGGGAGTTCATGGGAATTTGTACTTATTATAAGAATTTCGTGAAGGGCTTCTCATAGCTGGCAGCACCACTTATAGATCCGATGAAGAAATGGAATTTCGCATGGACGATTACAGTGCAGGAGTATTTTGAGTGCCTCAAATAGGTTATGAGAAATTTTCCCATGCTAACACTTCCTAATTTCACTCATCTCTTCGTATTGGAGTGTGATACATTTGGAGAGGGAGTGGGGTTCGTATTGATGCAGGGAGGACACCCCATATCTTTCGAGAGTCAAAATTTATTGCCTCATGAGAGACTATACCCCATTTATGACAAGGAGATGCTAGCCATTATGCATGTGCTAGCTAAGTTCATGCAGTACTTGGTGGGGAGCATGTTTCGTGTGAGGACTGATCACAAAAACCTTAGGTTCTTATTGGAGTAGAAGCAGTTACAGGAGAGGCAGTAGAAGGGGGTGAGAAATCTCCACGCATACGATTTTGGCATAGATAATGTCAAAGGAAAGCACAATGTGGAGGAAGATGCATTGTCTAGGAGGCCATCTCCCTTTCTTTGATGAGAATTACTCCAGACTGGAGGGCCTAGCTATTGGTGGAGTATTCCAATGATCGATTTGCATGTGAGGTCCTTGATGGGGTGGTGAGAGATGATCGGTACTGGGTGATGAACCAAGTGATCTACTACAGGTACCCGATTTACTTTGTGGCCAACTCCCAACTATTGGACAAGATTCTGTAGACTACCCATGACTCACCTTTAGCAAGGAATCTTGGGTACACAAATACATATAGGGGCATCCAAGAGCGGTTTGAGTGGAAGGGCCTCAAGGATGATTTTATGTGACACATCAGGGAGTGTGAGACATGCCAATGGAACAAGGGTGAGAAGTCACACCTAGAAGTCTTATTGTAGCATCTTCCTATCCCTAAGGGGAAGTGGAAGAGCATATAGATAGAATCTATTACCAGGTTTCCCACAGTACAGGTCAAGGACTATGTCTGCGTGGTGGCGGACTGTTTGACGAAGTTTTCACACTTCTTTTCCATCTCAGCTCAGTAGACAACCTCACAGGTGACCAAGTTATTCTTCAAGGAGATTTTCTGGCTACATGGTCTTTCAAAGAATATTGTCAGTGTGTTATATTATTTACACGACTAGCCCCACGCGCTAGGCGGTCCCACTCATAGGTGGACCCACCCATGTTTTGTGCATGAGTTTGCACATGGTTTTGGGGTACGATGGTTTTCGGCCCCTGGTATTTTGTAGATCTGGTCAAGGGAACTACAATTATGTTCTAATCCAGGGTTAATGGATTGGGGTTTATGTATGCTTCGGCATGTATATATATGTGTTGTAACACTAAAAGGAATATAATGAAAAATCAAGCTGGTCGTCCCAATTTGGGATCCAGGGGAAAATCTATGTGTTTATCTGTTTTATGTTTTATGCTCTCGCTATTGTTTATTTTCTGTTATAAGATTCGTGTGTAGATAATTTCTGTTCAGGGTTAAAACCTACATTTGGTATCAAAGTTGTTTTGGCTTCAAGGGGATGCCTTTGCTGCTGAGGGTTTTTTGCTCGGGCCTGAGGTAGACCCTGTTCAGTGGGAGATCTGCGGGATCGATTCTTGTAGTGAAAGAAGATGGCGAGCGGCAGAAAGATAGAGATCAAGAAATTTAATGGTCAGAGTTTTGAGTTATGGAAGCTCAAGATGGAGGATCTGCTGGTGGATAAAGATCAGTGGATCGCGATACATCCAGGTACTAAACTAATGGAAATGTCAGAATGTTGGAAGAAAAGCTGGATGGAAGGCTAAAGGCACAATACGGTTGTGTGTCTAAGTTTCAGGTGTTGAATGTATCTGAGGAAGCTCGAGAAGAATTTGTGGGAAAAACTTGGGACTTTGTACAATCTAAGTCTCTGGTGAATAAGTTGCTCCTGCGGAAAAGTGTATAACGAGGATGAAGGATGGAGACTCGGTGTGTGAGAGCATATGAACGCCTTCAATGTCTGTGGTAAGTCGATTGTCATCTGTTGATATTAAAATCTCGGATGAAGATAAGGTGCATCGGTTTCTTGTGTTCTCTACTAGATTTCTCTACTAGACTAGAGTGGGACCGATCTCTGGCTATTGCAATAGGTAGCAATACAATTACCTTGAATTTTGATGACATTGTCTCAGCCTTGCTATCGGAGGAAAGGAGACGGAGAAATATGGAGGGTCAGAATGGATATGCCTTATTTGTACAAGGAAGGTCCCAAAATAGAAACAAGAATACAATTTCGAGTGGGATATCTAAATCTATAGGGAGATCTAAATATCCTGGAAAGTTTGTAAAGGTGTGTTGGAAATGCAGAAAGGAAGGGCACTACAAAACAGACTGCAGATATAAAGCTCCTGAGACAGGAAAGGGATCTGAGGATGCTTCTTCTATAGAGGAAAAAATCACCTCGGATGAAGGTGGGGATGTGTATTTTGTCTCTTCTTCAAATACACATGTAGATCATGAGTCATGGTTGATTGACTCCGGTGCATCCTTTCACTTCACTCCCAATAGGGAGTGGTTCTGTGAGTATGAGAAGTATGATGGTGGTGATGTCTTCCCAGGGGATGATAGGAAGGCCAGAATCATTGGACGTGGAAAATTCAAGCTGAAGCTACAAGATGGAAGGATTAGAACACTTCATGCTACTCTGCACATTCCTACATTGGCCTGAAATTTGATTTTTGTAAGCAATATGGATGATGCAGTTGTAAAAATAGTTTTCCAAGATGCACATAAAGATATGGTTCGAAACCTTTGGTATTAATGCGGTGAGTTCGGACTGGATATCTATACAAGCTATAAGGTAGCACTGTTATTGATGGGTGTAACAGTTCTATGGTTCCTGAAAGTGGAGCGGAAAGCCTAGCTGTCTCTGGAGAAAATACCATGCTATGGCATAAAAGGTTTGGACATATTGGAGAGAAGAGCCTTCGGATACTGCATAGAAATGGTATGGTAGAAGGTATTTCTAATTTCTCTATCGATTTAGATTTATGTGAACATTGTGTATATGGGAAGCAGAATCGGGTGAGTTTTCATTCTAGTGCTAAGAGGGCGAACAAGATATTAGAACTTGTGCACAGTGATTTGTTTGGACCTGTGTCAGTTCCTTCACTAGGAAAGTCTGTGTACTATGTTTCATTCATAGATGACTTCTCAAGGAATACATGGGTATATTTCTTGAGTAAGAAATATTAAGTCTTTGAAAAATTTAAAGAATTTAAGGCTACGGGTGAAGAAACAGAGGACAAAGAAAAGAAATAAAGCGAGGATAGATATTGGTGGGGAGTTACGCAGAAGGAATTTGAAGAGTTAGTAAAGTGTGGTATAGCACGGCGAGAAAGACTACTCCATACACACCTCGAGAAAAACGAGTTAAAAGGAATGGGCAAAATCTTGATGGAAAAGGCAAGAAGCATGCTCAGTGGTACCGAGTTAGGACAAGAATTTTGGGCAGAGGCAGTGGAGACTGCATGCTATCTGGTTAACAGATCACCTTCATCAGTGTTGGAGGATAAGACTCCACATGAGGTATGAACTGGTAAGAAACCCTCTCTTTAACATCTAAGGGTATTTTGATGTGATGCACATGTACATGTTCCAAAGCAAAAAAGGACCAAGTTGGATAATAAATCTGAAAGGTGCATCTTTATTGGGTATAAGGATGGTTTAAAGGGTTACAAGATTTGGAACCCAGAAACAAGGAAGGTTATGTACAACCGAGATGTGGTGTTTAGAGAGGTGAAATATGTTGTTACACATGAATTCCTACCAAAGGAACTTGAGAAGATAGAGTTTGAGCTAAAGAGGATGAATCAGACTCTACAACAAAAGAAGACTCAGAAGAAGAAGAGCCACAAACTCCAGCTTTGAGAAGATTAGCTCGGGAAAGAAGACAACCAGAAAGGTATAGTCCATATTCTTTTTGTTAAAAATTTTCCTTAACTATAACTGATGATGATCCCAGAACTGTCAGGGAGGCAGTAGATTCAGAGGATGGAAAACTATGGAAGGAGGCCATGGTTGATGAAATGGCATCCTTGCACAAAAATGAGGCATGGGATCTGGTGGAGTTGCCGACTGGAAGGAAGCCCATCAGGAGAAAATGGGTGTTTAAGAAGAAGATGAATGTAGAAGGCAAGGTGGAGAAATATAAAGCTCGGTTGGTAGCAAAAGGTTATTCCCAAGTGCCGGGAATTGATTTTGGTGATATATTTTCTCCTGTTGCCAAAGTTACTTCTATTAGATTACTTTTATCTGTTGCTGCTGCATTTGATTTTGAGATAGAACAGATGGATGTGAAGACAAAATTTCTTCATAGGGATCTAGAAGAGGAGATCTACATGAAGCAACCTGAAGGCTTTATGGTGAAGGGTAAGAAAGAACTGGTGTGCAGGTTGAAGAAGTCTTTGTATGGGTTAAAACAGTCACCAAGGATGTGGTATCAAAAATTTGATACCTATATACGGGGACTTAGCTTCACCAGAAGCAAGGAGGATCACTGTGTTTATTTTAAATTAATTGGTGACCATGTTATTTATTTGGTCTTGTATGTGGATGATATGTTGTTGATTGCAAATGACAAAGAAATTATCCAAGATTTGAAGACCCAACTGTTCTCCAAATTCGACATGAAGGATCTTGGTGCTGCAAACTATATTTTGGGCATGGAAATTAAGAGAGATCGGGCAAAGAGGAAGCTCTGGTTAAACCATAGGAAGTATGTCGAGACTATATTACAGAGGTTCAATATGCAGGATAGTAAACCGGTGAATGTTCCTATTCCTGTAGGTGTAAAGCTGTCTGCTGAACAGTGTCCCAAGACACAAGAAGAAGAGGAGTATATGTCCCGTGTTCCATATGCAAGTGCAGTGGGTAGCTTGATGTATGCAATGGTATGTACTAGACCAGACATTGCACATGCAGTGGGAGTATTGAGCAGGTTTATGTCAAACCCAGGAAAGGAGCATTGGACAGCAGTGAAGCGGGTTTTCAGATATTTACGTGGCACTAGTGATTATGGCTTGTGCTACCAGGGAAGACCAGGATTGGAAAGAATGTTGGACATTCGTGGTTTTGTTGATGCAGACTGGGCTGGAGATCTGGACCAAAGAAGATCTACAAGTGAGTATGTGTTTAGCCTATTTGGAGGTGCAGTCAGTTGGATGAGTAAAAGACAGTCTGTAGTGGCTCTTTCAACTACAGAGGCAGAATACATAGCAGCCACTCATGCAAGCAAGGAAGCAGTTTGGTTGCAGAGATTGTGTTCAAGTATAGGGTTGGTACAACAAGCTATAAGGATAGACTGTGATAGCCAAAGTGCAATTTTCTTGGCTAAGAACCCTGCTTATCATTCAAAGACAAAGCACATTGATGTTCAATATCACTTTGTTAGAGATATGGTTGAGGCTAAAAGGGTGTTCTTGGTAAAGGTGGACACTTTGAAGAATGTTACAGATGCATTGACGAAGTCTGTGAGCACTCAGAAGTTCTCTTGGTGTAGAGAAACAATGGGTGTTGAAGAATTGGGCCAATGACTAAGCTCTCCTGTGGCCCCTGTGGAAAGAAAACAACAAGTGGGAGAATGTTGGGTATGTGTTATATTATTTTCCATGACAAACCCCACACTCTTTGTACATTGCGCAAGACACGACGGGGAGTCACGGTATTCCTGTCAAGTCAATGGCCCCTTGTGAATTTTGGTATGCGGTCCCACTCATAGGCTGACCCACCCATGTTTTGTGCATGAGTTTGCACATGGTTTTGGGGTATGATGGTTTTTGGCCCCTAGTATTTTGTAGATCCGGTCAAGGGAACTACGGTTATGTTCTAATCCAGGGTTAATGGATTGGTGTTTATGTATGCTTTGGCATGTATATATATGTGTTGTAACACTAAAAGGAATATAATGAAAAATCAAGCTAGTCGTCCCGATTTGGGATCCAGGGGAAAATCTCTGTGTTTATCTGTTTTATGTTTTATGCTCTTGCTATTGCTTATTTTCTGTTATAAGATTCGTGTGTAGATAATTTCTGTTCAGGGTTAAAACCTACACAGTGACCGGGACAACCATTTCATGGGTGGATTCTGGCAGGATTTTTTTTGGCTAGTGGGCAAGAAGCTCACCCCTAGCACGAGCTATCACCCACACAAATATGGGAAAACCGAGATGGTTAACAAGTGGCTAGAGGGCTACTTGCCTAACTTTGTGACTGAGAAACAACGAGCATGGATACAATGGCTGCACATGGGGGAGTACTCCTTCAACACCACATACTACATGTCCATTGTTTTGTATCCTTTTCAAGAACTATATGGGTATGATGTTTTATCTTTTGCTGACATTATGTTTGGAGATAGCAAGGCCCTAAGGGCTGAGGACTGGATATAGGAGAGTTAAGAAATTTTGAGGCTCTCAAAGACAACATGAGGATGGCCCGAAACTAGTAGAAAATATATGTAGACCGAGGCTGATTTGAGAGATAGTTCGAAGTCAAGGACATTGTTTTCCTAATACTTCAACTATACAGGCAGTCTACACTAAATAAAAATGGGGCCGAGAAGCTCAAGCCCCGCTTTTATGGGCCATAACGAGCAACTCAGAAGGTTGGGGAGGTGGCCTATGAGTTGGAGATACCCCTGGGGAGTTGGGTGCACAACATTTTTCACGTGTCTTGCCTGAAAAAGGCATTGGGGCAGCAGGTGACAACATCCACTAGGTTACCACCTATGGATGATGAGGGGCACTTCGTGCTACAACCAGAGGCCATTTTGGATTCCAAGGAGAGACACTTGTGGAACAGGGCGATCAAGGAATTATTGATAAGACGGATGAACCTTCTAGATGAGGATGCCACCTAGGAAGGGGAGCAGATACTTCAACATCCATCATTGCAGTTGCTTGAGGACGCAACATCTGGGTGGGGAGGACAATGGTATTCCAACTTAGCATTTTCTTAATGAAATATAAAATTTTGACATTTTTGTCATCACATCAACGTGAACTTAGGAAATGTGGGTATTTATGGGCCCACATGATTATTTTAAACATTAGGACACCCAAAAATTAGAGATGGGGATGAAATATTACAGCTATAGTGGAGCGTGGGGGCCACTTAGCGAGAAATACGTCCCACATGGGCACTACACTATCATTAGAGAAGATTTGGTATGGGAATAGCGAGTTGGGCCCACATGGGAAATTTGAAGGCTAAGGAATAAAAGAGGAGGGAGGCACTCATTTTTCTCATTCATTCATTATTTCTGAACTTGTCTTTTGAAATAGCACGCTTGAGCAAGTGCCAAGTTTGCAGTGTTGTTCAACACATGGGTTTTTTCGAGCGGAAATCCTAACCCTTGCTTTTGTGGAATTCGAGTTCCAACCAAAGGAGGGACTTCTACCTAATTTCCATTCATACCAATAGCAGAGAGGTCATACTACAACGCAGAGACAATCACAACAGTTCAGGGATTGCTCAGTTTTTGGAGGAGTCACTCCGAGAGCTTATGGAGTGAGGGAATTTGGAACTCGAGATTTGGTGGGGAGGCTTGTGAATCCTTCTAACAGGGTTTGCTGATATTTTTGGAGTATTTGGAAACATATTTCACAGCAGTGGTGTTATACCCAGCAGTAGAGCCACCCAAGCATAAGAAGGTCGATTTGTCGGGGTCAATATTTAACCAAACCCTTTGTGGGCTTTTCTGGGTATTGTGTGGGGAGGCTGGGATTAATTTACTATAATTTTTGAGTAGTGGAGAGGGCTCTCACAACAAATATTTGGAGGAAACAAAACATTTCTAGGTTATTCCATTACAGAGCCATGGCAGCGCAATGTTTTAGCTGAGGAGGGTGACGTGTACCTCATTTTTGGATTATCTAGCTTGTTTAGAGAAATCCCAGGTGCATACATTCCAACACCTTATTTGTACACCCTTATTCCGTAATAAAATGGATCAATAGTTCGATTTTGGTGTAAAACTGTGCATCTGATTTATATTTCTATTTTTGTGATTTTTATGTCTATGTATGCCTATTATTTATTGTAAAATTTCCTTAGGGATATTACAGTTTGTAAATACTTTGGATTTATTGGTATTCCTCTTCAATCTAATCATATTTGACATCCTTTTCATAAAGAAACCAAATGAAGTGGGGTTTCTGGTTTCTCAAAGAAACCTCCATATGGTGCGTGGGGTTTCTGGTTTCTCAAAGAAACCTCCACAGGGTGCATCTTGGAAATCTATAAATTCAAGGAGTTGCATGCCAAAAGTGGTGCAAGATACCAAATATGATATTAAATCTAACAAGATCGAAGAATATATCCAATATATGCAATATCATGCTCTCATATGCAATTTCATTAGATTATGGCCCTCTAAAATTCTTTGATTGGGTGGATCTAAAATAAATGGAACCTCTGAGGTAAAATAAAATTCGATGTAGGAGTAAAAGGGTTCTTTACATTCATTTTCTCAAGCTTGGAAGATAGATTGGGAGTTTTTGAAGGAGGGCCATATTTTTTTAAAATGCATGGCTCTTCATGTTATTTTAGAAGTAGTATAATCCAAAGAAGGTGGAATTCCTTGCTTCCCTGGTGTGGGTTTGAATCTTTCTTCTTAAGAAGGAATATTGGGATGATGAAATCCTTAAAGGCATAAGAAATGTGATTTGAATCTTTTTAAGGACTTAGAGGAAACTAAGAGATTGAGGTACACATCATATGCTCATATTTGTGTTTATATGAATAACTCTCATCCTCTTCTAGATTCAATATATATTTATTATTATGATAATATTTGGAAGTAGCATCTATATTATGAACATTTCCCCTTTAGATGCAAACAATATCATGACTACATGAATCTTATTAAGTACTATTTAATGAATGTAAAGGAATCACACGACGAACACCCTTGTCAAAAGAGAAAGATGATTTGGCAAAAATCTCCCAAATAAGAAGAAATTTGAGTCCTCAGGGTACATAAAATCCGAACCAAATCCATAGATCTGGAAATAGGTTTGAGTGTCTCTCCTTTTTGAAGGAGTCTTCGAAAAAAGATAATATTCAATCAAGCTTGCAACCAATAGAAGACATATTTGGAGATATTGAAGTCCTTTCCAATTCATGGTATAATAGAGATTTTTAATTCCTTTAATGTTTAATATGGTGTTGAAATGTACAATATTGGAGCGACTATGGAAGGAGCTCTAGAAATACTTGCAGCAGCTAGGTTTTCACCCTAGTCACTCAATGTTTGCACCGTTGGCATGTGTTTTCTGCAAATCTCTTTTGCAGATCATTCAATGGTGAATCCTTGTGTTTTGGAAAATAAATTTGTTTCTTTTGCAGATATGGTTTTCGATCAAGGTAACACTTCTTTGGTTTCATATAGCTCTGTGTTGAAGTTTGGTTCTGGTCTTCTAGTGGTATAATATATTTCTTCCCTTAATGTTCCTATGGGTGAGGAAGCTTTCTACTATGAAAAATACTTTTCGAATAATGGTATGGTTTGTAGGTTTAATAGGTACTGGTCGTGGCTGGCTGAATTGCTGATCTGAATGGAAAGTGGCCTACACCCATGGTATTTATACGCCCATGGTATTTTAAGTGACATATATCCATGGTATTCATTAACCCATGTATGCATCCACCCATGGTATTCATCCACACATGGAATTTACCCATGGTATCGTAAATGGCATCCACCCATGGTATTGTAAGTAACATCTTCCCATGGTATTCATTCACCCATGGTATTTACCCACCCATGGAATTTACCTGTGGTATTGTAACTATAAGTAACAAGTCACATCTTGTAAAAGGACAGATTGTCCACCACAATGTAGCTTCTATAACTATTATATGTTTTAATAAAACAAGTTTCTTTTAAGTTTTTATTTGTTGTTTGTTCTCTCTTTTTTCTGGCATTCTAATTTCGCAAATCTTGTTAGATCCATTTCAATTTTTTAGATCTTGGGGGCCTCCCCCCATGATCTGGATCATTGGTATCAGATTCAGGTTACGAATCCATGGGAATGAGGGTTTGAAGCATATTTCAGTTTCAATGTTTTACATCCATCCTTAGAAAATTCCATGCAAGTTTCATGACCTCCACAGAGAACTTTCTTGGGCAAAGTGGGATTTTTTTTTTTTCATTTTTTGCGGGATTTTTTTGGGCGGCGCGTTTGTAGAGAAGATATGAAACTATTGGCACACAATTTTTAGAAATAAATAACATATCTAGATTCCTTGTGAAAAAATAGGCAATTAAAAAAAAAAGAGTCGAATCGGCGTCCGGATGAGGGAGATATCACTGATTTAAAATCAACAGTGTTGTAGAAATGTTTTTGACTACAATTCGTGGATGACGACTCTCCTGTCATTTTTTTTAGTTTTCAGTACAAAATTTCATAAAAATGATTATATATCTAAGCTCCCCTTGAAAAATCTCCTAATTTCAAAAATAAAATCGGTTGAATCAGAATCCAGATGACGAAGTTATCGCTTATTTAAAATCAATTATTTTTTGAGATATTATGTGACGGTGGGACAGTTGCAGCGCAAATTTTATTTTCCAGAGTCTCCAAATAGCAATTTCAACCACATGGGAAGATGAAAAATGATCATTCAATTTCCAAAAATGGGTTATAATAAAACTTCTAAGCTATATTGACTGAGTTGTGCCCATTTTAAATCTGGAGCAACATTTAGAGAGAGTTCCCTTTTGAGACGTGCCCTTTCACCCTGCTTTAGTAGGCACCTGCTTCACAGTCATCAGTTTCAAAATAACATCATTTGGCTTGGGTTATTTTGAGATATTCACTCCCTCCCTAGGCTTTGTAGGCACCTGCTACTTCATCAACAGTCATCATCACGGTTATGAGTCAACTGCACAAAATATTTCTCATCGAATTAAATTTGCTAGGTCGCACACTGTTAGCATCACAGTTGTTCACAGGAATTACATGGTATCTCTATCGTCAGATATTTGTTTTTCATGGTTATGGGTTATCCACAAACCCACACTTCATCGAAGTCCATTTTCTTGGTCGCACAATGTCAGTATCATAGTTGGTCATAATCATTAGAGGGTATCTCTATCCTCGGATCATCGTTCATCATGGTTATGGGTTAACCACACAAAACCCTTCTCTTCAGTGGCTCTTCATATTCAACAAAGGTTTCTCAGGAGAGAACTTCATGCAACGAGGACCATTGCTTCTTGAGGGAGGAATGATCTGAATGGAAAGTGGCCTACACCCATGGTATTTATTTGCCCATGGTATTGTAAGTGACATTTATCCATGGTATTCATTAACCCATGGTATGTGTCCACCCATGGTATGTATCCACACATGGAATTTAACCATGGTATTGTAAATGAAATCCACCTATGGTACTGTAAGTGATATCTGCCCATGCTATTAATTAACCCATAATATTCATTCACCCATGGAATTTACCTGTGGTATTGTAACTAAAAAATGCTAAAAGTAACAATTCACATATTGTAAAAGTACATATTTTCCACCACAATGTAACTTCTACAGTTATTCTCTGTTTTAATAAAACAAGTTTCTTTGTCGTTTTATTTGCTCTGTGTTCTCTCTTTTTTTTGGCATTCTAATTCACAGATCTTGTTAGATCCATTTCATTTTTTTTAGATATTGGGGGCCTCCCCCGAAGATTTGGATCACCTGCATAAATGAATCTCTAAGACATGGAAGCTGCTTTTGACAGATGAGCTGAATATTTACCCTATGGCACGAGGTTTCTTCATTGTTCTTTTTTATAAGATTGAGGACAAGAAGTGATCTAAAAGGGGTGGTTGAATTGTTATGCTATGTAAGCACCTCCCACTCAATTAAAATAAATTTAAGATCTTGCTTATGCATGCATGTGCGGAATTTCATTCATGATCCAGGTGTATGTGTTTTAACTGCTTTAAGGAATTATGTGTGAGGAATTAGACATTTGTTTAAGCTGATTAAAATCATGTAAAGAAACCATAAATTGCAGCAAATTTACCAACAACACATAACATCAAACATAATAAAGGAGTTCACCCTCATGTCTTGGGCTACGTCTCCTCGAGCCTTCGTCAATTGACATGGCTCTTTGGGATTAAGATGGAAAATTTATTTTACAATTTGATGCTCAAATCCAATGGTTTTTTTCACTGTACCAATGGGTTTATAATACCAAAATACCCCTGGATTGACTGCTCAATCTCTGGAAATGGACCAAGGCTCCCTTGGGCTTGACCTCTTTTGTCGGTGTCCTTGAGCTTACCTGAGCTTCTCTGTGGCATAAAAGCTCCTATAAGTCCTCTTCTTCTCCTAAAACTTGTTCTATTGTCTCCATCACATATCAATCATCCAAATTAGGTTGTTCATTCACTCAGAATGACCATTGGCTCCCATTTAAGTGTCTCCAACACCTGGTGGCACTAGGCTCCCTGAAAATTATTTGTGGATTATTTGGCTATATAAGTCTCCAAATGCTTCTGTAAAACCCATCATTGGATTCATAAGGTTCAATATATTCAGAAATTACTATTGGTTTCCTGAGAATGACCTTTGGCTGCCTTGGCTAGGCCTCATTCTCCTACTGGCTCCTAGTGGCCCTAGTGGCCCTTGGAACTTCTCTGAAGAAAAATCACACTCAGAAGTCCTCATCTAGCTCTGAAAACATCACCAATGGCTCTAGAATTCTCCAATTATTTAATAATTACTCTTCCTTTACTCAGAATGGTTGAAAATTGAGCCTCCTACACTTTTTCCCAACATCTCCTAGGAAAACTCCACTAAATGTGGAGAACTCCAGTTAACTGGAGTTAGATTAGGGCTAACCGCAAAATTTGGCACGCCCTTATCCACTCGACCAATAAAGTCATGCATAAAAATTTATGGTTAGGGAAGTTGCCACATGTTCACCCCAAAACATTAAGTGGCTTATGCATTAGCAGAAACAACAGAATACAATTGCAAAGTTTATTAAACATACATACGTTCACGATCAAACAATGCTTACGTTTTAAAATAGATCGCACATAGTCTTAAATAGATTACATACACGCGACACGGGGTTCTCAGGTCCCACAACATGCAACCAATCACAACACATCATAAATCGCGTTTCCGCAAGTTTAACTTGGTACCGATAACGTTGAACCATTATTTATGCGATGTGCACTCGTGTGCAATATCTCCACGTGGCTCCCCTCATCGCATCGCATATTTCAACTTTACCGCATCACAACCAATTTAACATATCTCGTGAACTCTTAATTTCTAAATATTTTGATTTTCGAATCACTTTTTCGGGTGCTACAATCTCCGTTGTTGGTTTGTTCGTTGATTCGACGATCCTCTTTATCTCTCTGCCTTCTCACTTCGCATCGCATCATAAATGACATAACCTGTGAAGAATTAACCATAAACTTGAAATTTTCTGATGTGTGATATGTGCATGGTCACTCCACATGACACGTGTCCCGTCTCAATCGCATCGCAAGATATATATCTTAACTTGCGATGAATGAATGGTAAAAATAACAATCTCCGATGCGATGTACACTCGTCCATCCATCCTCGTTGTCGCTTCGTTCGCTTCATTATGAAATTTGAACTTACTTTCCATTCCACCTGCAACATTTCCATGGTTGTGCAATCCCTGATTCTATATGCAGAGTTCAAGATTCCATGACAATCACCAATTCAGATTCGATCTTGTTTTGAACCTGTTTACCATTTTGAACCCAATCTTTTAACTTGAATTTTGAACAATCCTTAGGCCCTGATCCCAATCTGATCACTCCTTCCCACTGAAAGGATTTTGGACCCATAAAATCTGATGATTATCTACCTTGAGCTTCAACACTTTGCTGCTTTCAAGTTATATCAACTGATTTTTCTTGACAAGTCTCTTTTTGGAAATCACCCGACATGCCTTGCACCGCAACTGGCTATGTCTCTTGACCACTACTCTCTGGTTGTTGCTGAACCACTTCAGCATTGATGGATGCTGTAAACTAATATATCCAACTGTACCACTTTTCTCTCTATGTGCTTGGAAAACTGTTAGCTTTCCCACTGAGAATGAAGTCGCTCTTGCAACTATGGCATACAAGCTTTGTCTTGGAAATCCACTTTCCAAATTAAACTCACAAGATGAGTGAAATATTGTTGTAAAAAAAAACACCAGCTTGTTCTGCAATGGCTGAAAAACACCTTGTATCATGTCCACTTCTTCACTGAAGGAACCCAAACTTCCTGCAACATCTTGTCACAAGAACACACGATCAATCTTGAAAATAAAATCTTATGCAAAAATTGAAATGAAGACCACCTCTTTTTGCTTCTTCAAAGCACTGATTGTCACCTTCCTGTAACATCACATACATGGCGATTCTCTTGCAAATTTGTGTATCCATTTATCGACTCACTATCGGCAAACACCCTCGACTAGAACATAAGTCATGCAACATGCAACATCAAAAACAAGTCAACATGAAATGTGCAATACAATCGACACATGACGATATGAAAAGTGTGTAACACAATCGACACAAGTCGAAAAACATGTGTGTGACACAATTGACACAAGTCGATATACAACATGATACATACTGACAACAATCGTGTATGTATCTATGTACAATGAACCTATTTACAAGTTCGCCATTTACACATACAAACTCATGCATATGTACACTTTCAACTCTTCCTTTCAAGTACCAACAAGTACATAATCCGAAAATATGTGGGTGACTATAAGAGCTGAACTGAATGATATTGCTGCAACATAAGTGAGTAACATACCCATCTTTTACACCTCCACAACAAAATTTTGCAACAACAAAGAAATGCCTTCAACTGAACAACATTCACATGCAATCTTGCATCATACAAGTTGTGATCCTCTGTTGCAACTTGTCATACTTTCAACAGAAATTCATGCATACATGACTGAAATTTGCATCTATGTACAAAGGAATGTATGTCTTACTGGGTCACAAAATCAAACCACTTCTTACCAAGCTACTTCCATGGTGATTTTTCCTGTTGAATATATTCTTCTTATGAATCATCTGGACTCACCTCGATGACGGAATATTTGGTTCCATTCTCGCCAGTATTTTTATCCTCTTGCTTCAAATTCTTGAGATGATTGGTTGGATGCAGTGTCCACCATTGGGCAATGATATGTCCCTTCTTCTGGAAATGTGTGGAAATATTTTTCATCTTTTGTGCAAGTCGCCTTCAATTCAAATGTTTCCTGTATGCCTTCATTCTCTTCTAGAATCTTGAAACTTCATGGTTACACAAACCACAATAGGAATAGCAAAACTTTCTCCCATTCATGTATGTATATTTTTCATGCTTAACATAATCATAAACAACTTGATTATGGGAATAATTATATCTTTTATGTTTCTTTGCATGTACATGTTTTTTACCTTCTTGAAGAGATGAACTTGAAGAGGTTCCAACTCTCTTTTGAATACCAACATCAGTGTTCATATCTTGATAGCTGTTAGAACTCTCTTGCTCACCATAAGTTGTATGTCTACAAACATCTTGTTGCAACATAGGTTTCAAACAATGGCAGTCAACTTGAATACAAATTTTACATGTTTGTGGGTTTGAACTTGCAAAAAAAAGTTCTTCTTGGAACTGTCTCAAGTGCCTTCCTGGCTGTAGATTTTTCTCCATAAGATTGAACATAGCCTAGACTAAACTTCTTAGACCTTTCCTCAACCATAATAGGCTCAACTATGCCTTGTGCATGTTTGCCTAGACCCTTGCCTTCATAGCCCATTTTAAACATCAATTTGGATCCTATACCTCTAGTGCATTTTTCAAATGAACCTACACATCTATCTAAAGTGGACATTGAAGACAAATTTGAATGATTTGCCTCTTCTTCAAGAATGTGTTTGGTTAAGGCCTCTTGGGCATAATGGAGCTGCATCTCCATCTCATGCATTCTTTGAAGAAGTCCATCTTTCTCTTGCTTCTTAGAAACCAATTACTCATGAATTCTAGTGCTTTCCCTTACATCTTCATACAAACTTTGCACCATATCCTTCAAGATGTAGAAGTCCTCCTTCATCTCTTTATCAAAGAGTCTTGCAAAGGAGGAGGATTTAGAAACCTCACTAGATGAAGTTTTCATCACTATGTAAATGAATTAAATAACTTCAACAACAATTTACAAAGCTTCAAAAACAATTGACAAAGCTTCTTAATAATTTGGCTATAGATTGAAGCTCTTCTCTACAGTTTGTATCTCTTCTTCAAGTAGCCTCTTTTGCAAACAATCCCTCTTGTGCTTCAAGGGTTTCCTTGAGTTCCTTTGGGTAAGGAGAATTCTTTCAGCCTTCTTACTTCTTGTCCTCTTTTTGACTTAGCTAGAAGTAGCTCCCCTTCACCTCTAGCAAACTCAAACTTGTAAGCATCAATCAATTTGCAAATAGTTAAATTCTTTGCACTGTCAAACACCCTCCAAGTCAAACAAGCAACCTAGTGCTCTGATACCAAACTGATCTGAAATGGGTGGCTGAATTGTTATGCTATGCAAGCACCTCCCACTCAATTAAAACAAGTTTAAGATCTTGTTTATACATGCATGTGCGGAATTGCATTCTTGATTCAGGTGTATGTGTTTTAACTGCTTTAAGGATTTATATGTGAGGAATCAAAATTTTGTTTATGCTGATTAAAAACATGTAAAATAGCCATAGATTGCAGCAAATTTACCAACAACACATAAATAAAGGATTTCACCCTCATGTCTTGGGCTATGTCTCCTTGAGCCTTCGTCAATTGACTTGGATCTTTGGGATTAAGATGGAAATTTTATTTTACAAGCTAATGATCAACTCTAATGGTTTTTTTCACTATACCAATGGGTTTATAATACCAAAATACCCCTGGATTGACTGCTCAATCTTTGGAAATGGACCTAGGCTCCCTTGGGCTTGACCTCTTCTATCAGTGTCCTTGAGCTTCCTTGAGATTCTCTGTGGCACAAACTCTCCTAGAAGTCCTTTTCTACTCCTGAAACATGTTCTACTGTCTCCAAGACATATCAATCATCCAAATTAGGTTTTTCATTCACTTAGAATGACCATTGGCTCCCCTTTAAATGCCTCCAACACCTGGTGGCATTGATCTCCTTGAAACTTCTCTGTGGCTTCTTCGTCTCTAGAAGTCTCAAAATGAGTTTTCAAAACCCATAATTGGATTCAAAAGGTTCAAGATAGCCAAAAATGACTATTTTTTTCATGAGAATGGCCTCTGGCTGCCCTGGCTAGGCCTCATTCTCATGCCGGCTCCTAGTGGCCCTTGGAACTTCTCTGAAGAAAAATCATGCTCAAAAGTCCCCAAATTACTCTAAAAACCTCACCAATTTCTCTATAATTCTCAAATTATTGAAGAATGACTCTTCCTTTACTCATAATGGTCGAAAATTGAGCCTTCCACATTTTTTCCTAGTATCTTCTAGGAAAACTCCACTAAATGTGGAGAACTCCAGTTAACTGGAGTTAGATTAGGGATGACCGCCAAATTTGGCACACCATTATCCATTCCACCAATAAATTTGTGCATTAAAAGTTATGGTTAGGACGGTTGCCACATGTGCTCCCCCAAACATTAAGTGGCTTATGCATTAGCGGAAACAACATAATACAATTGCAGAGTTTATTAAACATACATACGTTCACAATAAAACAACACTTATGTTTTAAAAAATATTTCACATAGCCTTAAACAACTTACATACACGCGAGCCTAGGTTCTCGGGTCCCACAACACGCAACCAATCACAGCACATCACAAATTGCTTTTCTGCAAGTTTAACTTGGTACCGATAACGCTAAACCATAATTTATGCAATGTGCGCTTGTGCGCAATACCGACACGTGGCTCCCCTCATTCCATCATATATTTCAACTTTACCGCATCACAACCAATTTAACGTATCATGTGAACTCTTAACTTCAAAATATTGCAAATTGTGAATCCCTTTTCCGAGTGCTACAATCTTGGTCGTTGGTTTGTTCCTAGATCCAATGATCCTCGTTATCTCTCTTCCTTCTCACTTCGCATCGCAGCATAAATAACATAACCTGCGAAGACTTAACTGTAAACTTGAACTTCACCGATGTGCGATATGCGCATTGTCACTCCATACGACACGTGTCCTGTCTCAATCGCATCACAAGATATATATCTTAACTTGCGATGAATGAAAGGTAAAAATAACAATCTCCGATGCGATGTATGCTTGTCCATCCATCCTCGTTGTCGCTTCGTTCGCTTTGTTCTACAATTTTAACTTACTATCCGTTCCATCTGCAAAATTTCCATGGTTGTGCAATCCCCGATTCTATATGCAAATTTCAAGACTCCATGATAGCCACCAATTCGGATTCGATCCGGTTCTGAACTTGTTTACCATTTTGAACCAAATCCTATAACTTGAATTTTGAGAAATCCTTAGGTCCTGATCCCAATTTGATCAAGAAGGATATCTGTGAAGCTAGGTTGTGGTTTTGGGGGAGTTTTGGCCTCTTCATGCAATGCTAGACTCCCACTTTTGAACTAGTAATGACATCAATTTCTACATCCCCAGTTTGGGTAATGCTTCCAAACCTTCCCTTGCATTTCTACAATCAAACATCATTTTCCTCCATTGGGGATGCACTGGGAAAATTTTATCATAATTTTCCTGAAACAATAATTTTTTTCAATACTACCTATGCCTACATCTGTGTGGAGATGGACTTAAATAACAATTTTCCAATGAAGATTAATTTGTTGGCTCCAAACTACGTTTGGTTCCAAAATATCGACTATGAGAATATCTCATTTTGGTGTAGTGAATGCTATAAAAGCATGGAATATTTAAAAATTTCCCTAGGAATTCTTTGTTGAAAATGCAGCAAGATGATGGAGCTTAGTGAAATGAAGTCGCCTTCACTAAGTGGGCCCGCAGGCAAATTTTGGTGCAAAGTCTATTTTTAGACTATGTCTATTTTTAGACATATGGAGCATGGTCCAGGGGTTGCAGTATGTTATTCTTGGAGTATTGGTCATGTTGGTAAAAATAGATGGACCTCTATTTTTTGACCTATAGGTCGATGTCTATTTTTAGACTGCCTATCCTAAAAATAGGAAAGTCAAATATTATTTACCCTTAATAATATTTGGACTATAAACTTCAGTTTACTCTCTTGGAGCACTTCAGTTTGAGCCTTGGAAGTGGCTCATGCATCTGAAAGAGGAATTACGCTATTCCTAAGGGTTTGGTGAGCACATGCATGGTTGACTTCAGTTAGGACTTCAGTGGCAGAAGTTTGGTGGAGTTAATGAGACAGATGGTGGAGTTGTGTTCGGTTTAACTTAGTTGAACTGGTTGAGATTAGTTTAACTAGCTAATCAACTAGTAATGAGTGGAGTGAATTAAATATTATTTAATTCATTAATTAGTAACTCATTATTCAACTCAAGAATACATCAGTTCACTACAGTGCATGGACAGTTCAGTGGAGACCAGTGAAAGAGGTAGATGAAAGGGTGGAGTTAGCTATCAGTGGCGACATCAGTTGTGCATGAGATTTGCACCACACTTGGAGGAATTGCCCATGATGATTGCGCTATCAAGCCAAGGAGATTTGAACCTTGGATCTCTATATAGACAGGCCTGGATTGCGCAATAGAGGCAAGGCAATTGGCGGTGAGTTTTGAACCAGTAACCTGTTCAAAACTGAGCTAGATTGTGTGTAACTTCATGAGAAAGTACCGAGTACTTGTGAGGAGTATTGTACTGAGTTTGTTACATGATTTCTCCATTATAATATACACAATAGCTGCGGGGTTTTCAGCTATAAGCTTTCCCCATACATACTGTGTTAATGTGTATGATGATTTGATGTGCTATCGCTTGTTTTATTTCCGCATGTGTGATGATCTTAGTGGAAGAGATTATGTGTTGCATATAAATTCGAATTGTATGTGATCAGGATAGTCTCGGTGGATAATTAATCATTATTCAGCAAATTTCGTATCGGAGCTATTGAAGCAGAGATTGATCATCACAGTGATTACAAACTTATTTCGGTAGACAAAGTCTGCATGTGGGCCAGGTAGCCTCTAGATCCATCCTTTCTTTGAAAGGTGATATATCCAGTAAACGCCCCTTGCAGTCGATCTATGTGCTAGAAATAATTTGTTCTCACAGATCTAGAGCGGTTGAGCTTTGAGGTGGAATTCAAATTTTGCAGCAGTTTTGTTTTCTTGGTGCCGGTGTTGAAAATGTCTTTCAATGGTTTGCGACTCGAATATGCTCTTGAAGGAAGTTCGAATTATGTTGCATGGAAGGATCGCATGGAGGCAGTATTAGAAGATAATGGACTGAAGGAGTTCGTGGATACGGATGTCCAAAAGCCCACTGATCCTGCTGAAGTCGAAGCATGGCAAAAGAAGATGGCGAAGTGTCGAAGGATCCTGTTGGAGGGCGTCAAGGATCATATTGTATCCAGCCTGCATGGAAAGGCTACTCCATATTTAATGTGGAAAGTTTTGACGGATCTATTCCAGAGTAAGAGTGACCAAAGGAAGCTGGCGCTCAAAGATAAGCTCAGGAACATCAAGATGGAGAAGGGCGACAGTATCGCCAAATACCTCACGAAGTTCACTCAATGCAGAGATGAGCTGGGAAGTGTGGGGGTGATTGTCGAAGATGAGAACATGGTCAACCTGGCTCTCCTTGGTCTTCCGAAGGCTTGGCACTCATATCAAGATAGTGTCAATGGTCGGGAGAAGCTGCCGGGATGGGAGCGCCTTTGGGCGGATCTCATGCAGGAGGAGATAAGGAGGACTACTCGAGATGGATCTTCATCAAAGCGAGCTGATGAAGAAAATTGCGCTTTGGTTGCCAAAGCAAAGAAGGGGAAGGGTAAGAAAACTTCTCATTCTGGTGCAAAGGGAAAAAAGCAGGATATGGCGAAAGTGAAGTGTTTTCACTGCCATGATCACGGACATTATGCTACAAATTGTCCAAAGAAGAAGGAAAACAAGCAAGCGGGAAGATCTGCAGATGGAGAAGCTTTGGCTTCACAGTTCGAGCTTGACTTTTCACTGATCGCATGCTTGGTTTCAAGTGTGATGGGATCGGTATGGTTCTTGGACAGCGGTGCGTCATTTCATATGACGGGAGATCGGGAGTTGTTCTCAGATCTGGAGGACAAAGATTTGGGTGCGCACATCGAGATGGGCGATGATGGTAGATACAGTGCGACTGGTATCGGTACCATATCCTTTCAGAGGGATTCTGGTAAACCCTTTGTATTGAAGGATGTCATGCATGTACCTGGATTGAAGAAGAACTTGATCTCTGTGGCGATGTTGGAGGACAAGGGGTATGATGTGGTCTTCAGCGAAGGAAAAGCCTTCCTGCGCAGTAAGACTACTGGAGAGACCCGGAAGATAGGGGTTCGAACTCAGAACCTTTATCAGTTGCAGGTAGATGACTGCGCAGCTATGGCATGCAAGGCGGGAGAAGCGGTGAGCCGGGATGATGAGGGCGAACTATGGCACAGGAGATTGGGCCATCTTCACCATGGAGCTTTGAAGATTCTGCAGCAGATTTCTACTGGACTTCCTAAGGGCACTCTTGCGCAGTCAGATCAGTGCAAGGGGTGTACTTTAGGGAAGCATGTGAAAGCCACCTTTCACGAGAAGGATAGTCGCGCCACGACGATCCTTGAGAGAGTTCACACAGACGTGTGTGGTCCTTTCTCAGTTGCTTCGACAGCAAAGCACAGGTATTATGTGATCTTTGCTGATGATTTCTCTCGAAAGTGCTGGATCTTCTTCATGCAGAAGAAGAGCGATACATTCGCGAAGTTCTGTGAGTTTAAAGCACTGGTCGAGAAGGAGTCGGGGAAGAAGGTGATTGCTCTAAGGAGTGATAACCGTGGTGAATTCATCTCGGCTGAATTCAAGGAGTTCTGCAGCGCAGAAGGGATTCGGAGAGAGCTCATCGCACCCCATAACCCACAGCAGAACGGGGTGGATGAGCGGAAGAACAGAACGATCGTGGGTGCTGCACGGGCGATGTTGCATGATCAGGGCCTACCCCTTCACTTGTGGGCTGAGGCATGCACTACAGCAGTGTATGTGCAGAACCGTTGTCCTCACAAGGTTCTTGGCATGAGTACACCAGAGGAGGCTTATTCTGGCAAGAGGCCTGATATTTCCCATTTGCGGATTTTCGGATCTCCTGTCTACATGCATGTGACGAAGGATGAAAGAAGGAAGCTGGATCCAACTGCTGAAGTTGGAATATTTGTGGGGTACACTGATACACCTCACAACTATCGGGTGTATGTGCCAGACAGTCGCAAGACTGTTGTGCGACGGGATATAAAATTTCAAGAGGAGAAAGCCATGCAGTGTTCGCTTGAGAGGGAGCTACACTTGCATGCAGATGAGGAGCTGTTAGTTCCTAAGGAGGAGCCTTGACAATCAACCACAAGAGCAGTTCAGCCCGTTCAGGAGGTGGGAAGAAAAGCCCCGGTGTAGTGCCAACCATCGCAGGGCGCGTGCGCAATACGTAAGCCGAGCGACCGTTCAAGACGTGCAGAAGGCCAGGGTGGACCACCCACAAGACAACGAGACAGAGGCGGGGCCACCTGGACATCGGCACATCGGACATGCCTTTGTGAGTCAATGTGTTGTGACGGAGCCATCCTATTTTGAGGAAGCTGTGGAGGAACCCGCATGGGTTGATGCCATGATCGAAGAATATGATTCGATCGTCAGGAACAGTGCATGGGAGATTGTCCCAAGACCAATGGGGAAATCAGTGGTGGGTTCGCGATGGATCTACAAAGTGAAGCAGGCAGCTGACGGGAGTGTGGAGAAGTACAAGGCGAGATTTGTCGCCCGTGGATTTTCACAGATCGAGGGGATTGACTATGAGGAGACCTTTGCACCTGTCGCAAGGTACTCTTCCATACGGACGATCCTTGCTCTCTCAGCGCAGATGGGGTGGCACATTCATCAGATGGATGTGAAGACTGCGTTCCTCAATGGAGTCATTAAGGAGGAGGTGTACATAGAGCAGCCTGAAGGTTTCGAGATCTTCAGTAGTGAGTCGCATGTGTGCCGATTCAAGATAGCACTGTACGGGCTGAAGCAAGCACCTCGTGCTTGGTACACTCAGATAGACAACTACTTCACCGGGCTTGGATTCTCCAAGAGTGAGGCGGATCCTAACCTGTACCAGATTGTGGTGGAGGGGAAGCTGTTGATCATCGTACTGTATGTAGATGATCTGATTTTGACTGGCGATGAGCAGTTGATACTTTCATGCAAGGAGGATCTTGCACGAGAGTTTGAGATGAAGGACCTGGGCATCCTTCATTATTTCCTGGGATTGGAGATTTGGCAGCGCAGTGGAGGACTGTTTGTTTCTCAGGGCAAGTATGCCCGGGAGATTCGGGAGAGGTTCAACATGCAAGGCTGCAAGCCTGTTGATACCCCTCTTCCTGGTGGATGGAGGAAGGGAGATGCTACTTCGGAGGAGGTAGTGGATGCCACCGTCTATCGACAGTTGGTGGGGTCGTTGATGTATCTGGTCAATACTCGACCCGATATATGCTATGCAGTTAACCAGCTTTCGCAAGCTATGGTTAAGCCTACCAAGCTTTTTTGGAAGGCGGGCAAGCATGTATTGCGCTATATCAGAGGCACATCGGGATAACAGGAGGATGGAGCGAAGCTTTCTGGCTTCACTGATGCAGATTGGGCAGGGAGCCCAACGGATCGGAAGAGCACTTCTGGAGGAGTTTTCAAAGATTGGGTCGACAAAGTAGTTTCCCGGTACAACAGAAGTGCAGATCCGAGGGTCAGCTCCAAAGAAAGGCCGAGTACACTGCTACAGCTTGGCTAAGAAGACAAGTAGGCTATTTGGATGAGGAAGATCCTCGTTGATTGTTCGGGTTGCATGGCATTTGGAGCCTACAATATCCACCGTGATAACCCGCAGTTGCATTAAACTCGCTAATCCGCATTTCATGATAGATCCAAACACATCGACATCAGGTACCATCATATCGTAGATTGTGTTCAGTGAGAATCATGATGCTTTCATATGTTCCCACGCGAACTGTCTTCTCTCTCATCCCGACGAAGGCGCTCACCAGAGCAAGTTCGAATTCCACAGAGGCAAGATAGGTGTTGCGTACAATCCATATCTTGGCTGGTAGATGGGTTGAAAAAGTGTACAAGATGATGGAGCCGTTGGGAAAAATACTCGAGAGGGGGGGGGGGGGGGAGAATCAGTATTTACAACATATTCAAAACTTTTTACTTTTCTTTACTTCAAAACCCATATGCTACTTTCCTGAAGAAGACTTGCGTATATACGCGGATACCCTTTATTAAACTCACGTATACACAGAGAACTAATTATGTCATTAATTCTTTACTTAAACCATTCCATCATTTATTCATCAGATATTCAATAAACAGTAAACATGTGCAGTAAGAACAGAATGAACCATCACACAAAGCATCACACATGAACACCAGGATTTTTAGGTGGAAACCCAAGTCGAGAGAAAACCACCGCTGCAGTTGCTCAGCTTTCAATATTTTATTATAGAGAAAACATCTTACAACATATGTGCTGGTGCAGACTCCTACCAGCACGCAGGCACCCACCTGCGCTCGTTTACCAGCCTCTCCCGGAAGGGAGCTCCAACCCCCTGACTCGTTTACCAGCCTCTCCTGGAAGGGAGCTACGACCCCCTGATCTCGTTTACCAGCCTCACCTGGAAGGGAGCTACAACCCTCAGCACCCCTTCGGACCACGTTTCATCAATTTTCACACTGGATCCAACAACTTCAATAGAACAATACTTGTAGGCCACGTTTCATCATATTTTCAGACTGGACCCTCTTCATAGATTTAAGCTCAATCATACAACCAAACTGATGCATACAACTCAGAACAGTAGAATACAGATAGCAGCAATACAGCAGAATAGATCAGTCATTTCTTACCACAGACTTTAGCAAACCCTAGTTTGCATACGCGCTTTTACTTTACTGATGTCGCGTATATACGCGCTTCCATTCACACGAACCAGCGTATACTTCTGTACATATTACAGAACCAATTTAATTGCGCATACGCACTTTTCCTTCAGCGAAGCCGCGTATATACGCGCTTTCTCTTCGGCGAACTAGCGTATGGTTCTTCAGAGATTTTAGGTCATTGCATTTCTTCAGAACAGATACTTCACACAGATTTAACCCTTCACTTCAGATAGATGTTCGCCTCTTCTTGGATCTAATCATTCCATAAACAGATCTAGCAACTACAAGCACATTTCAGATCTAGATCCCCTTCTTCATCATTGGTGCATCATACACTCAGATTTATCATTCATGTGTAACCCTTTCCATTCAGATCTACTTCAGAGAGAAGTATTCATTCAAGCTCAGAGATCTTGCACCCACGCTCCTTATTTGCACAATGAAATTCTTCTCCTTATATAGGTTTTCCCTTTTTCAATACCATGAGCCCCTTTTTCAATACCATGAGCCAAACCAATACCATGAGCCCAAAACTACATTAGATGGGGTCATTTAGACGAATCATTACCCAATACAATGGGTCAATACCATGGTGGTTACCCCTGGTTTTGCACTTTTTGAGCGCTTTTTCCCATACGCGACTTGGAACGTTTATTCCCGCGTGCATACGCGACTTCCCTTAGACATATCCGCGTATGCATAGAGACATACTCTTTTCAACAAGATTTAGCACATGCTGACTTCTTTTCTTCACTGCCTTCTGTACACACTACAGATACATCAGATTTACTTCATCAAGAACATATTCTATCAAGCACAACTTCATCAAGTAAGTTGCCATCTTCTTCATCAAGTGGGTTTCCATTCAATGACAACACTCAGCATCATATGACATCATTTCACATCAAATTTACATCATTTACCAAGTCCATCAAGTCAAGAATAGCTTCATCAGGTGTATTGCCATCAAGGACAACACATGCCAACAATCTCATGCCTTCATCTTCATTCAGTGGGTTGCCATCAAGGACAACACTCTGCATCATATTTCCAACAGGAGCTTAGTGAAATGAAGTCGCCTTCACTAAGTGGGCCCGCAGGCAAATTCTGGTGCAAAGTCTATTTTTAGACTATGTCTATTTTTAGACATATGGAGCATGGTCCAGGGGTTGCAGTATGTTATTCTTGGAGTATTGGTCATGTTGGTAAAAATATATGGACCTCTATTTTTTTACCTATAGGTCGAAGTCTATATTTAGACTGCCTATCCTAAAAATAGGGAAGTCAAATATTATTTACCCTTAATAATATTTGGACTCTAAACTTCAGTTTACTCTCTTGGAGCACTTCAGTTCGAGCCTTGGAAGTGGCTCATGCATCTGACAGAGGAATTACGCTATTCCTAGGGGTTTGGTGAGTACATGCATGGTTGACTTCATTTAGGACTTCAATGGCAGAAGTTTGGTGGAGTTAATGAGACAGCTAGTGGAGTTGTGTTCGGTTTAACTTAGTTGAACTAGTTGAGATTAGTTTAACTAGCTAATCAACTAGTAATGAGTGGAGTCAATTAAATATTATTTAATTCATTAATTAGTAACTCATTATTCAACTCAAGAACACATCAGTTCACTACAGTGCATGGACAGTTCAGTGGAGACCAGTGAAAGAGGTAGATGAAAGGGTGGAGTTAGCTATCAGTGGCGACATCAGTTGTGCATGAGTTTTGCACCACACTTGGAGGAATTGCCCATGATGATTGCGTTGTCAAGCCAAGGAGATTCGAACCTTGGATCTCTATATAGACAGGCCTGGATTGCGCAATAGAGGCAAGGCAATTGGCGGTGAGTTTTGAACCAGTAACCTGTTCAAAACCAAGCTAGTTTGTGTGTAACTTCATGAGATAGTACTGAGTACTTGTGAGGAGTATTGTACTAAGTTTGTTACATGTTTTCTCCATTATAATATACACAATAGCTGTGGGGTTTTCAGCTATAAGCTTTCCCCATACATACTGCGTTAATGTGTATGATGATTTGATGTGCTATCGCTTGTTTTATTTCCGCATGTGTGATGATCTGAGTGGAAGAGATTATGTGTTGCATATAAATTCGAAATGTATGTGATCAGGATAGTCTCGGTGGATAATTAATCATTATTCAGCAAATTTCTACATTCTCAAAATAGCAAAGATCGAAAAAAACCCCGAAGGCCCAAATGGTGGGAAGGTGCACAAGGTGATCACTATACAATATTCAAATAATAATAGCTTTGAGACAACAAAGATATAGAAGACAATAGGGAAGTGGATTCAATCAAAGAAATCACAACCGCAAAAACATAATCTAAGAAGGAAAACATTCTTTTCAATGTGGATCCTTCGATCGCCAGTAAGGTTTCCCTAGATGCAGCGTTAGTGAAAAAGTAGTGAACCCTTATGGAAAACAGATTCCCTCAGGAATCCACATGGAATATTGTTTAAAAGTAAACTTCTTGGGGAGATCAGGCGAATGAGGAAAATTTCAAAAAAATATCATGCAATTGCAGAAGAACGATCCTCCAAAATTTCTAGAATATGTGGGTTGGATTCAAGTTGATAAGAAAGGGAAAAAAAATTATCTAAAAAAAACAAGAAGTTAAACTAGATCCAAATAAAATTACAATGAAAAATGGAATGTAAAAGTGTCTATATTTTGGGAATTTTTTGGAAAATATTTAGTTGGAAAGGGACTAAATTTTTTGTGTCATGGGGAACTCGTTTAAGGGTTTGGATTAAGCCTTTGTGCTCAATCTCAAAACCACAACGAAGTTTGGAATATGTAAAGGTTCTGGCTTTGTAATCCAAATTTTTTTAATAAAAATCTCTACATGTTTCATTCAAATACAAAATATGGAGTTGAAATGTAGCATATATTTTTTAAAGTAATAATAACAAAAATAATTCTATATATTATAAAAAACACATAAAAATTAAAAAATTCATACAGTTAATTTTTTTTATTAGTGTGTTGTTCAAAACCAACAAAATCAATCTTAACTCTAGATCTACCATGAGCCTAGAGAAATCAAATCCCTTGAAGTGAAAACATTTCCCTAATTTTTTCACTCAAAAATAGGTATGCATATTGAGATATTTAATCATTCTCAATCGCTTTATACAACCTGAGTTAAGATGGATCTATGTTAATATTACTAGCAATTGCACCAAATGCTGCAAAGGAAACGTTGTAAGGCATAAATTCAATCGTGAGATATATAAGATCACTGAATATAAAAATTAGTAAAAAAAATGTCCTTAAAAGTTATTATATAAAGATAAATCATTGAAATTATTCCAAATTTAGAGATTTTATAACATTTCTAACATAAATTTCCTCTCAATCTTTAAATATGCTCTTTCAAGTTCCAATAGCAAATATTTAATCAAAAAGGTGTTTATTTTCAATATTGAATTGTTTCCCTTGATCAAAATATTATAGTCTTTTACCACTTTCTCTTAAGGTGATTGGATTTTCCGTTTCTTTTCCTTGCTTAACTTCTTTTGGGCATTTGGTCTAGTTTTTGATAGAGGAGGTTTATATTTGAAGATTTTTTTTTCTCGAAAATGACAATTTCAAATTTTACCATTAGATGAACTAGTTTAAATCATAGCTATGAAATAGATATATCAATAAAGCTACTCATTGACATAACAAATTTACATTGTTTGATAGGAGAGAAGTGGATCTTTTGTCGATCATTGATTAAATAATTATTTTAGCTAACATAACAAATTTAATTCACTATTAAGAGATACCATGGTGAACTCTTATGGTATCAGCCACAAGATTTCCTTTATTCATCATGATATTATGCAATACTTGGCTATGTATTTGACAAAGAAGGGGCTTATAAATAAATGAAAAATACTTTTTACGCCTCAGACAATGAACTCTATTCTGAAAAAAAAAAAAAAGTGGAAAAAGGTTGTGAAGTGTACGTTTGATGTTGAGTTTGTTTCCTTTCACATAGATTTGGTGCATATTTCAAAAAGTGGAAAAAGGTTGTGAAGAGTACATTCGATGTTGAGATTGTTTCCTTCCACATAGGTTTGGTGCATATTTCTTTCTCCTATCATAGTTATTTCTGACCAATTTTCAATATTGAACTATGTCGCTTGATCAAAAGATTCTAGTCTTTTACATTCTACCTGCATATAATTTGATCATGTACCCGCACATAAATTCAACATGTACCCATTTTATATTTCAATTCTTTTATGATATATATTAGTAGAAAATTCCCAATCTTCCTCTAATATCTATTTTCCCTAACACTGCGAAATTTCTATTATTTACAACTCAACCTCATTTTCCCTTCCAAGTTATTCTTGACCCGTGAAATGATCCTAAGTTAATTTGGTCACAATCATCTTATATGCAATCTTTTTGCGAGCATAATCTCTAACTTAGGTGGTAGGGACTAAGCTACTATGTAGCACTTGTTTATAGTTGTTGTCAATACCAAAGAAGCTTCACATCCTTTATTAATCATTTCTTAATGCTAGAGCTATAATGAATCTTGTGATGAAGGTCAACTATAAGGTATTTGTATGAATTAAGTTCCTCTACATTAATAATCTCATACATAAATATAGTGTAAATGATCTTTTAAAATATAATTATCACAACCTTTATCTCATCAATGTTTATTGGTAGAAATGTACTATAATAGAAATCTTGGAAAAACCTTAGTTACTACATGAGATAATAGAAACACTACATCAACCCTTCAGGTTATGATATTAACCTAAAAACTAATTGTATTTGTATATCAACCCTCCCCCCATCTGTAATCAACTATGAATTATCCAAAAAATCATTTCTAGCTTGTGGATGCCAACAAAATCTAACAAAACAAAGGCTATATAATCAAATAAAAAAGGCGTGTTACACTAATTTTGTGTATGACAAAAAATTCGAGGAAGTTAATTCATATAAATATCTAGAAAAGCTTAAAGCTTCAAAAAAATCTTAAGTGGAAATATAACAATGAGAAAATGAATAAAGAATGATGGAAGACATATTTTAGTTTTGAGAAAATTGCAAATGAACAAATGTTTGCTTTCAGGAGAAAGTAAAACTCCTCTTTCACACTCAGGATGCTCTAGTTATCTTATATGGATGTGAAGTGCAGGTTTGTAAAATTTCTAAATAATTATAGATGAATTGAAAAAAGGAGAAGTGTTTTATAACTTATATTCTTGATATTAAAAGAAATGTGCCATATCTAAAAAATTCATAAAAATCATGTATCATTATGAATGAATTTAAAAATAATTAAAAATTAGGAGATAAAGAATTATGGTCAATTTAGATATTGGTGAATGAAAAGTTTGGATTTTAAGGATGTATAAATGTATAAGAGCCAGGGAAAATATTATTTTCTAATTAGAATCATTTTATTTCCTTTAAATATTTGTTGTTTATTAATGGACTAATGATAAAGCTGAATTGTTTACTTTTCACTTCATTCTTATATCAACATTAAATAGAATTATTTGACATCTCTAGGTAATTAAAATTCCAAAATTATCATGGTAAATGAAAAGAACAAAATAAAATTTTCTTACTAGTTACTACTATCAAATTTAATTTCTCAATTATTTTCTTTTTCATATTTACAGAGAAAGTTAACAAAAAGGAAGAAGAGAATCAAATTCTAATAGGAAAATGTGGAAAATGGTTTTTAACTGTACACTTGATGCTGAGATTGTTTCCTTCCACACATATTTGGTGCATATTTCTTCTCCTCTCATAGTCGTTTCTGACAATTTTTCAATATTAAACTATCTAACTTGATAAAAAGCTTGCAGTATTTTACATTCTATCTACACATAATTTGATCATGTACATTCACATATTTCAACATGTACCCATTTCATATTTGAAGTCTTATATGATATCTAATTCCCCTACCTGTGCCAAATTCCTATCAGTTACAACTTTAGCATGTACCCATTTCATATTTCAAGTCTTCTATTATATCTGCTTCCCCTAGCTGTGCCAAATTCCTATCAGTTACAACTTCAACATGTACCCATTTCATATTTCAAGCCTTCTATGATATCTACTTCCCTTAACTGTGCGGAATTCCTATAAGTTACAACGTACATATTAAATTATTTTGTGTTAATTTTGATACAACCATTTTATATGCAATTTTACTTTTACTAAAGGAAATAGTTTCAAACTTAAGTGGAAAATTTTCAATCATCCTCTCATATGTGTCTTATATTTTTCTCAACACCTTCCTTTCCTAATTCACATTTTCAGTAATCTGTCAATAAAGATTGTAAAGATTCTTCCATTGTCTGCTTATATATTTAACTCATGTATAAATGTTTTTATAAATAATAAACATAAATTAAAATAAAATAACAATTTAATTAAAATTTACATTTTTTTAAATAAATATTTTGATGCTTACTATAAATTAATACCTATCAACATTTACAAAGCATTTAATTTATATAACTATAATAATTTTATTTTAAATTTAAATAAATATGTGCTACACTAACAAATAAATAATTTAAATAACTTAGACTGGTAAGATAAATTAACAAGAAGCAGGGACCTCATCGATCACTATAATAAAAGCTTAAACTGACTTACCTTATAAGTAAAAATTTCCCCACATATAAAATGAAGGATCTATCATACCACACAACACTGCAAGATAGGATCTATCATACCGCACAACACTGCAAGATGTCATAAATTCATAATTTGGATTAATAGCAACAACAAAAAGTGAATAATCCAACACTACACACTACACATGCGATTTTGATCATGAAGATGTACATCATAAAAATACAATAAAATATAAATATTCACATTGTTACAGCTCCATAAACGACATGGAGGAGACACTTTGTGCTTTCTTAAAAAAATTGAAGAAAAATTTAGGAGTGCCAAAAAGGTCATGATAGGGCTCTCTCAGGGATTCTAGCCATCATCAGGAGTATCAAACAATGAATCTTTCATTCAATTTTTGGTACAATTCCCCTAAGTCCCCATTACAGTTTTGGACATCCGGACGCATAAAGTGTGTCCAATGACAATAAATTTTCCAGGTCTTGTAACTCAGAGCACTCCCTAACATCCAGTAATTGATGCTCTCACAATTACGACTACCCTTGTTTTCTCTTTAACTTGCCACATTTACGTGGAGGAAACTGCTACAAAGATGCCAATGCTACAATATGTGACAGCTCCTGCAATTCCATGAAACTGACAATGTTCAACGTTGGAAACTCTGTCAAATGCTCTAACCTCTGCATATGCTTAATCTTGACACAATACCCAAAACTCCCACAAAGATACCAATGTTTCAATACTCGACAGCGCCTCCAGTTCCATGAACCCATTAAGGTTCAACGATCAAAGTTTTGACAACGACTCCAAATCTGCATTCTTTTCAGCTTGACACAATTAAATGCACACAAATACCAATATTTCAGTACTTGCAGGCAACTCCTCCAATTGTATTCCACTGCTAATGTTCATTATTCGAAGCTATGCTCTTGAGCTTGACACAATTAAATGCAAACAACTCTTCCAAAGATAAAAATACATGACACCATTTTCTGCATGTATTGTTGTAAGTTTTGTCGAAAATACGCTGTTAGGCTCCGTAACGAGTTTTGCAGCTTTTTTTCGATAGTTTAAATCATAAATATTTTTCTCGAGCGTCTTCGCGCTGATGTTTTATCTTGTGCTTTACAAGGCCAACCTCTGGCTGTCTCTGTTTAAAAGCTTTGAGACCCGTGATTTTCTCCTAATAACGCGATTTAGCTTTGAGATAGATCTTTCTAGCCCTTTCCTACCCGAGATCTGTGTCTTGGAAGCGTTTCGAGTTTCAGACGCTGGTATATTCGATGAGCCTTGCGAATTTCTAGTCACATGCAACTTATACAAGTCAAACAAAGTCGCACGAGAGGGATGCGACCTAGTCACACAGTAGAAACATAGAAACACTCTAGAGAATAGTCGCATGAGAGGGATGCACATTGCGACTTATATAGAAGTATGCTCTCATTATCTCTGATTGATGTCACAGAGCTCGGTTTATGTTGTAGAGATGAGAGATTTCTCTTTTATACACACAATCTGGTCAGCATGACATGAGATGAGACCACTTCAAAATTTCTGTCAAATAAAAAAAAGCAAAACGTGTACTTTTGTCATGGTGAACTCAAAGTTTTTCTCCAGCGAAAAAAATTATAACATATCCTCTCTCAATTACATGTTTGTGGCACTGCGCATTACGAAAAGTGCATGGAGGGAAAAACGCAATAGATAAGCATACCAGGAGTCCTCCTTTCCTTGTCGCGATATTGTTGTGTGTAATGGTTATTTAAATAAATCAGCCAAAAACAATGTGACTGGGATGGAGGTCCATTTAATGTTAGTTGCTCTTTTAATATATATATATATATATATATATATATATATATATAAAAGCGAAGACTCAAAGGAGAAGAAGGGGGGTGAGTTTTTGGTTGACTTACAATTTTATTTTGGGTTGGAGAGAAACACAGTTTGAAGTTGAGTGGTGGAGGAATTAGGAGTTCGGCATTACAACAGTGAAGAGGTTGGAGCTTAATTCATGCAAACATGATAATAGGACAAGGAATTTCACAACCCATGGAAACAAATGATCTAGGACAAGTGAAAATTGCCTCATCAGCTAAAGCTAGGAAGTGGGTTTGGGTCAATGCCCAAAATTATCAGGGTATTTTAAAACGGAGACTGGCTCGTCTAAAATGGGAGCAACCAAGGAAAAAATGGACTCAAAAGAAAAGTACTCGGGCCCTTCGCAATAATAAATATTCAAACAAGTCCCCTGTACAAGCATATGGCAACATGACTAGAGGAAAATGAAAAGTCACTTATGATTTTTCCTTGTATAATCCCACATCCACACCTCTCACCTGGTCATCTGATCTCTATGTGATAGAATTGTTAAGTGAAAAAAAGAGGTTGGGGGCTCTAGAAGCTAAAGAGCAGGAAAGGGAGCATACAATTCATGTCATAACAAGTTGAGAACCAGACGTTAGCAGAAAGTAATAAAATTTTGAAGGAGAAAGTGGTATTGCTACAGGAAGCTCTCTGTATAGGGAAGTCAGAATGGCAATGAATGAAGGAAAATGTGAAAAACACGAGGACATTTGTAGCGGGGAGCACAAAGGAGCTGAATGTGAAATAACCCTAGGATAAAGGGAAAGTGGTTGTCCAAACATAAAACCATGAAGAGACAACAAGAGAAGAAAGGAAAGAAGGCTCCACAAAAGCTTCCAAAACTTGGGTTGAAGTTATTAGAAATTCTGTGAATAGGGAAGGAGAAGCAAATTTTTGGGTTGCAAACATGCAAGAGAGAGAAATAAAGGAAAGACAAGATAGAGTAGCAAACATAATTATTAAAGGGGTGAAAGACTATGGGAAAAATGAATCTACTTTTGACCTTGCAAGGGACTCCTTGAAAGACAAAATGCTTTGGCAATGACAAATATGCCAAGCATGGAGGGTAGGAAAGTTTAATGGTGAGAGAGCCAGCCTGTAAGAGTCATCATGCATAGTTTGCGTGATAAAGATATCATTCCAAGCAAGAATTAACTCTTGAGGGGTTCTCATTTTTTTCTAGAAGAAGATTTAACTATAAGACAACAAGAGGAAAGGACGGAGGGAATGTCAAAGGTTAGGGCAAAAAGAGATGAGAGAAAAAGAGTATGGATTTATAAGGGTAAATATGTGATAGCGCAAATTGGTCCTCCCAAACAAGGGTAGCAAGATGATAATAAAGAAGAGACAACAAACTCTTTAACAGGAAATCAGGAAGCAAGATCAGTATGGGAAAATAGGCATAAAGACTCAAATGTGAGTCTTGCATGTCAAAACAAATAGAAATAAAGTCATACCTAGGTTTCCTCAAGTTAATTTTGTTGGAACTGCAAATGTTACCCATGGAGACGAGGACCTGGGTTAGGGCCTATTGCGGAATAATTTTCCTCATAGAAACACATGAGCATGAAGGGTGCAAGATACCTTTGTTTGAAGGGTAGTGGAAGACGGCAGTGTGGAACAAGGTAGCAGGGAATGGAAAAGTACACGGGGGTATCATGGTATTAGTGATAGAAAAAGAAGGTTGTTTCATTCAGCTAGAAAAAGAAGACTCAAATAAACAATTCATTTGTTTAAAATATCAGAAAATGGAAATCACATCAGAATTGCAACATGCTATTTTGAGCTTCAAGTTTCAAAAATCTATAAAAGCAAAGGGCTTGACCACAAATATCCATTTCCAGCCTTAAAGGAATATATTGCAACATATGCTCAGCTAGGTGAAGTAATTATAGTGGGTGATTTCAATGCTAGGACTACAAGTGAGCAAGCTAGCATTCTTTGTTGTAACAAAGACTGCGACCCTATCTGGATTACGGAAGAGAGTAATCATTGGTGGGAAATAATTTCAGAGGACAAGGGATGCAATCTCTTTGGTGAACAATTTCTTACTCTGTGTGGGGATTTTGATATATTCATTTGTAATGGTTTGACTAGATAGGAAAAGTCTGGTAATTTCACTTCCAATACTTACAATGGAGCAAATGTAGTAGACTATGTAATTTTCTCACATAGCTTGTGTGAGAAAATGGAGGAAGGTTTGATTGGAGATCACCTCTACGACTTAAAATCAGATCACAAGCCAGTTTATTTAAGCTTCTCTTGGACTGGAAAGAAGAATTTGAGGTCAAAAATTCAGTGTGTTCAACAAAATCTTCCAAAGGGAATAATTCTTTTGACTCGAGAAAATTGTAATACATTCAAATTAGCACTAGAGAGGCTCTTGGAGAAGGAGAAAATCCCATTTCACGGCCTATATAGTCATGAATTAACACATTTAATTCAAGCTGCACTTACAGAGTGAAAAAAGAGAAAAAAGTAAGAAGTCTAAAAAAAATTTCTTTCTGGCCAATGCTTGGTTTGACAAGGAATGAAAAAAGGCAAGGAGAATATGGAAAGAGTCAAACAAGGATAATATAAAGCTAAAAGTTTACAATCAAATATTAAGAAATAAAAAAGTTGATTTCATGGTTTTGAGTAAAGAAGAACCAATCTTCCTTGGGAAAAATAACCCCAAATTATTTTGGAAGAAGATCCAACCGACTCGATGCAAACTGAAAACAATATCACAACTTCAAAATGGTTTGACTATGCAAGAAAAATTCATAAGCATGATCCCAAGGTTGACCCTCCTCCCTTGGTTAACACTGATACAAAACTCTTCACAGTGCAAGAGGTAGATATGGGTATCAAAGAGTTGGGTGTTGAAAAAGAAAAAGACTTAGTTGAACTCCAAGAAGAGTATCTAAAGTGGGGCTTGAAAATTATTACACCTCACATTATAAAAATTTTCAATATCATCATACAAGAGGGGTTCCCCATTGATTGGAAAACTAGTTTATAAATACCTCTTTTCAATAGTGGTGACGTCAACAACCCCTCCAATTATATGACCATAATGATAAACCCCTTGTTTGCAAAGTTATTTTGAAGTATGTTAGAAAATAAAATCAGCAAGTGGGCAAAAGAAAGAGATAAACATGCTAAAGGACAAGCAGGTTTTAGACCTAAACATGCCATAGCTGATCATGGCATAACTTTAAGGCATATCATCGAGAAAGTTTGGGAGAAAAAGGAAAAAACATTTTGTTTATTTGTTGATTTTAGAAAAGCCTTTAACACGGTTCCTAGGGATAAGCTTTGGAACCAAATGGAGGAACTTGGGGTTCCCAGGAATTTGAGAGAAGTTGTGCATAGGCTATACGAATAGGTGAAATTCAAAGTGAGAACTTCAGCATGAATTTATGAAAATTTTAGAAGCAATATCGGGGTCAAACAAGGTTGTCCATTGTCTCCTACCCTCTTTGGTTTATATATCCACAAACTTGAAGAGTGGCTAAATTCACAAGAGGGTGACGGTATACATTTGGGCAAGTTTGTTATAAGGCTTCTTTTGTACGGAGATGACCTTATTCTAATTCCTAAATTTGCTCTTGGTTTGCAAAAACACTTCCTTTCTCTTGAGAATTTTTTGTAGAAATGTGGGGATGAAATTCAATATCAGCAAAACAAAATTAGTGGTTTTCTCTAACAAAATAAAACATAATCAACATAAGTTCTACTTTGAAGGAAACTTTCTAGAAGAAATTACGCATTACAAATATCTCAGAATTGACTTCAACAGAAAGCTAAGATGGGATGGATGTATAAATAAACGAACATTGGGGGGTTGGAAAGCATTTTATGCTTTTCAAAAATAGGTGTAGAGAGGCAGAGTTATGGGACTGGAAAACCACTATAACTCTTTTTTGGCTCTTAGTGATTCTGGTGATTCTCTACGGTTGTGAATTGTGGTCCAAAAATACATCTGACATGCAGTGGAAACGAATTGAGAAAATTCAAAAGCGGTTGATTACAAACAAATTCAAAATAAAAAGTGCAGTTCCTTATGCTATCTTGTTAAGTGAAATACGGGTTGCTCCAATTGAAGCAATAGCTATGGTGCGGGTTGTAAGGTATTTAAAAAAATTGAGTAAATGGAAGAGGGAAGATGTCCTAAGGTTGTGGTTAAGGACATATTGTGCACAAGAAAGAATATTTGGTTGTGGTAAATAAAAAATGGTTTAGCAAATGGGGCATTTGCTTGAGCATGTGTCCCACAAACAGTAAAGAGATAAAAGACTTTGTTATGGATAAGTTTCACAAAGGGGCTTGGGAGAAGGATTTAGGGAGAAATAAAAAGTATTATATTGAAGAGTTTAATTCCTCTCATAATCATCAAGAAAAAGCACACATAGGGGCCAATATTTCTTAAAGAGCCAAAATTCTTATCGCTCAATTAAGGACTAATTCGCATCAACTCCATTGTGAAACACGGCACTGGAAAAGGCCAAAAGAAGTGTGGGAGGAAAGAGTATGTATTTTTTTCTCTTCCAGAAAAGTGGAAACAAAAAATCATTTCATTTTAGAATGTGAGGCCTTCAAAGACAGTAGGGAAAGTTATGCAGAAATTTTGGCAGCTAGCCCTTGGGATATTCTATTAAGCAAGGGCTTTGTCGAGATGCTGGGAGATTGTATTGTGAAACTTCACAAGAAAAGGGCATAAATAAAAAGCCAAATAGGGAAGCAATATATTCCATAGGCTATCTTTAATCTTGTGGACATCAAAATAACTTCTTTTCTTCTTCTTCTTCTTCGATGTTGTCCCACAGTTTAATGCCATGTGGAACATTCTTAATGGCAGTTGTTTCACAAATAAATATATCCAAGATTATCTACCCATGACATTGGATCAGATAATGTTATAGGAATAAAATCGTTTTATTACATGCACATGTGTAATCCATTATCCATCAATGGTTTGTGAGATATTGGCAAAGATAATCATGTCCACAGGGAGGTTTAATTCATCGAGGGAGATTTCATTCTTTTATCTAACAAAACAAGATTTTATTTCAATTATCATAACTATTATATTAATAAAAAATTACCAAAACAAGATTAGACTGATTTATAATTATTATATATGGTTTTTATAATAGTAATAATAATAATAACTAGAAATTGCTCCAAAAGGTGCAAAGAGATTCCGACATGGTTTTTAAATTGGAAAAGTTTTATTTCGGTTTGAAATAATAATTATTGTATTAGATGTAGGTTGTTCATTGTATTTTTGTTAAGTTAGAAATGCACAACTAAAATAATAATTGAAATACTGTGATGATGAAAGTTGATTGAGATATAATTTACCACTTATTTTACTAATGAAAGATTTAAAACCATTGTGAAGAAATATTGTTTTTCTAATGATGGGAAATTTCTACTCAGAGGAAACGGTAGGTACAAATTATTTTTTCTTCATTTTAGGAATTATATGTGGTTTGATGAAAGACATTCATTATTTTTTTTTTGGTCGATGTCTAATATGGTGGCATTCAAAATGTATGTTGTATTTTTATCCATTTGTATTCCCTATTATTGGTGATTATCTCATTTAGGAAAGTATATATATTTGTTGTAAATAAAAAAAATTCATTCTTAATCTACATCAAGTTGAACTCTACCCAAAGGTTTAGGCTTCCATGTATGTAGGAATGATGATAGGATGTAGCCTTTCACTGTGTTGGTTGGCAGTGTGAGAGTCAGTATCTATATTCAATTTCACATCCAATATTTGTGTGGTTGGATTCCTTTCTCATTGTTGAAAGCAACAGTCAAAGATTGGTTTGATATTTTATTACCATAAAAAATGAAAAGTGAAAGGATGACAAATTAGTGTTGAAAAGTGTAACTAGGTCAATATTCATGTTGGCTATGTAATTATGTATTTATGTATAGATGATGTCTTCTAGGAATAAATACAATCTCGTGTCATATTCATGAAGGATTCAGTTTGACCTTGAAAACCCTCATATAATGTTATAATCAAGTAAAGACATTCTAATGAAGTAACACCCCTTGGAAAGTAACTACAAGTCATGGTCGGCTCTCATGATGAAGACGACCTAAACCATATTTGATGGTCGGCCTAAAAAGGTGTGAACTGACCACTATATATTAGCCTGGTCTGCGGATCATTTGAACGGACAAGCAACGCAGATAACACACTATTGAATGCAGAATCTTATATAGACTACAGACTTACGGTTACTTTAGTAAAGACGGAGGATATACTTAAGAAGTATCTGCGGTAAACATAATAGAGAAGGAAGATAATTATACGAAGTATCTGTGGTTATCACAATAGAGAAGGAGGATAAGTATACGAAGATCTACAGTTATCACAGTGAAGACGAAGTATATATTTACGAATACACTGCAAACACCACAGTTGAAGATTGTGTTAAGTAATTGTGGATATCACAACAAAAAGGAATTGCAGACACTATATTAAAGACAACATGTTACAAAAGGATAGTGTGGAATCCACAAAAAAATTCAGTGCATAAATATATATACTAAGTGCGGATCAAAGACAATGACCTTAAAGAGAAGCAAGAACAATATTGAGGAAGGTAAATCATTGATTTACCTTCTCACAGTTCAAGTTATTTAAATACCAGTCTTGGGTCTTGATAATTGACTTGATGAAAGGTTAACATAAGAAGAGAAGACATAAGAACGTTCACAAGTAATTATCTAGAAGATAATTTGTATTAATCTAAGGCCCTCCAAATTCTCAACATGGTATCAGAGCTAAGGTGAGAATCAAAGAAGGGCACCTAAGAGGCACTTAAGGATTAGATCACAGTCAACAGTTCATCTAAGAGGCACTCCAGAAGGAGCTTGGTCAAAACAACACACGATCTAGGCGATCTCAATGCAGCTTGGATCACAGAAGTTCATAGGTTCGAATCTCCTCTAAACTTTTGGTGAGATATTTGTTTTGTATGGATAGTACAAAGATAAAATCGGATCTTTGGAAAAGTTCACAGAGTTTAGATTCTCTGAGTTTTTCGGAAGAGATCATAGAACAAAGACACAGACCACAGTTCTGATCAACATATGTAGTCTCGGGCTAATCACAGAATCTCAGATAAGAAGAATGGCAATCATATTCTCAGCACAAACAATACGAATCACAGTGAAGACAATCTCGGTCTCCTCATAAAGATATCACTGTATTCTGGACATTATATATCTGAAAAAGCTCCAATGGATTCAGACCATTTGAAGAGTTTGGTTTGCAAGGGCATAATAACTCAGTGGTACAACAGTATGGTTTGGTGATATTACTGAATGCTACCAAGTGTCACATGAATTTGGTACTAATAGAATATGGATCTCATTGCTATCTCTGTCATTATAATGCTGATGTTACACCCTTGGTAATTAGGATGACACTGGATAGTGACAGTAATTATAGCAATGAAGAATATAAGAATAAGGAACAATAAAGTATACATTTGTCTCAGTGCAGTAATAATGTAATATCCCCAAAAGGGAAGATTCAACAATACTTGCTAGAATAACACATTTTTCAGAAGTATGTGCATTGAAATGAATTTTCAGCTCTCGGATCCCTTAGATCTGGTGATCTAGCATCTAATCCAAGAGGATAGCAAAAAAAAATCAAACTAGGTGAGGTAAACAGACCTCCTACACCTAGTATGGCTGGAAAACACCCAAAATTGGGGCTACAACAATATGCAACAATACTGCAGGAAAATAACATAGTTTTTTTGAGCAACAACAGGAGGCCAATAATAAGGCACAACATTAATATATACATCAGTAAATCAGATCCATAATATGGCCCATACATTGTATAACAGGAAACAGAAGACAAGAATGGAAGAAATGCCTCAAAAGAGGTGCTGCAACACATCTATTGACTGCAAAAAGACTTGACAGCATTATATTAAGAGCTGCAGCAACTATATATTACACTATAGATCTATAGCATATATGTGTACAAAATATTAGATCTATATCAGATTTGTACACTAGAAGAGCTCCTTTACAAATTCCCCTTGGGGTTTTGAGAAAAACATGAGACACAAAGAGTAGATCTGAGATGTAAAGTTGCAGATCTGTAGTAGTATTCAGAAATTTCTGAAGTTAAATACAATAGAAGCAGATCAGATCTAAATAGAACATGGATCAGAAGTATAATCCATGGATCACCATAGTGAAGGGCAGAGCCCCAACACTAGAGATCTCTCCTCCAAATTTGTGTCAAAAAAACTTGCAACTGTACACTTGCAAATAACATAGTCCTGGAAGGTAAACTGCGTTGTAGGCTCTAGCACTGGTTTTTCCTGATGCCAAGATCTGAAAATGCATCTCCAAAGATCTAATACTCTTTCATAAAGGGGATAGATGACTTTCCCATTGAAAAGAGGAACTAGATTGGCCTAGATCTGAGTAGATGTAGCCTCCACTTGCTGCAAATTACGGACAACCAAACCCTCAACAGGATCTGCGTTGTAGTTGGAAGATGAGCTTGGCCAAATTCCTGATAGTGGACAAGATCAACAAGACTCTTCCAAGAGGCCTCTCAAGGAAAGAGGTGGGATTCCAGATCAGGAACACCCAGTGCTAAACAACACTATTCTCAGCTAAACAACAAGAGAATGATATATGTCTAAATAGACAATATATTCAGAAATATACATAATCAACAACCTTCTTATGTTGTCCTCCTCTTCCTTTTATAAGATGAAAGTATTCCCAAACCCTAAACCATCTCAATGATTTAGCTCCTTTCACATGTGTAGCCTCCAACTAAAACTGCGATGTGCCTCTAGGAGATTCATTGTATCTAGACAACGCTGTTGATTTGGTCCTAGTTGACTTGGTCAAATGGTCCAATCTCTTTCACACCCCTGTGTGCTTATGTAAATAACCCATATTTAGCTATGTTCACATGTGGCATTGATTTATTTTGCTGTTTAGGAGTTTTATTGATCCCCCTTTACAATTTTATTCATGAAACAGAAAAATGAAACAAAATTGTATATTTCCATTAGCTTGGGCTAATTGGGAATATTACAGCTCTCCCCTCCAAAATGTTTCTTGTCCTCAAACAACTGATAGGGTGAGTGCTGCAACACTTCTCCTCCTCCATTGGTGACACCATCAAGGATCAAGATTTCTTCAAAAGCTAAGTGTTCACCAATCCAACCCTCCATGAATTGTTCCTCCAAAGTCATTATGAGATGTACATAATCCATCCCACAAGGAGTCAAGAACTCAACAGAAACAAACATGGTTGAACCAATACTCTCTCTAAAACATGTAGCATGAGGTACATAGAGAGTTTCCATCCCATGTGGTACATACAAACTTCCCATCCTCCCTCCATACAATCCCATAAAAAGTACAACTATTTCATCCAAGTATGGAAGCATAATTACATATATATAAGAAGAAATTTGAGCATGAGGAGGTGGGTCATAGTCCCACATATGGTACCAGCGCAATGCATCTCCTGCCTGCATCAGATGAAGGTGTGGTAAGTGGTTTCCCCACCACTTACTTGCTACACAAGTCATCTCACCATGGCTGAAAATGTGAGATATGTTTGGTGCCTTTGGGAAGCACCCATCATGAAAGAAAATCTCCCTTTGCACAACAAGGGAGTGGCCAAATTCAGAATTTTTAGTGGCCTAATGTGTGCCATGAAATTCATATGATTCATCACTCCTCCTTGGATTCATGGCCTGCATAAACATGGTGAAAGAATATGTAAAATCATAAAATGAAACTTTCTTTACATGATCAGATTCTTCACCAACATTGTCTCTCCCACACATGGAATTGTGCATGGATTATTCTACCCTTTCAAGAGAAGGAAGAAATGGCTGAAATGACTCTTGAATAGAGTCCTTTGGCTGCCCCAAATCCACATAGCTCTTGCATTCTAGAAAATTCTGATGTAGCTCTCTTCCAAAGCCTTCCCATTCAAAGCATCTCATGATAGTGTTGTAGATCTTCATAGAATAGGTAGGGCTGAAACATAACTCTTTGTAGGCCCTTTGTAGCATCCTCTCCTTGAGATTGGAGGCTCTAGGTAAGAGGGTCCTATCATGATGATAGATGACTCCCTCATGGACTAGATATCGCTCTTCATGTAGATATTCATCAAGCATATTACAAGTGTGAAGATCTTTGGAATAATCCACCAACAACTGGGATTTCCAATATAGATCTACACTCCCCAACAGTGACAACATTGATGATGCATCAATAGGAATGCCTACCATGTTGCTGATCTCCTCTTTGACATATCCTATGCCAAAGGTACAAGTAGGAAGGACATACCTTCCCTTATTCTCCTCCAATAGCGCAGAATCAGAAATGAAGGTGGGTGATGATGATGAGAGAAGAAAATCTCCCTCCTTCTTGTTCTTGCCCAAGCCTTCCAGTGCTGTAGCTGTGTCTTCTAATGCTCCCATCCCTCCTGGATCTTATTTTGGAGCATCAAGTAGTGAGAGATCTCTCACCAAAACTGAATGAGATGGCCTCCCAGGTGGTTTGCCACTAGATAAGAGTGTCCCTTGCAGAAATCTCATGAACATAATAGAAGGGACAGTGAGGTCCTTGCTTCCACTGCACAAATCCATCTCTGTTTTTTGTGTGGAAACGTTGTGTGAGGGGTAAGTATGGATTCCTTTGATCATTTGAGGTGCACCACTCTTCTTGTCCACCCATTCCATTTTCAAAGCCTCTTAATCAATGGTGACTTTCCCCAATGTAATCAACCATTGAACACCCAAAATAACATTGGTGTCTGGTATGTCAACTACAAAGAAGTGATCCACCAAAGTGTAGGATCCCATGGTGACTGAAATTGATGGAACATAATGCATGCATTGCATTTTTCTATCTTCTGGGACCAAAACAGAGAATCCCTCAAAAGTATCAATGGGTATTGCCCTCATTTGCACAAGATGGGAATCAATGAAATTGTGGGTGGCTCCATTGTCAATCAACACAGAAACCCTCTAATTCATGATTGAACCTTGAACTCTTAAGTTCAAGTACTTCGGTACTCCTCTCAAAGATGCAAGAGTTCCTCCAATAGGATAAAATGCTCCATTCCCATCTCCTGATGGTGTTGGATGTCCTTCAACATTGTCAGCGTTGTGACCCATTCTTGGTTCATCATCTTCATCTTATTCAAGATCTGAGAAGACCTATATATAATGTGCTTTACTAGCAGCACATCTATGTCCAGGGACCCATGTTTCTTGGCAAGTGAACCATAGCTTCCTCTTTCTTAGATCCTTCCGGACTTCATCATCAAGAGGCTTCTTGTATGAGCTCTCCTTTGAAGGAGCAACTTTCTCTTCCTTCCCTTTAGAAGGAAAAGAGGGCTTGTTCTGAAAGTTTTCCTTTGCTTTTTGCAAGACATCTTGAAGGTCTATATCCCTCTCAATGGCATCATGCAAGGTAGTGGGCTTGGTAGATTTAAACAACCCATGCATAGGTTCATCTAGGCCATCGATGAACATGTACACCCTCCTTGTTGCAGACAAATCAGGAACCATAACAGATAATCTCAAAAATTCAGAGATATAAGACTCTATATTACCTAACTGCTTCAACTTTGCAAGGTTCATGAAAGGTGCTCCTGGATCCTTTCTTTCAAACCTCTCCACTAGTCTTCTAGTGAACTCAGAATAGGTAGTCACATTGGCATGTCCCAATGCAAACAACCCATGGAACCACTAGTTGTGTGCTTCACCTTCAAAGTGCAGCATTGAAATATTGATAGCTTCCATCTCAGGGACTTTGTTCAACTGAAAGTAGATATCCAGTTTTTCTACCCATGCTTTGGCAGAACAAGAGGATTAACCATCAAACTTGGAAATAATCTACCCATAAAGTGATGTCGATCATGATTATGAGTGAATCCACCATCTCTATGATGATGCCTTGGTCTTCTTCTTTTGTCCTTGAGGTGAAAAAACTATTGAAAACTCAAGTGATCCTTGAATCTCTGATTCAGAGACTCATATTCTTCAAATTAGTCTTCAAAGGATGCTTGCTCTTGAGGCCCTTCATTCTCCATAGCCAAAAAAGTAGGCATGGTAGAGCATTGTGGAGCTTGTGGCTGGTTCACTAGTTGATCATTCCAGTGGTGAGACATGCCAAAGCTTTCTCCAAGATGAAATCTCTGAGGATATTCCTTGATCATGTTCAATATCATCTCTTTGATCTCTCTCACAATATCTTTCATGGATTTCAAAAGTATCTTTGCAAAGTCCTTTTTTTCTACATCACTTCCAGATTTAGGGGCTTTACCCTTGTCTTTATCATCATTGGTGTAATAAAATTTCTTCTGTCTTCTCTTCAGATACCTCCTCTCTCTGTCAGTAAGAGGCTCATCTTCTTCTAAAGACATCTTGGCTTCTCAAGAAAAGAAAATCACAGGCTGTGCCAAGATGATTGCTCTGATACCGCTGTAATATCCCCAAAAGGGAAGATTCAACAATACTTGCTAGAATAATGCATTTTTCAATGTGCATTGAAATGAATTTTCAGCTCTTGGATCCCTTAGATCTGGTGATCTAGCATCTAAATCCAAGAGGATAGCAAAAAAAAATCAAACTAGGTGAGGTAAACAGACCTCCTACACCCAGTATGGCTGGAAAACACCCAAATTGGGGCTACAACAATATGCAACAATATTGCAGGAAAATAATGGAGTTTTTTTGAGAAAAATCAGGAGGCCAATAAAAAGGCACAAAATTCATATATACATCAGTAAATCAGATCCATAATGTGGCCCATACATTGTGAAACATGAAACAAAAGACAATAATGGAAGAAATTCCTCAAAAGAGGTGTTGCAACACATGTATTGACTGCAAAAATACTTGACAACGTTATATTAAGAGCTGCAACAACTATATATTACACTCCATATCTAGATCAGATCTGTGTACAAAATATTAAATCTATATCAGATATGTACACTAGAAGAACTCCTTTACAAATTCCCCTTAGGGTTTTGAGCAGAACATGAGAAACAAAGAGTAGATCTGAGATCTAAAGTTGCAGATCTGAAGTAGTATTCAGAAATTTCTGAAGTTAAATAAAATAGAAGCAGATCAGATCTGAACAGAACATGGATCAAAAGTATAATCCATGGATCACCATATTGAAGGGCAGAACCCCAACACCAGAGATCTCTCCTCCAAATGTGTGTCAAAACACCCTGCAACTGTACACTTGCAAATAACGCAGTCCTGGAGGTAAACTACACTGTAGGAAGTAGCACTGGTTTGGCCTGACGCCAAGATCTGAAAATGCATCTCCAATGATCTAATACTCTCTCATCAAGGGGATAGATGAGTTTCCCACTGAAAAGAGGCACTAGATTGGCCTAGATCTGAGTAGATCTAGCCTCCACTTACTGCAACTTATAAGGACAACCAAACCCTCAATAGGATCTGTGTTGTAGTTGGAAGATGAGCTTGGCCAAATGTCTGATAGTGGACAAGATCAGTAAGAATCTTCCAAGAGGTCTCTCAAGGAAAGAGGTGGGATTCCCGATCAGGAACACCCAGTGCTAAACAACACTATTCTTAGCTAAACAGCAAGAGAATGATATATGCCTAAAAAGACAATATATTAAAAAATATACATAATCAACAACCTTCTTCTTCTGTCCTCCTCTTCCTTTTATAAGATGAAAGTCTTCCCAAACCCTAATTCATCTCAATGATTTAACTCCTTTCACATGTGTAGTCTCCAACTAAAATTGCGATGTGCCTCTAGGAGATTCACTGTATCTAGAGAGAGTTGTTCATTTGGTCCTGGTTGACTTGGTCAAATGGTCTAGTCTCTTTCACACCTAAGTGTGCTTATGTAAATAGCGTAGATTTAGCTATGCTCACATGTTGCATTGATTTATTTTGTTGTTTAGGTGTTTTATTGATCCTCCTTTACAATTTTATTCATGAAACATAAAAATGAAACAAAATTGTATATTCCCATTAGCTTGGGCTAATTGGGAATATTAAAAATAAAGGAGATCTAATCATAAAATGGAATCATGATACGATATCAGTTATGAATCTAGAAGAGATCTACAAGGCTAGGCATCCCAAAGTATAGAGAAGCATTTCTGATCTACATTCATTCAAAGAAATCAAATTATCTTGAAGGCAATAAGGCAAGTTCCCTATCATTGCAACAAGCATCTCATTCTTATCCTTGAAGAAGATCCTTCGAGAAAGAACCAATACATTTTCTTCAACCATCGTCAAAGTAATCAAGCTGAAGATTTCATCTTCACTTTTCAAGTAAGTATCTTTAATTCTATAATAAAATTTGGTAAAATGACTTTGTGTTTGCAAGAAGATCCATAGGCTGGTTGGGTCATCAAAAATTCTTGCATGAAAAAGAAGGATAGACATAATTGTTGTGCTCAAATTAGTGTTCCTAAATTGAGGTCATAAATTATCAACCAGGGTCAGTAAACTGCTGATGTGAGGTGCACTATATGTGCCTAGGTATCTGTTTCTCACTACATTGTGTTTAGTGTTTTTATGATGTTTTTGGTTTTGTGGTTTTATGTTAAGAAGGAAAGGAACTAAGTGTTGAAAAAGAACAGTTGTTGGTCACACTAAAAAGAGAGAAAAACCTATACTAAAGAACATAAAATGCAAAGTTTGATAATGACTCATAGCAAGAAAATAAATCACAACATGAACTCAATAACTCATAACATAAAATCATCCAATTCATTCATTAGAAATATGTTGGAATAGCTTGAGAAAAGGAAAAGTTTAGTACAAATTAGGTTCTCCTAAGTAAACAACCATCTTACAATATTAAAAGGAATCTCATCCATGGCTAAAAGTTTATTGGAACACAATTGGAAAAAGATTATTTGTAGCACAATAAGATTTCTACTCTAAATTAACTTGTCATGCTAAGGTCAATCCATTCTGCAGCTCAACTTGTCACTCCTAAGCCTCATTCGAAAGTTAGAGATTTTCTAAAATAGTTTTTGGGAAAAGGCTTATTTGTGAAATTGCAAAAGATTGCAGAACAATCAAGGCCTTAAACTGATATCACTAACTCACTCCTGTCCATATGATGATGCATAAATAGAAAGTCAGAACAATATTAGTTTGTAAACAATGAAGGCCATGAAGTCTAATTTTGACAGTTAACACAACTTAAATAAAAATGGATAACACTGAACTAGAATGCAATTGATCAAACTTGAAACACAGTGATCACAACTAAACTAAAATGTTTTTAGCCTAACCTTGAAATACAGTGCACTGGAACTGAACTAGAATGTCACTAATCTAACTTAAAATACAGTGAACAGAGTTATACTAGAGTGCCATTATCAAACTTGAAACACAGTGACAGAATTAAACTAGAGTGACATCTACCTCCAGAGTACTACAACTAGACTAAAGATGCAACTAATCACTAAAATGTCTCAGCTCTGTCTCATTCGGAATTAGTGGTATTTTGGAATAATTTATGGAACAGGACTGGCTGCAACATGTTATGTAAATGAGCATGAAAGCATAAATTCAACAAAACACAACAAAGCTCTAAAACACCACAGCTATGTCTCATCTAGAGTTAGTGATATTTTGGAAGAGTTTATAAGATCACGACTAGCTATAACAACTGATGTAATTGAGCACAAAATCATAAAGTTCAGAGAAATGCAACTAACTCCTAAATACTACAGTTATATCCCATCCAATGTGAGTGGTATTTTGGAAGAGTTTGTAAGGATAAGACTAACTGTGGCATCCGCTGCAAGTAAGTATAAAAACACAAAGTTCAAAAAATTGATTAAACTAAGAATGAAACAAGGCTAAGTTACTTATCTAAACCATATGAACAAAGCTTCTCAGGTAGCAGGGGCCCTCTACCACCATATTAGCACGCAAATATACTCAAGATTGACTTAGATCTTGCAATAAAGTGATGCTTCTTTCATTAAAGGAGAAATTCTTCAAAACAGAGTATTTACGGTCTTCTGAGATCTAGCAATAAAACATAAAATCTAGCCCTTGTTTCTCGGTCTCCCGAGCCATACTTATAACAAAATTACATAACTGTCTTTGAGATCAAACAAGAATAATTGTATTTCCCAACTAAAATCAAACTAGGACTCTGGTGGTGGCCTCGTACTATGATTAAGGACATCTGTATAGTCCTTGTCCTATTAGAAATCTGTCTCCTAGTTTTGGTTTCCCACGTGCATAACCACCTGTAGACTCGAGCTCAGACTTCATGGAGAGCAAGAAATGATGGGGGAGTGATGTGGAATATGACCATATGTGTTTTTCCTTGAGGTGACACCTGCAACCTGCATAAACATGAGAACGACTGCGAAATAGGCAACTGGCTACAGACTGACTACATTCTGTAGCCGAGTCTAGTAAAAAATTGCTACAATAACAAAATCATGAAAACATAGCAAGTTAGTCATTATATACATTCTTAAAGTAATCCTAATCAATCCTATTGATCATTTAAGCCTGTAATTGATGAGGGACAGAAAATGAAGTGAAATGTGGCGGAAAAGAAGGACATCTTTGGGGCTCAACATACCCCCACTGCAAGGCTTTTGCATGTCCTCATGCAACTATTCCATGTACTCTGAGACCTCTGCTAGGACATCTAAGCCTCTTCTTTTGCTTTTCCTAATAGTCAATGGCCTTCTGGGCTTCCTTATGACTAACTTGAATCTCAAATTTGTAAGTGCCCTGCTTAAGTTTTTGTTTTTCTTCTTCAATCTTTCACTGGCCTTGTGCAACTTTTTCATTTGTAGAGACAGAGTTGTATTCATATCACCTTCTAGCTTAACCTGCTCCCTTAAAATTTTATTCTCATTCTTGATGTGCCTATTGAGTACTTCTAACTCATATTTATCTCTTCTTAGCATATCAATTGCAGATTTTGGTGGACTAGGACTTCTGTCTCTACTTTCTGAAGCTTTCCTTTCTAGTGTCTCAACATAATTGTAAATTTCTTGTTGTGCTGGGTCTATTTCAGGAGCTCCTTCATCAAAATCCTCCTCATACTAATGCTCAGGTGATCTAGCAGTAGGTGTTTCTTCATCCTCAATTTTTATGATTCCAGTTTGTCTAACCTCTGTTTTCTTTAGTATACCTCTAAGCCTGTGACTCCGTCTCGGTTGAGATGGCCCTTCTCCTCTGTCTTTGGCATATTTTCTTATTATTCTTTCCTTCTTTAGCTGCTTTTTAATTTGAGCCAATTTCTCAGAAATCATCTCTTCATTGTCCTCTTGTATTGATTTACTATTTTTAGTTTCAACAGCCTTGGAAATTTCCTTTCTCCTGCTTCTTCTTATGGGTTTGCCTTTAGGTGGGGATTCCTTGGGTTCCTCAAAGTGATTCCTTACTAGAAACTCATCCCAATTATCTCCCATTTTTCCCAAATGATGTTCAATTAAGATTTTGACTAACCCATGGTGATACAAGGTTGTTTCCAGAAATTGAACCCTCTTTTGTACATTTGAGGCCATTCTTTTCAGACTATGAAGTAGGAAAAAGGGCAAGTTGATTTCTTCTCCTAAGAAATGCATCATTAACCGAATATGATAAACATAGAGGGTACCAAATCTTCCTTCACAAGTTATAATTTTTTGCAAAATGAGCAACATGTTCCTCCATTTATTCTTCAGTGCAGAGCTAGGAATACCTTTCTTAAAAATGGAAACATCCATACCTGGTGCTTTGAGTATTTTCCTCCATGCCTCATTATGAAATTCCCTATTTTTGAACCACTTTTCTCCTTGCCTGGGTAATTCCGTTGCTTCTGCAATGAAAGCCTCTGTAATGGTGAATTTAACATCTCTTATTTCGACCTCCGCTCCATTGAAGGACCGTGCAAATGTTTTAGTCACCTCTTTGTGAACACCATTGAATTTTTCTAAAAATTGCAACCACCCAGCCTGCTGTAGCATTTCTCTGATTTGTGGATAGCCTTCCAAGTACTTGGTTCCAACTGGTTCAGTTCTTACCATGAGACCCATAACTTATCTTTTCAACCTTCAAATTGCTGCTCCTCTGTTCACGATGAAAATGGCTATTAAAGAGATGTTTTTACTCCACATATGTTTCCCCTGTTTTACAGACCCGAATGGCTAATAATTGGCTGCGGAAAGAAATGATATGGAGTAGTTATTAAATGAGTATAATGCGGTGATGGTGATTAACACAGATTAATGAGTTGAGAGTTATCACGGAAGAAAATACCGCGGAGATATTTTGTGAGAAATTCAAAATCATCATTAAATACTTTGGCCTAGTGACGTGACTAATCAAATCACTTCAGTACTTAACCGTTAAGTTTTAAATGATGATCGGATATGGCAATATGGAAGGGATTTTTTCCAAAGTTTTTATGATAGGTTTGATAGGCATGATCAACACGACTAATTAAAATAACCTTTTTGAATCATACATGACTTAACTATGCTAAACTTTCATGATCTGTCACCATAATAATTTCATAACTTTTACCTTTGCCTTTCCTTTGATTTTTTTTCTTTTGGTTTTGATATGCCTTGTTCTCCTTTGAAAGTAATTGGTCTTCAATCCTCATAAATCCTTTGATTTTTCTTGTTGTATTGGATATGCAGGATCAATTTGTTGCTCAATCAGGTGATTACTGGATAGTGCCTTCAGGATCTCTGGCTGCAGAATGTCTGACTGGCTGCAGAATTTCTGCCTGGCTACAGAATGTCTGATTGATTTTTGGTTTTCAAATTCCTGTGGTTTTTGTTTACTGGAGAGTTTGCCGGATTATCCATAGTCTCACGTAACCCTTGTCGACGTTTCGAATCCCAACGGGGATCCATCTTCAGGACATTGGAATAATCCATCTGATTGATTGCAGAATGTACCTGTAGAAGTCTTAAAACATGGAATGGAAAGGTTTGAAGCATGAATGGAATGTCTGTATGAAATGAGTAAAAAATGGATAATGAAGTATGGTGTAATGGAGTATGAGTGAAGTGAATAATGGAATGAAATGATTCACAATTATGAAGTGGAGTGAAGTATGGAAAATGACTTGCAACTTATTATCTGTATTATTCAATTGCAGAAATAAATCACTCTTAAAACTCTGAGATGAAAATCAGGTGGACCATGGAATGAAATGAATGAAGTATGGAGTGAAGTGGAGTATGGATGAATGGAATGAAATGTAGTATGGATGAAGGGAATGAAATGAATCATAAGTGAAATATGGGTTTGCACTTATGATTTTGTAATAGCTGATTGCAGAAAAAGAACAAATTTGAAAAGCTAAAGTGTCAGAAAGATTATGATTTTCACTCCATATTTTCTGTATAAACATGCTAATCAATGATTAGTTTTCATGTTTATACTTTTTTTTTTTTTTTTTATGCTTCTGAATTCAGAAAATTCAACTAAGTTGATGAAGAAGAAAAATTCTTCTTCATTAACTTCACATCACTGTTTTTCTGAAATCTCTTGACAAATTCTTCTCTTGAAAGTGGCTTGTGATACAACTTCAATCTATGACCATTTACAAGAAAAGTGACCTTCTCTTCATCTATTGTCCTGATTTTTATTGCTCCATTGTCAAAAATTATTATAATTTCATATGGCCCAAGCCAATGTATTTGGAATTTACCTTGAAAATCCTTGAACTTTGAATCAAACAAGAGAGCCCAGTCCCTTCTTTGAACTTCTTTTCCTTGATGTACTTGTCATGCCATCTAGTCCTTTGCTGTTGGACTATACTTGTTTTCTGAACTGCATCTTGTCTGATCTCATCCAATTCATTAATCTGCTCCAATCTGTGCTTTTGTGCCTCTGTTAGATCAAGTCCTAGTTGAACTTCCATTTTGAAAGTTTGAATCTAGAACTCTATTGGAAACAAAACTTGCTTTCCATAAACAAGTTCATAAGGAGTATGGCCTGTTGTGCTCCTCCATGTAGTTCTATAGGCCCACAAGGCTTCAGGAAGCCTATCTACCCAATCTCTTCTATGCAAATGAACAGTCTTCGTTAGGATCCCTTCAATGACCTTATTAGTAGATTCCACTTGACCATTTTCTTGTGGATGATAGGGAGTAGATTTTATGTGTTTGATTTTGTACCTCTCCATCATTTGTTCCACTAGATTTGATGTAAATTGAGCTCCTTGAACTGTAAAAATTTCCCTTGGGACACCAAAACTAGTAAAAATATCCTCAAAAAGAAAATTAACTACAGATGCTTCAGTAGCAGAAAGTAATGGCTTGGCCTCTACCCATTTGGTAACATAATGAGTGCAAACTAATATATATTTCTTTTGTCTTGATGGAGGACTAATAGGTCCTACAAAATCTAAAGCCCATTTTTCAAAAGGTTCAATATGTACCTAAGGCTGCAATGGCATCTCACCTGAAGGAGAAGGTTTCCCTACCCTTTGGCAACTGTCACACCTTTTGAAATACTCTTTAGCATCTTTAAAAAGGGATGGCCAATAATATCCTAAATGAAGGATCTTATAAGCTGTTCTTTTATCAGCAAAGTGTCCGCCACAAGGTTCATCATGACATGCCTTGAGGATCTCAGGCATCTCATCTTCCCGAACACATCTCCTAATGATAAAATCTGGACCTATTTTGTATAACTCATTAGCAGCCCATGAATATTTTGCACTTTCATAAATGATCTTTCTTTTGTTTCTTGCATTCATTATTGAAGGAAATTTCCCTGAAACTAAATAATTAGCAATGTCAGCAAACCAAGGAGTTTGAGTAGAAATTGCAAAAAGATATTCATCAGGGAATTGATCTTCAACTGGAGTATTGTCTTTGATGTTTTGGAGTCTAGATAGGAAATTAGCTACTGTGTTTTTTTTTCCAGGCCTATCTAGAATGGTAATGTTGAATTCTTGTAAAAGCAATAACCATATTATGACCCTGCCATTAGTAATTGATTTGTTCATTAGATATCTAATTGCAGAGTGATCTGTGTGAAAAAAAGTTTCATAGCCTGTTATATAATGTCTGAATTTGTTTATGGCATGAGCAACAACTAAAAACTCTTTTTCAGTTATAGTATAGTTTAACTCTGAAGGAGTCAAATTTTTACTGGTTTAGTAGATGGCATATGGAATCAAGCCTTTTTGTCCCAATACTGCTCCTAGAGCTGTATTCGAGGCATCTATTGAAATATGAAAAGGTAACTTCCAGTTAGGTCCCCTTAAAATAGGTGCTTCAGAGATTTTTGTTTTCAGGGTCTCAAAGGCTAACTGGCAATCAAGATTCCACTTGAATTCACAGTCTTTGGTAAGTAATTTGAAAAGTGGAGATGCTATCTTGGTGAAGTTTTCTATAAACCTTCGATAATATCCTGTGAATCCTAGAAAAATCCTAACATATTTTTGACAAATTGGAATAGATAAGTTAGAGATGACTTCAACTTTTGACTCATCAACTCTAATCCCATCCCCTGAAATGTGATGTCCTAAAACAATTCCTTCAGTAAACATCATAAAACACTTCTCATGACTAAGTGAAAGATTTTCTTCTTTACATCTCTTTAAAACTTTTTCCAAGTTTGTTAAGGCTTCTTCAAATGTATTTCCATAAACTGTGAAATCATCCATATATACCTCTACACAATCATGTATTAGATCTGAAAAGATTCCTAGTACTGCCCTTTGAAATGTTGCAGGTGCATTGCATAATCCAAATGGCAATACTCGGTAAGCATAGGTACCCCAAGGATAGGTAAATGTGGTTTTGTCTTGATCTTCAAGTGCTACTTGAATTTGCTTATAACCACGAAACCCATCTAGAAATGAAAAGTACTTTTTGCTAGCTAATGTATCTAACACCTGATCTATGAAAGGTAAGGGAAAATGATCTTTAAGAGTAGCTTTGTTTAATTCCCGGTAGTCAATACATACCCTCCATTTACCATTTTTCTTTGGCACAATTACCAAAGGAGAAACCCACTAACTATCTGAAATGGGATAGATAAAGTTAACATTTAACAATTTCTGGAATTCTTCCTTAACAATCTCCCTAAGATTTGGATTCATCCTTCTCTGAGGTTGTCTGATTGGTTTACAATTTTCCTCTATGTAGATGTGATGAGTGCAAGTCTTGGGGCTTATCCCTTTCATATCAGTGTACTCCCAGGCATATGCAAAAGAATGTCTCTGTAATATCTTGACTAGCTCTTCTTGTTGAGATTTCTCTAGGTTCTTGTTTATGTTTAAAGTTTTTACTAGAAATAGCTCAATTTTAGAGCTGCCAAATTTATCCATGGAGTAAAGAGACATCTGTATTGATGATAAAAACTCAATGTTGGATTCTTCTTGAAATTGTTCATGTTTGTATTCCGAAGAGGATTCAAATTTTTCTAAGGTATTCAGAATCTGGCTATCTTCACTAATTTCTGAAATTGTGAAGAGAGGTTGTAAGTCTTCTTCATCCTCTATCCATTGAGTATCATTTAATTCTGTAATTGTTCTTGCTGGAGGATACAAGGTAAATTTCTTGGTTGAAATACCATCAAAGATGTACATATCACCGGATCTACAACTAATGAAAGCATCAACTGTAGCTAACCAAGGTCTTCCTAATATAACAGGATGCCCCCCTAGATTATTCTTAGGAGTTAGGATCATAAAATCCACAGGATATTCCCAAGAATCTAGGGACACTGGAATGTATTATATTACCCCATCAGGTTTGATCACAGATCTGTCTGCTAATTGTAATAATGTGGATGTAAAAAGAAGATTAGGAAGTTTCAGTTTATCCATGATTTGTCTACTCATGATATTGATTGCTGCTCCTAAATCAATAAGTGTGTTTTGGATCTCAATTCCATTGATGTGAATTTTAACAACTGGATTTCTTGGGTCTAGATACTTTGGAATAGCCATCTTACCCATCATGATATCTGCTATTTTTCCTGCCAGTTGAATTTTCTTTATCTCTCTTATTCTTTTTCCTGTTTTCTTCATGCTCAACTCCTTTATTGTTTTTGCTAAGATTGAAATTTCCTTGATGGCTTGTAATAATGGGATCTTAATACAAACATTTCTTAGCTCATCTAGGAAATAATAATTAGGCACCATAATTTGTTTTTCTACACCCCTATCAATTTGTAATCTTTCTGGAAAGGGAGGTTTAGAAGTGGATTTTGATGGCTGCTCTAATATAGGAGTTGAAATTATTGGTTCTTTTTGTTTTGATTTTTCAATGTTTGAGTCTTGGAAAGTTGTGTTCTCTTCAAGAATTTTATTTACCCGTAGAGAATCTTCCTCAGAATTGTCTTGATCTTATATGATTACAGAAGGTTTCCTCTTTTCAAGTATTGTTCCAGACCTAATTTGAACATCACTAAGGTCTAAAGGAGTGATCAAATAAGTTGGAAACTGTTGGCCTTCTATCATGTATGTGTTCTGAGAATTTTTATTGTTGGGGTTTGGTATGGGTTGGGCAGGAAACTGATTTGTTTTCCGAGGAAATGGTAATGGAAGTGGTTGATTTTGATGTTGTGGATTTTGAGAATTTTGTTAAGGATTTTGTTGAAAATTTTGTTGAGGAGGGAAATGTGGATATGGTGGATATGATGGTGGATATTGGTAATACTAAGAGTATCTTCCATAGGGATTTTGTGCTTCTTGCACCCAAGTTTGTGATTGATTTTGAAATTGGGGCCAAGGTTGCTGCCAAGAATTCCAATTTGGTGGGGGTTGATTATACAACTGATTATGAAATCCTTGTGTTTGAGGTCCTTGCCAAGGTCTCCTGGAAAAAAAATTGAGAGATTATGTGGAACTTGTAGGAGTTTCTTCTTGAAAGACAGCTTTAAGACCAGGAAGTGAAGGACAACTCTTGGTTTCATGTTTTTTTGAACAAATTACACAGGTCTCTACTACTTTTGCATCCAAAGGGCACTCTCTCAAGGCATGCTTATTTCTACATTTGGGACAAAAGATTGCTAAGGCATCAGATTCAGCTTTTTGCTTGTTTTGTAACTTAAGGGTGTTTATCTGTTCACTAAGACTCCCCAAGATATCAGATTTGAACTCATCAAGCATATGTCCTATTTCTGCCCTACTTACTGTCCCAGAAGCAGACTTTCTTGCCCTTGCAAGAGTATGGTCTCTTGGTCCTTTTATAGTTTTAGATTTCCCTCTTGAAAGATTGATACATAATTCATCTATTTCAGGTAATGTGAGCTGAGATATATCCCCTTTTCCCATCATGTTAAGGATATCTAACCATTCATCCCTAATTGTCTTCAACAAGAGAGCTTTCAAGGTGTCTTGGTCTAAGTTTTCCATTTTTGCTCTTTTGATGTTGTAGTTAAATCTCTCCAACAAATCTTCCAGATTTTCATCTTCTTTTTGTAGCATTTTAAACACTTCCTCCTTATGGTTGACTGGCATACAGTAAACCAAATACCTCTCTAGAAATTCTTGTTTCATGTCTTCCCATGTCCTAATAGAACTGTTGATCAAAATCATAAACCACTTCAATGTTGCTCCTTTCAATGTTGAAGGAAATAGTTTAAGTTTTTGAGCATCTTGTAAGTAGTCATAGGTTCTACATAGGACTTCAAATTCAAATAGGAAGGTTTCAGGATCTTCATTTTTAAGTCCATAAAAGTTTGGAAGGACAGAGGGTGAAATGTTTTTCATAGTTTTATTGGTTTCTTCATCTACTATAGGAAACCAAAAAGAGCTTCCCATTTCTCTTCTACCTCTTCCTCTGCCTCCTTCTCCTTCTGCACCTCTACCTCCTTCTCCTCTACCTCTACCTCTACCCCCTCCAAATAGTGTGTGTTCTCCATTAAAAACTCCTCCTCCCCTTTCTTCAGCCATAGTTGATTCTTCTGTGGAAGTTGAAAGGTTTAAGTCCCTAGCAGGGGTTCCTGAATCTTCTTCCAAGACAGGTTCAGTGGGTAAAGTGGAAGGTATTTCTGATGGAATATCTGATCTTAAGTCCTCTAGAAGTCTAGGATCAATAAAGGATGGAACGTGGGTTTGATTTGGAGGTGTGCTGGCTCTTGGTCTTGGTGAAACAAGTGGTGTTCTAGGAATCAAGCTTCTGCTTCTTATGAATCTACCCCTTGAGTCTCTTTCTCTACGCATGTCATTGTTTTTGGGAGGTAAGAAACAAGGCTACCTAGTTACACTTCCCCAGCAACGGCGCCAAAATTTTGTGCTCAACTTAGTGTTCCTAAATTGAGGTCATAAATTATCAACCAGGGTCAGTAAACTGCTGAAGTGAGGTGCACTATATGTGCCTAGGTATCTGTTTCTCACTATGTTGTGTTTAGTGTTTTTATGATGTTTTTGGTTTTGTGGTTTTATGTTAAGAAGGAAAGGAACTAAGTGTTGAAAAAGAACAGTTGTTGGTCACACTAAAAACAGAGCAAAACCTATACTAAAGAACAAGAAATGCAAAGTTTGATAATGACTCATAGCAAGAAAATAAATCACAACATGAACTCAATAACTCATAACATAAACTCATCCAATTCATTCATTAGAAATATGTTGGAATAGCTTGAGAAAAGGACAAGTTTAGTACAAATTAGGTTCTCCTAAGTAAACAACCATATTACAATAAATCACAACATGAACTCAATAACTCATAACATAAACTCATCCAATTCATTCATTAGAAATATGTTGGAATAGCTTGAGAAAAGGACAAGTTTAGTACAAATTAGGTTCTCCTAAGTAAACAGCCATCTTACAATATTACAAGGAATCTCATCCATGGCTAAAAGTTTATTGGAACACAATTGGAAAAAGATTATTTGTAGCACAATAAGATTTCTACTCTAAATTAACTTGCCATGCTAAGGTCAATCCATTCTGCAGCTCAACTTGTCACTCCTAAGCCTCATTCAAAAGTTAGATATTTTCTAAAATAGTTTTTTGGAAAAGGCTTATTTTTGAAATTGCAAAAGATTGCAGAACAATCAAGGCCTTAAATTGATATCACTAACTAACTCCTGTCCATATAATGATGCATAAATAGAAAGTCAGAACAAGATTAGTTTGTAAACAATGAAGGCCGTGAAGTCTAATTTTGACAGTTAACACAACTTAAAGAACAATGGATAACACTGAACTAGAATGCAATTGATCAAACTTGAAACACAGTGATCACAACTAAACTAAAATTTTTTTAGCCTAACCTTGAAATACAGTGCACTGGAACTGAACTAGAATGTCACTATTCTAACTTAAAGTACAGTGAACACAGTTATACTAGAGTGCCATTATCAAACTTGAAACACAGTGACAGAATTAAACTAGAGTGACATCTACCTCCGGAGTACTACAACTAGACTAAAGATGCAACTAATCACTAAAATATCTCAGCTCTGTCTCATTCGAAATTAGTGGTATTTTTGAATAATTTATGGAATAGGACTGGCTGCAACATGTTATGTAAATGAGCATGAAAGCATACAATTCAACAAAACACAACAAAGCTCTAAAACACCACAGCTATGTCTCATCTAGATTTAGTGATATTTTGGAAGAGTTTATAAGATCACGACTAGCTGTAACAACTGATGTAATTTAGCACAAAATCATAAAGTTCAGAGAAATGAAACTAAGTCCTAAATACTACGGTTATATCCCATCCAATGTGAGTGGTATTTTGGAATATTTTGTAAGGATAAGACTAACTGTGGCATCCACTGCAAGTAAGTATAAAAACACAAAGTTCAGAAAATTGATTAAACTAAGAATGAAACATGGCTAAGTTACTTATCTAAACCATATGAACAAATCATCTCAGGTAGTAGGGGCCCTCTACCACTAGATTAGCATGCAAATATACTCAAGATTGACTCAGCTCTTGCAATAAAGTGATGATTCTTTCATTAAAGGAGAAATTCTTCAAAACAGAGTATTTACGGTCTTCTGAGATCTAGCAATAAAACATAAAATCTAGCTCTTGTTTCTCGGTCTCCCGAGCCATACTTATAACAAAATTACATAACTGTCTTTGAGATAAAATAGGAATAATTGTCTTTTCCAACTAAAATCAAACTAGGACTCTGGTGGTGGTCTCGTACTATGATTAAGGACATCTGTACAGTCCTTGTCCTATTAGAAGTCTGTCTCCTAGTTTTGGTTTCCCACGTCCATAACCACCTATAGACTCGAGCTCAAACTTCATGGAGAGAAAGAAATGATGGGGGAGTGATGTGGAATACGACCATATGTGTTTTTCCTTAAGGTGACACCTGGAACCTGCATAAACATGAGAACAGCTGCGGAATAGGCAACTGGCTACAGAATGACTGCGTTCTGTAGCCGAGTCTAGTCAAAAATTGCTACAATAACAAATCATGAAAACATAGCAAGTTAGTCATTACATACATTATTAAAGTAATCCTAATCAATCCTACTGATCATTTAAGCCTGTAATTGATGAGGGACAAAGAAAATGAAGTGAAATGTGGTGGAAAAGAAGGACATCTTTGGGGCTCAACAATAATCCTAGAAGAAAGTGAATTCATGGAAAAGGGTCTCCTATGAATAGTAATACATGAAGAGGATTCATATGAAAGATCCCATCATATAGTTGGATTGGAGACCTCAAGGGAATATATGATAAGATAAAAGAAATATTCTTTGAAGATGTAGTAAAGAAATCTCATATCACCGGAAAGAAGGAGGAAGCTGAAGAAAAGAAGATCAAGGAAAGAGGGAATAAGAGGTCTCTACTATGATTAAGATAGTCTCTCTATGTACATTAAGAAGCATCTCGATAGAATCATTTAGTGAATCAGCTCCAGGAAAACCTCTCTGATAACATCACTAATGGAAAGGTAGTCATCAAGCTCAAAGGTCATCATGGAAACATATTTCTGGGATATTGATGGAGCATGCCAAGAGAATGAAGCTCTTCATTCTTGAGAAATTGCTACAGGATGACTCAAGGGAAAAAGGGTATGAGGTATGTATATATTTATATGCTGACATTAGATGTTGTGAATTCATGTCATATGATTGCAGCTAATGGAATTCTGTACTTAGAAGTATGATCTATGGAGGAGTATCCCTCAATGCATGGACAAATGAAATCAACATAATATGTCCTCATGGAATATGAGGTAGATGCATATGAATGAAAAACTAGAAAATTTGTATGTTCTTGGGAATAAAGAATGTGCAGAGAATAAGAGATCATGAAATGCAACCATGCCAAGAGGCAGTTATCATCCAGAGGCCAAGAAGATGTGACTAGGAAATCTCCTGGAAAGATATGTAGACTTTGAAAAAATGTTGGTGAAGAAAAAGATATCATTAGGAGATGTGTCAATCTGTATGAAGTATGTCGATGCCTACAAGAAGGTGTCATGGTGAAAGATCATCACTAAGGTAAATTTTGTTTTAAAAGGTTCATATGTATATGTTTATTTGGATGAAGTTGTGCAAGGCTGCTAATCATGAGAAAGGATGTATGATCCTGGGAGATGATTCAAAGGAAAGCAGCATGGCACAGTAATGGACCAAATAAGGAAGTCTGATGAATCACTTTCTAACAGTTGACATGACTCAGGATGAAAGTGATGGATGATATGTGCCCTATGAAGCTAAAAGTTGGAGATTCCTCAATATTGAAATCCGTGACATCGAGGATAGGAATTCTTCATGAGTAGTTGGGTGTCTCACCATTGATGCTAGAGGTCCCTAGTTAAGAGGGAGCATGATGATAAGTTTCTTACTTGGAAGAAACTTGGTAATTCCTAAGAATGAGCTTAGGTACATTCCTTGTATAGGAATGAGTACATTCCCTTGTGTAATAAGGTCCTCCCTGGTTGAGAGGGAGAGATAGACACATCATTTTGGTCTTGGGAAAACAGAATGGAGGATTGGGTAATCATCTAGCATTCGATACTCTTTGAGAATGTGTTAGGGTATTCAAGATAAGAGTAGTAAGGGACCAATATTCTTTGAGGGCTAGCTACCCAAGAGAATAATATTCCAAGAAGGTCATACTTTGGGAACACCAGAGTGGAGTATGTACTTTGGAGAGACAATGACGAAGGTGTCTATAAGTCATGTGTCTCGGCAATAATTTAGCCCATTGTCTCGTTGAGAGATGGGGTTGTTAGTCAAGGCCTTGCACTAGGACAATGTTGGTTGATATTATGCTATATAGATTCGATTACGAATCTGATTCTTCTTATGAGATTCTTAAATTTTAAAGTGACCATGTACCTGTATGAATACCTCCCTAGTTAAGAGGGACTGTATAAAAGCATAACTAGTTCGGTCTTCATATTGGCTATGTAATTATGTATTTATGTATAGAAGATGTATTCTATGAAAAAACACATAATTACATAGCCAACATGAATACCGACCTAGTTACACTTTTCAACACTCGCTCTTAACTATGGAGGTATTCATACAGGTACATATTCATGAAGGATTCAGTTTGACCTTGACAGCCCTCATATAATGTTATAATCAAGTAAAGACATTCTTCTGATTCAAGTAACACCGCTTGGAAAGTAACTACAAGTCATGGTCAGCTCTCATGATGAAGATGGCCTAAACCATATTTGATGGTTGGCCTAAAAAGGTGTGAACTGACCACTATATATTAGCTAGGTTTGTAGATCATTTGAATGGACAAGCAACACAAATAACACACTATTGAATGTAGACTCTTATATAGACTACATACTTACGGTTACCTCAGTAAAGATGGAGGATATACATAAGAAGTATCTTCGGTTAACACAATAGAGAAGGAAGATAAGTATACGAAGTATCTGCGATTATCACAATACAGAAGGAAGATAAGTATACGAAGATCTAAAATTATCACAGTGAAGAGGAAGTATATATTTACGAATACACTGCGGACACCACAGTTGAAGATTGTGTTAAGTAATTGCGGACATCACAGCAAAAGGGAATTGTGGACACTATATTAAAGACAACGTGTTACAAAAGGATAGTGCGGAATTCACAACAAACTTCAGTGCAGAAATATATATATACTAAGTGCGGATCAAAGACAGTGACCTTAAAGAGAAGCAAGGGAAATAGTGAGGAAGATAAATCATTGATTTACCTTCTCACAGTTCAAGTTATTTAAATACTAGTCTTAGGTCTTGATAATTGACTTGATGAAATGTTAACATAAGAAGAGAAGTCATAAGAACGTTCACAAGTAATTATCTAGAAGAGAATTTGTATTAATCTAAAGCCCTCCAAATTCTCAACAATTAGAAGAGTCCTACTATGGTTGTATATTGGTTGCTTCAATATTAGGTTTTGAATGACAATGTTTGCTTAAAGCTATCTTTGCTTAATTTACCATGACCAGTTTTCATAGGTTCTTTCATAGTGCATCACATTCTACATATCAAACAGGTCATGTTTCCATATGCACACTTTTCTCAGTAATGAGAAATGAGATCTTCTTGTCACCTAAAAACTAAAGTGTTATAAAGGATTCCATTTTTCTTTTATTCTTCATTAGGAGAAATACAACATATATTACCTGAAAAAGAGTTACATAATGGCACAATAAGAGTTACAACACTCTAAAGTCATGACTACAAGGAAAATCCAACTCGTAAAAAGCCAAAAATGTTAGCTTACATGAGGCACATCATAAACGTTGACTGTACCATTATAGAAGATCATAAATGGGGCAGTCATTGGCTTGTCTGTTTTTGTTTTTGTAGAGATCAAACTTTATTAAACGACAGGTTAGAGACACAATCAAGACTTGGATGCTAAATTAGGTAGTAATAAATGGTGATATGCATAAATAAAACACTCCTTATAGATGAGTATACATTGATCCATGATCCTTCAGGCTCGCTCCTCGCTACTTGTGGTGTTCGAACACGTCTAGGAGATCAAGAGAAAACAACAAACGTGACATGATAAATAACATATATTGAATACAAACTACCTAAAAAATCAAGGAGAATTAAGCTACTTGTACAGATATCTAAACACATATGGAAAATGAAACACCAAATGCATTATTGATAATATAAAAGAGGAATCTTACAACCGTGTCCTTTGTTAGTGTTTATGAGTCACCAGTGATCAAAGTTACTCTTTCCATGTGATTGATAAGGTCTTAGGGTTAAATAGTTATATTTTCAAATAAATATGACATCTCATGGTTATCAAATGATCATTTGTTATTGTTTATGTCAGTGCTACTCCCTCCACTTTTTCATGGTCATCATCACTCATCACAGTGATGTCATTATTTAGGTGTCCTGGGTCATCAAAAGAGAGTCATGTCCATCATTTGCATCATCATCATGGGAGTTAGAAAATTAGGGAATAAATTAAAAAGGGAAATATTTCATTTTCAAGAAACTATGATGTAGTACAACCACCTCATCATGTAATTTCTCAAAAGTACATGTGATGTCACACCACCACCAAAGTAAAAAATTGAGTTTTTTGAGCTATTAAGGGGAATAAAGCTTTTCTGAGTTCATTTCATCCTTCCAAGTTTTCAATATCTCCTCTCTTTCACTCCAAAAATATCCACATCCATCATAAGGTCTAAATCTACCATCAAATTGCTCCATTCTTCAGCTCGCTGCATCTATGTTGGACATATGCCGCGCTGCTGGACATATGCTAAGTTTCTGGACATTCGTTACGTTTTTTAGATTGAAGGTCAAATTAGGAAAACAAAATCTCATTTCTCATCCCAAAATTTTTCAACACTCCTAAACAATTAAGTGAAGCATTCATCATCCCTCTCATGTAGTGATTTCCTTTAGAAAGTAATGAAATCACTCTCCTAGGGTTTTATGCCGTGTTTTTAAGATTTCATGGTTTTTCTTTCTTCCAAGGAGAAAATCCCTATGTTTTCTACCTAAACACCCTTGTGTACACTTGATAGACCCTCCCCAACCATTTCCCATACATATTTTCCCCATCTCACCACTTTTCGTAAAAAACCCAAGCCTGCACCGTGCTTCTGTTGCGTTTTTGGGTTTTCCCCATGTTCTCCCTCTTTTGTCCCTTTTCCCTCACCCATTATTATAGATTCCACTTCCAGTGTGTCTCTAACACCTATCCCTACCTCTAATAATTTTTTCATATTTTTCCCTAACTCCTATTCCCTCCATTTCCCTCCCTAAACTAGCTGCTATGTTTCCCCTTGTTTTGCCACCCTAAACCCATACCCTTTCCCTTATCAAACTAGGTTTTTCAGTCAAGTGAAAAGAATAAATATGACAAGGGGGACATATGTCAAGATATGAGCCAATTCATATGTAGGAAATTAATGCATCATATTTTGTAAATAAGTCATTTGAACAAGTAGGCTGCCTAGGGTTTTGTAAGAAAGTGCATGAGGTGGGTTATAACTGTGACTTAAAAATTTTATTTGCAATCAATTTTAGAGGAGATCATGTCATAATTGTAGGGGTAAACTTCATGGTGTCAACAAATATTATATCTTCAACCACTACAATCCCTAATGAAGGAGAGATTTTGTTCAAGGGGATTGATTAAGACATTGAGCAATATAAGTATTTCTTGAAACCATAGTACAAAGACTCCCCTTCCCATATCTTTCCTAGAAGACAATTGTTGGAAAAGTACACTCCCTTGTTGAGGAATATCATGAAATAATTCACCTATGGGTGAAGATTTAGTAGGTTGTATCAGTATCACATAAGATTGTTGATGCACTTCACTTCCATCAAACTACTAAACCTACCCAATTACTTGTTCAGAAGTCTGGTTAAAATGAGAGAGAAGGTGCAGTCAAAGGGAAAGGATCATTAAACTAGCTTATTTCATCATTCTTTGATCAAATTCATAGTCCTCCACTAGCTAGCACGGATAAAAATGCCATGGGATACCTTCTTGGAGGCAGTTGCTCTTATGCCTGCCTCAAGTCAGGAAAATATCCCAAGTATTCTTTCATCATCTAGACTACAGGAGGTTGGGTCATCAAGCAAGCTATCAGTGTCAAAAACACAACCAAGAACATATATTTAAAAGACATATAGCAGAGGCAAGAGGTCATTTTTTGCTCCTAAAATAGAAGAAATTACTACACCTAGACCTAGAACTATGTCTCATGCTAAGAAACTACATAAGGAGGTTGTGACTGATAAAGAAGTGCAGATTGAAGCCATGATGGAATCACTTAGAGACAAAGATAATTCACCCTTCCAACATCATGATGAGGTGCCTCTTGCAATAGATATGTTTTACCTACCTGAAATCCATGAAGGCAAGGAAGTTGAAGACACACTCAAAGAAAAAGAGGCACAAATAAGAGATCTCAAATATGGTCTTGCCAAGGCAAATTTCATGGTGTATTTTTTGCAACAAGAGAATAAGCAACTCAAACTAAACCTACTGTTGCAAAGTAAACCACAAGAGGACCATCCATCATCCAGCAAGGTAGATGTTCTGGTAGAAAAATATAAGGGCAAGGCCATAATAGATGTGAAGCAACTATTATACAAATACATTCAGGCACAACCAAGAAGGCCTAAAACTAGAGCAGAAGCAAGAAGAGAAAAACTCGAAAAAGAACCATATCCTCCTTAAGCCCACAAATAAATCAATGAAATCATAGTCGTTGAAGTTGAAGAATACATATAATTATGGCTTGGGGTAGTAAATGAACACCTAGAGAAGCTACTGAGGAAGGAAAATAGAAAAACTGCCATGCAGAGGCACATGGCAAGGCACTATTACACAATAAATTTGATTTGCAAGATTAGGGTTAAGAACATGAAGAAAAATCTCAAGAAGACCCTAAGAAAGACCAATAATAAGGATAGCCTTGATATTTTGGCTGATTCATCCTTAGTTTCTTGAATGATGATATACAAATGGAACCGGGGAGAAATTTTTGTAATTTTTTGCAAATTTTGAGTTTTTTGTCACACAAGCAAAACTAGTGCACAAAAATGCAGTGTGTGCTCGTTGCGCTTTTTCCCATAGGCTCCAAATGACAAATGGAAAAAATTTATATGTGTCTTATAGTTATTACATCTTAGAAATATAATTTTGGTATCTTATCAGCTCATGGATTTGTAGGAAAAGGTCAAAACTGCTAACATTTCACCTTTCTGCCACTATTTTTGGTCACACACTGTGCTTCTAGAGTAGTTGTGGAAAATTCAATTTTAAGTAGTCTTGAAAAAGAGTTTTTGCTGATTTCAAGTTTCGGTGATATAGAGGACATCCTAAGCTACTTGTACTAGCCTTCAAAAAAGTTCAAATATCCCTCAAATTCATCCAAATCATCCTCCAAATCTCGTTGTGCTTTTGCTAAATTTCGATGTGTTTCTGAGAGATTTCACTGTGTTTATGGGTTTGAATATTTTTGGACACGTGGAGGTAAAAATAAAAAAAGAGTCAATGTAACAGTTGTCTCACGATTTTTTTCATGGTTAATGAGCCTATTTATGGTCATCTTTGTTAAGGGATCTTATGTTTAATGACTTGAGACAAAAACTCGACTTGTTAGCTAAAAAGGGGGAAGTTGTTTCTAACTCCCAGAGAATTAGGCTATGAGTCATTAGGTGCATTAGTAGTTTCTTTGGATCAGGTTTCGACCCATAAAGGTGCCATATTGTTTATTTTTCTATATGTACTCAAACTCAAGTCATTTTGAGGGTTATATACTTGGTAAATGATAGTGTGGAGCTAGTGTTCACCATTTTACAATGATATTAATGAAAATTGTAGAGATAATCTTAGGATTCCCGTGGTATGATTATTGAAAATGTTTATTCTTATTTTTTTCATCAATTTGAATGTTTATTTCTCCTTACAACCATATGTATGCTTTCATGTGATCATCTCATTAGTTTTTTAACCATAATTCATCAGTTTTACGCTATGTTTTGATGAGATCTTGATGTTTGTGTTTCATTTATTATGATGAATGAATTCATAGTCATATGATCATTTTTATCCTTCATTTTTTAACCCTATACCACAATTACATCCCAAATTTGTCACTAAACATACCTACTTTGCCTCATTTTCATCCCTATAATTGATCATTCGAAACCATGGCCTAGTTCTTAGATCTATGATCTTGATTCGACAAACTTAAATAAAAAACCCTAGTAAAATTTTAATGAGCTTATAACTAGCCTAAAATCCTTATTCTCCAGTCATTTCCATTGGCTATGAGACTGATTTTGAGAGAGCTCTCTCTGGCTTGGTAGGGCTAGATACCGAGTCTAAAGTTGGTTTTTGGTTACCCCTTTAGGATCCTTTCTCAGGCTTGGGAAACTGAAGGGTGATAACATCCTTGATGTTGGAGGCCTACCTTTGGTGATGTCCAAGTCCAAACCAAGGCTCATCAAGCAATCCTTCTCTCGAATGGAAATTTAGGCATGATCACATTATAGGGATGCAAAGGATTAATGATCAGACCATCCCAACAATGACAAACTAGCAGTGGAGGGATGGGATTCAATTTATAGGAAGGGAGAGGGATTTAGGAGCCCATAAAGGAAGGAGGAAGGCCCACTTCTCAAGGTAAAATCCCCTATTGGTAGTATCAAGAGCTCTGAATGAGAGATCTCTACCATATCTCCACCGAAAAATATCCATCTAGACGTTCAGGAAGCTTCTAGTGCACGAAGCTTCTCGTCCATTTGAGGAAACACTGCCAGAAAGGGATCAACGTGGTTTTCCCATGAGAAGAGTGCTGACAATGCCAGGCCAGAATGTGCAACTTGATATCAACATGAGTAGACAAATGGCTAAGAGAGTTGACCCATAATTTTAGGGTTTGAGATTAGCTTTATCAGAAATTCTTCAAGGCAGTTTGATTTTAGACTTCAAAGGATATCTTGGTTTAATATATATGGTGGATATACTGCAAAATATTCATCACAAGACAATTTAGGATCAGGGATGAGAAATGAACAGGGTGACAAATTATTGTGTAACAGATGCCCCTTAAATCCTAAAGGTAGAACAGGGAGTGATGGGTGAAATTATTTATAACCCAAGGGAAGGACTCAGAATACTGCTAGGAAACCTGCCAAATAAAACACAATACAATATATTACATCTATGATATGAATATCATAATAACATAACTATTTATAGGAATTAAATAACACATGAACCCACGGCATGGTCACAACCATTCTTCTGAAGGAGATCATGGAAATGGATCCACGGTATGGTTGCATTCATCAGTATAGAAAGGATCATGTGTACAATCATGAATACTCAATAACTCCACGCAACCTAGATAATAATAGATGTGATCGAGGGTCTTTGTCTCAATCTCAATCTACCCATTATATGAATATAACCATGTGAATAAATGTGCTGATGTCGAACATGGTAGAAACACCTGATTATAGGTCAATGATGAAAACCATTAACATGTAAGATAGAAACCACCAATAATTACAATGGCCCTCAAGGTACGACAACACAATCTACAAGTGTGAATTAAATGAGTTGAATTCGAACACTTGCACAATCATATGATTGAAGGCCAATGAGGTGAAACCGTCGTCGAATGTGAAGAACTTGCCATTGAGGCATGCAAGCTACAAGGTACTAAAAAGGAGTTTCTAAATCACCTTCCCGGATAATGAGCTGAAGTCAACAAGAAGTGATCCGTCGAAGGAGGGCCATAATGATTCCCACATCATCAACACAAAACAAAATATTTTTCAAGATGATAGGAGTGATTTAGCACTATTTCAGAGTGGTTCAAATAAGTAGAGGATGTTTTACTTTGACAAAAAGGACTTCTCTTGAACATATCGATGAACGACTCTAGAGTGTGGGAACATTTGACTGAAAATGGGATCAGATGTCATGGTGATGGAAGATAATGATCAATTGAGAGGAAAATCGATTCCTCATACCCAAGAAGGAAAATGGAAAATTACGGATATACCCAACCAGACACAAGATGTAGATGATTGTTATGTTCAAGAGCGACATGCTGCCTAAAAAACACACAGGAAGTTCCACTTTCAATTTTCCCCTATTATTGCTAATGAGTACCTCTTTATTTTTTATAGCCAACGTGAAGAGGATAACATATGTTGAGCGTGTAAGTTCATTCTTTTAATGAATCCATCCTAGTAAGTTTAACGATCCCTAGGAAGGAGTAACTCGATCTTCTCATGGTGACAAGAATTTCACCGTTTAAGTCTTACGAGTTTGACAGAGGAGTAACTCGGTATCTTTTTCATGTTTATGGAGTTTGAAAAAGAGACAGAAAAGAAAAATCCATCAGGTCCCTTTTCGTAAATCATCCCTTGAATTTGAAAAGGTATAAAATAATATCTGAGAGAACCTCTTGACCATGTTAAATCAAGGTATTCCTTTTTCTTAAATAGTCAATCTCATCTCGAAAAAGGGGTAAATGTATATCAAGACGAAGTAAATTCATTTAATTTAACGAGATCAAAAGGAAAAGTTCTCGAAAATATTTTCAAGTTTCGAGAGTCAGAAAAGAGATGAAATATGACTCCTCCTAGAAGAATGAGTGGTATAAAGGGATAGCAACTAGTTTCGATGATGATGGAACTACTAAAAACAAGTAAATTTCAAGAGGTTGGCTAACAATACCATTCATCACAGCGGTTTCCTCGGGAAAGGGTAGCAATAACCAAGTGAGAGTGTATCATCGACCAAACAGATGGTGACAATGGAATGAAAAAAACAAGGTTCATATGGAAAAAAAAGGTTGATAAAATGGCAATCACGAGATTAGTATGAGAATGGTTTCATTTCTATGGAAGCTTGAAACATGGGAAACTATGCTTGAAATCGGTTTCATTGTTTCACAATCTTGCAATGGAGACAAACAATGCTTGAGAGTGGTTTCATTTTTACACAAGCTTGAAACAAATAAAAACTATGCTTAAAATAAGTTTGCATGCCCCCAGCATGGTGACTCAATTCACGGTACATTCCCCCTAAGCTTCATTTCATTCACCTATGTAGACTACTCATTAGTATTAGGTGGATGGAATCAAGGTTCATTTATGAGATAAAGTGAAAGACTCGACTGAGAATTTACGAGATCTAACCAAAGACTCTTATTAGAAGGGTATTTGTTTCATTTTTTAACGAGATTGACATAGGAAAATAAATATTCTCATAGGAACCAGTTTCATTTTTTAATGAGGTTGACACAGTAAAAGAAATATCCTCATGACACCTTTTTTTTGGTTTTTAAGGAGCTTGAAACAAGACAAGGAACTCTTCTCTGAAGACCTTATCATTGCCCATAATAGGTCATGGCTTCCAAGAGGTTCTCATATGATGGGAGAAAAACACTCTAGAAATGAGGTTCTGATGTCCCCAGTACATGATGCACTATATCACTAAATGGATCATTAGTAGACATGGGCATGGAACAGGTTGCCACATAATTAACTTGTGGCGGGGAAGATACCACTTGCATGTAAGGACCATTAAGGGATGATGGTTGATTGGGAGCCATATTAATACCAATGAATGAAAGTTATTCAATGGTCATAATTATTCCTTCATGCGGGAAACACATCATACGAAAGCGAGAAGAGACAAGAGCTCCCATGACATAAGTATAGTCTTGCCCAATAATTAAGTTAAATTCCAAAGGGCCTTGGACAACCACCATGTCTATATAGGCAATATTTCCTCTCGAAGTAATGGGAAACTTAGGAAGGATCCATAACGGTTCACTATTTCCTCTGTTAAAAGTTAACAGAATCTGGGTAATAGGCACAAGCTGCAGAGAATCGAAATCTTGCCAAGTAGTTGAGGAAAAAATACTAAAAAATGTACCTTCATCTATTGTTGTGCTAGGTATGTCCACATTATAGGTTTGTACCGTGATCTCAAAGGGCACGTTAGAAGGAAGATGGTATCTTGTATGTTGACTCTAATCAAAGGAAGCAACCAGACTGCTTGGAGGGGGTGACGTGGAAATGGGAGAAATACCCCCTTGTGCTACGGGAATGGGAGGATTGCCCTCCTACACTGTGAGAATGGGATTATTTCCATCCAATTCATGGGAATATGAAGAAACAAAAAGAACCTAAGTGGTATGAGGTTCACTCTCTACGGGAAAATCATGATCCATTGAAGGTGGAATTAGGTCAATTTTTTTCTCAACCAATGGTTTGTCGAGAACAAACATATGATTCAATTTCGGGGAGAGTTCGATTAACCAGAGATGAATTTTGATCAATCAATTGATCAACTAGTAGAGTATCAATGTAAATCTTCCAATAACTAGTCAGAAGTTGCGGCTGAGAAGCTGTAAGGTTATCCAATACTTTTGAGGCTTCATCCATTTAAAGACAAAGGATAATGGGATGATTTACTTCACATAACCTACAGGGAAATTTAACTTTACCATGTTTCCCATGGACCTTATTATCACTAGCTGAGGGTTTGTCACTAGCATGATCTCAAGAGGTTGATGACAAATGTTGATGTGAGTCGGTGGACCACTTATAATATTCTTGAAATGCTAGGAAAATCCCTAAGAAGGATATCACCCTTACATAACTTGCAAGGGAATTTGACTTTGCAGGACTGAATGGAAGATTTTTCAACATCAATTGCATTGGTAGCAATGGTTGCTAGGTTTACCTCTTGATTATTTTTCTTCTTCTTCTTCATCATGTTTTTCTTCTTCTTAGCTTCCTGGTTACTAGAATCTAGACTTTCAACAAGCGAAAAGGAAGAACGAGGTGAAGAAACAGGAATAGAAGGAGAGGGGTCAACCTTAGGATCAACATGAGGTTGGCATTGTTCAAGTGGAGGTGAACTAGGTTGAGAAGCAACTTGTACATTTGGAACCATGGGGGTTGAAATAACCAAAGTGGAAAACCAATGGTTAATCATGGGAGGGAAAGCTTTGCCATATAGGGAGTGCAAAAATTTCCAAAAAATGGAAAAGGACCAGGACTCCCATAAGGGGATTCCCTGATTGGTAAACTCAGGAACTGTTTCCATTGGTCTCAACCTAAGATTTTCTAAGGAGTTGTACATGGGTAAGATGCTATTTTGTGGGTAGTAAATTTTATAATTAAACAAAATAAATCAAAAAGTGTAATCTAGGAAAAGCATTACCAGGTATTTGTGAACTGCAATATACACCTTGGAAAACCAAGGAATTAATGTACGACAACCAATCTCCCTGAATGTTGTGTTTGGTGTATCACGTCTACAAGGCGGCTGACTCAATAACATATGGCAGGTTTGCAACCTAGTGGGGTCTCCCAAAATATACTTGACGGTACGTGTGAGCTCAGTCCGTAGTAGTGTTGTATAATGTGTAACCATTCAATGAGATTGTCCCCTTATAATTTTCATACCTATAGCATAGTCCTATATACTTCCATATGTGGGATGAGATATCACCCCCTGGATGCAACACGGGCTGTTAGCAATAGCTGCTATGCTTAACGACACCGGAAAACATCTCTAGCCTAGACGTCTAGATGTTTTCATTAATTCCATATGCTCCTTAAGGTTAATTGAATAAATTTTAAAGTTTATCTTTGATTATATTTCAATTTAGGTCTCAAAAGAAATGTCACCTGAATCCCTACAATGAATTTGAATGCAAAAAAAATAGTGCCCCCCCATCTAGCTCAAAATTACTGAAATACAACTTTAAAACTGAATTCACTTTCACTATCCCCAAATACAAACTTATTGAAAATGAAATCACTTCTCTTTTCACTAAGATGCGCTAAACATATATATATATATATATATATATATATATATATATATATTTATTCCCTTTCACTTTGAATGTTCAAATGGAAACTAATGCAATAAATGAACTACAGCAAATAAAAACTAACCAAACGAACAAAGAATCACAAATGAAAACTTCTTTTCACTTTTCTCTTTCTCGAATGGAAAAAAAATTGTTTCAAAAGTACTTGAATGAAAATGACTTTCACTTTTCTTTTCAAAACGAAGAAAAACAAACCAATTCAAAAGATTGAAATGAAAATGAATTTCAATTATCTCTTTCAAAATGGGAAATCAGATCAAACACACACTCTCAATCTTGGAAATTAAACAATTGTGATCTATGCTTGACAATTATTCAAATGTGATTCCAAAGTGCAATGGCAATTCAGTGTAAAAGAAAACAACCTCACAGACACAAGCCAAAATTTATGTGAAATGGTGTTTTGAATAACTACATGAATAATTCTGAGACATATGAAACATATTTATGATGACACACACAAGTGACAAGTGAAGGAAAACTGACCTAGAAACCCTAGAAGATGATTTAATCTTCACTCAAGCACAAGCAAGGTGAAAGAGAGAAATCAATCACTCAAACAAGGTAATCAAGCTAAACATAGTGATGTCAAATCATATCAGACTTGAAAGACACTTCAGAGGCCAAGACACACTGAAAATTAAAGAGGGAAACCCTAAATTTTTCCTAATCTTAGGGATCAGCGCATCTATGAGAGGCATACTAGTGCTAAAATGCAGATCACTGCGACTGTTTTGTAGAAAACAACACTGTCAATGCTTTTGTAAGAGAAGAAAGAGTGTTGAGCAAGAAATTAAAGGAAAAATAAAAGGAATTTCAACGCTCAAACTAGACTTGACACCCTAAACCAAATATTAAATCCTATGCAGACCTATAGAGACCTAAACAGACTCAAATCTCAATGATCGATTAAACTGATAAAAAACAAAACTAGAAAAGGGAAGGAAAAAAGGCTATAGTTCCCTAGCAGAGTGTCCAATTTTTTTGTGAAGACAATCCCCTATGTGGACAAAGGTGATCTATATAGCCCTAGAGCGGGTCTAGCAATGCACGAGGCTATATAAATAACCTTTTCCTAGTTAATATTCAAATTGAAAGAGGAAGAAGATGGACTTACATGTTTATGATGCTATCGTTCAATCCTTCGATGAAGACCTTGATCCACGATCTTGCAGGCTCACTCCTCGCTGCTTGTGGCGTTCGAACACCTGTAGGATATCAAGATACAAAAACAAAAATGACACGATACATAGCATATATTGAATACAAACTACCTAACAAATCAAGGATCATTAGGCTACTTGTATAGATATCTAAACAAATAATGAAAGTGAAAAACCATATGTATTATTGATAATATAAAAGAGGAAGCTTACAACCATGGCCTTGATGTTGGAGGCCTCCCTTTGGTGATTTCCAAGTCCAAACTGAGGCTCTTCAAGAAATCATTTTCTTGAATGGAAATTTACGCATTATCAAAGTAAAGGGATGTAAAGGACTAATGATCAGACTAGCCCAACAATGACCAACCAGTAGTAGAGTGATGGGATTCAATTTATAGGAAGGGAGAGGGATTTAGGATCCCATAAATGAAGGAGGAAGGCCTAATTCTCAAGGTAAAATCCCCTATTGATAATATCAATAGCTCCAAATGAGATAGCTCGACCATATCTCCATCGAACAATATCCAACTCGCCGTTCTAGAAGCTTCTAGTGCACTGAGCTTCTCCTCCATTTGAGGAAACACTACCAGAAAGGGATTAGCACAGTTTTCCCCATCAGAAGAGCACTAACAGTGCTAGGCTAGAATGTGAAATCTTCCATTAGCACAGGCAAAAAACTAGCTAAGAGCGCTAACCCAACATTTTAGGGTTTGAGCTAAGCTTCTTCAAAAATTCTTCAAGGCAGTTTTATTTTAGTCTTCAAAGGATATATTGATGTAGTATATACAATGGAAATACCACACAATATTCATTATAGGGCACTTCAGGATCAGGGATGGGAAGTGAACGGGGTGAGAAATTACTATGTAATAGATGCCCCCTAAAGCATGAATGTAGAACATGGAGTGATGGATGAAATGTTTTACGAACCAAGGCAAGGAATCGAAATACCTCCAGGAAACTTGCGAAATCAAACACAATACAATATATGACATCTCTAATATGAATATTCCTAATAACATATATCTAAATAGGCATCAAATAACACATAATCCCACGACATGTTTGCAACCATCCATCTGAAGGAGATCATGGAAATGGATCCACGGTATGGTCACAACCATCTGTATAGAAAGGATCATGTGTACAATCATGAATACTCAGTAACTCCACACAACTTGGATAATAATAAATGTGATCCAGGGTCTTCGTCTCGATCTTGATATACCCAGTGTACGAATCGAACCATGTGAATAGATATGATGATTTCAAACATGGTAGAGACCACTGATTACTGGTCAATGATGAAAACTATTAACAGGTATGAGAGAAAACACCAATAATGATGATGGCCCTCAAGGTACCACAACACAACCTACAAGTGCGAATTAAATGAGTTGAAGTAAAAAACCTACAAATCATCCGATCGAAGGTCAATGAGGTGAACCCGTTGTCGAATGTGAAGAAATTTCCATTGGGTCATGCAAGCTCCAAGGTACAGAAAATGAGTTTCTAAATCACCTTCCCGAATAATGAGCTGAAGTCGATAGGAAGTGATCCGTCGAGGGAGGGCCATAATGATTCCCACATCATCGACACAAAACAAAGGATTTCTCAAGATGATAGTGTTGGAACACCTAATCCTACATGGGTAGGTGTGGAATGCGAAAACTCACAATGGAGTCCAAGTGACCTTGGAATGTGAAACCAAGAGTCACACCATTGTACTATAAATGTACATCTTTGTATAATGGAAAATAAGAAAGCCTCACGCTGATCCTTCATTGTGTTGAGTCTCTTGTGTGTGTGTGCTCATCTTCCTCATACACCATGTGTGTGCTTCAACATGGTGTTTAACATGGTATCGGAGCGGGCGATTTCTGGCCCTGCTCCACTTTGAGTGAGCCATTTGTGTTTATGGCCTATGCATATCTGCAAAAATTGTTGGTTTTTTTGCAGCACTCAAGTGTTTGTAGCAGTCTTTTTGCCACATTCAGAAAGTGGTTTTGGAGAAGGAGCATCATTCAGAAGAAAGAGCAGCATTCAGAATTTGTTTTGAAGAAGAGCAGCAGTAGTTTTGAAGAAAGACAACACTGCCCATCTAAAGGTTTTCATTCTCATTTTTCCTACAATTTTCATTAATTTCTGCATTGAAGAGTTGCTGGAAAACACTGTTTAAAGAAGGGTTTCTGAAGTAGAAGTTTCTGGCTTTTTAATGGAAAAGAAATCTGAGTTTTTTTCTGCTGGAAAATTTTTCATCTCTGCATTTTCTGCATTTTCCTGTTGCTGGGCTACTGGAAAGATTTCTAGATTTGCACTTAAAGAAATCTGATTTTCTGCTATCTACATTTTCTGCTGCTGAAATTAATTCTGCTCTATATTTGGAAGAAAAGAAAAGCCTGTTGTTGCCATCATTTTTGCAATCTCTGCAAACTATTTTACTCCTCTCTGTTGTATTAAAATAGAAAATAAAAGAAAATTTTCGGCCTCTCTTCCACTCTGCGCTATCTCCTACCACTCCAACCTCTAGCCTCAGCATTCTTGCTCCCACACTGCTCCCTCTCGTAGTACGTATATGCCCTTACCTCTGCGCACTATTCTCCTCGCCCCTCACTTCACTCAAACCTTACAGCGCTCACCCATATCACTCTGCATCTGTCATACCTCACTTACCTCTCGCGCCCTCTGCTCACACTACCCATTACAATCTGCAAACTTACTTCACCGCTCCAACACACTCGTAGAACTCCCTCACTCCGCACGAATCCCTTGCTGTACCTACCTACGCCGTTCAACGCTCCATTCAAACGCTCATCCCAACGATGACCCAACCCTCACCTCTCCACTAAAATCCGTTCAACGCTCCATACACTACCTCCCTCTCAACGCTGTATGCTCCACACCACTCCGCTTGCAAACGCACTACACAACAGCGCTCTTCCCTTCACGCGCTTTCCCTTCCCAACGCTCCCTTCCCCACGACTCCTCATTTCCCTCTCAGCATAACAACACTCCCTACAGCTCCAAACTCACCAACGCTCCCTCTGCTGGCCACCCTCACCTAACCGGCCCCTTGCCACAACTTATCCGCCTCGTCTCTTCCCATTGTAAATTTATTTAAAATTTTCGTTTTAAATTAATTCTAAAGCTGCCCTCCACTTAATCAATACCGCCCTCTCTATAATATCGCCTTCCCTACATTTGCAAACTCTCCCTCCCCTTTTAAAATTTTAAAATTTGTTTCAATAATATTCCCACCATTCAATACCTTCCCTTTTTTAATAACCGACCTCCCACCCTTTCATATAAATAGATTCTCTTCCCATTATTACAATTCATTTACCATTTTTTAATTAATTCCCTCCTCATTCCCATTTTTAATTAATCTATTTTTTAATTAATTAAAAAAAGAAAGAAAAAAAAAAGCAGAGAGAGAGAGGAATAAAAGAATAAGAACAACAGTAAAAGAAGATTCGACATATGAGGAGCACATGGACTGAAATTTGCAGATTTACATTGTGATTTGTGGCATTGATTTGAAAGGTTGATTTTTTGAAGAAATTTCACATTTGAAGACAAGTCTGCCATCATTGCACACCAGTTATTTGAAGAAAAAATTCAGCTGCCTTAAAGGCTTCTTGCACATTGTTTTTGCTGCACATATTTTGCAGAGATATTGACATTGTATTTTCCTCTTCATTCATAGTTGAAATCAGTGTATTTGAGTTGCTGGATTGTTGATTGCCCTCCATCATTTGAGGAGCACACTTTGTACTCTGAGAATCCCTTGAGTCATTTGTATTTGTTGTTGAATCACATTGTAAACGGGTGCATTTTCGGTTGAAGCCGACACCCTTTATTTTTTGAGCCTAAGTTGTTGAAAATGGCCAAAATCAATGAGGCATTGGAGTTGTTGAGTAACCTCATTCATTCAAATGTTGATGACGTGATAAAAATGAGCAAGGATGCTCTTTGTAAAATTCACAGTTGTTTGCTAGATGCACAAGAAAAAATTGAGTTTTTGCAGTTGGAATCTCAGCTCCAACAAGAAGAACTTCAGCAAACGAGTCACCATTCTGAACCTGTTTCTGTTCAGAACATTGTGAAGGACTCTCATTAGAAGAAAGAAGACAAATATGATTCACATTCAGCAGATGTACATGCAGATGCAACAGCTCAGCCTGCACTTCCTAAGCCCATCATCAGACCTTGGGAAGAGCTTGTCCACAACAAGCACCGAACTGGTCTTGGATATGACAAGGATGTGTCCTTTCATATTCCAAACTACACCAAGCCCATCATATTTCAAAGTGCCGGATTCCTGTATGACAGTTCACCTGCAGCTGTTCCAGATCATGCTCCACTTCCACAACAGATTGAGAAATGTCAACACTGTGATTGATTTGGCCATATGAAAGATCACTGTTTTGATCTTCATCCATGCAAGCACTGTGGTTGGAACACTCATTCTTCAGACAGATGCTTCAGACACAAGCCTCCTGCAAGAACCAAGATTCATCTTGGATGGATCGCTTCTTGGCAATGGGCATTAGCAGCCAAGAAGATGTTTACGACACATGTTAGAACTTGTTCATGGATATTGAGAAAACTTGCAGTTGAGTTTTCGCCATCATCTCACCTTGTCCCTGACAGGGGGGAAAATGGTGGTCATGTACAAGCTTCGACGATAGATCGAGCGAGCCTGAGCCACAATCTCTCATTCCATGTTCAAGTTGTAGCCAGCAAGTTCAAAGCGAGCTCCTAAACACAAGGTCGATGCCTTGGATTGGGGTAGCAGCAGAGATACGGATGCCCATGAGCATACCTTCGGTTGGTGGATAACCTAAAACCATCATTTTCGGTTGGTGGATAACCTAAAACCATCATTTTCGGTTGGTGGATAACCTAAAACCATCATCTTTGATTGGTGGATAACCTAAAACCATCATTTTCGGTTGGTGGATAACCTAAAACCATCATCTTTGGTTGGTGGACAACCTAAAACCACCACAGGTCGTAGACCTCCCTTCTTTAGGTCGAAGGTCTCCCTTTTTTATGAGGGACAATTCCTCTAGCAGAAGCCTTCAGCTTCTTGCCAGTTTTGGAAGAGTTCCGGGAACTGCAACAAGTTTTGCGTTCCAGTGTTTGTGGTCATCCTAAAACCACCTCTTTTTTTCCAACATTTCAGAGAGTTGATTCAGCCCAAGTGCTGCCATGTATACTTGCATATTTGTATTACAACTCTTTTCTTGGACTCACACATACCCCTTCGGATTAAGGGGGGATGTTGGAACACCTAATCCTACATGGGTAGGTGTGGAATGCGAAAACTCACAATGGAGTCCAAGTGACCTTGGAATGTGAAACCAAGAGTCACACCATTGTACTATAAATGTACATCTTTGTATAATGGAAAATAAGAAAGCCTCACGCTTATCCTTCATTGTGTTGAGTATCTTGTGTGTGTGTGCATTCTTCTCCTCATACACCATGTGTGTGCTTCAACATGGTGTTTAACAGATAGGAGTGATTCAGGACTATTGCAGAGAGGTTCAAATAAGTAAAGGATGTTTGACTTTGACATAAAGGACTTCTCTGGAACATATTGGCGACACAACTCTGGAGTGTGGCATCATTTAACTCAAAATGGGATCATAGGTCATGATGATGACATATAATGATCGAATGAGACGCAAATGGATTCCCAAATCCAGGAATAAAAATGGTGAACGAAGGATATCCCCAACCCGACACAATATACATATGAGTGTTATGTTCAAGAGCAACATGTTGGCTAAAAAAAACATAGGATGTTCCACTTTCAATTTTCCCCCGTTATTTCTAACGATTACCTTTTTAGTTTTGATAGCCATCATGAAGAGGATAACATATGCTGATCGTGTAATTTCATTATTCGAATGAATCCATCCTAGTAAGTTTAATGAGCCCTAGAAAGGAGTAACTCGATCTTGTCATGGTGACAAGTCTTTCGCCATTTAGTTTTTACGAGTCTGACGGAAGAGTAACTCGGTATATTTTTCATGTTTATGGAGTTTGAAAAGGAGACAAAAAATAAAACTCCATCAGGTCCCTTTTCATAAATCGTCCCTCAAATCCGAAAAGGTATAAAATAATATGTGAGAGAACCTCTTGACCATGTTCGATTAAGGTATTCCTTTTTCGTAAATAGTCAATCTCATCCTGAAAAAGGGGTCAACGTATATCGAGATGACATCAATTAATTTAATTTAATGAGCTCGAAAGGACAAGTGCTTGATAATCTTTTCATTTTTCAAGATTTAGAAAAGAGTTGAAAGATGACTCCTCCTGGAGGAACGAGTGGTATAAAGGGATAGCAACTGGTTCCAGTGATGATGGAACTGCTCAAAACAAGTAAATGTCAAGAGGTTGGATAACAATACTACTCATCATAGCGGTTCCTCAGGCAAGGGTAAAAAAAACCAAGTGAGAGTATATGATTGGAAAAACAGATGGTGACGATGGAATGAAAAAATCGAGGCTCATTGGTAAGAACATGTTGATAAAATGGAAATCACGAGAGGTGGTATGAGAATGGTTTCATTTCTATAGAAGCTTGAAACATGGGAAACTATGCTTGAAATCAGTTTCATTTTTTGACAAGCTTGCAACAGAGACAAACTATTCTTGAGAGTGGTTTCATTTTTACACAAGCTTGAAACAAAGAAAACCTATGCTTGAAATAAGTTTTCATGCCCCCAGCATGGTGACTCAATTCGAGGTACATGCACCCTAAGCTTCATTTCATTCAACTAAGTATACTACTGGCTACTAACAGGTGGATGGAATGAAGGTTCATTTACGAGATAAAGTGAAAGACTCGACTGGGAATTTACGAGATCTATCCAAAGACTCAAATTAGAGGGGGATTTGTTTCATTTTTTAATGAGATTGACATGGAAAAGAACTATGCTCATAGGAACCTGTTTCATATTTTAACGAGGTTGACACAGTAAAATAACTATCCTCATGAAACCTTGTTTTAGTTTTTATGGAACTTGACAAAAGACAAGGAACTCAGCTCCAAAGGCCTTGTTTAATTTTTTAAGGAGCTTGACACAATGCAAGTAACTCTTCTCAAAATACCTTATCATGACCCATAAGAGGTCATGGCTTCCAAGATGTTCTCATCATATGGGAGAACAACACTCTGGAAATCAGGGTCCAATACCCCTAGTACATGATGCAATATATCAGTGAATGGATCATTAGTAGACACATGCATGGAACAGGTTGCCACATAAAAAACTTGTGGCGGGAAGATACCACTTTAATGTAAGGACCATTAATGGATGATGGTTGATTGGGAGCTAGATTAGGACCAATGAATGAAAGTTGATCATTGGTCACAATTATTCCTTCATGCGGGAAGCACATCATACAAAAGAGAGAAGATACAAGAGCCCCCATGACATAAGTATAACTGTGCCCAAAAAGTAAGTTAAAGTCCAAAAGGCTATGGACAACCATCATGTCTATATAGATAGTGTTTCCTCCCAAAGTAATAGGCAACTTAGGAGGGATCCATAACGGTTGAATAGTTCCCATATTAAAAGCTAACAGATTCTGGGTAATAGGCACAAGCTACGGAGAACTGAAAGCTTGCCAAGTAGTTGATGAAAGAATACTAACAATTTATCCTTCATCTATTATTATTCTAGGTATGAAAACATTATATTTCTATACTATGATCTCAAAGGGAATGTAAGAAGGAAGACAATATCCGGTCAGTTGACTCCAATCAAAGGAAGCCACTAGACGACTTGGAGGGGTTGACGCGGGAATGGGAGAATTTCCCCCTTGTGCTACGGGAATGGGAGGATCACCCTCCTGCACCGTGGGAAGTGGATGATTTCCATCCAATTCATGGGAATATGAAGAAACAAAAAGAGCCTGAGTGGTATGAGGTTCACTCTCTACGGGAAAATCATAATCCACTGAGGGTGGAATCAGGTCAACCATTTTATCAACCAATTGTTGGTTGTGAATGAACTCATCTGATTCACGTTTGGAGAGAGTGGGATTGACCAGAGATGAATTTTGACCAATCACTTGATCATCTAGTAGAGGATTAGGGGAAATATTCCAGTAACCAGCTGGACGTCGTAGCTGAGAAGTTGTAAGGTTATCCAAGAATTTTGAGGCTTCATCCATATAAGGAAAAAGGTGAGTGGGATGATTTCCTTCACATAACCTACAGGGAAATCTAACTTTAACCTGTTTCCCATGAAACTTATTATCACTAGTTGAGGGTTTGTCACCAGCATGATCTTGAGAGGTTGATGACAAAGGTTGATGTGAGTCGGTACACCATACTTCTAATTTTCTGGGAATGCCAGGACAATCCCTAAGAAGGTGATCACCCTTACATAAATTGCAAGGGAATTTGACTTTGCAAGACTGAATGGAAGTTTTTTCAACATCAGCTACATTGGTACCAATGGTTTTTTGGGTTTCCCCTTGCTTATTTTGCTTCTTCTTTATCTTGTTCTTCTTATTCATAGCTTCTTGGTTACTAGAATACAAAAATTCAACAGGCGAAGAGGAAGAACGGGGTGAAGAAACAGGTGAAGAAGGTGAGGGGTCAACCTTAGGATCAACATGAGGTTGAAACTATTCAGGTGGAGGCAAACTTGGTTGAGAAGCGACTTGGACATTTGGAACCATGGGGGGTAGAAAATAACCAAACTGGAAAACCAATGGTTAATCCTGGGAGGGATAGCGTTGCCATATAGGGAGAGCCAACATTTCCAAAAGAACGAAAAGGAACATGATTCCCATTTGAGGGGATTCCATGATTGGTAAACTCAGGAACTATTTCCATTGGTCTCAACCTAAGATATGCTAAGGAGTTGTGCATAGGTAAGATTTTATTCCGTGGGTAGTAAATTTTAGAATTAAACAAAATAATTAAAAAGGGTAATCTAGGCAAAATGATTACCAAGTATCTAGGAACTGCAATATACACCTTGGCGAACCAAGGGCTTAATGTACAACAACGAATCTCCCTGAATGTTTTTTTCAGTGTATCACGTCTACAATGTAGAAAATATATAACACAACTCTGGTACCATGTAGAAATTATATAGAAGCTCTATATACCAATGGATTCAATCCAATCATGTAATGTACTAAAACAAGATACTAAATCCTTCTACTATATTTTCAGAATATAAAACATGATCACTCAATCACATGAAAGTAAGATAAAGGAAATTATCAATCACACAACCTAAGATTTTCTTGTGGAAAGCACCTTGTGTTAGTGTGTTTGGTGCACGTATGTACGAAATCACACCAACTTCAGGGGTGTGGTTTTCCCTCTTAAGTTATTGGTCACAGGCAGAAAATATATGGAGTCAAGCAGGTTAGTGCAACATGCTCAAACATAAACATACTAGATAGAGAAATAGCATGCATATTCAAACATAAAAACTAAACTAAAATTAAAACAAATAAAACAAAAGATATAATAGAGTCAAACAAATTCAATAATCCAAACGGTGGCTCTTACATCCCCTCTTATTGAGTGCTGGTAGGAATGAGGATGAAACTTTGCCCCACTTGCCAAGGAGCCCTTAGAACTAGGGGTTCTAAGTCTCGATGCAAGGATGTCTTTACTTCCAAGCTTCCTTGGCGCAAAGTCTCCCTCTCTCTACTATGGTGGACTGGAGTTGTTGGATGGTCAACAACTGAGTCCCCTCTATCTCTGCTCTAGATCACACACTGTTGGTATTGCTTGGGGAAATTCTGGCCAACATAAGAATGTGCTCTCCTGTTGTTCATCTCTTGGTGGCATTTTATAGGAGAATTCAAATCCTGCTTCCCTCTCTTGGTACATTGTGGATAGTGAACCAAGAGAGGAGGGTGATTCCATTGTGTGTCGCATTTATTCCATTATGTGCTCCCTTGATATCCTAAGGAGGCTTGGGTGGCTGTCTTTAGGTGGATTAAAGTGTGGAATCAATGTCCTGGAGTGTGCATTTTGGTCCCGAAAAGTGACTTCCACAACTTCTAGGATTGTGTGCATTTTGGAGAAAAAGGCACGCAAAGGTGCGTTTATCGAAGATTTTTGTGCACAAAGGCACTTTTGACTGGTTCTTCTTGTACACAATTTGATTTTTCCTTGGACCTTAGATATTTTTAAATACTTTCAGATTCTCTAATGTCTCTCAGCCATGCAAATCCTTCTGCCTGACATTAAATAATGTCACCTTTTCTGGTACAATTTTCCAGTGATAACAGTTTCCCCCTAATGTGTGAGGTCTAGGAAGAACTGTATAGCCGAAATACATTATAGTTTATTTTCTGTATACTATGTGTAGAGAGAGAGAGACCTGCATGTAGCTCAGAATTGGAGACACCCTGCACCAGGTCGAAGAGAGACCATGTTCTGTGGGACCCCTGCAAGCAATGGTATAATACAATAGATACAAATTTTCTATGAGGCGGGCATGTCCCATGCTCGTGATGCTTTGGCTAGTTAAACAAATATATTTGACAGATATAGATTCTGTTTGTGTCACTAATATGGTAGTGATATGTTGGTTGATGACGATGACTACTGATGCCCTCAGGGACGCTTTTTTTCTTTTACAATAGGTGGAAAGTGGTACCCATATGCATAGACCTGGTATGGAATATAAATGTGCACTGTGCCCATAGGCATTGGCTGGGACCTTCCTGTGTAAGCATTACTGAAAGAGACACTTATAAAGGCACGGGTCTTTGACGAATTTGATCAAAGTGCAATGGTTGTAAGGTATGATACCATCCTGACATGAAAACTTGTGTTGTAGTAAAATGTCAGGAGGATCGATGACATATGTGGGCAATGATGTATCCCACAGTGCCACTCGAGGATGCCCCTTTTTATGGAGAGGGGTGATCCAAGGTACCGCTTCTTTTTTGGAAAAGAGGCATTGATGTCGACAAAAAGGAAGCCTCAAACGAACAAGGGGGTCACTGATATGGAGGATCAGGATCCTGGATGTGATGGGTTTAACATAGGCATGATGATGAGGGGTGACTGAAAATTGATGACAGGGATTCAGTAGCCCAAGGTTGAAGTATAAAAAGAAGCTTGGTGGCAGTCATAACTATTTCTGATGGGGAAAGCCCTGGAGTCAGTAGGACCTCCAGGGTGGGTATAAACTGATTATGAATTTCATGGTGGCTTTTGGGTGTGGGTGTGATACTCCGACCAAGGGTGACGCGGGACTACTGCCATGGGAGAAAAAATGAATGGGTGGGTGGGGGACATAGTGCACCATTTGCAGTCTTTGTACACTTATCAAAAGAATAAAATAATGGGGTTTGGTTTGTATCAAACATAGAGACCAGTGCCCCCAAAACGTGAAAGTGTTCGCTCATTGATGATGTGAGGAAGGTGTTTTGTTGAGGGTGGGGGGCCCATTGGTTGGTCTCATGTGTGAGGTTGATGAAGAGAATGAAAAAGTATCGTAGATGGGTTATGCTGATGGAGGTATGGTGGGCCAAATGTGAGGCATGGTTGTGCGCTTTTCAATCTGCTTGTATAACCTAGTTTTCCGGGAAAGGGGTTTTATTTCATATGGTAAAACTTGATCTTATGCATGATGACTGAATGGGCATGAGGTGCTTCCTGGACTAAAGTGGTATGGCCATGGTGTCACTTTTGTTGTGATATATGGTCTACTGTGAGTGACGAGTGCCATGGAGGGGAGGCTCTATCGACCAACGAGGGTGCTTATCATGTGCAAGGTGAGGTGATGATAGTCATGGTAGGATGTGTGGAGCCTATGGTTAATTTCTGATGGAGAAATGATGTCAGGATATGCAGAGTTTTTCTGGGACTCTATCATGTTGGGGGTAGAATGATACCTGCTTTGGAACTTTCATTGGATGGAGAGGTGGATGGTTTGCACATTACCTGCAAAATGAACTACCCCAAATGAAAGCATCTTATTTATTCAAATATTATTGAAAGACATGTGCTTTAAAAAGAAGATGAGAGAGGGCATACCTATCGATGCTGAAAATTTATTTTTTCGAGAGTGTCAATGTGTGGCTCCGCCCTTGGGCATCATGGAGTGCTGATCACAATGTTACTTTCGGTCCGGTGATTGGGCCTTCTGAGCTCTTTTTATGGTCCTCCAAATTTTCTGAAAAGGGAGACATATAGGCGAATATGGCTCAATTCATATCATTTGTGTTTGTTGAGTATTGAGAGGTCAAAGGATTCTACGGAGCAATTCTTGCCATTGCGATTAGCCTGAGCACCTGGGATTAGCAATTTTTTGGCCAGGTGAACTCCATGATGTCCTGCATTTTAATTTTTTCCAGTCTGGGGTACGGTAGTCCGTACAATATTGGTTTGTAATGATTCTAAAATAGCTTTACCCTATCCAAATTTGGCGCTTGAGGGAGGGACAAGCGCGTGAAAAGCCAAGGAAAATTTTGTCCAAATTTTTGAAAATTTTTGCCTATTTTTTTATGTTTTTATGCTACTGATGTGCTCCTATTTTGTTGAAAGGATGATGTGGGAGCAGGATTAGCCTGAGCTCCGCACTGCTTTAGCCGCCGATGGTCAGGCGCACCAACAGTTGGCGCGATATGATCTCCTAAAATTTATGGAGAATGACCTTCTTCGGTCACAGGACCGATTCCTGCGCTACTTGATCCAGCATTGGAACATGCGACGCAAGGTGTTTATGTTGTGTGGGTGTGACCTCGATATCTTTCTTGAGACAGATATCTACTCTGTGACCAAGCTACTGCCTCAAGGTGAGGTGTTGCAGTATCCACTTCCTTCTGGGAGGGTGGATCTTGAGGCATTTTTAGCACATCACTGTGGTGGGGCGCCCCTTACGGAGGGGTGCATAGCTATTGCGACAGTGACAGACTTGCTCGAGCGGTGTGCTCTAGTGGCCATTGTGCGACCAATAGGGTCGTCTGCTCCACATTAGGCATCGGGCCCACGGGTTGGTGTCTTGCGTCGGTTGAGGGCCGGACACTTTTTTGACTTTGCCCATTTCTGATATGATGGGATTCTGGCACAACTTTACAAGATCCATGATGGATCGAAGATGTTTTCTTATGCCACCATTTTATGCATCATCATGTATGAGCAGGTGGTGCTTCTGACACTGATGGTGGGGGTGCCTGCTGGGGGGCCACGGGAACCTTGTATGAGGAGGTGGGCTCCCGTGATGCCTCGAGGAGGTAGGGGTAGGGTGGGGCGTTACTGGAATGCCACGATGGAAGCCTGGATTGAGGCTAACCCATAGGTGTTTCTACCCTTCCCTTATGTAGGGATGGACTTCTGGGGGAATCCAAACATGGGTCTTCCTCCTAATAACACTTGGGGGCCAGTAGGTATGTCTTTTGTGTTTTCCGCATTTATCTGAGTATTTATGTCTATATGTGTTTTTATGATGAAACTGACATAGTTTTGGTTAGTCTTGCCGATGTTGGTGAGGTTGGTCGCCCTGTGGCTCGACTGGTTGGCCATGGTTCTCTTAGGAGACCTCAGGGAGCTCGGGGAGGAGTTCCTGCACAGCCTCAGGGTGGGGCACTTGGTGGTGAGGCTGGCCCTTTGGGGGAGGGCAGCAGTTCGGCTGCTGCCGAGACAAAAACTAAGCGAGCTCATGCTGATGCGGCGGAGGCTCATGTTGCTGAGTTGACCGCGCGGGTGTCAGTTCTGGAGGATGCCTGGGATTGAGTGGACCGCTTGACCCAGGGGATGCCGACTCAAGGATTTTTATATGACCTCGAGGAGGTATGTTTGAAGACCTTGATGGCTTGGGAGAGGGACTATCGGCTAGTTTTACATCGGGTGGCGGTATTGGTATTTCCAACGGCTCCAGTAGTGGTACCGGGAGTGGTAGTGGGTCCAGGTGCTCGACCTGGGGGAGCATCGCCCTAGAGTCATTTTGTACATGGGGAAAGAAAGCACCCATTATGAGGATTCTTCCCCTAGCCACCTTGTGAAAGCTTATATGTGTCTTTTTTTTTTGGGGCGTAGATGGGTCACAAACACTATTTTTTGTACTCAGATACATAAATTTTGATATGTATATATCTATATGAATTAGAGATATTTTTTGTGGCTTTACATGGTGTGCCCCCTATTTCTGCTTATGGATTATGTTATGTTGATGGATATATATGTTTTCTATGTTTTTTGTTTTTTATGTATGATGGTTTATTTGATATGCATTCTATTTTAGAATATTGTTAGCTATGCGATTATCTGTTTAGTTTTGACTCCTTGGTGGATGTGTGAATGTAATGTGGTCAAATGTTTTGCTTAATCTTTTTGCACGCAAATGTTTTCTAAATATATGTGAATCTCGTATCTCAAATTTTTGGTTTAACTGTGACACTATTAACTGGGAATCGAGGTAGATATGCATATGGCATATGCCTTGATGGAGGGCGTCTCACATAAGTCTGATAACGATGTCATATTCTACCTGATTTTTTGTTGTTGCACTGATGCACACACCATTGGTGTAGAGTGGTGATCGGTCAGGGTGATAGATAACCGAGGCGGCTGTTGCTAAACTTTGATACCATCTCGATGCTCCATCGACAAATCTGAAGTAAGGGTCGGGTTGGTAATCCATTATGACACTCGAGCACGTTTTGTAAAAAGTATTTTGGTAAAAAATTTAACATGGTTGGGTTTGTGTACGTTGACTCTAGGGTAGGGATTTCTTGGCCCTTATGGGTAAAATTTCTGTAGTTAAAGGCTGTTGACAGGGATGCTGAGACATGTCCCATCCGGTTCTGTGAAGATGTATGCCCCCTGGTGGAGGAAATGTTTTATGATGTAGGGTCCTTTCCACAAAGTTTCGAACTTTCCTGGCCCTAGGGCTTCTTTTGCGACATCGTAGCAGAGGAATAGCTCTCCCTAAGTAAATGAGCAAGGGTTGATGTGGCGGTCGAACGATGCTTTTACCCGTTTCTTGTGGGCCTCATTATGTTGGAGTGACTATCGTCAGCTTTTTTCAATGCGCTCTAGTTGTACTAGGCACTGTTCTAGAGGTTGGGTTTCATCGAGGAGTTTGATGGTGGCATGTAACTTCAAGATCTCGTGGAAACCAATGCAAAAGCGCAAGAAACCCTGGCCTTTTGTGACAGGAATAAGGTGGGAATCCTGTGACGTGGGGGTGTTTGTAATCCTATTTCCGATATACGATGATACAAAACGTATGTGGTGTATCGTGTCGTCAACGTTTGGTGGGGGAAGAATCTTCGTGATGGGAGTTTGCGTAAGCGCAAGGTTGGATCCCTTGTTAGGAGGATCAATTTCCTATTGGTGGAAATTGTGCCTGGTGCATAGGTGCTTGAATGTTTCTATTAACGGGCATGCCTCTGGTTCATGATTATGGCCAGTGTGAATGGTTCATGGTACCATTGTGCCAACTGAGTATATTGTGTGGGAATCAACACTACTCTTCGTCCCAAATGTGGATGCCTGGAAAGGGTCTATTGTAGAAGATGAGGTATTCTGATTCCATTTCCATTTTGTTGTCTTGGGTGCATCTAACTCTTTGGGGGAGTGCAGAATTAACATTGCTCTTGCCGCTCTTAGCTTGGGGAGATGCTCACATTTAATTGTATGATGAAAGTGTGAACAAATCCGGTAATAAGTACGCGTGATCTTCTCTTGGTTAGAGATAATTTTTTGTGGGAGAGGAGAGACTATGTGAAAACTGTTTGCTAGGTGCTTCAACTCTTTGCACTAATTGACCCAGTGGCCAATCTAGGTCACATTGTTTGCATGTTATCCTAGGTTGGGCCTTAGTCATGCTTGGTTGGTGTGCCTTCCCAGTTTTCCCATCACGCCGATGTGGGTGTGTGTTTGTAGGTCTGGGGGTGATATACTTTCTATACCATTTGAGGAGATCATGTTCTTTCTTCTCTAATGTATGGATCATATCAATGAGAGGATGAACTTGCGGAATAGAATTACAACGCTTCCCACTGTGATTGCCTTGACATACTAGGAAAAATAGCCTAGATATGGGGGTCTTGTCATGCTTAGTTGGTGGCCTAACGGGGTACCAGCGACGTAGCGCTGCTAAATCAAGGCAAGTGGTGACCACATGATTGGGCATTTTACATAACGCACATGTTGGTATTCTCTACAGAGAGCGGTTGGGGGTAACTAAGGATTCCCTGATTGGTCACTTTTTAGCTGAAAAGAAGAGGATGGATCTGCTCATCACATCTTCTTGGGTTGTCAATATTTCCATAGATTCCGAGTCTGTGTCATATTCTTGGGAGAGGCGGACTATGTCTGAGTGAAAACTAGATAGTGCTAATCAGAATCGGGGGATATAGTAGCAATTTTCTAGAATTTGGTTGTTGGCACATAAAGGACATGTGAATTGTGCTACTCGCAAACCAATGTAATAAACCCGTTCTATAGGATACCATCTGTGGATGAGTTCCAGGGTTGCGCATTCTTCGATGAAGTGACCATGTTCATCGCACAACGTGCAACGTATGATAGGAGGGGGAAATATGAATGGGCATCATTTTGGTGACTGTCATTCCTCTTGCAAGTACAGGATGGTGCAAGGTTCATCTTGAGATGACTGGGTGGAGGGATCCTCTTGGTAGGATCACTTGATGGCATGTAAGGTATCCCTATATCACAAGATTTCTGGGCAATGATGGGTATAGTGCCCATAATTGCTGCAGATAGTGCATTCTTGAATGGTATTCAATGGTTTGCCTTTGCTTTTGGTGGCAAGTTCCTTTTTACGGGAACATGGTGTCACGATGTTTGCCTCTGAGCTAAGGAGTAGTTTTAATTCATCTAGTTCTAGGCAAATGTGGGTAGGGTTTCCTACTACATCACATATGGAGCAACCTAGTGATTCTCGTTGCGTGGCGGGAGTCTCCACCCTCTTTCCTCTCTCGGTTTTCTTGGCCATAATCATCGGTTTTGCTATGGGAATTTCCTTTGCAGGGATGTTTTCGACAGTTTCCTAAATGGGTGGGGCCTCCTCGGGACTGAGGGGTTTTAGCCCTGTGGCAGTGATGTGTGTGGCTCCTATCCCAGTAGGGGGAACGAGGTACCAATTGGTATTACAAAAGATATTTTTGGTAAAACCACTGTTGCCAAGACCTACTGGGATACGAAACTAGCTGGGGTTAGAGGAAAGGGGTATGGGAAGTAGTGTAGGCTAGAGAGGCTATTGTGGCCAAGGATTCGGTGTCATTATTGCATTAGGGGAATTTTGAGTTCTAAAATGGGCCTCCTAATAAAAATGTATAAACAAAAGTAAAATTTATAAGAACCAGTAGGATTTAAGATGATGATGTCAACCATGGGGGATGATTCACCATTTTTGGAGTAAAAAAATAAAAATATTAAAAAATAATAAAATAATAAAACTGCTTTTTCAACTTGTATTTTCAACTTATCTCTCTAATTTTTTACTCAAATTTCGAGAGAGAGTACTCGTTAGATGAAAAATTTAATTCTTCATCCGAGTACCCATGTTGCATAGTTTCGATGGACCTGCTACATGAAAAATGAGGAATACATGAAAAAATGTGTTTACAATCACATTTTTCATGTATTTCTAATTTTCATGTAGCAGTCTCCATCAAAATTATGAAACATGGGTACTCCTTGGATGGGAAATCAAATTCTGCATCCAATGAGTGTTTCCACTCGAAATTTGAGTAAACCCATAGGGATATAAGTTGAAAATACGAGTTGAAAAAGTAGTTTTTCCTTTTTTCCCTATAAAATTTGATGATGTAATCAAATTTTATTTTATTATTTGCACTATTATTTTATAATTTTCTTAGGAGGCCCATTTTAGACCTTAAAATTCCTTAATGGCTCGTGTCCATGTCCTGACTAGCTTCGGTGCTTGATGTTGACATCATGCCCACCGGAGCCCCTCTGATATCAGGTGATGACTCAGGTATAACAAGGGGGTCTCCTAGGAATGATCCTAGGATGGACGACGGTTTGAACTGGCCAAGGCCATATTCTTGGTACCATGAAAGCCTGTCTGCATATGTGTCTATGTAGGGTAATCTGACATCGGCATTTGTTAGGGGCTACTTTTCGTTATGCATCAATTGGTCGACAGTAACGATGCGGTCCTCATGGGGGAACATCATAGTTCGGATGACAGAGGAGGCGATGTCTGACATGGCATACATATAACTCTGACCAAGGAGTATATTGTAGTCCAAATGGGCATTCAAGACTTCAATGTATATAAGGAATGTATTTTCGGCTAAGAAAACCGAGACATTTTGGTAGAGACCAATGGGGGCTAAAGGGCGACCATTGTATGCTCTAAGCATGATGTCTGATGGCTTTAGTTCGGGTGACCCTAAATTATGCCAAAAATTATTCGACATGATGCATGTGGATGCACCTTCGTCAATGATACATCGATGGATGGTAATGTTTTGAATCGACACTGGTATCTGAAGGCGACCATTGAAGGAATCCTAGGGGTGGCTTTGTCTAAATCAAAAGCCATTAGGCGTGTATTAGTAGAGTCGATAGTGCCTAACGCAGAAATCAAGGCTTTCCGCTACTTTAGGCATGACTGCAATACCTCCAAAGCTGACATAGCGGCAATATATTGAGCTAGATCATCCACAATGCTATAGTTATGGGCTGCTTTGGAATATTTTCCTGCTCGCCTAGTTGGTCCCTTAGCCATCTTTGGAAAAGGTTTAATAGGCATCTTTGATATGGTCAAAGGTGTTGTAGGTGCACTGGTACTATCGTCTGCCATGTTTCTGTCTGGTGAGGTGTCGTAATTTCGATTCCGTGTCTGAAAAATCATTTCCTCACTAGTCACGTAGATTTCATGGTTGTTCTTTCCGAAATGGTCGGGAGTTTGTTGCTACGTGCTAACTGGCCCTTGATGGGGGAAGGGATCCTGCATGACTGCTAGCTACTGGGAGGATCCCCCTTGTCCACGGTTACTTTGTAGCTTCTTCAGCTCAGGGAGGTTGGGACAATGGTGGGTGTAACAGCCATACTCACCACAGATTGAACAAGAGTGGTTTGTTCGAAGAGGTGGCTTTTTGTTCTACCTTTGGGAGTTTCTTGGCTCCTGGTTTTGATTTCGGTTGGAGTTGCCTCCAGCCTAAGATCGCGGAGGGCATTGCTAATTTTCGCCCCCCTGTCCAAGATTTCCTTTAGGCTTGTTTTTTCCTTTTTTCTTAATAGTGTTAGGAGGATAGTTCTCTTGGTTATATGGTTGGTGCGGTTGGTTTTGGGAGGGTTGCACAAAGTTCACCCGTGCATTACTCTGCATAGGCGGGTCTTGTGTTGGGGACTGCATATAATGTGGTCCTTAGTTTGTAAATGGTTGTTGGGGGGGAGCTATTCTGTCAGCATGTCACATACTCGATCCCTTGATATGGAGGATAGGGTCTTCCATGCTGATGGTGATACGATGACACCCTACTGGTCAAATTTTGCAGAGGCATGTGATGAATTTGGTAGCCGGGTTGTGGTACGTTCTGGGTAGAATCATATCTATAACTGGGGTATTAAACACTGCTTCTTGGGTGACTTTCAGTCAATGACCCAATTAAACCGTCTGCAGAGTTCGATGCGCGTGGAAATTCTTTATCTTCTTCGACCTCCCCGGTAATGGGGGGAGGTCCAAAAGAAGTTTAGATTGACGAGGTCCTATTGGGTCCGTTTTGGTGTCGGCTAGGTATGGATTTGGAAATATTTGAGAGGATAGAGATTATAATCAAAGCAAAATTTTGATCGCATACATAAAACAAAGTGAAAATAAAATAAATTTCCCTTTAGATTAATCCTATTTGATCAGTCAATCAAAAATATGGTTTTTGTTTGTTTGCGTATGATACTCAAATCCTAGAAGACCTAATCATCCTCACACGCTCAAATCTAACCGGGCCTTGAGAAGATATCTTGCGAGTGCTGGCACAACGTCGTGTAAGAGCTGGCGACGCCCCCTGTCAGCCGAAGAAAATCCACCAAGATAAGGGTAGAGGATCTCTATTCTAGTGCTTGCCTACACCGTCACCTATAGGGAAAGGATGCCCTAATTTTGGCCACTAAGTACCACCGTCCCACGTGAGCGTTGGAGTCTTGGGCTTCTTGGTATTTCAGCTAATGGTATCGAGTATCAGCTGGGTCAAGTAGCCCCAAATGATACCACACGCACTGCGCATAAGCCTAACCCCCTATGAATCAGGTCTCTGTGGCGCTCGGGTTTTATTTTCCATGGGATGATAGGTGTTGGGTGATAAAAGGTGCTTTTTAAACTCCTAATTATCCTCACATTAATTATCAATCCGGGAAATTCCTTCTATTTCAAGAGTGTACACAGTATGTGGCTGCTATTTAAATCAGAGAGTAATGTTTCATAGATTGCAGTATCGATCTTTTAATACAAGAGTAAACGGATGTAGCATTTAAATTCTAATTAAGATTAAAAGAAAGCTAAATCCTCTAATGAAATCAAATCCTACAACATTTCAAATAATAACAATATCAGTGAAGAGTACAATAGTGATAACCCTTCTCTTCGAAACTGATTAAATATAAATCAAATGCATTTTTCAGTAAAACAACAAAAATATCAATCTGAGAGTCTAACAGCAGTAGTTAATACTCGTTACAGTTGATTACATTGAGCAGAATGATTATCTAAGAAACTCAATCTGAAAGAGGAAGGAAACTAAATAAATAAAAATACTGTAAATTATACAAAACAGAACTATTTGGTCAACACAGGAAAATAATGAACAAAAAAGTAAATAGAATCATAGAAAGTGATAATACTATCAAACCATCACACTTCGACTGTGTTTAATTCAATTGGTTTTCCAACTCTTGTGGCTTTAATTTTTAACAAAAAGTATCGTTCTAGCAGAAACAAGGCGTAATTAGTAGCGGGAGCCCTGCATGCCAAGACATCGGTATATAATGAGCAGATAGTATCTGTGCGGGCTAGGACCTTATTCAATCTAAGCTTGATTTTCTCTATTTTCTCTTTTGCCTTTTTTTATTTTTCGAAGGTCTCATTCTCCATTTCATTCATCTCCCGAAGATGCTTCTGCAACGCTTGATACTTTTGCTGGGGAACAGTTTCTTGTTCAAGTCGTTCTATCGTTAGTCGAGCCTGTGCTAATTCTTCTTGAAGATTCAAAATAGTGGGATCATTGTGTGTCATGATGTCTTCAGCTGGTGTACTTGTCTGGGTTTCTTTTTCATGAGAGGTCCATGCCTCGATCTGAGTAGTTATACCTGCAAAAATTTCATGTTGTTCTTTTTTTATGATGACTGGTTGTATGGGCTCAGTTTGGTGTTGTTCTTCTTTGATGATGACTGGTTGTATGGGATCAGTTTGAGATGCATTTGTTGTCTCTGGGGTTTTGTCCGAGACCTTCCCCACTGTAATTTTCTTTATTTTTCTTCTGAGCTTCCTTATTGTTTTACACAACTTCTGTTTTTCCTTCCTAAGATTTTTCAATTTGGCTCTATAGTTTTTCGAAGGAGCCACCACTTTGGTTACAGTCTCATTAAAATTTTCTGCCTCTAGGGAGCCTGGTTGCTCATCCTGGCTCTACCCTAATAGAACTGTGTCTCCGGATTGAGTATTGGCTTCCTGAAGTATCTTTGTCTCTACTTCTTCCCCTTGGCCTATGTTTCCTGTGCTTAGGCCTACCTGGATGTTTTCCACTGGAAGCGTATCATTGGATTGGTGTTTTGTTTCATGGCTTGCACCTCTCAAGGGAGATGGAAATTCGATGTTGCCAGCATTCTCGGGATATTGGATTGCTTCTTCATTAAAATTGAGTGGGCTTTCGGTCTGCATATAATTACTCATATTGGTTAGGACCTGGGCAAGGTCGAAATCATGTAACAAATCCTCTTGGGGGTCCATGCTTGGTGTTGAGGGGAGTCCTGATTCATTTCTTTGTTCGTCTGAATGCTCTGCTTCTTCCTCATGATTTGATTCAGGAACACCCTAGTCTTGAGGTTCTGGCTGAAAGCATTGTTCTCTTTTTGGGCTATATAATTCTATCGGTTGGCTGGTACTGCCTTGAGGTTTTTTGGTCGCTCCTACTCATGACCTCAACCTTGCGGACCGTTTGTGCTTTTGCAGGATAATATTGTCCTAATAATTTTCGGCCATTCCTGTCCTCGACCTCAGCCTTGCGGACTGTCTGCGTTCTTGAGGTATGTCCCTTGAAAGGGAATTCCTTTTCCGTTTTCGAACCTGGTTAGGTGCAGGCGGGGCTAAACCTCCTTCCGGAGCTGAAAGTATATCATCAAAGCTTGATCGCTGCTAGGTAAGGTTATGGATGACTACTAGCCTAATCAAATAGTGATGGCTTACCACAATTTCTACATGTTGGGACTTTCTTAGTCTCTTAGCAGTGTCATGCAATAAAGAGTTTAACAATGCAGGTAAATTAATAGAGAATTTTTGTTTTAAAACTGCTAAAAGTTTCAGTTGATGTGGCCTTACCACATCTTTTCACCCGTCGCATGTAAGGTAATTCTGCATGATTTTTTCTAGCTCCCCCCATGGTTCTTCAAGAGAGGATGGCCGAATGCCCTTACCCTTTTTGACCAGCTCTTGTCCTTCATCTCTGAAAACTTCTATAGCATCCTGCAACTTCAACCGCTTGCCAGACCACACAGGTCCCTCTACAGGTAATTCACATGCTTCTGCTATCACCACGTTTGATACTATGATTTTCCTTCCCCTTACCACAGAATGTCCATTCTGTAAATTTCGTAAAAAATCGATGGCGATTTCCTCACTGGGTGGTTGGAATCTTGTAAGGAACTTTATCCACCCAGCCTGAGCTAAAATTTCCCTGGCTGCATCAAAGACAACCAATATCAATGTTTCTCTGCATATTTCTCTTCCTCCCATAGTGTTGTAACTCTGCAAATGATAAGTATAGCAACAAAACACAACGACGCACAGAGCCAAGAAATGGAACAACAAATGGTTATATTATGTTTTATACCGTTATTGAGGCTGTTATCATACCACATGAACTTCAATCATGTAATGTTGTATTATTTTGCATAATCAAATAAGAGAATGATAGTGCACTCATAAGTACACTGGGGGTCCCCGCCTCCCTTCAAAATGATAGGTTGTCCTCGACCGCATGAAATGAAAAGGGTAAGGTGCTGGCGGAAAGGTACATAAGTAATGGGTTGGTAAGGCATGCATATTAATGATAAGATCATAAAGAGTATGGCAGAGTGAAATCAAGGCTTGTACCGTGAATTCTAAATGATAAGCTGCCGTGATGTGATATAATAAAGAAAAAGGGAACAACAACAAAAACACAAGAAATAATACTTTTAATGCCATTATTCCACTTAAACCATTATGATTGATTTTTAAAAATATTCATGCATATAGGTTCAATGGGATGTTAGGACCATAATCTCTCCATAGAAAATATTTATAAGAAAAGGTTATTATAATAATTATTGATGTAAAATAAAGCTTCAATACCATCAACAGAGCTTCTGATACCCGTGGGCGTCCATAGTCTCGACAGAGTTTCTTTTTAACCCTTGAGAACCATGGTCCTCTATGTATATCTGGGGAAATGTCTTATGATGTTCTATAGCAGAGACCAATGTGCTGGCTTGGTGACCAGGTGAGCACATTTCCATTCACTGGGAAGTAGCTAGAGTGGTCAGGTCGGCTCGTGATGAGACCTCCTGTTTCCAAGGACTTCATTTGTTCATGCATCCATTGGATCATATCCGTGGTGTGGTGGCCATAGTGGGAATGCCATTTCACTTCTTCCTTATGATCATGGTAGGTTGGCTCGTGATGAGACCCCCTATCCTCCCCTATGAGAAATCATAGAATCATTATTAAATGTTAAATGTGTGTGCATATATATATATATATATATATATATATATTATCTCCTTTTATTTTATTCTGTTTTTATCTTTTAATCCTCATTTTATACATAGAGGGTAGCTCATCACTCCTTAAGAGTAGGGATGGCGGAAGAAGTTTGAAATATCAATATAAAATAAGAATATACCCATAATCATATTAATAATATATAGAGAGAGTTATAAAAATAAGGGAGAACCAACATGATACAGATAATCAATCAGTTTAATTTATAGTGGAAATGAAGGCAGTAAAGTGAGATAGATCACTGTGTCTTTTTCTTTTTATGGATCATCACAAAGAAATCTTGTTAAAGATGATAATATTCATGGTATTTTCCTATTCCACTATACCTCCATACATATTGTACTTTTCATGTCATTAAGAGCATCATACAAAGTGAAACTGGGGTGGTTGAGGGATAACAATAGGATGTCCTTCAAAAATATTTACAAAGTGTTGTTCTTTGAAAGAAAAATGGCAAAAGTAATATAAAAAAGTGTTGTTCCTTAAAGGGAACAACAGTTGTTCCCTGTAAGGAACAAAAAAGCAAGCTATACTAAAATAATTTTGTTGTTCCATAGAGGGAATAGCAGTTGTTCCCTGTAGGGAACAATAAAACAAAATTCACATGAAAAATTGTCGTTTCCGTTGGGAACAACAAAGCGAAATACACACAAAAATTGTTGTTCATTATAGGGAACAGTAGCTGTTCCCTGTAGGGAACAAAAAAGCAAAATTCACAAAAAAGTTGTTGTTCCTTATAGGGAACAATAACTATTCCCTGTAGGGAACAACAAAGAAAAATTCACACAAAAGTTGTTGTTCCTTATAGGGAACAACAGTTGTTCCCTATAGGGAACAAAAAATCAAAATATAAGAAAATTGTTGTTCCTTAGAGGGAACAACAGCTGTTCCCTATAGGGAACAACAAAGAAAATAGATACAAAAATTGTTGTTCCTTAGAGGGAACAACAGTTGTTCCCTGTAGGGAACAACAAAGAAAATAGAGGAAAAAATAAAAACTAACATACAATCAAATCCAATCAAAAGTAAAAAGGCAAACTTATGTACAAGTTTTGAGAAAAAGTATATTGCTTCATTGGACTGGTGCTGTGGAAGGGTTTCCCTCCTCAGCAATAATTTTCATAGTGGAATCTTCCCGTAGCTGTTGGAAAAAAGACTCCCTGGTAAGCGGGTTGTGATAGAGGTGTACCCGATGTCCATTTGCCTTAAAATATTAGTCGGACCCATCAATAGTGGCTAATGTGAGGGTGCCATTATCATGCACCTTTTGTATCTCATAGGGGCCTAACCATCTGGTCTGGAGTTTTCATGGGAAATCCTGGAACCTACAATCATACAAAAGTGCCCAATCACCTTCGTGGAATGTCTTCTTCTTGATGAGGGTATCATGCCATTTCGCTCTTTGTTGTCGGATTAGTGTAGTATGCTAAAGAGTTGATAGGAGGATTTCATCCAATTCATTGATTTGATGTAGCCTATTAATCTGTGCTTCATTCAGATCCAATCCTACTTCTTGAGCTATCCTCGATGTCTGAATTTGAAATTCTATTGGGAAGATAGGCTCTTTTCCAAACACTAGCTGATATGGGGAATATCCCGTGGGATTTCTCCATGTCGTACGGTATGCCCACAGGGCTTCTCGCAATCGGGTAGCCCAGTCACGTCTATGTGATGCGACTGTTTTTGTGAGTATTACCTCGATTACTTTATTGGTGCTTTCTACCTGGCCATTTGCCTGCAGGTGGTATGGAGTTGTGATTCTTTGCAAGATATAGTGATTTTTTAATGTCGTAGCAATCTTATGGCCTATAAATTGTGGCCCTCCATCTGTGATTATTTCTCTAGGCAAGCCATATCACACGAAAAGTTGGAAAAGAAAGTGAATTACTAAGTCCTCTGTTGCCCTTGGTAATGCTTCTGCCTCCACCCATTTAGTCACATACTCTGTTGCAACTAATATATATGTCTTTTGATTAGATAATGGATTTATTGGACTGATGAAATCTAACACCCATCACTCAAAAGGATTGATGACTAACTACGGATGCAGGGGCATATCATCAGACTGCCCAGGGCGTCCCATTCTTTGGCAACTATCACATGCCTGGACAAACTTCTTGGCATCTTTAAAAATAGTGGGCCAATAATAGCCCGTCTGTAAGACAGTGTGACCAGTTCTGTGGTCTGCAAAATGTCCACCACAAGGCCCATCATGGTAGGCTTTCAGGATGTCGAAGATTTCATCTTCCTTGACACATCTTCGAAAGTGCATATCGGACCCTGTATGAAATAAATAACCTCCAATCCAGGAGAACCGCGTGCTACGCTGTACTATTTGTTTTCATTCATTAGGCGTCAGGTGTTTGGGTAACTTACCTACTACTAAGTAGTTTGCGACATCCGCGTACCATGGTGTTTTCAAGGTTACCGCAAATAAGTGGTCAGCAGGGAACCGGTCTTCTACTACTGCCGAGTCATCTATCTTTGGCATACGTAAAAGGAAGTCTGCTACTATATTTTCCTTTCCTGGTCGATCTTTGATTTTTATGTCGAATTCTTGCAAAAGAATCAACCATCTTGTCACTCTTCCATTTGTAACAGGTTTATTAGCTAGATATTTAATAGTAGAGTGATCGGTATACAAAAACACAGGGTATCCTGTTATATAATGTCTAAATTTGTTAATAGCATAGATTACAGCCAGAAATTCCTTTTCAGTCACAGTGTGGTTCAATTCAGTGGGAGATAGATTTTTGCTGATGTAGTATATCGCATATGGCTTCTTATCTTCCTCCTGGCCAAGAACTGATCCAATAGCCGTGTCTGATGCGTCGGATGAGATCTGAAATGGGAAATCCCAATTTGGGCCCCTTAGCATTGGGGCTGTTGATACAAGTCGTTTTAAATCTTCAAAAGCACAGTCACATTTGTCAGTCCAAACAAAATCAATATTTCCTGTTAATGCATATAAGGGTGCAGAAATTCGAGAAAAATTCTTTATAAATCTCCTATAATATCCAGATAATCCCAAGAAACTGCGTACCTCAGTTTGTGTGGAAGGGGTAGGTATTAAAAGGATTATCTGAATTTTTGTTGGATCTACCTGGATTCCCGCTGCTGAGATATAATGGCCTAGGATGAGGCCCTTGGTCATCATCATGTGGAATTTTTCATGGCTTAAATAGAGCTTGGTAGAAATGCATCGTTGCAGAAATTTCTCTAGCGTTTGTAATGCTGGCTCAAAGTCATCTCCATAAGGTGTAAAGTCATCCATGTACACCTCGAGCCCTTCTTTTATCAGATATTAAAAAATTCTGAGTATAGCCCTCTGGAATGTAATAGGTGCATTGCACAATCCAAAAGGTAAGACCCTGTAAGCAAAGGTTCCCCATGGGCAGGTGAAAGTAGTTTTATCTTGGTCTTTAGGGGCAATTTGAATTTGGTTGTAGCCACTGAAGCCGTCTAGGAAAGAAAATAATTTTTTTCCTCCCAATGTGTCCAAGACCTGGTCAATGAATGGAAGGGGAAAGTGATCTTTTTGGGTTGCTTTATTAAGCTCTATATAGTCAACACATATATGCCACTTTCCATTCTTTTTAGGAACTATTACTAATGGGGAGACCCATTTTCTATCGAATATAGGATAGATGAAATTCACATCCAACAGTTTTTGTAGTTCATCTTTCACAATATCTTTAAGATGAGGGTTTAATCTCAGTTGAGGTTGTCTAATGGGCCTCGCATACTTATCTATATAGACATGGTGCATGCATAGCTTGGGATCAATCCCTTTCATGTCCGGGTAATCCCAAGCGAAGGATTCTTTATATTTTCTCAGAAGTTGGACAAACCTCTGTGCCTGGTCCTCAGTCAGGTTTTTATTGATATTTAAGGTTTTCCCTAGCTCAATTTCTACATTTTTGCTATTATAAACATAATTTGTTGGGATTTATTGGTCGCTAAATTCTTGTAAGGGATCCTCTTCGATTTCGTTATACAGGGCTGCTTTGATCATGTGACATTTTGGATGAGATACAAAATCTGGTTGGTTAATATAAGTGTTAATGATGTCATCTTCTGTTTGAACCTTGAATTCAAGAGCATTTTCTATGGTTAGTGGTGATCTAATATTGTTTCTAGTTAAATATGATACAGGTTGTTTCCTCATTTTTATTATTGTTAGACTTGGATGAGCTGGAGGATATAAGGCTAAATTCTTCACATATTTTCCTCTTGCTATAGTCATGCTGCCTGTCCAACAGCTTATGTAAGCATCTGCGGTTGCTAGCCAAGGTATTCCTAGAATTAGGGGATGTCCATCTAGTCGGTTTCTAGGATTGATGATCAGAAAATCTGTTGGGTATTCCCAAGAATCTACAGACACCATTACATCCGGTAATGTCCCCTCTGGTTTGAAAATTGATCGGTCAGCAAATTCCAAGAGGGTTGTGGTTGGGTCCAAGGATGTAATGCCAAGATTTTGACAAGTTGTTGTTGTGAGAATATTGATTACTGCTCCTAGGTCAACTAATGCATTGGGAAAGGAGCACCTGTTTATTTGCACTGTGATTATAGGGTTTCCTGGGTCCTCATATTTTACTGGTGTTTCTCTGCCTGATAATAAATCAGACAGAGTACCAACGACATGGACAGTTGGATTTTTTTTTGTTTTCCTCTTTGGATTTTTCATACATAATTCTTTGATAGTTTTCACATAAATTAGAATGTCCTGAATAGCCTGGAGGAGAGGTATTTTTACACAAAAAAATTTTAGTTCTCCCAAAAGATCAAAATCTGGATATTCGATTGGGCGGGGTATAATTAATCCTTTTGGGAATGGTGCAGAAGAGGTAATAATTTGATAGTGGGTTTTCTATTTAACTAGATTCTCCACTTGTGGTGCTTGTTCTACAGGTAACAGATTTTCAATTTGTATATTTTTATCCCCCTCTAACTCTATTACACTCCCAGATCTTAATTGTAGCTCATTACACTCCCTTAACTCAGTTTCTGGCTCGGGTCCTTCAATAATTTTCACAGATTGGATCGGTCTATTGTTGGGGTTCAGGTTGGGCTAGGCTGGGAGTTGTGGTCGTAGGTTGGTCTGAGGGTTCTGTTGCAATGCATAGGGTGTTGGAAGTGTAGGTTGAGGTAGGGGAATTGTTCCTGCTAGCTGATTTGTAGGTCGTCGCCAGCTTGACTTCCAACTCTGGTTTTGTGACGTAGAGGATGGCCATTGGAATGGATATGTGGAGGATGGCCAAAATGGTGGAAAACAAGGAAAATTTGGCCAACTATTATTTTGGTTTGATTGGTTGGACCAAGGTAGCATAGAGAATGGTTGCTATGACCAATTGGGAAAAGGTGTATGGTTTTTCCACATAGCTCCTGTGTATTGTTGAGCATTATATTGCGAGGGCTGAAAGGAAGAAGATGGGTCGGTTGGCGTACCTGTTTGTCGTGGTTTCCATTGGCGACACTGATTTAGCAGGTAGGCTGGTTCTATTTCTTCTTCTGCCTCTTTATAGACTGATTTTAACCCTGGAAGTGACGAGAAGCATTCCGTGGCGTGATCTTTAGTACATATGGGACAGGTTTGTACCAAATCCAGCAAACAGTCTTTGTGACTATGCTTCTTTCTGCATCTTGGGAAAAATATCACCAGGTTTTGTTCTGCTTCTGCCTGCTTCTGCTTGGCCTGCATGATATCTAATTGTGTCGTCAAAGTCCCCAAGATATCTGTTTTGAAATCTTCTAGCAGGTTGCCAATTTCTGTACGAGTAATTGTTCCACTAGAAATTTTACTGTCCCTGGTAGTCATGTTGCATTCTGCTGATTTCAGTCTCATACTGCCCCTTGAGCACCTAATAGACAATTTAATAATATCAACATAATATTCTTGATATATATCACCTTTACCCATAATATTTAACGTCTCAATCCATTGTTCTTTCATCCCTTTAATCAGTGTAGTTTTTAGCACATTATCAGGCAGGGGCGGATTTACATAGAGGGATCTTTAGAGGTTATATTGGAAGCGCTCTACATACTCTTCCAATGTTTCAATAGGTCTAGCTACCATTTGGAATATTTCATCTTTCAATTCCCTAGATCTGCAATAATCTTGATATTTTTAAAAAAAATAAATTTTCATTTGATCCCAATCATTTATTGTTCCTCCACCTAGCCCCATGAACCAACGCAAGGTTGCGCCTTTTAATGTAGATGGAAACAACTTTAGTTTTTGGGGGTCGGTGGTATAATCATAACCCTGACATAATACATCGAATTAAAACATAAATGCGTCTAGATCCTCTGATGAGAGCCCATGAAAGGTGGGAATATTTTGTAAAGGGATAGCTTTCATAGGAACGTTGGCAGCTGTGTCAATGATGGGGTACTACAATGTGGAAGTTTGGGGTGTTTGTGGATTGTTAGCCATTTGATCAAATATATGCTAGTATCCTTCCAGGATTTCTGGAGCTGGGGAGTTATCCCTAGGGTTTCCCAAAGGGGTGGAAATAATCTTAACAACACTCCCTCTGTCTGGGATATTGGGTATTCCTTGCTCAATTACTACTTGAGGGGATCTTGGTTCTTCCCCTATTTTTCCTCCTCCTTCACGAATATCACAAGAAGTGGGAATAATCTTAACAAAACTCCCTCTATCTGGGATACTGGGTGTTCCTTGTCTAATTACTACCTGAGGGGATCTTGGTTCTTCCCCCGTTTCTCCTCCTCCTTCACGAATATTACAAGAATTCCCTTCTTGTGAGGAAATTGGGCACGAATTTTCAATTTCTTGAAAAATCTACTTAGTTCCTACAATTTTGCTATGGACCTAAGTGTAGGCTATAGATAGTGAGCCTATGGCCTGAAGGGAGATAGTAGGTTGTCTGGAAGCAACGTTTCAAGGACCTACTGATGGCTGAGATTCAACTTTCTTCAAGACTCCGTCTATGAAAGTTGATCGTCCAAGGGTCACTGGTCCCTTAGATTTTTCAGGTTTGGGTAGTGGAATTGGATTCATTTCTGGTCTTTTCTTCTTAGTCATTCATACAAAAAATTCAAATGTTTACCTCTACGCTAAATTTCTAACAACTCTGCTGGAAAGCGGGCGAGGAAGCAGGCATTTTGCATACTCCATACGCAGGTTCTTACCTTCCGTTTTTAATACCCAGTTCTCTCTCAACAGGCAATTATCAAATATACATCACTCTTCATAAATGGCTTACTCTCTCCCCAGAAACGACGCCAAAATGTTGGGTGATAAAAGCTACTTTTTAAACTCCTAATTATCCTCACATTAATTATCAATCCGGGCAAGTCCTTCTATTTCAAGAGTGTACATAGTATGTGGCTGCTATTTAAATCAGAGAGTAATGTTTCATAAATTGCAGTATAGATATTTTAATACAAGAGTAAATAGATGCATCAAGTAAATTCTAATTGCGATTAAATGAAAACCTAATCCTCTAATAAAATCAAATCCTACAACATTTCAAATAACAATAATATCAGTGAAGAGTACAGTAGTGATAACCCTTCTCTTCGAAACTGATTAAATCTAAATCAAATGCATTCTTCAGTAAAACAACAATGATATCAATCTGAGAGTCTAACAGCAGTAGTTAATACTCATTACAGTTTATCACATTGAGCAGAACAATTATCTAAGAAACTCAATCCGAAAGCAGAAGGAAACTAAATAAATAACAATACTGTAAATTATATAAAACAGAACTATTCGGTCAACATAGGAAAATAATGAACAACAAAGGAAATAGAATCATAGAAAGCGATAATACTATCAAACCATCACACTTGTGATAATCGGAAATGTATGACACAGATGAAGCAGTGAATTCGACCAGGAGCTGGACCCTTAGCCACCAGCAGGCACTGCTAGATTACTTCAGATGATGCGAATGAAAACAACAACTTCAATTAATCATCGAACTTGAGTCATATTACAATGTAATTTCGTTCTTCAACTATACAGTCTACAATTAAGCTTACAATTTGGAAAAACAATAGGCGTCCCTTTATTCCTACAATCGTTTCCTTTTATAGTCAGAAAGGGTAAAAAGTAAATAGTAAATGTGATCCCTCAGGATCGGGAGATCCTGAGGGATTCGCAACCAATTTCCATCTTTAAGAAATTTTCCTCTATTTCATGCTGATCTCATTGATTCATTCTTAGCCTTGTCCGCAACCGATTCATTCCTTTCTTTGCTTGTCGGATTTGGCTGTGCCAACAGAAAGGAACAACAATCGTTCCTTGTCCATTTTCCTGCATAAAGAAGGGTAAACATTAGTTAAATCACAACTGTAATTATTCCTCATTTCTTTCCATAATTCCTTAATATATTAGCGCATTAAGACATGAAAAAGATAAGAATTAAGGATAACGAGGATGAACTTACTAGCAAATACATACCCATTTCGCAACCCAACAATAGGTGGATTTGAAAGCCTCCTTAATAGTCAACTTCTATGTTTCAAGATGAAGAATGATCAAGGAGGCTTATTGGATTCCTACCCTCTTGATCCTAACTTAGACTATAAATTCTTTTGTGGCCCCTGTGGGTAGAATTTAGTGAGTTTTGTTAAGTTAGTTTTAGGTGTCTTTGCTTTTCTTAGTGTGTGGATGTGTGTGAGAAAAAATTGAACAAGCACATAGTTTGAGCGTGTGTATATGCGATGATCCTTTTCAAAATCCCCTATTTAAACTATGTTCTATTGTTCCTTGCTCAAAAGAAAAACATGCGTGGATATGGGCCGCTTTCAATTTTTCCTAGTTAATCTATGTGATAAACTATAGGGAGACGGTGAGTTGTGAATAGAGAGTGTTCATATGCTTGCCTAGGATCACCGGAGGGTGCAAAGGAAGCAAACATCACTTGCTCTTCTATCGAAAATTCGATCCTGGTCCTGAAATCCTAGTGCAAAAATTGAACTAAACTAATGAATTTTACACTAGAAAAAGAACTAGCTAAGTGTGCGTGGACTTGGGTCACTTACTTTTGCTAATTACCTATGTGTTCTGGTACCTAAGTTTGCAAAACAAAAATTATGTTGGAATGCAAGCTAATTTTCCTCCTACTTAAACTATGTGTTAACTTTGCAAAAATCAACTTGAAATAAAACCAACACCTAGCCTACTAACAGAAGCTAAGAGTGAGCTTTAGCAAGCTGCAGGGCACCTCAACTAGTGCTTGCAGATGTATTATGGGTTGTCAGGAACTCTTTACAAGAAGGAAAAGATGGAATTGTTGGAGAAAATTCTCATTCTGTTTTTTTCTGCTCGCAGGTCAGCTATGAATGTGCGCCTTGGGGCGCACCTGTCTGTAATAAAAATGCGCAAATTCCTGCAATTTAATTTTTTGGAGCTCTTCTGCTTCAGTCTGTCACTAGGGGTGAGCCAGGTAATGAAGGAGAGAAAGGGAGAAATTCCAGCCCAACTCCACAGCAAAGACAAAGGTCTCTACAAAGATTCACAACCACATAAACTTGGAAATAAAAGTTAGTGGAGTCGCCAATCCCGTGTTAGTGTGTTTGGTGCACGTATGTACGAAATCACACCAACTTAAGGGGTGTGGTTTTCCCTCTTAAATTATTGGTCACAGGCATAAAATATATGGAGTCAAGCATGTTAGTGGAACATGCTTAATCATAAACATACTATATAGAGAGATAACATGCATATTCAAACATAAAACTAAAAAAAATAAAACAAAATCTCTAAATAAAGTCAAACAACTTCAATAATCCAAACGGTGGATCTTAGGTACCCTCTTATTGAGTGCTGGTAGGAATTAGGATGAAACTTTAACCCACTTTCCAAGGGGCCCTTAGAACTAGGGGTTCTAAGTCCCGATGCAAGGATGTATTTACTTCCGAGCTACCTTGGCACAAAGTCTCCTTCTCTCTACTATGGTGGACTGGAGTTGTTAGATGGCCAACAATTGAGTCCCCTCTATCTCTAATACGGATCACACACTACTGGTATTTCTTGGGGAAATTCTGGCCAGCATAACAATGTGCTCTCCTATTTTTCATCTCTTGGTGGCCTTTTATAGGAGAATTCAAATACTCATTCCCTCTCTTGGTACATTATGGATAGTGACCCAAGAGAGGAGGGTGATTCCATTGTGTGCCACATTTATTCCATTGTGTGCTCCCTTGATGTGATAAGGAGGCTTGGGCATATGTCCTTAGGTGGCTTCAAGTGTGGAATCAATGTCCTGGAGTGTGCCTTGTGGTCCCGGAAAGTGACTTCTGCCACTCCCAGGATTGCGTGCATTTTGGAGCAAGCGGCGTGCAAAGGCGCATTTATCAAATATTTTTGCGCGCAAAGGCGCTTTTGACTAGTTCTTCTTGTACACAATTAGATTTTTCCTCAGACCTTAGATATTTTTAAATACTTTCAGATTCTCCAATGTCTCTCAGCCCTGTAAATCCTTTTGCCTGACATTAAATAATGTCACCTTTTCTTGTATGATTTTTCAGTGATAACACACCTGCTCAAAACCCCTCTATTATATATTGTACATAGTCAAATAATCATGAAACACTACAATGATTTCTCACACCAAGAAAATATTGCACTCTACCGATCATCTCACCCTGATCCTGCTAAAAAATGACTTGCAATTCTCAGGCAAAATTGACCAACACTTAGCCAATTCTCAACCCTTGCCTAGCCCATCCTTGCTCATGTGATCCCTAGGAAATTAATCCCTATTAAATAGGATAATCAACCTTCCTTGACTGCACAATCCATAATGATCCTTCCTCTGACTTTATAATTGCGCCCGAGAACTTTTCTAATAATACAACTGATACTTATCTTCCCTTTAACCTTTGTCTCAATTGGGTCGTCATCAGAATTGACATGCATGCAACTATTAATAGTGAACCATCAGTTATCTGATTGATCACTACTTGTGAATTAAATCTAATTTAATTCACTGGACCACTCACTAGCTCATTACTCAGTTAGAACTAGTTAAATTGATTTTAACTCAATTAATTTGATTTAACTGATTAATTTGATTTAACTGCAACTGGACCTTGAAAATAATAGAATCACTCTACATGCCTCATCTTTGACCCTCAACTCGAAATTCTTGAGCTAACTAAGTCTATCTCACTTAGTTAACTGATACAAGTTTTTATGAGATGAAATTACAATTTACTTTCAATTTAATTAAGGGATAATTAAATCAAAAGCCTCACATGGTAGCCATTTTTGTGTGCCATTTTCTGGATTTTGTTTATGGATGCCAATTTCACTATTTTTTGTTGCAAATTTCAACCCTCCCTCTCAACAAGAAATGAATCTATCCCGATTCAGTACCTTTGGAATGTTCTTTCATGCAACACTTCTCTAGTGTTTTTTTAACATGCAACTCTCTTGAAACTGAATAACCTCCAAAAAACTGAATCAGTATAATGCATCTGTCATCAGAGTCTTCTGACTGCTGGATCCTATTACACATGTCTACTATTCTATCTACGTTGTTGTTGACATCTGCATCCATGCACTCTGAACTGCTTCCAAATCTCATCTACGCTCCAGTATCCGACATCTGTCACTCTAATTTATGTCTGCCTAACATCTGACTGCATCAATCTAACCGATCCTTCCTGCTACTAATGTATTGTGGGCTCCTCATAACTAGGTTTGATCCATGAGACACACCATCTCAATGGACCCTGCCCAAATTTATTCTTGGGTTTATATCTACACATCACTCCACCTCACACCTGGAGGTATAACTGCATGTACCCCCTCTTCCCATCTGACTCGAAATTTCCCCCTCATGGAGGTTTCTGCTTGAGTGGACTCTTCCACTCGATCTCCTCTCTGCTTCTCCAATTGTGGCTCCTCCACAACCTTTTGAGACTGCTTTCGAGGCTATATGTTGAGAGATTATTGCTCCCTCTCAACCACCAATTCATTAACCACTTCTTTGGTCCTCAAAGCTTTCCATGCATCCTCAACCTCAAGAGCATATAGGTTCTTGACTCCTGAACCGATCTGCTTCACCTGTACCATGGCTATGTGTTTAAGGAACACCTTTCCTTTCTAAACATCACCTCATAACCATGGTCTTCCAATAACGCTACGGAGATAAGATTCTTCCTTAGGCATAGAACATACAAAACATCTGCTATTCTGAGAGGGGAGCCAGACTCCTTCTGAAAGGTAACTGTACCTATGTCGGTCGCGCTATACCTCCTTTCATCTCCAAAATCTATGTTCTACTATAGGTCCTTCTCCTCAAAATCACTGAAGAGATCTCTATTCCCCATCATATGGAATGAGGCACCACTATCTAGATACCACATGCATCCCATTACAATGATGGACATGCATGCAATGAGAGTAAAATCAAGCTCGAAATGTGAATCCAATGCTTCACCCACAACAAATGCAGGCTCCTTCTTGCTCGCCTTCTTCTGTGGACAATTCAAAGCATAGTGCCCATGCTCGTGACAATGAAAACATATGATCTTGAACAAGTCTCTCATGCCATCTTCACCTTGGGTTTTCTTTCCCTTGGCCTTCTTTTTTTTCCCACTAATGCACAATATTCTTATTTGTTGGTGCTGGAGGTCCTGTCTCTGGTGCTCTGCCTTATCTCTTCTATTACCAAATCTGACCATAATCGCTCCCAATATAGTAGCTTCTCCCTCCCATTCACAGAGTCCTGGTAACTATGCCAACTCTTGGTAAGGCCTAGAAGTGCTAGGATCACCAAGTCATCATCGGCTACGGTCACACCAACACTTCAAAGCTCATCTCGACATTGAGTGAACTTTTCCAAGTATATTGGTACCGTCTTGCCCTCCTTCTTGGTATTTCTGAGCTTGTCCTTCAGCGCCAACTTCCTTTGGTCACTGCTGTTCTGAAATAGATATGTCAAGGCCAACACGATCGCTCAATCACATGCAAGTAAGAAAAAGGAAATTATCAATCACACAACACAAGAAGCACTTGCTCAAAATCCCTCTATCATATATTGTACATATTCAAAGAATCATGAAACAATACAATGCTTTCTCACGCCCATAAAATCTTGTGCTCTACCGATCATCTCACCTTGATCCTGCTAAAAAATGACTAGCAATTCTCATGCAAAATTGACCAACACTTAGCCAATTCTCATCCCCTGCTTAGCCCAGACTTGCTCATGCAATCCCTATCCCTATTAAATAGGATAATCAACCTTTCTTGACTGCGCAATCCATCATGAGCTTTCTTTTGACTTTATAATTGCGCCCAGAAATTTTCTAATAATAAAACTAATAGTGATCTTCCCTTTAACCTCTGTATCAACTGGGTCATCATCAAGATTGAAATGCATGCAACTATTAATAATGAATCATCATTTATTTGATTGATCACTACTTGTGAATTAAATCTAATTTAATTCACTATACCTCTCACTAGCCCATCACTTTGTTAGAACTAGTTAAACTGATTTTAACTCAATTAATTTGTGTTCACTGATTACACTCACACCACACTAGTGCATTAACTGTAACTGGACCTTGAAAATAATATAATCACTCTACATACCTCATCTTTGACCCTTAACTCGAAATTCTTGAGCTAACTAAGTCTATCTCACTTAGTTAACTGATACAAGTTGTTATGAGATGAAATTACAATTAAATTTCAATTTAATTAAGGTATAATTAAATCAAAAGCCTCACATGGTAGTCATTTATGGGTGCCATTTTCTGGATTTTATTTCTAGATGCAAATTTCACTGTTTCTTGTTGCAAATTTCAACATACAAGGCAGCCGACTCGGTTACCTATGGCAGGTTTGCAACCTTGTGGGGTCTCCCAAAATATACTCGACGGTATATGGGAGCTCTGTCCGTAGTAGCATTGTCTAATGTGTAACCGTTCGAAGAGAGTGTCCCCTTATACTTTTCATACGTGTAGCATAGTCCTATATACTTCCATACGTGGGACGAGATATCACCCCTCGGATGCAACACAGGCTATTAGTGACCACTGCTATGCTTAACGATGCGAGAACACGTCTCTAGCCTATACCTCTATATTTTTTCGTTAATTCCAAATGCCAACATTGTTACCGATGAAATAGGTAACCTGACCTCAAAACGGGAACTCTAGCCCAAAAAGACTCAAAAAACATGAAAAAACACTCCAAAAACAAAAAAAATGTATTCCAAAACGCACTTGTTTTTTTTTTTAAGGTCAAATTTCAACATTTTATAAAATTATGCTAAAAACAAAATTGTTTCTTGAAAAAAGGATTGAAAAAACACCCTCAAAACAAAACCAATTGAAGCTAGAATAACAAAAAAAAAAAATTTGTCATATTTTTGACATTTTTAAAAATAGAAATAACATTTTTTAATTTTTAAAATTCAAACATTAAAAAAAACCTAAAATTTAAGAAAAAAAAATATTTAAAAAATAAAAACATTTTAAAGCTTAAAATTTAAAAATATATAGGAATAAAAAAATAAAAATAAAAACAAAATAAAATTTTTAATTCAAACATTAAAAAAAAACCTAAAATTTAAGAAAAAAATAAAAAATAAAAAATAAATTTAAAGATTAAAATTTCAAAATATATAGACGAGTCGTCTAACGAGCCGGAGGAATTGCCCGGACGATCAAAATTGGCCGGAATCCGGGCCAAAAAAATTTAAAATTTTTTGCAGAAACAGTGTTTGAATCCTGATTTTGACATTGGAAATGGATTCAGCACCATCAAAAACCTGTAGGACACCCAAAATATTAAACTTTGATAATTATAACATGGATTTAGAAAAATTCCTGCCGGATTTTCTGAAAATCTTATCGGAATTTTCATGATTTTCAGGGCGATTCCTCTGGCTAGTTAGACTACGGCAATAAAAAATAAAAAATAAAAACAAAATAAAAATATTAAATTAAAAAGAAAAACAAGTTAAAAAAATAAAGAAATTATAAAAAATAAAATATAGAAATTAAATTTAAAAAAGAAAAAGAAAATGTAAAAAAAAAAAATTAAATTAAATTTAAAGAAATATATTAAATTTTAATAAATTTAAAACTTTATATATATATATATATATATATATATATATATATATATATATATATATATATATATATATATTAAAATAAAAAATGAAAAATTAATTAAAAATAAAAAATGAAAAATAAAATACAATAAAAATATTAAATTTAAAAAAATATATATTAAAAAAACAAATAGATTTTAAAAAATATATTAAATTTAAATTATAAAAAATAATATATATATATATATATATATATATATATATATATATATATTAGATTTTATTAAATTAAAAAAAAATATATTAAATTTTAATAAATAAATGAATAAACAAATAAATTTTGAAATAAAAATTAAAATAAAAAGTTAAAAAACTTTAAAAATCAATTAAAATTGAAAAATTGAAAAAAATAAATAAAATAAAATAAAAAATTAATTTGAAAATATTACGTTTAACCCAAAAAAAATCTAATTTTAAATACACAATTTTAATTGAAATAAAAAATATATAAAAATTTTATGTAATTAAAAAAATAATAATAAAAAATTAAAAAATTAAAAAATAAAATAAAATTCAAATAAATTAAAAAAAAAGGTACAAAATTTACTAAATTTTAAAAAATTAATTGAAAAAACTAAACATAAAATTTAATAATAAAAAAAATATTAAAATATCAAAAAAAAATCAATTAAATAAAAAAAAAATACAAAATTTAATAAAAATTATTAACAAAATTTAGAAAAAAAAAATTTAAAACAAAAAAATAATAAAATTTAAAAAAATAACAAATTAAATTTGAGATATAAAAATTAAATTAAAAAATAATAATTTTAAATTTTCTGAATTAAAAAAAAAAAAAAAATCAAATTTAAAAAATAAATATTAAAAATAAAAAAAAACAAATAAAAAAATTTTTGATCGTGGTGGCGCCACCAATCGGCCTCTCACCCAGGTGACGGCGAAGACCGGCCGCTAGGCGGGAGGCCGATTCCGAGAATTGCTCTCTCGTGGCAGGAGGCCGATTCCGAGAATCGTCCTCCCGCGGCGGGAGGCTGATTCCGGGAATCGCCCTCCCATGACGAGAGGCTGATTCCCGGAATCGGCCTAAGGGCGACTCCCGGAATTGGCCTCCCGCTGCGGGAGGGCAGTGATTCTCGGAATCGGTCTCCCACCATGGGAGGGCGTTTCCCGGAATCGGCCTCTCGCCATGGGAGGCGATTCCCGGAATTGACCTCCCGCCGTGGGAGGGCGATTCCCGGAATCGGCCCCCCGCCCAGGTGGCAGCGGAGGCCAGCCGCTGGGCGGGCAGAGGGCTGCATGCAGCCTCCCCACCCACCCAGTGGCCGGCCTCCGCCGCCACCTGCGCGGGAGGCCGACTGGCGGCACCACCACGATAAAAAAATTCTTTTTATTTTTAATTTTTTTTAATTTTTAATATATTTTTTTTAATTTGATTTTTTCAAAAAATTTAATTTTTTTTTTTTAATTCATATTTTTTATTTTAAATTTAATTTGTTTTAATTTGTTTTTTTTTTTTTTTAATTTAATATTTTAGATTAATTATTTTTTAAAATTTAAAATTTATTCATTAAATTTATTAAATTTTAATTTAATTTAATTTAATTTTTTTAATCTTTTAGTTTATTTGGTTTTTTATTTTTAAAATTTATAAATTGTTTAATTTAAAAAAAAATAGTAAATTTATGGATATTTGTTTTTTAATTATTTGCACGTGGTTTTTTTCATTTTTTTTGTTTTTTAATGATAGTTTTTTTTATTATAATTCTTTTATTATAATTTTCTTTTTCAATTTTAAATTTTGTTTTTTTTTTTTTAAATTTGTTTTTTTTTGTTAATTTTAAAATTTGTATTTTTGTTTTCTTATTATTATTATTTTTTTAATTTAAATTTTTAAATTTAATTTTTTCTTTTTTGTATTTTATTTTTTTATCTAAATTTTAATTTTGTAATTTAAATTATTTTTAAATTTTCTATTTAAATTTTTTTTTTTAATTATATGGTTTTTTTTAATAACTTAGAAAAAAAATGTTTTTGATTTTTTTTTGTTTTTTTTTTGGTTAATTTTTTTTTTCTTTAAATTATGTGTTTTTTTTCAAATTTTGTCATTTCTTTTGATATAATTTTCGAAAATTTTTGTTTTTTGTTTGTTTTTTTAATTTTTTTTTCTTTAAATTTTTTATTTTTACAAGTTAATTTTGTTTTATTTTACATTTTTATTGTTTTTATACATATTTTTTAATCTAAGTTTTGTGTTTTATTACCAACATGAAAATCACCACTCTAAAAAAAAAGGTTGATGTTGCATCAATACGTTTCAAAATTAGCATGAAAATCATCGCTCTAAAAAAAAAAGTTGATGCTGCATCAATACGTTTCAAAATTAGCATGAAAATCACTAACATTTTAAAACAAATATTCATACTTCATAAATAAAAATATTAGAGTGTCAAAAATGTGCTAAAAAAAAAGGGTGATTCTGCATCACCACTTTTCAAAATCGGGTGCTTTTTATGCTACAAAAAAAAGTAGGTAACAGTGCGGTTACCTATTTCATCGGTAACAGTGTTTGCCCCTTAGGTTAATTGAATAAATTTTAAAGTTGATCTTTAATTATATTTCAATTTCGGGCTCAAAAGCGATGTCACCTGAATCCCTACGATGCAGCTTAATGCAAAAAGAATCCATTTCATTTGGATGAACTTTAAACTAATGAGGGAGAAAGTGCAAAAAAGAGTGCAAGACACACTGGCAATGCAAAAATCAATGGTGTCCCCCTAGCTAGCTCAAAATTATTGAAATGTAACTTTAAAACTGAATTCACTTTCACTATCCCCAAATGCGAACTTACTGAAAATAAAATCACTTCTCTTTTCACTAAAATGCGCTAAACATATTTTTTTTTGCTTTTCCCTTTCATATTGAATGTTCAAATGAAAACTAATGCAATCAATGAACTAAAGCAAAGAAAAACTAACCAAGCAAACAAATAATCAAAAATGAAAATTTATTTTCATTTTTCTCTTTATCGAATGGAAAACAAACTGTTTCAAAAGCACTTAAATGAAAATGACTTTCACTTTTCTTTTCAAAACGAAGAAAAAAAAAAACAATTCAAAAGCTTGAAACGAAAATGAATTTCAATTTACTCTTTTGAAATGGGTAATTAGATCAAACACACACTCTCAAGCTTGGAAATCAAAAAATTGTGATCTATGTTTGGCAATTAATCAAAGGTGATTCTAAAGTGCAATGGTGATTCAGTGCAAAAGAAAACAACCTCACACACACAATCCAAAAGTGACGTGAAATTGTGTTTGGAATGACTGCATGCAAAAGTATGAGACAAAGCCAACATATTTCTGGTGACACACACAACTGACAAGTGAAGGACAACTGACCTAGAAACCATAGAAGATTATTTAATCTTCACTCAAGCACAAGTAAGGTCAAATAGAGAAATCGATAACTCAAATAAGGCAATCAAGTTAAACACCGTGATGTAAGATCATATCAGACTTGAAAGACACTTCAGAGGCTAAGACACACTGGAAATTAAAAATGGAAACCCTAAATTTTTCCTAATCTCTGGGATCAGCACGTCTGTGAGAGGCAGACTAGTGCTAAAAGGCAAATAAACGCGACTGTTTTATAGAAAACAACATTGTCAGTGCTTTTGTAAGAGTAGAAAGAGTGCTTCATGAGAAATATGATGAAAAATAAAAATATTTTCAACACTCAAACTAGACTTGATACACTAAATCAAATATCAAATCCTATGCAGACCTATAGAGACCTAAACAGTCTTAGATCTCAACGATCAGCCAAACTGATCAAAAACCAAACCGGAAAAGGGAAGGAAAAGAGGCTATAGATCCCCAATGGAGTCGCCAATTTTTTTGTGAAGAGAATCCCCTTTGTGGATAGATGCGATGTCTTTAGGCCTAGAGTGGGTATATAAATGCACAAGATTATCTAATGAACCCTTTCCTAGTTCATATTCAAAGAGAAAGAGGAAGAAGAAGGAATTACCTCTTTTTTATGGTATCATTCAATCCTTCGATGAAGACCTTGATCCATGATCCTTTAGGATTGCTCCTCACTGCTTGTGGCGTTTGAACAACTGTAGGAGTTCAAGACACAACAACAAATGTGACATGATACATAGAATATATTAAATACAAACTACCTAACAGATCAAGGAGCATTAGGCTACTTGTATAGATATCTAAAAAACTATGGAAAGTGAAACACCAGATGTATTATTGATAATATAAAAGAGGAATCTTAAAATAGTGGCGTTGATGTTGGAGGCATCCCTTTGGTAATCTGTACATCCAAACCAAGGCTCTTCAACCAATCCTTCTCTCGAATGGAAATTTAGGCATTATCATAGTATAGGGATGCAAAGGATTAATGATCAGACCAACCCAAAAATGACCAACCAGTAGTGGAGGGATGGGATTCAATTTACAGGAAGGGAGAGGGAGTTAGGAGCCCATAAAATAAGTAGTAAGGCCCACTTCTCAAGGGAAAATCCCCTATTGATAAGATCAAGAGCTCCAAATGAGAGAGCTTGATCGTATCTCCACTGAACAATATTCAGCTCGTTGTTCTGGAAGCTTATAGTGAATGAAGCTTCTCCTCCATTTGAGGAAACACTGCGAGAAAGGGATCAACATAGTTTTTCCCATCTAAAGAGCGATGGCAACGCTAGGCCAGAACATGCAGCTTTCCATCAGCACGGGCAGACAACTGGCTAAGAGCGTTGACCGAGAATTTTAGGGTTTGAGCTAAGCTTCTTTAGAAATTCTTCAATGCAGTTTTATTTTAGTCTTCAAAGGATATCTTGATGTAATATCTATGGTGGATATACTGCATAGTATTCATCACAGGGAACTTCAGGATCAGGGATGGGGATTGAATAAGGTGAGAAATTACTGTGTAACATACTACATCTAGTACCCTTTCTTGGCATTCTTTGAAACCCATATTTGATTATGAATTCAAGGTTGTATGTAAGATGAAAATTCTACAAGTTCCTATGATGGCTTCTTAATATAATAAAATAATGTATGAAATATTAATAACTCATATGTTAAAGTATAGATATATTAATAGACATATGTATTGATATGTGTATGTATGTATAATTAAAATATAATGCAACATGTTATTTTTATAATCTTATTTAATGCAATATACATATAATTCTATATTCTTGTGGAGATTAGTAAATGTGTATGATAACAATTATTTGAGTAAAAATAATATATTCCTAATGAATATAGTTTTAATGTGAGAAATATTGGCTTCTTTATAATTAATCATTTAACTTGAAAAAATTGCGGGATGGATTGTTATTTTGTTCATTTTAACTATGAAACATTACTTTTCTTTTTTTACTTTTAATGTGAGAAATATTGACTTCATTAATTGGAAATTAACTTGAGAAAATTATGGGATTGACTATTAGTTTGTTAATTTTAACTATGGAACATTACTTTCCTCTTCTTCTTTTTTTGGTTTGGAATGAAATTTCGGAAGTAGTACTTTCTCATATATTGTGGATGGTAAATATGATCCTCTGAAGATAATCTAAAATTTCCTATAAGAATATATAATACTTGGAGCGCACTTTCACTAAATGACATTGTTCAATCGTCACTACTATATCCCTTTAGGTTCCTATTGGATGAACTAGTACCAACAACTTTAAGGAAGAATGGTTTAACTGATAGAATGCCAATAGTTGACTTCCAAGGATAAGTTGCACCGTCAGAAAAATTATGAATGCATGGGTGCATCACTCGCTTGATTGAGTGAATTTCATCACGTAAGGACTCATTGTGTTGTGTTTCTAATTGACACAAATATGTGTAATCTAATTAGATTTGTAATCTAGAAATGGATATAATTTGGATAATTTGCAAAATTACCCAAAATTTTTATGATGAGCTGGTAGCATCTCTCATTAAACAATAATAAATCCAAAAATAAAATAAATTAATTAAATATTAAAATTTAGGAATTTATGCCTAACTCTTTGGTTTGGGTTGTTCCTCTAAGATAGAAGTTAGTTTATGTAGCTCCTATATTGGTGTGTGTTTGGTTGAGAAATTATCTCAATAAGGTGTTCAAGATAGCACATACTATCTTGAGACACTGTCTCCTCATCTATTTAATTGTAAAATTACATTCTTTTAGTAATGAGAAAATATGTGAGGAAGCCGTAAGGCTGAAGCCTTTTCCGCCAATATTTTGTCTCTGGTTTATTATGTGTGTTTTCTGTATTTTTCTGAGTTAATTTAATTTCCAAGATGTGGTATCAGAGCCTTGGGTGAGCAAATATTGTGGAGTCGATTGTTGCATAAATAATGCATCAAGAAGTTGTGAAGGTTCGTGTGAGAGTATGCTGTGGACGTTGTAAGTGTGGTTAGAGCGTTAAGAGCTCACTATTGGAAAAGCTGTGGTGGTGGAAGCCTTCAAACCATGTGAATGATACCGCTAGTTTGTGTGTTTGCAGTATACATTTCTGGGCCATGGAGTTGCCTGTGGAGACTATCGATAGAATTCTTGAATTAATTGTTGTTGAAGCATTGTGTTTCATGTGTTAAACTTAATGCGAGGAGAAATGTATTGCATCGATTACTGAGTTTTCGATTGCACTAATTATTGAATCCGTAATAATATTTTTGTTGAGAACGATTATGAGCACAACATAGCTCCGTGGTTTAATGTCCACGATGCAACAAATTGTGCAGCGAAGTAAGACCAGTCCATAATTCAATTAGCCATACAACATGGAGCGTTTCACATTTGAACTATCTCACACCGGAGCAACGAACCAAACATCAAAATCCTACTATACGGGGTTGCCACATACGACATTTCCACATGACTGTTAGAAGGTGTATTTCTGCATATAACATTGAGTCTGACTGTAGAAGGTTGTGTGCCACATACAGTAGTGAAACACGACCATTAGAAATTTTTATTGCCGCATATGGAATTTAAACACAGTTGTTAGAAGACAGTTCTGTGTGGAAACCCTGCCGCGTATTGAAGGTGGCTCATACCGTCTCAAGGGAACGAGCGTGGAGGCTTGCTGTGTACATGGCCACAAAACAGGGAAGCACTGCTAACAATTTAATGGTAACACCTTAAAAAATGCAGTGTTTTTTTCCTTAAGCGATGGTTCCATGTTTGGTAATGCCTCTATTAACATTGCAACCATTGTTACAGTCTTTTCCTTCCCATGCTTATGTTCACTTAGAGCAGCGATTTCCTTAATGATTGCATTGACATCTGTAATGGAATGGTAATTGCGTGGTTAAATAACGGATTTACAAAGACAATTGTAAATTATAGAGCTTCCAATAAGGATCAATGTCTCTATGTTTGATAATGGTATGGAAATCAGAGTTTCGCAGTATGGAGAGTTGATTTGTGAATGGGAGCAGTTAGTTGATCACATATATGGCATTAATGAAAATGCTGGATAGGAGTGCAATTTTTGTTGGGTGATGGTGGAGTATACAGTCTATGGTGAAAAGGTAAATTGTAGGTTTGAGTATATCGATGTTTGTTGGAATTTTTGTATTATTAACCCAAAGTCAAATACATGGATACGAATTTCCATAAGGTGAATATGTTTTGAGTTAAAAAGATAAATAAATAGTCCGATGAATGACTATATCAGCAAATGGCTAAATGTGATTTTGGGGAAAGTATATGATTTTGCAGATTACATCATTTGGTTTGTAATGCGTGGATAAGAGAATTCTTGTATTGAAAATACAATGATATATTAACAAGTTAATCAATTCCTTTGGGAATGAAGATAAGCCTGGGCATTCATGAAAGTGAGTAATCTTGAATTGATTGTGTGAAGAATTTTCCAAAGTAAGAGTTTTTGTAAATCTGTGTCATTGTGGGAGCCTGCAATATTTTTGACAAATAGATAGAATTGAGGGGCATCCCTTTCGATTTGGTTTTCGTACTATGGAGCGGTAAAATTGAAATTTCAAATTTACAATTCGCATGGATATAAATGTTGGAAGAACATGTGGAGATCTTGCTTGTGAAGGGACCAGTCAATGGGTTGAGAAGGGATTCACTCGGACAAATTAGAAGGGCACAAAAAATGGAAAAGGTATGTTAAGTGAGCATGTTATGTGTTGACATTTCGGGATTTTCTTAATTGAATTTATAGACAAGTATTTTGCGGAAATGATATGTCAGCATGTTATTCAACATTAAAGTGAAAATTTTGCAAACGCGGAGGTATAAATGAATGCAAAGTGAATGGAAAAGGGAGAATGCACTAATAATGGGAGATATAGAGACGGACATGCATTTTTATGTGTTACAATTTTTATGCCAAGTCAGAAAACCAGTGCTCACTTGATGCTGATTTCAAAACATTATTTCATTTTTTTTAAAGTGACATAAGAAAATTGAAAATAGAGTGCTCATATTATATGTTTTTCATGATTTTCATGGAACTATGTTTTGAGATTGGAGATGACTTTATGAAATGGAAATAAAAGTAAGTGTCCATAAATTCTAAGCAAAAAAAAAGGGAAATGCGTGCCAAAGTAAGTTTTTCATTAAAATTTCTGTAATTCTTGGAGTGATAAGTTGAATGTTGAAGTAATTTTGTGGAGTGATAAGGATTTTTTTTTTTTAAATTTGGAGTGTTCAAAAGAAAGCTCATTATTGTAAGAGGTTGAGTCTGAAGTCATTTTTTCCAAGATGTTCTGGAACTTTGATTCCATGAAGATGTTGTGAAGTTGAACGATTATGTACTCCAAAGTTTAATAAAGCATATATTTTTTGTGGTGATTGTGTCCTAGATCCGCCCGAAATTGAATAAGGGGATCTTAGGTACACGAAGAATGTGTTGATGTTGGTGCATGCTTCATGTTGTTGCTTTTTATTTGTGTCTAGTTTTGACACATAAATGATTTCATTTAACCCATACATAAAGTTCAATACAAACAAGCACAACATCTGTAACAAAGTAGCTACAAGGAAGGATAATTAAACTCAACACATGCCTTTGAATCACTACAACAAATAATCAAAGTTTTCAACATTATCATTCTACCTCAACAAGAAAATTCACTTAATACAATCAAGTTCATGTACCTGCAAACTCCAGCATTTCAAAACAAAGTCTACATCACTACAATCAAGTTAATGAATCTGTAAACTTCAACGTTTCAAAGCACAATCTACATCAACGTTATTGAACTTTCAATCAAACTAAAATTTCCTTGAATTGTAAGGGTGCATTCTCGGTTGAAACCGACACCCAAGTTTTGAATTGAGTCAAATTAAGTCAAATTGAATTCATTGTAGTGAGTCATTAAGTCATTAATAATTTTTGGGTGCATTTTCGATAGTGGTTGACACCCTTTCTTTAAGCAAAATCAAGTGAGTCCACGAGTTTTAACTCTAAATAAAACAAACAACAAGTTCACATCTCCTGAAAGTGAGCGTGAGTATTCATTCAAGCAATTTGCATCAAGTCAATACAAAGTTGCAGCAAGTGAGCGTGAGTTCCAGTAAACTTGAAACAAAAGAAACAAGTTTCCCCAAGAAAGAGATCCGGTGAATTCTAAAGCAAGAGAGCATGGGTATTTAGTCAAGTGAGCATTCAAGTAAAGAAATCGTCATCAAGCGAGCGTGAATACAAGAGTTCAAGCAAGAAAAATCTACAATTATAGCAAGTGTTCCAAGAAAACGCAATAAGCAACAAATCAAGCGAGTGTGCCATTCAAGCCACATAGCAAGTGAGCGTGCCATTCAAGCCACATAGCAAGCGAGCTTGTCATTCAAGTAACAAAATCAAGTGAGATAGTTCAAAATATGACATCTACGACAAGCGAGCCTGAATTCAAGAGAGTGAGTTCAAATGGCGTAACACATCAAGCTGACAGAAGTTCTTCACAATTTGATAATCTCAAGTGATGAAGACATGGTGCAAATCAACAAAGAAACTCTTGTTGATCTTCCACAGCATCTACAAAAAACAAATGAAACCATTGAGTTTCTTCAACTAGAGTCGCAACTACAAAGAAATGAGTTGCAAGAAAAGAGTGATACTTTCAAGTCTTTGAACCATCCAGATGATAAGTCATTCGTCCAAACAACTTCTAGTGTTGAAGTTGTTCCAATTCAACTTTCTTCCAAGCCAATCATCAGGCCATGGGAAGAGATTAAAAGTAACAAGAATTGACGAGGCTTAGTATATGTCAACGATGACACCAACTTGCATATCCCAGATTATTCCAAGCCAATTAAGTTCGTTAGTGCAGGATTTCTTGCACAAATCACCTCAGCAAGTTCTGAGAAAGTTGCAGACAAACAAAAATGCACACAACCTGAAGTTGCAGTCAAACCAAAATGTTCTCATTGTCAAAGAACCGGTCATATGGAAGGTCAGTGTTTTGATCTCCATCCTTGTCGCCATTGTGGCAAGCCCAATCATTCCTCAAAGAAATGTCACAACCAACAAAAATAAGCCATATTAAAGATCAACTATGAATGGATTGATCCTTGGAAATGGTCATCCACAGTCAACAGATTGTCTCAGTTCTACAACAGAATACAATCACACATAGTGCAGCCAATAGTGCAAAGAAGATGGTACTCTCATGCAGTTGAACGGGGGAGTACACTAGTGTAAAACTCCTACACCTGAAGGGGGGGAGTTTAGGAATAATTCGCAGAGAATTGTCTCTCCTTTCAGCTGACAAAGTGGGGAAAATGTCAATGAAATTGATGGTGGTTGTTAGACTGAAAGTCTCGACAAAACTAGCAAAAGCAGCCAGTGGGCAGCTTCTGTAGCTAGTGGGCATCTTCAACAGCTAGTGGGCATCAAAAAATTAGCTAGTGGGCAGTCGACAACAAAGAAGTAGTGAGTATTTTTTAATACAACAAAAGCAATAGAGAGTTTTTTTTTACATCATCAACCAGTGGGCGTTGAATAAATTTTGTCAGTGGAAAAAGGATGTTGATTTCACGCAAAGGATAGATGGATCCTTTTGCAACTTGGCACATGATGGAGCTTTCAAGCGAAATTCAGAGATGAATCAGACATGTAGCTGACTCATGGTCTCTTCAGATTGCAGTTTTTCAGCATCCCACTTTGGCGGTTTTTCAGGCAATGTTTTTGAGGATCAACATGAGAACTTGGAAGATGGTTCCCCGTTCTTATTTTGGATTTATCATTGAAGGGGGGAATGTTAGCCTCTCTCAAAAAACAATAATAAATCCAAAAATAAAATAAATAAATTAAATATTAAAAGTTAGGAATTTATGCCTAACTCTTTGGTTTGGGTTGTTCCTCTAAGATAGGAGTTAGTTTAGGTAGCTCCTATATTGGTGTGTGTTTGCTTGAGAAATTATCTCAACAAGTTGTTCAAGATAGCACATACTATCTTGAGACACTGTCTCCTCATCTATTTAATTGTAAAATTACATTCTTTTAATAATGAGAAAATATGTGAGGAAGTCATAAGGCTGAAGCCTTTTCCGCCATTATTTGGTGTCTGGTTTATTATGTGTGTTTTCTATATTTTTCTAAGTTAATTTAATTTCCAAGATGAGCTCAATATTACCTCTCTTTTTGATTCTCGAGGAAACTTTGCAGTGATTTTTTCCTCATCATTTGAAATCCTATATTATTTCTCCAGTTAATAAAACAAATTAAAACCTACAAAATTTGCTACATAAAATGAATTTCATTGTGAGGTATAAAAACATTCAGGTTGAAAGAAGTCAAAGGAATAGTCAAAATAAAATAGAAAAAATTACAAAAAAGAAGGCATTCCCACCATAAGAAGTATAGGGTTGAGTGCTCCTACTCTGACTAGGCGTAAATATAGAAGTGGTCCCAAATGTAACTTTGGATTTTTTTTTATAGGCTTTTACTGTCATGGATAGCTTGGGCCCTTCAATTGCAAAGACAATTTTTAGCACGTGTTATGGTCTTGTTTCCTTTTCATTCCCATGAGAATAGGAAAAATATACTAGGTTAAGAAATACTGAGAAAACTCTGAAAACATCATACAAGATTTCTATTTTTATTTTCTGAGGTTACAAAACTTTAGCATGTGCTATGGTCTTGTTTCTATTTCATTCCCACGAGAACATGAAAAGTAGACTAGGTTAAGTAATACTAGAAACAACTCCAACAACATCACACATGATTTATGTTGTTATTTCACGAGGTTACAACATGGTTTCATTTCTACAAGTGTGATGTAACCATTTTCTGAATTTGGCCCTTGATCAGAGAAATATCATCCATTTTCTTCGACACATATATATTTGAAGAAAATGTTATTGGAAGAAATTGTAATATTCCCAAATGGGGAAAGTAGGAATATAGTGCATGAATATGGAAATAGCAGCAAGTATTAACACATTACATGTGAGCCAAATGATAGATCCATGGTATTATGTATAACAGCAATAAATAAGTACAAAATCTTGGGGATGAAGCCCCTCAAGATAGGCAAAGGAAGCCTCCCATGCCAAAATGCACCCAAAACAAGTAATACACTAATACACAAAGTACTGAAGCAAGCACAATGCAGTTTTAGTGATTAATACTACAGCTGGGACATATAAATAAATGGATCTGAAAATATCATGCTCATACAAGGCCAAAAATGGAGATCTATGCTCCCATACACTTTTCTTAGAAAACCCAGAAAGGGTTTCCAGAAATACCCAAAATATGAATGGTGGATCTAAAGCCCTAGGGATGAAGATGCACTGCAACTGAAGCACATAGAAGGAGGTGGATTAATTTGATGTAGATCTGAAATAACTCCTCCAAAATACTCTCTCAATGAAGGGTTGATACCTTCAATGGAAATAAAACACTCCAAATGGAGCACTGGACCTACCCCTGCAACAGCTCACTAAAATTACGTAGATATGGACTGGAACTGCACTATAGGGGATAAGATCACCTTGGCTTGCTGCCAAATATGTCAAATAATCCCAAGGGCTCCTTTACTGGCCTTCCAATGGAAGGAAACCTTCCTCCACTGCAAAAATAGCTCAGAAAACACCCAGTACAATCTTCCACTGCTGCACCCTGCAACTTAGCACATTTCTCAATAGAAACTGCGCTGTACCACAAGAATAAAGCTTGGTCTGAAACCTGAATGTGGAAATGTAGTGCAAATCTCTTCCAAGAGGCCTCTAAAGGATAGAGGTGGGATTCTCGATCAAGAACACCCGATGCTAAACAACACTGCAATCTTAGCTAAACAACTGAAGAAAGCTTATATGTCTAAACAGACCATATAATAAAAACATAACATATCATAACATCAACATATTGAATATGGCTGCCATCCTCTTCCTTTTATAAGAAATGAGCTTCCAACCCTAAGCCCCATTCATTTATGACACTTTCCATGCAACGTGTCTCCATCTAAAATTGCGTTGTCCCTCATTGAGTGCCACTACTCCATGACAACACTGTTGATTTGGTCAAGGTTGACCCAGTCCACATGATCTAGCGCCTGTTCACACCTTAGGGTGCTTTATTAAGTTGAAAAGATGATCCACTTTCACATGAGAAGTGGTTTTATTCCTAATAAAGAGATTTATGGGTCTCCCTACCCACTTATTCATAAAACAAGAAAGCAAAATTAGATTTTAATATTCCAATTAGCTACATGCTAATTTAGGAATATTACAGAAATTTACTAGATTTCTTTCAAGTTCATTTCAGCAGAATCAGGAATAGCTACAATGGCATAAATAGCTTAAATGAAATTTGTCTTCTAATTGTGAGAAGGATTGATACTAAATTGATTGCCTACTTTATAATTCTGTAGGAGTAGCATGGAAGTTAGTCTTTGATCTTTCTTAGCATGCAATTGAAATGTGTTTTGGACACATGGTGCACTATTTTGTTTTGGGTCTAGAAATTTCCATTTAGAAATTTTAGAAATTTTATATTTTGTTTTAGACTCACATACCTAATCCTTTTAAAAAATTTCTTTGGAAAAATCAGCATCGAAAACACTTTCTTTGGAAAAATTGGAATCGATATGGTATATCACTATTATATAAGATATGAAAATGGTTATGTAAATGTTGTCATACATACAAAATATGAAAACATGTATATGTTTGGATTCCCATACTCCAGTCATAGTGCATTGATTTCAAATCATAAGGGAAAAAAATTAAACATTGACTATGAGAAGACAAATTCGACTATCCTATAAATGAAATAACTTACATTCGCATCAAAATGAGACAAATGTAGAGATAGAGAGATATCCCTAGAAAAGAAATGCACAATTATCATAAGCATTTGATCAAAGTAAGAAAGTGCATTAATCATAGATGTAGGGATGGTGAGGACTAAATAATGTTAGATATGTCCAAATTCCTTTCAAAACTTTTTCTCTTGAATGACTACTAACATAGTTGCATTTCATAAGGTCAAAATTGGCAAAGTTTTATTCAAACAAATTTTATTCAGAGGTAGATCATCAACGTAATTTTTTTATTTAACTGGAATTAATTTTGACTATATTTATCTTGACATTACATTCAGTCTATAAGAGTTTTCCTTTGGTATTTTTTATGCTAAATTTACCATTGGATTGAGGTCCAATCTCATTTTTGTCATTTGTTGCATGAACTATTTCCCTAAATGATCCAGTGGATCAGTAAAATGTTCAAAATTCAAAATGTTCAAAAGTGCTCGAAACCGATGCCAAAACAAAGATCTTGTTGCCTTGAATCCAACGCAACTCAAATCGCTCAAAACCGATATTGTATGCTCCCAATATCATGTTCTGGTCATTTTCCTAAACAACTAAACATTTTGTAGTTGGGTTGTAGGTACTCATAGTCAACAATTTGTACACTGACTAGGCAAGTGACTAGGTAGTTGATTGTATTTTTTAATCCAATGGTTTTTCAGCAAGTGACTTATTCTGAATTGTCAAATTTTTGGTGGTTTATGATTGGTTTTTGGTTCATTGATTTGGGCCAATGATGGAGGGTCACGTGGGCTAATGGTTGAATGCCATGTGGCCTCTTGATTGTGTATTAAAATTTTGTTATCGGTCGAACTGACCTCTAAGAAATTTGAACGGGTGACCTACAGTGGAGCAACGCAATGACTTAACGTCGTGCCATGGGTGTGAATTAATAGTCATAGTGCATGAAATCTATTTGAAATTTATGGTTGACAAGTCAGGGGACGGGGTCAGGGTTAACCCCTGGCCCCTGGTCCACCCAAACCCACAAGACCGTAGGGCAGGGTGTGGGGTTAACCCCAACCCCAAACCATGGATCATGATAACATACCATAGTTCAATGCAATTGGAACCTCTGGCGGTGTTAAACCACACCACAATTCAACCATGGTAATGAAGCATGGTTGGGATTTATGGTTATGGTGTGGAGTTCCAAACTCCACCAGTGTTTAATAACCCAAACACAGTTCAGGGTACAGTCAAGTTTTGGTGCAGGAATTATAATTTTAACTCGGTGGGTATTAACCAAACCACAACACTAACCATGGTTGAATTCCAGTCAATCCATTGGCGCATTAGTTCAAACGGTCCGGATCCTACGGTACCGAACTCGCCACATGGCCCTGATCTGTCTATTCATGGGATCACCACATATTTAAACCATTCAATAATTTTCTCTCAAATTGGCATGAATATCGCTGGCGAGGGGTGAACTTGTCGCTCCACGATGCTAAAATGGGTGCAAATTGTAGGATGCATTGCAGGTGGGTGCATATTGTATAACAATAAGCAGAAAAGTTACACCAAAGCATAACTCAGTCAATTTTTGACCAATTTGAGTGCAAAAAAGCCCAACTAGGGGTTTTTGACTGTTCTAGGGCCATTGGAGACATATTTTTTTCATTCTTAGCACTTCAAATCCATGTAAACACATAGTTTTAGCACATAATGAAAGAGTCCCAACATTGGAAGTTGGACCAGGAGATGTAGCTCAAGAGGGGTGAAATCCTTCATCATTTTTTTGTCTTGTGTTTTTTATGGTATTATTGTCTCTATTTTATGCTGCAAAGCTAAGTTTAAACACTTAATTTATGTGATATTGCAATTTATTTAATTTCACAAAAAACAGAAATTTTCACTTGCAAATTTCATCAAGCCCTCAAGTTTTCAAATACAAATCAGTTTGGTATCATTGCTTAGGTTCTTTGGTTGTATTGACGGTTTAATTTTGTTGCAAGTGTTTTTTGATGCTTACAAGGTTGAAGCTCAAAAGAGGAGAAGGAAATTTTGTGGTAGAAATTCCTTAAGCTACTTCAAGAAGAGCTCATTTGCCACAATATTCACCACAAATTTCACCTCAAGTGTCACCAAAGGCCCCACCATTCATGGAACATGAAGGAGATCCTGAAAATATGACTTAGGATGAGAAGGCTTTCAGGAAATAATTCTTCGACATGAGTGAGATGGTGAAAGTTCTTTATGAGGAAAGGAACTCAATATTGCATGGTGAGAGCTCAAATCCTCCAAAGGGAAATGGAGGAAATGAAGACAAGCCTCCAAAAGGGAATGCAACAAATGACGATAAACCACCTCTATTTCCACATTTCTCCTCACCTTCATCTTCACCATACCCATCATCTTCTACATCAACCCATTCACAAACACCTCCACATTCTCCAAAGGGACATAATAAAACTCCATTTTTAAAACTTGACATAAAGTTTGAATTTCCTATGTATAATAGAAAGGTAAATTCTAAGAAATTAGACAATTGGGTTTGTTAGCTTGAAGTGTATTGCAGGATACAAAGGATCAAAGATGATGAGACCAAGATTTAGATTCCTTCACTAAGGTTAAAAAGTGCAACACTCATTTGGTGGGAAACCAACACACAAGAGGATATCAAGAAAATAGGTAAGATCATAACTTCTTGAAATGATTTTGTGGTTGCATTAAGAAGACATTTTTATCCTTTAGCATACATGCAGAAATCTATAATGGATTGGAAAAACTTTAGGTAATTAAATGGTCAAAGTGTGAAAAGTTATACCCAATAGTTTAGAAGGAGAGCATTGATTTTGGGTGTATATTTATCCTCTTAAGACACTTTACTCAAATACATTGGAGGTTTACATAGCTACTTGAGACACACAATTATCATGTTTAACCCTACAAATTTAGATGAATTTTGTGTACAAGAAACACATCTAGAAGCAAGAGGGAAGAATGTTCCATGAGAGGGAAACAAAAATCCATTTAAGGGTGGAGACAAAGGAAAGGGAAAATTCAAAGGTAAAGGGAAGACAAATGCTTCCATCAAGAAAGAGGGAGAAAAAATCACATGCAGACATTTTTCAAAAGAAGGCCACGATGAATAACATTGTTGGAAAATTTATCTTGAGATGATACCAAAAACGTTTAACAACAAAGGAAAAAAAAGACAGTTGCAACTACACAACATGATTTAGGATCTGATTCAGGAGATGAAACAAATATCACAACGATGGGAATGAAAGGTAAGGACTCCATTGCAAGTATGAGTTCTTTAAATAACCTCAATTAAAATCAAAATGAAAAGGTAACAATAGAGCTTTTATTAGATTTATCTTAAAACATAAAAAGAAAAATAGACACTCTATTTGATAGTTGTTCACAAGCAAACCTCATTTTAGAAAACATTGTCAAGAAATTGAATTTGGAAGCCATTCCTCATCCTAAACCTTATCATTTAGGTTGGGTGTGTGACAATGAAAAATTGCAAGTAACTAAAAAATGCAAACTGAAATTCGCCATTACTACAAACTTCATTGATGAGGTAGAAATTGATGTAGTTCCATTAGACATATGTGGTATTGTTTTGGGAAGCCCATATATTTATGATAGGAAATCAATCTTTCATAGCCATGAAAATAGGTATCATTTTTTTAAAGATAGTATTGAGTACATTATTAGAGCACATCGCAAGAAACTAAATATATCACTTATGAATGCTGGAAAAATGAAGAGGCTTGTAAATTCTAGCAAGAATTTTGTACTTTTGATTATCAAACCCATGAATGATGTTGAGAATGAAGCCTTTCAAGGATGTGATACAAAGTTAAAATCTGATTTGGTTGACGTTGTTAACCAATATGATGATATTTTTCATGAGCCTAAAGGATTTCCTCATAAAAGAGGAATCCAACTTGAGATCCAATTGCAGCAATATTGTCCTCTTCCTAACATTGGCATGTACGAGATGTCAATGTTGGAAAATGTAGAAATTAAGAAACACATCCAAGAATTGCTTGATAAAGGGATCATCCGACCATGCACATCACCATGCGGGTCACCTATTGTTTTAGTGCCAAAGAAGGATAGTACATGGTGCATGTGTGTGGACTTCCATGCATTGAACAATACTATGGTAAATAATCGTTACCCTCTTCCTAGAATTGATGATTTACTTGATCAATTGAAATATGATGTTTATTTCACTAAGTTGGACTTGAGGAGTGTCTATCATCTGATTAGGATTTCTGAAGGAGACATATGGAAGAAAACATTCAAAACAAATCAAGGTTTGTTTGAATGGTTAATTATGTCATTTGGGATTTTTAATGCTCCTACTACAGTCATGCGATTTATGAATGATGTTTTATGGCCTTTTCTAGATGATTTGTGATAGTCTACTTCGATGACATATTGATTTTCAGCAAGTCCCATGAACATATCATGCACGTCAAGAAAGTGTTATATGTCTTAGAGATAGAAAAGTTGTTTTTAAAGATGTCAAAATCTAAATTTAGGAAAACTTATGTAGTCTAGTTGGGTCATATTGTTGGAGGGGGTGAGTTGAATATATATCCCTCAAATGTCGAATTCACTTTGAATTATCCAAAACCCAATACTATGACATAGGTTAGAAGTTTATTGGGAGAGACCGAATATTCAAGAAAGTTCATTTCTAACATTTCTTCCATTGCATATCCCTTTCATGTATTGACAAGTTTGAAGCAAGTTTTTCAGTAGGGAGGCAAACATCAAAAAAAAAATTGATGCATTGAAGGAAAGAATCAGCTTAGCACCTGTACTTTCACTTCCCAACTTTAGACAATAAGTTGAGATACAAACTAATGCAAGTGACTATGCCATGGGCACAGTCTTGATGCAACATGGTAAGCCCATCTGTTTTCATTCTAAAACTTTTAATGGTGCAGTGATTAACTATCCTACATATGACAAGGAATTGTACGCATTGGTGCAAAGTGTGAAAAAGTGGAAACATTACTTGATGGGTAAGGAAAAAATCAATCATATTGATCATCAACCATTGTAATAATTGCAATCACAAAAAAAGTTACAACAAGCGAGGCACTTCAGATGGATGGGTTTTCTACAAAAGTTCCACTTGGTGATAAGGTATAAGAAAGGTATCTATAACAAGGTTGTTGATATGATTTCTAGGCCAATTGTTTGTGCATCCATTATTCTTAAGCATAGTTTTGTCATGCATGAGAGCTATGTTGAGAAATATGCTTTAGATAATGATTTTAAGGATTTATATGTGACTTTGTGTCAAGGTAACCAAGTAGAGAAACTGGATTATCATGTGCATGATAACTTGTTGTATCATCTTGGCAAGCTATGTATTCCATAGGGAGAGAGAGTCAAAATCATAAGGGAAGCACATACTTCTCTTATTGCTGGTATTTTCGATGTAGGTAAGATAGTGGCATAATTACAGAGGTATTGTTACTAGCATTGTATGCTTGAAGTGTGTCACGATTTGTAAGAGGATGTTCTTTATGTGTTGTCAGTAAGCCTAACAATAGAAATTTTGGATTGTATACTCCACTTCCAGTACCTTCCCGACCATGAGAAAATGTTTCTATGGATTTTTTTGGAGGTATACCTATGTCTAGGAGAGGTCATGATTATATTTATGTAGTTGTGGATAGGTTTAGCAAAATGTGTATTTTGATGCCTTGTAAAAAGCAGGTTATAGCTGAACAGATTGCACAGTTGTTCTTCAAAATGTATGGGTAAAATTTCGGTTTCCCACATCCATTGTTAGTGATCGAGATTCTCGCTTTGTCGGGAAATTTTGATCAAGCTTGTGGGGACTCATGGACACCAAATTTAAAAATACCACAACATTCCATCTACAAAACAATGGCCAAACAAATGTGGTGAATAGAACAATGATGCATATTCTTTGTGGTTATTGTAACAAGCATCCTAAGTTTTGGGATGAACATTTGTACTATATTCAACATGCTTACAACTGGGCTGAGAATTCATCGACTCAAACATTTCCATTTGAGGCATGCTTAGGATACTTACCAAAATATCCTTTAGATTTTATCTTTGGGAAAGATGTTTCTATTGATGGAAATAGTGACATAGATAAGGCCAAAATATTCATTGAACAAGTTCAATTGGTACATCAAACAGTTCAAGAACAGTTGGAAATGAGTCAATCCAAGTAGTACAAGACAAGACATGATAAGCATCATGTGGATCACAATTTCCAAGTGGGAGATGGAGTTTGACTTCACATTAGCAAGGAAAGACTCCAAGGTGTTGAGATTGCAACAAGATGATGAGCTTAGTGGAAAGGAGTCGCCTTCACTAAGTGGGCCCGCAGGCTATTTTTGGCGCAAAGTCTATTTTTAGACATATGGATCATGTTCTATGAGTTGCAGGATGCTATTTGTGGATGGTTGGTCAAGTCAGAAAAAAATAGATGGACTTCTATTTTTAGACATATTGGGCGGAATCTATTTTTAGAATGCCAGTCTAAAAATAGATATGTCGAATATTATTAGCTCTTAATAATATTTGGACTCTAAACATTATCTTATTCTCTTGGAGCACTTCAGTTAAGTGCACAGATGTGGCACAGGAGTTGACAGAAGGAATTACGCTATTCTTGAGGGTTAAGTGGAGCTATTCCATGGATACTTCAGTTAGAACTCATGTGACAGAGTTTGGTGGAGTTGATTGAGGAAGTTAGTGGAGTTGTATTCAGTTTAACTAATCTAAACATGGTTGAGCTATTTGTATTCAGTTTAACTAATTGATACAATTAGTGAGAGTGGTGTGAATTAATTATTAATTAATTCACTAATTATAAACTCATTAATCAACTAAAGAATGCATCAGTTAACTTCAGTGCATGGACAGTTTCAGTGGAGACCAGTGCAAAAATAGGTGAAAGAGCAGGTTAACTATCAGTTGTGACTATACTGTTGCTATTTGCAACACACAGATAGGTGGAGAATCCCATGAGGATTGCGCAGTACAAGCCAGGTGGTTTATCTATTTAATGAAGCCATCCCATAGCATTGATAACGCAATAGAGGCTGGCTATCAAGTGGCAAAATATTGGAGCATGTGTTTTGCTAGATCTAGCTTGATAGTGTGTAGCAATTGAGGGTGTGCATGAGAGCTTGTGAGGAGCTTTTGTACTATGATTGTTACATGATCTCCATGACATATAATATGCATATAGTTGGGGGTTTTTAGCTTTAAGATTTTCCATTAAATATTGTGTTCATATGTGTGATTGTTTGTGGTTTTAATGTGTGCATGAAATTGATTTTATTTCCGCAATTAATGATCAATGGTAGAAGAGATTATGTATTATGCATGAAGCTAAAATAGTGTGTGATCAGGATAATCTCGGTGAATAATATCTCATTTATTCAAATTTATACATGGTATCATAGCAATATTGATCATTGGAGCAATTGCAAAACATTGAAGCGGTTGAGTTTTGTGCTGGTGGAATTCGAATTTGCAGCAGTGTTTTCTTGGTGTCGAAGTTGAGATTTCTTTCAACGGATTGCGATTGGAGTATGCCCTTGAGGGAAGCTCGAATTATATTGCATGGAAGGACAGGATGGAGGCGGTGCTGGATGATAATGGGTTGAAGGAGTTCATAGATGCAGAAATTCCAAAGCCTACTTCTAGTGATGCTGCCGTACTTGACGCATGGCAAAAGAAGACAACAAAGTGTCAAAGGATTTTGTTGAAAGGTGTGAAGGATCACATAGTGTCCAGCCTTCATGGTAAGGCTTCTCCATTCTTGATGTGGAAAGCTTTGACAGATTTATTCCAAAGCAAGAGCGATCAAAGGAAGTTGGCGCTCAAGGATAAACTCAGAAACATAAAAATGGAGAAAGGCGACAGTATGCCCAAGTACCTCACGAAGTTAATCCAATGCAGGGATGAGCTGGGAAGTGTGGGGGTTACTGTTGATGATGAGGAATTGGTGAACTTGGCTCTCCTAGGGCTTCCGAAGAGTTGGCACTCCTATCAGGACTCTGTCAATGGTCGGGAGAAATTGCCAGGATGGGAGCGACTTTGGTCGAATCTTGTGCAAGAGGAGATAAGGCGAAGTACCAGGGACAGATCTTCATCAAAGAACTATGATGAAAAGAATTGCGCTTTAGCTACCAAATAAAATAAGAGGAAGAGCAAGAAAGCTTCTCAATCCGGTGTGAAAGGCAAGAAGCAGGGCATGTCCAAGGTGAAGTGCTTTCACTGTCACTAACACGAACATTACGCCACTAGTTGTCCACAGAAAAAGAAAAATAAGCAGGCTGCTGGGACTGCAGCTGGAGAGGCCTTAGCCTTGCAGTTTGAGCTGGATTTTTTGTTGATCGCATGCTTGGTCTCAAGTATGACAGGATCAGTGTGGTTTCTTGACAGTGGTGCGTCTTTTCACATGACAGGAGATCGAGATTTGTTTACTGATCTGGATGAGAAATATCTTGGAGTGCACATCGAGATGGGCGATGATGGTAGATACAGTGTGACCGGTATCGGTACCATTTCCTTTGAGAGGGAGTCTGGTAAACCCTTCATATTGAAGGAAGTGATGCATGTTCCAGGATTGAAGAAGAATCTTATCTCTGTGGCGATGTTAGAAGACAAGGGATATGATGTTGTCTTTAGCGAGGGAAAAGCTTTCCTGCGCAGTAAGGCAACTGGTGAGACCCGGAGGATAGGGGTTCGAGTTAATAACCTTTATCAATTGCAGGTAGATGGTTGTGCAGCAATGGCAGGCGAGGTAGAAGGAGTGGTGAGCCAGGATGATGGTGAGTTGTGGCACCAGAGATTGGGCCACCTTCACCATGGAGCTTTGAAGATACTACAACAGATTTCTACTGGGATTCCTAAAGGCACTCTTGCGCAGTCAGATCAGTGCAAGGGGTGTACCTTGGGAAAATTTGTGAAAGCCACCTTTCACGAGAAGGATAGTCGCACCACGACAATCCTTGAGAGAATTCACACAGACGTGTGTGGACCTTTCTTAGCAGCTTCGACAACAAAGCACAGGTATTATGTGATATTTGTTGATGATTTTTCTCATAAGTGCTAGATATTCTTCATGCAGAAGAAGAGCGAGACATACTCAAAGTTCTGTGAGTTCAAGGCACTGGTTGAGAAAGAATCGAGGAAGCAGGTGAAGGCTCTTAGGAGTGACAATGGTGGTGAATTCATCTCTAGCGAATTCAAGGACTTTTGCAGTGCAGAAGGAATTCGAAGAGAGCTCATAACACCTCATAACCCACAGCAGAATGGGGTTGCTAAGCGGAAGAACAGAACGATCGTGGGTGTTGCACGGGCGATGTTGCATGATCAGGGCCTTCCCATAAACTTGTGGGCTGAGGCATGCAATACTGCAGTATATGTGCGGAACCGTTGTCCTCACAGGATACTTGGCATGAGTACACCTGAGGAGGCGTTTTCTGGTAAGTGGCCTGATATTTCCCATTTGAGGATTTTTGGTTCACATGTTTACATTCATGTGACGAAGGATGCCAGGAAGAAGTTAGAGTTGACTGCGGAGGTTGGGATATTTGTGGGGTACACTGATACACCCCACAACTATCGTGTGTATTTTCCAGATAGTCGCAAGACTGTTGTGCGATGGGATATCAAATTTCAGGAGGAGAAAGCCATGAAGTGTTCGCTTGAGAGAGAGCCACACTTGCATGCAGATGAGGAGCTATTAGTTCCTAAGGATGAGCCTCAGGATGTGGATTAGCCACAAGAGGAGGTTCATGGAGTGGAAGAGACCACTCAGGCAGCGCCAACCATCAGAGGGCGGAAGCGCACTACAGAAGCTGAGCGACTGGCTCAAGATACAGAGAAGGTTGTAGGAGCACCTACATCACAACGCAGACAGAGACAGTCACCTGATCGGTATACTAGATACATGGCTCTTATGAGAAATTGTATCGTGACAGAGCCATCCTCTTTCGAGGAAGCTGTGGAGGACCCCACATGGGTAGATGCCATGGTGGAAGAGTATGATTCGATTGTCAAAAACAGTGCATGGGAGATTTTCCCGAGACCGGAGGGGAAATCAGTGGTGGGTTCGAGATGGATCTACAAAGTGAAGTAGGCAACTGACGTGAGTGTGGAGAAGTATAAGGCAAGATTTGTTGCCCAAGGCTTTTCACAGATTGAGGGGATCGATTATGAGGAGACCTTTGCACCTGTCACAAGGTATTCTTCCATTCGGATGATATGCTCTCTTAGCGCAGATGGGGTGGCACATTCATCAGATGGATGTGAAGACTGCGTTCCTCAACGGATTCATTGAGGAGGAGGTGTACATAGAGCAACCCGAAGGTTTTGAGGTCTTCAGCAGCGAGTCGCATGTGTGCAGGCTCAAGAGAGCGCTGTATGGGTTGAAACAAGCACCTCGTGCCTGGTACACACGGATAGACAGTTATTTCACCGGACTTGGGTTCTCCAAGAGTGAGGCGGATCCTAACCTATACTAGATTGTGGTGGAGGGTAAGTTGTTGATCATTGTACTTTATGTAGATGATTTGATTTTCACAGGTGATGAATTGTTGATTCACTCATGCAAGGCTGATCTTGCAAAGGAGTTTGAGATGAAGGACTTGGGCCTCCTTCATTATTTCTTGGGATTGGAAATTTTGCAACGCAGTGATGGACTGTTTGTTTCTCAAGGCAAGTATTCCCGGCAGATACTGGAGAAGTTCAACATGCATGGTTGCAAGATTGTTGATACTCCTCTTCCTAGTGGATGGAGGAAGGAGGATTCTACTTCGACGGAGGTAGTGGATGCCACTGTTTATCGACAGTTGGTGGGGTCGCTTATGTATCTGGTCAATACACGACCCGACATATGCTATGCTGTGAACCAGCTTTCACAAGCTATGGTTAAGCCAACCAAGCTCTTCTGGACGGCATGCAAGCATGTATTGAGATATCTCAGAGGCACATCGGGATATGGATCATGGTACAGACAGGAGGATGAGTTGAGGCGGCATGGCTTCATGGATCGGTATCATCATATCAGAGATTGTGTGCAACAGAAGATCATGTTACTTTAATGCATTCCCACGGAGGATCAGGATGCTGATATCTTGACGAAGGCGCTCACTAGGAGAAAATTCGAATACCAGAGAGGCAGGATAGGGGTTTCAGATAATCCTTATCTTGTTGAGAGGGAGTGTTGAGATTGCAACAAGATGATGAGCTTAGTGGAAAGGAGTCGCCTTCACTAAGTGGGCCCGCAGGCTATTTTTTGCGCAAAGTCTATTTTTAGACATATGGATCATGTTCTATGAGTTGCAGGATGCTATTTGTGGATGGTTGGTCAAGTTGGAAAAAATAGATGGACTTCTATTTTTAGACATATTGGGCGGAATATATTTTTAGATTGCCAGTCTAAAAATAGATATGTCGAATATTATTAGCTCTTAATAATATTTGGACTCTAAACATTATCTTATTCTCTTGGAGCACTTCAGTTAAGTGCACAGATGTGGCACAGGAGCTGACAGAAGGAATTACGCTATTCCCGAGGGTTATGTGGAGCTATTGCATGAAGACTTCAGTTAGAACTCATGTGACAGAGTTTGGTGGAGTTGATTGAGGAAGTTAGTGGAGTTGTATTCAGTTTAACTAATCTAAACATAGTTGAGCTATTTGTATTCATTTTAACTAATTGATACAATTAGTGAGAGTGGTGTGAATTAATTATTAATTAATTCACTAATTATAAACTCATTAATCAACTAAATAATGCATCAATTAACTTCAGTGGAGACCAGTGCAGAGATAGGTGAAAGAGCAGGTTAACTATCAGTTGTGACTATACTGTTGCTATTTGCAACACACAGATAGGTGGAGAAGCCCATGAGGATTGCACAGTACAAGCCAGGTGGTTTATCTATTTAATGAAGCCACCCCATAGCATTGATAACGCAATAGAGGTTGGCTATCAAGTGGCAAAAGATTGGAGCATGTGTTTTGCTAGATCTAGCTTGATAGTGTGTAGCAATTGAGGGTGGTGCTGAGAGCTTGTGAGGAGATTTGTACTATGATTTTTACATGATCTCCATGACATATAATATACAGATAGTTGGGGTTTTCAGCTTTAATCTTTCCCATTAAATATTGTGTTCATATGTGTGATTGTTTGTGGTTTTAATGTGTGCATGCAATTGATTTTATTTCTGCAATTAATGATCAATGGTAGAAGAGATTTTGTATTATGCATGAAGCTAAAATAGTGTGTGATCAAGAGTATGATCAATCCATTGGTGCATTCATTGAAGTCGAAGTCCGATCAATCCATTGGTGCATTAGTTGAAATCGTCCGAATCCTACAATGTCAAACTCACCACGTGGCCCTAATTTGTCCGTTCATGTGGTCACGCACATTTAAACTATTCAAAAATTTGCACCCGAAAATTTAAACCATAGTTTTGGCACTTCATCTCCTAGGGTTAGATTTTTGGATTTTTAGGGTTATCCATTGTTTCTCAATAATAAATAGGCCCTCAAGCCTCATTGTAAGGGAGTTGAGAGGTTTGTATCTGCCACATCTCTTCTTAGAGATAAGCTACCAGCACCCTAGCTAGTTTATTTCCATTCTATTTGTAAGCATATTTCAGTTATTTGTTATTAATAAAATGAAGTTTTATTTATGCTACATCTCTTCTTTAATGTGTATTTATGTATTTCATTGTGTTCATGCATAAATATGGATTAGTGGTATCAGAGCGGCCGGATCAGTGGTATCAGAGCGGTTTTCTCTTTCTCGATCCTTCTTTTCATGTCCCCAACGAGGTCAGGGTATAAGGAGTTAAGGCTCGATCTGGTTGAACCTTTGCAAGATCACCCTCACAAACCCCGACGACATCCCATGGGGGAAGAAAAGAAATATGAGGGAGCAGGAGATCCTATCAAAAAATTTCTCGCTGATGCCCTCAAGAAACAAAGGAACACGATGATGGATAACTTTGCCTAGATCCTTCAACATCTACCCACCAACGACGCATCTACATCCAACCGTCACTCTGGAGGCGCCACTCCTTTTAAGGTACAAGTAAACTTCGACATTAACATATTTGAAGGCCAAATAGATGCAGACATCGTAGATAAATGGTTGAAACTATTAGAAGGATATTTCTCTGTTCATGACTTTTCTGACTGGGAGAAGATTATTTTTTCACTCCTCAAAGTCATCTCCCATGTCAAGGACTGGTGGGAAACCTACTGTGAGAAAAAGGACAAGAGGGAACCCTCTTTGTTTGCAGCTATACCCACTTGGAATTATTTTCAAGATTCCATCAAGGAATGATATTACTCCGTGGGGAGCTATGAGGACAAGTACATGCAATGGACTATACTGCAGCAACAAATGGACCAAGATGTGCATGAGATGACGAATTTGTTCCATACCCTGTGCACAAATTTGGGTATCAAAGATTTAGAGAAACATTTGGTGTTGAAGTACCACAGTTGTCTACATAGATACATTCAGGAGGAAATGGAGTTCCTCGACATCTCCTCTTGGTACGAGATACCAGTATGCTGCCAAGATTGAGAAGAAATTTAAACAGAAGAAGCGAGAATTTGGATCTATGATTCAAAAGCAAGGGAAAGGTACCCCTAAAATTAAAAACAAAGGACAAAGCCAAGACATGGTGGCCTAAGAAAACCTGCCAAAGAAGGAAGGAAATAACAACACCGCGAAGCCAAAGAAGGACACGAGAAAGTGGTGTGAGTTCCATAAGAGCTCCATTAACAACACAAGTGAGTGTCGGGCCAAGCAGTCACTGGTGGTCGAGATGAAGGCTTCTGAATCAGATGCATGCTTTGACTCTGAATCAAAACCCGACAAGGGGAATGATAGAGAGAAGCAGATTATCGATGCGGAGCCCAACGCCACCATTGCCACCACGAAGATACAGAAGGTGGAACCGGAAGATCCAAAAGAGAAGGAGCGTATCTTCCACTCCCAGATGTGGGTAAAGGGTTCCCCAATATAGTTCATTTTCGACAATGGGAGCCAAAAGAGCCTCATTTCAGAAGAGGTTGTGAAGCGGTTTTAATTTCTGACCACAGCCCACCCACAACCATACACCATCGGGTGGCTTCACCAAGGACAGGAACTTCGTGTAAGCCAGTAGTGTCGCCTTCCCTACAACATCAAGCCCTTCACGTATGAGGTATTATGTGACATTGATCCTCTTGATGTTTTTGATGTATTATTAGGCCAACCATACTTGTGGAAGAAACATGCTATGTATGCGTCCCGACCTCGTGATGTTATTGTTACTTTGGGCAATAAGTTGTACAGGATGCCAGAGGTACCACCACCTACCGTTATCTCTTTCATTACTGAAAAAAATGCAGTAAGCTCATTTCCAAAACTAGAAAAATTGTTTTTCTAATGATCCTCCCTTAGGGCAAGAAGAATATCGTGGCCACAACCTCTAGAAAGGGCTCCTCTGCATGACAAAAAAAAATGAACAAGGTCGTGGAGGGGTACGAGGACATCTTCACCTCACCCGCAGGGCTGCCTCTACACTGTCAGGTCAAGCACCCCATCGATTTGACCCTAGGTGCACCACTGCCCAATGGACCGATCTATGTACAGTCTATTATGGAGAATGATGAAATGACGAGGAAAATTCAGGAGCAGTTGTAGAAAGGTCACATCCAACCAACTTCATCGCCTTGTGGGAGCTCGATCGTGTTGGTGCAGAAGAAGGATGGGACTTGGAGACTCTGTATTGACTATCGGGCGCTGAAGAAGATCACTATCCCGAATAGGTACCTAATCCCACAGATTGATGACCTTCTGTATCAACTCAAAGGGGAAAAATATTTCAGCAAAATCGACTTGAAGTCCGAGTATCACCAGTTACCAATCGAACCCTCTGATGTGTGGAATATTTCCTTCAGAGCCAAGGAGGGCCTTTTCAAATGGTTGGTCATGCCTTTTAAGTTGAAGAATGCTCCCACAACCTTTATGAGGCTGATGGAAAACATCCTGCAGCCATTCACCAACTCATTTGTAGTAGTTTACTTGGATGGCATTCTGATCTTCAACTAGACTTGGGAAGAGAACCTCCACCACATCTTAAAGGTCCTCCAAACACTATGGAAACCCAAGTTGTGTGCCAATTTGGAGAAGTGCACTTTTGGCATGACCGAGGTTCAGTATCTGGGATACATTATTAATGAGTAGGGGATACATGTGGATCCAAACAAGATCCAAGTAATTTGGGATTTTCTAGCCCCAACCACTTTAACAGAGCTTCGTATCATTCTGGGTCTTGATAACGTATACCGCAGGTTCGTGTTGGAATTATCTCATATCACTTGGCCCTTGAGTCAAGTCACCAAGGGAGGAGCGAAAGAAAATTTATTTTGGTCGGAATCTCAATAGAAGGCATTCGTAGAATTGAAACATTGCCTTTGCTCTACCCCAGTGCTCACATTACCAGACTTGCAACAACCATTTGAGATCGAGACAGGTGCCTATGACTATGTTATTGGGGAAATTCTTACTCAAAACGAGCATCCAGTGGAATATCATAGTGAGACATTGTCTGACATAGTCTACAAGTATCCTACTTATGAAAAATAAATGTATTCCATTGTGCAGGTGTGCCAATAATTGAAGCATTACATTTTGGGGAAGTAAATGGTCATCCACAAAGACTACTAACCCCTGCAGTTCCTACAGACATAAGGGAAGTTTCAGAACGATTTCCATCAGAAGTGGTCCACATCTCTACAAAAGTTTCATTTGAACATCAAGTACAAGAAGGGAAGCACCAATAATATTTCAAACTGCCTCAGCCGACCACTGATTATGGCGCTAACCACCGTTCTCAAATCTTGTGGGCATGAGTCTTCTGATTTGACGCTTCTCTCTAAGAATGATCCAAAATTCATATAATCATACAAGACACTTTTGGAGGGTACGCAAGTTCAAAATTTGCACCTCGAGGATGCACTGCTATGTCACCTGGGACACCTTTGTGTTCCTTCAAGCGAGCGTGCCAAGATGTTTTGGGAAGCGCACTATATTCGGGTCGTTGGGCATTTCGGGGTTGGAAAAAGAGTGGCAGTACTGCGGAAGTATTTCTATTGGTCGAACCTTGGATAGGATGTTGGGAATTACATCAGATCCCGCACTGCTTGCATTATTTCCATACTGACCATCAAGAAGCAAGGCTTCTATACTCGACCACCTACCCCTAATCAACCTTGGGAATCCATATCCATGGATTACATGTCGGGACTTACTTCTACTGAGAATTGAAACGACTGTGTTTTTGTGGTCATTGACGGATTCTCAAAGATGGCCATTATAGTGGCCTGCAAGAAGAATATCACAGTAGAAGCCACTGCTAAACTATTCTTTGAAAAAGTGTGGGTGCACTTTGGGATCCCACAGTATTTCATATTAGATTGGGATGACAGGTTCCTCTGCACATTTTTGTCTAGACTCTCATCAATGTTGGACACCAAGCTCACCAAGTCCACAACTTTCCATCCCCAAATTGATGGCCATACATAGGTTGTCAACATGATGATCATACACATTTGCGCATGTACAATTCAAATAATCCATGCACATGGGATGAGAGCCTTCCCTATGTACAACACAGTTATAAACGGGCTCTCCACAACTCAACCGGCCACAACCCCTTTCAGGTGGGCTTGGGATTCCAGCCACTATGTCCCATGGATGTAGCCATGCCATTTTTAGCTACTCATGCTGATTCGCCTCATGTCTAGTCTGAAGCTGACAAGGAAAAAAACATCATTGAGCACATTCAACACATCCACCAACAAGTTCATGATGTATTGGGCAGAGCCAATGCTAATTACAAGCAACGACATGATCAACATCAGACGCCACACAATTTCTAGGTGGGCGACAAAGTGTGGCTACATTTGTAGAAGTAGCACCTTGCTGGACCCCACCTCAAGCTTCACCCACTCTGATGTGGGTCATACAACATCACCAAGGTAGTAGGTTCCAATGCCTTTGAGCTCAAAATTCCACCATTCCTTGTTCTACACCCAGTGTTCAATGTGGACCGCCTTCAGCCCTACTTTTCACCTCTACTGGAAACCTCCGACATTGCATAACAACTCACATCAACAGAGTTAAACCCAGACTACATGGAACATTCCACCATGAATCATATCATGGAAATGCAAATCAAGAACAATCGCCAGGAAAAGATCCAAATTTATCGGGTTGTCAAAGCTGGCCAACTCCTGCACTAAGGAAAATGGTTCACCAGGGACCAAGTTCAGCGAACGTTTCCTCATCTCATGGCGGAAATAAATGCAATGGGGACCATTGCTTCCTGAGGGAGGAGGACTGATCCAGGTGCATATTGGTGGTCACCCGCCTATTCCACTTGGGGCCCCACCATTATTTCTTTCAGTTTTTCAGTTTCCTTAATTGTAGGACAATTTACTATTTTTAGTAATTTTTTGAGTCCTGAACTTTCGAAGCCATTTTGATGCCCTAAATGGCGTTTATTGGGAAAAATGGGAGAACCATGGAAGTTCTTTAATTTTTCTCACAACAAAAGTTTTATTCCTCGGATAGATCTTTATAACGAGGTATTGTGCGCATCAAACGAAGATCGTATGCCAAAGTTACGTCCCCGAGAAGATTGATGTACTAATTTACCCAAACAGGGCACATAGTTTTGGCACTTCATCTCCTAGGGTTAGTTTTTTGGATGTTTAGGGTTATCCATTGTTTCTCAATAATAAATAGGCCCTCAAGCCTCATTGTAAGGGAGTTGAGAGGCCTATATTCACCACATCTCTTCTCAGAGATAAGCTACCAGCGCCCTAGCTAGTTTATTTCCATTCTTTCTATAAGCATATTTCAGTTATTTGTTATTAATGAAATAAAGTTCTATTTCTACTACATCTCTGCTTTTATGTGTATTTCTATATTTCATTGTGTTTGTGCATAAATCTGGATCAACTACTTGGAAATATAGTCGACAACTCTCAAAGAGTTTGTTTATCCATATAATCCAATTTTTAGGTAACCTTGAATCAAATTTAATTATGATAGCTGATGAATGTGGACATATAAGTAAACTTTCATGTTTTTTATTTATGACATTAAATACTAATATATTTATGTTTATATCACAAATAGGTGAGCTACATGATCATGGTTACGAGAGTATTTTCTCAGTCAGACAAGAAACCCATAAGTTTCTGACTTAAATGCTTACCTATTACAAATGAATCCACAACATATTCATGCTCTAAGAAATTTCTTCTCCAAAAAAATTCTCACAATGGCCACCATTCAACCACTATTGGCATCTTGATTCAAAAAGATGAGATGGTCACTGCCAAATCCAACAGTGATATTGGCATGCCATGTTTCTCTCAATTTATGTGAAATCAGGGATCTATCTTTGGTTTTTCCTTACCATGGATGTATAGGATATAATAAATGGTTATATTCTTCACTCTACTACCCAATAAAAATAGCTTATTCAAATAAACATATTTCTTTAACTTGCAATTATGAGGCAACCTTCGCTCCTCATTTGTTTCATTAATATACCACACTTCCATAATTGGCCTGGGGAATGATATACATACAAGTTAAGTTATTATCCAAATTGATTCCAAAGCTTCATTATAGGTTATGTATTCATAACAATCATGCTTGGATGCCACAATCACAAAAATCACATATCATTTATGATCTAGGGGATCAAAAATATGCTCAAAATGGAAGTTCTCAAAATATCCCAAAATCAGCGCTTGATTGTAGATCTCGTCATTCTAATTCCAATGACGCTTGAATCCCCTCAATCCGACATCGTATGAGGAAGTTATCGTGTTTTGAATTTTTGGCAAACAACTAAAAAAGTCAGCATGCATGGTTGACTATGCAGAACGTATGATGACGTGGAAATAACATCAATAGAATGACTGGACTATATGGATATTAGACAAGCAAATCCCATGAGGACATGTGGCACACTAAAACTAGTTATAGGGTTCATTATTTTGGCCAAGAAAAGGGTGCCACGTGACCCAATGAAAGGCTACTAGTGGCATCGGGAATGGCACCAATTTTTTTGTGTGTCAACCAACCAACCAACATGACCACTGATGGAGCGGAAGTAAGGGGGTGGGCTTGTGGCACCCTGCATGTGCCCAAGGTAATGGCCTCATGATATATGGAATCCCACAGAAGCAAATTTTGAGGAATTAGATAGAGGTATGGAGGTTGGGTCATAGCCCATTGTTATGTTGGTGCACATTACCACAGTTGGGAAACTTGGAGGAGAGGGGCATGTGGCACCCTGCCACTGCCTCAAGCCTAATTGATATTCCACCACTAGACTAAGAGCGAGGCCAGGGAGATCATGTGGCCTATGGCCCATGCTCCTTGGTCCCATGTGGATCCATGTAACCAACAACGCGAGAGTCGGAGGGGGATTCGACCCACAGAAGCAAAGGCTGAGGAATTAGATATAAGTATGTAGGTTGGGTCATAGCCCATGGTTATGTTGGTGCACGTGACCACAATCGGGAAGCTTGGAGGAGCGGGGCATGTGACACCCTGCCACTGCCCCAAGCCTAATTGATAGTCCACCACGAGACCAAGAGCGGGGTGAGGGAGAGCATGTGGCCTATGGCCCGTGCCCCTTGGTCCCATGTGGATCCATGTAAACAACAACGCAAGAGTTAGAAGGGGCTTCAACCCACATTTAATATATATATACAACAAAACCAACCCCTCCGAAATTTATGGATCGAAATCGAGACCTCTAGGTTTCACACTTAGCATCAAACCAATAGACCAAAGGACCACTTTGTTTCCTAGTTTTGCAGATAAAACCTATTTGTAGAGCTATTTGCAGGCAGTTGAAGGAGGCCTATCTCAGCCAATTTTGAACCTTTTTGAACTCAAGAAGAGCCTACACAAGGGTAATTTTTGGGCATTCATGACATAATGGAAGTGTTATTTTTGCAAATCGAGACTTTTATGTTGAAGTATTTGATCATTTGAGCACATAATAAAAAAAGACCACCATTGGAAGTTGGACCCGGAGACGTAGCCCAGGAGGGGTGAACTCCACCATCAATTTTTTATGTTTTGATGTTGCATGTTTCCCATTTTAACAGTTAAAATTCTACAAAAAATACTTTAGTTTGTGTGATTCTTCAATCCTGATACATTACCTAAAATACATAACCTAGCCTGCAAATCATTTCATGGAACCTTCACTTTTTAATTTTGGATTAGTTTGGTATCATAGCATGGCTATTGTGAAGGTTTGATAGAATTTTCAAGGTTTTTGAACGCTTACAATGTCTAAATTAAGAAGAGGAGAAGGAGCACTTGAAGAAACTAACGTCCCTAAAATTGGCTCAAGGAGGAGACAAAATCCACAAGTCATGGCACATGAAGAAAGACAAGGACAAGAGCTGATGTATGAGGATGATAGAGCTTTTAGCCTAGGATTTCTTTAATATGACTGAGATGGCGAAATTTTTGTACATTGAGAGAACAACAAGGTTGCAAGGAGAAATTTATAATCAACCAAAAGGTAATGTTGGTAATGGGAGAAAGCCTCCACATCCTCCTCCTCCTCCTTCACCTCCATATACAGCTTCATCCTCACCTCCTTCTTCACCTCCTTCATCACATAGACCTACTCCTCCTACATCTCCAAGAGGACATAATAAGTCTTTTTTTATTAAGTTTGATGTCAAGTTTTAATTTCCAATGTACAATGCGGAAGTAAATGTTGAAAAGTGGGATAATCATGGTTCGTCAAATTTAAGTTTGTTGCAGGATTAAAAATATTGATGATGATGTCGCAAATATCCAACTTGCTTCTCTTTGCTTGGAAGGTGCAACCCTTATCTGGTGGGAGGCCAGAAATCAAGAATATTTGAAGAAAAGTGGTAAATTTATCTCTTCTTGGAATTATTTTATAGTTGCATTAAGAAGGCAATTTTATTCATTGGCTTACATGAAAAATGCAATAATGGATTGACAAAATTTTAGACAAGCAAAATATCAGAGTGTCGAAAGTTACACACAATAATTCAGAAGAAGAGCTTTAATATTAAGTGTTAATTTGACCTCATAAGATACTCTCCTTAAGTATATAGGTGGATTACATAGTTATTTGATACATACTATAATTATGTTTAATTCCACCAATCTAGATGAAGTATTCAGGCAACTCATTTGGAATCAAGAGGCAATAATGTTCCTCAAGAGTCCCGCAAGAAACCCTTTAAATCTGGGGACAAAGGAAAGACGAAGTTTAAATGAAAGAGTAAAAATAATGATACTGTCAATAAGGAAGAATGATACTGTCAATAAAGAGGGAGATAAACTTACTTGTAAACATTGTTGAAAATATGGCCATGATGAAGACCATTGTTGGAAATTACATCCAGAATTGTGATGCAGGAGCATCATGGTTCCAAAAATTTGAAAATTTAGTAGAATCTAGGAGGTCTTGTGTTTTTCAAAAGAGTGGTTTTCCTAAGTATTTAATTAAGATAATTTTCAATATTTTGAGTGATTTAGGCGAGACATTTAGAATAGGATTTAATTAAATATTGAGAGGCATATTTGTAAATGTTCACGAATGTAGGAGAACATGAGTGATTGTTGAGTGATTAGTGTGGATTGAGATATTATAAAATATTGTAAATCTTAGATTAGAAAGTAGTTCATGATTTTATGGATTTATGGAGGATCCTTAGGATTTAGTTGAATGTTGAGATCCTCAAGAGATAAAGAAGATATTTTAGGAACTAATTGAGGACTTAGAGGATTTTCGGGATTTTTTTGAGAAACCTATGGATCTAAACCAAAATTGGTTATAGAACCTTTTTTATATAATTGTAGAGCCTCAAAGGCACAAACAATAGAAAGAAAAAATATCATTATTCTTAGATAGGAGGTTTCATTTGTAAGCCTATGGGCATAGAGAGAGAGGAAGAGAAAAGGGCCATGTAAAGGCAAATTAGGCCAAAGCTAGACTGTAAAATATTTTTTTATTTGTATCTGTACATTTGTTTAATGAAAGAGGAAATTGAATTCATTTTGAATGTGTGTGTTATTCCTTTTACATACTGAGTGATTTTTAACTCTGAATTTATGGTTATATGTGATAAACCATGATGAAAGAATTCAAATGGAATGTTTAAAGTCTTTCTAAGTGATAAAAGACTTACGACCGGGTAGAATCCTTGTGATTCCAGTAGGGAATAAATAGATGCATGTACAGGTTGAATAAAGAGAAAATCACGAATTTTGGGAGAAGTGGAATAATACAAAGAGTGTTTTGTATTCAAGTTTGAAATTATGGTAAAGAAACTGAGGAAACGCTCAATAGAGATTCACATTGGAGAAAGATGAACGAGTAATGGAAGAGTAGTGCAAAGGAGACTGTATTACAGAATGACAGAGTGGCATAAAGCAGAGAAATAACTAGAGGTAGAGGATACTTATAAATTCCAAAGAAGTGAGTGGACAAACAGGATTGAATCGCTGAAATGAAGATCAAAGCAGGCAGAAATGAAGGCAAGCGATTAAACGACAAAGATTACACAGAAAGGTGATTTTGGAGAGTTGCGGACGAGGACGCGTGTTAGTGTGGTGCAACATCGCACATAGAATATTTTAGAAGTTAAGGATCTCACAAGGTAAGAAGTATAACTTGCGATGCGGTAAAGTATGATAGTTGCGATGCGACGTGTCAGTACCACGCAGTAGCGCACTTCGTAGAAATTAAGGTTTAGCGTTAAAGAGTTCACAAGGAAAAGGGTTATGATTATGATGCAAAATGGAAAGGACAGTTGTGATGCGGTGAGGAAGGATGCCACGTGTCAGCATTGCGCAACATCGTGCATCGAATATTTTAAAGTTTAGTGTTAAGAGTTCGCATGGTGAAGTGTTTTGATTGTGATGCGAAGCAGTAAATACTGAATGATGCGAAATGCAATGCATTATGAATGGTTGAAGGATTGTGGGACCCTGAAACCCTATTTTGCGCATATGTAATGAGATTTGGGTTTAGGTGATCTGTTGTAAAGTTAGGCGATATTTATTGCTAAAGTATGTATGTTATATTCATTGTGTGTATAAAGGAATTATGTGGGAACGAGAACCACGATCAACGGGTTTGGTTAAAGTGGAAGTTGTGCACCATATATGGTAAGGTGAAGGCGCAAAAAGGTTTAAAGGTAAAAGTTTATATTAAGGAGTTAATACCGAGAACACTCATGGATAGCTTCCATGCATAATTAGCAATTGAAAGGTGAAACTCAAGAGAATAATGTGGGTTAATGTGGGGTTAATTCGGCTAACTCTACATAAGTGAATATTTTAAGCCTATGGCTACATCATTTGGTATCAGAGCAATAAAAATCTCTTTTGGGAGAAAGTTAGAGCGGGTATGCTCTACAAAAGAGAAATCCGAGTGGGTTTATCTTTTGAAGATAACTAAGAACTTATGGAATTATAATTAAATTTGTGAACAGAGAACATATTTTGAAGAGAACAAAATGGGAAGAATATTCAAAGAATCGAGGTGGCGCAGTAGAAGCGAAGAGAAGAATCAGATTTGAATCTGATTGAGGTAAGAAAGAAAATGATTTTCTTGTTGATTTTGGAATTTTTGAAAGAACAGTAAAGAGATAGGAGAAAAATCTATTTTGGGGAGAAAGTAGATCATATTTAAAACAAATTGAGAAATTTTTTATGAAGAAATAGTGACAACTGCAAACAGTGAAGGTAAAGTCAGCAGACATAAAAGAAAAACTGCAACAACAACATGCGTTCATAAAATTGGACAGTAAGGTATGTATTCATGTTTTCAGTTAATTGATTATGGATTGTTGATTGAAAGAGATGTTATTAATATGTTTGATGATTGTAGCCAAGAAAAAGTAGAGTTTTTGATGATGATGGCAATGAACCTATCCAACTAGAGGTTGGAAGAAAGGAGAAAGGTGACTGAGTGTAGAAGCCAGAGGAGAAAAGAAGCTCTAAAAGGTTCAAGAGAGTGAACCAAGATAAAGAGAGAGAATACCTAGGAAGAGATCAAGCACAAAGAGGAAGCTTGATAGGGTATTGAGTAGCAAAAGGAGATTGCTACAAGAGAAGGCTATGTTGCAGATCACCAATCGAGCATGGATGAGCTCATAAGTAAGATGGCCATGGAGGGTCATATAAGAGGTTCTAGAGAATTCCATAAAGGTAAGATGAGTAATGAGAAGTGAGAGAGAAATCTTGTAGTGATGAGAGTACAATTGGAAGTACTACAGGGGTGACTACAAGAGAAAGAGAATGAATACCAAATACATGGATAGAAAATGAGGAAACGGGTTAGATGGAACCTATTGGAAAGAAGATGGAATGTCAAACTGATAATTGAGTTCAGAGAACTTGAGAAGAGACATATTGACTTGTTGGAGAAAGAGAGACTTCAAGGAGTTGAGTCACAACAAAGAGGGTCTGATGAAATCCAGAAAGTACATTATGAAGGATTGATGTCTGAAGAAAAAAATGAGACTGAAAGGTCTTGTATTCTTAAAACTAATGATTTTTGTATGATTGTAGGTACATCACAAGATGATGAACAAACTTTAGAGTTTGTTAAGAAGAAGAAGAATAATCTGAAATCTGTTTAGATTAATACTGAGATATCAAGATCTCAGAAACGAAAGGAAACAGAGAGGTCTCATGGAAATATGCAGCAAAATATTGGAGCTGGTAACAATGAAGATTGGAATAGAAGATATGAGTTAGGACATGAAGATGAATAATAGGTGTTTACTGTACCTAATGAGTTTGGAATTTTTAAACGTGATGATTTAGATATGTGTGTAAATTTAGCAGAGGAAGAAGGACCATTTGATGATGGGTCAACAACAAGTGAAGGTACTGAAAACTGTATAAATTTTCCAAATTCTACTCCAATTGAAATTGTTGAGTTATGTAGACATTTATACCTTCAAAGAAGAAAGTTGGAAAATAAAATGATATATACTCAGGATAAATTGCTGAAGAAGGAAAACAAAGAAATTGTCATGAATGACAATCATAAAGAAGAGAGAATGGTAATAAGAGTTCATCAAATTGACATTTCAGAGGAAGGGGTTCATTATTGTGAACTAGAGCAAGGAGACATCCTTGAAACATATGATATGGAGGAGAGATTAGTTGGCCGTCTCATGTGTACTTTGGAGAATTTAAATCAACATACCGATGTGCTGACAAAGGAGTTAGAGGAAAACTCAGAGCAGCATACTAAGATGTTGCCAGAGAAGGAAAAGGAAATGAGGCCTTATATTTTTAATTCTGATAATTTTTTTTATGAATACAGGTTATGATGAAGATGAGACAAACATGTTTCAAATTGAAGGAGAGTCAGTTTTAGAACTGAAGAAGACTGGAAGTTGCCAGGTAAGACATAATGATGAGGAAGATGTAAATCATGAAGATACCATGCTTGAAGAAGCTAAATTGACTGTCAAAATCATTCAAGGAAGTGAAGGACAATCACTGAGAGTTTTCAAGGAAGAGGAAGAAAAATATGTTGGAATTGATGAACAACATAGTGATGTATTTGATAAGAATTAAGTACTAAGGGAATTGGAAGACAATTTATTTTTTGAAAGTAAATTTGTAGATATTGAATAGAGGTTGTTTGGAGATGAGATAGAAGTTTGAAAAGAAACAAGAGGGTAACGATGTAATGGCGGTAGTAAGAATCCAACAACTTCAAAGAGAAGATAACAAACAACAGTTTAAAGATGAGTGGAAAAAGTGCAACAACAATGGGCAGAGAGAGTACCAGTCATAAGATAAACTAGACATAGTTATTGAAAGAATGAGAAGGTTAATGATGAAGGTGTCTTAGAAGAATACAACAACAAGAAAGAAAAGAAATATCAAAAGAAAGACAACAACAGACTGTAATAGCATAGCTAGTGGATAAATACAACATAAAGTGTGGAGACCTCGAGAACAACAGCAAACAATAACAACAACAATAAAGACAGATTACAGAACAAAGTATGGGATCCAGGAGGACAAATATTGGAAGCACATGATTTGGAGATCATGAATATTTTCTACCTTGGGACTCTGATGTAGGAGCATCATGGTTCCAAAAATTTGTACATTTAGTAGAATCGAGGGGGTCTTGTGTTTTTCAAAAGAGTGGTTTTCCTAAGTATTTAATTAAGATAATTTTCAATATTTTGAGTGATTTAGGTAAGACATTTATAATAGGATTTAATTAAATATTGAGAGGCATATATGTAAATTTTATCGAATGTAGGATAACATGAGGGATTGATGAGTGATTAGTGTGGATTGAGATATTATAAAATATTGTAAATCTTAGATTAGAAAATAGTTCATGATTTTATGGATTTATGGAGGATCCTTAGGATTTAGTTGAATGTTGAGATCCTCAAGGGATAAAGAAGATATTTTAGGAACTAATTGAGGACTTAGAGGATTTTTGGGATTTTGTTGAGAAACCTATGGATCTTAACCAAAATTGGGTACAAAAACTTTTGTATATAATTGTAAAGCCTCAAAGGCACAAACAGTAGAAAGAAAAAAATATCATTATTCTTAGATAGGAGGTTTGATTTGTAATCCTATGGGCATAGAGAGAGGAAGATAAAAGGGCCATGTAAAGGTAGATCATGCCAAATCTAGACTATAAAAGAGGTTTTTATTTGTATCTGTACATTTGTTTAATGAAAGAGGAAATTGAATTCATTGTGAATATGTGTGTTATTCCTTTTACATGTTGAGTGATATGTAACTATGAATTTATGGTTCTATGTGATAAACCATGATGAATGAATTCAAATGGAATGTTTAAAGTATTTCTGAGTGATAAATAACTTACAGCTAGGTAGAATCCATGTGATTCTAGTAGGGAATAAATAGATGCATGTACAGGTCGAATAAAGAGAAAATCATGAATTCCGGGAGAAGTGGAATAATACAAAGAGTGTTATGTATTCAAGTTCAAAATGGTGGTAAAGAAACAGAAGAAACGATCAATAGAGATTCGCATTGGAGAAATTTGAACAATCAAAGGAAGAGTATCACAAAGGAGACTGTATTACAGAACAGCAAAGCGACATAAATTAGAGAAAGCAATAGAGGCAGAGAATACTTATAAATTCCAAAGAAGTGAATGGGCGAACAAGATTGAATCGTAGAAATCAAGATTTAACTAATTGATGGCGGAGATCAAAGTGGGCAGAAATGAAGGCAAGCAATTAAACAACAAAGATTACACGGAAATGTAATTTTGGAGAGTTGCAGATGAGGACGCGTGTCAGTGTGGTGTAACATCGCACATCAGATATTTTAGAAGTTAAGGATTTCGCAATCTAAGAAGTATAACTTGCGATGCGGTAACGTTTGATAGTTGCGATGCAACGCGTCACTACCATGCAATAGTGCACTTCTCATAAATTAAGGTTTAGCGTTAAAGTGTTCACAAGGAAAAGGGTTTTGATTGCAATGCAAAATGGAAAGGACAGTTGTGATGCGGTGAGGAAGGATGTGTTGACCGGATAAATCATTCTTGCGGACAAGATCGATCTCCCTAGTACCAAAAGGTAATCTAGCAACAAATAGCCAAATAAACCTATCTTTCTCTAGACATATGTGATTTACAAAAGAATAATATAAAGGTGTTAAGGTCTTACTGTAGATCCAATTCTTGTTCGAAGTAGTTGTCCCTCGATCACTTGAAGGAGTTATCTTTAAAGACCTGCGGTCACAAACAAGCAAACATTAAATAACACCTGTATAGTAAATATTATAAAGCATGCCTATCATGGTGATCAAGGAATCCATGAAATAAACAGTTAATTAACATCTTATTGAGAAAAATGAATTCATTTGTATTAATTTTGAATAAAGAAAACCTTACAACCTTAGCCTTGATGTTGAACAGGTCTTCTCGGGGTCCGAAGTAGGAATCTCCTCTACTCTAACAAGCCTTGCACTCTTCCAACCGAGACAGATAGAGGTATGTGATCTTTCCTCACAAAATCTCAGTTAAATGAGTCTGAATCCCAACAACACTTAACCTCAAATAATTCTAAGGCTTGAACTCCCCTTGAGGCTACCCAATGCCTCTTTTTATAGTGAAAAATAGGAGGTTTCAGTTCCAACGATGAAGGGATAGAATCCTCCTTCAAAGGGATAAGCTCCTCATATCAAGGGGTTAACTCCTTAAGGTAAGGGATACATGAACCTCAAAAGAGCGGTTCTGCCACCGCAAGATTTATTCCAGAAGCTTCTAGAATTTACTGAAAGTGATATTTTTGAGTTTACTTGTGCCTTTTTAATATTTTACAGAGGTCCGCACCCATAACACAGATAAAGTGCGTTCAGGTATGCAGGAGTCATGAACATTAGGTGTGGGACTACAGGCAAGACAAAGAGAAAGTGCGAGGCCAGAGTTAAAGAGATTTTTTAGAACTTTTCTCTTATTTTCAAGGCTTGACATGAGGAACTAATGTGTTAGACTTTCAAAGGAGGAAGTATGAGTGATAATGAGCTCATACAAATAGCAGAATGTCAAGATGACAATTTTCAGTGCAACAGGATGCCATGTGTCGACATTGCGCAATATCACGCATCGACGATTTTAAAGTTTAGTGTTAAAAGTTCACATGGTGAAGTGTTTTGATTGTGATGTGAAGCAAGAAAGACTGAAGGATGTGAAATGCAATGCATTATGATTGGTCGAAGGATAGTGGGACCCTGAAACCCTATTTCGGGCATATGTAATGATGTGATCTGTTATAAAGTTAAGCGATGTTGATTTCTAAATTATGTATGTTATATTTGTTGCGTGTATAAAGGAATTATGCGGGAACTAGAACCATGATCAACAGGTTTGGTTAAAGTGGAAGTTGTGCACCAGATATGGTAAGGTGAAGGTGCGGAAAGGTTTAAAGGTAAAATTTTATATTAAGGAGTTAAAACCGAGAGCACTCGTGGATAGCTTCCGTGCATTATTAGCAATTGAAAGGTGAACCTTAAGAGAATAATGTGGGTTAATGTGGGGTTAATTCCACTAAATCTGCATAAGTGAATATTTGTGGCCTATGGCCGCATCAAATTGAGACCAAAGAAGTTCAATAACAAGGGGAAACAAAATACTACTCATACAACTCAGCAAGATATGGGATCTTATTTAGATGATGAAACCAAAATAATAGCCATGGGAATGAAAGGTATAACTTCTAATGCAATTACTAGTTCTTCTAGTAATCCTATTGAATCTCAAAATGATAAAGAAATAAGTGAGATTTTCCATATCAGGGTCATTAAAAAACATATAAAGGTTGATACATTATTTGATAGTCGATCTAAAGTCAATATTATCTCTGAAGAAATTGTCAAGAAAATTAATTTACTACACGTCATGCAAAACCTTACCCTTTGGTTTGGTTACGTGATGATGCCATATTGAAAGTGACAAGAAAATGTAAACTCAAAATTTCCATGACTACTAATTTTATAGATGAGGTAGAGCTTGATGTTGTACCACTTGATATTTGTGGGATTGTCATAGAGAGTCCATATTCATATGATTGAAAAGCCATATTATATCGTCATGAGAAAAAATATCATCTTTTCAAATATGGGGTTGACTCTTGAGTATATTGTTAGAACAAATCGCAAGAAGACGAAATTATCTCTTGTTAGTGTTGGTCAATGAAAAGGCTTGTGAATGATAGTAAGAATTTGTGTTGTTGATGATTAAAGCTAAAGATACCGCTAAATCTAAAGCTTTCCTAGGATGTGATTTTAAACTCAAGCATGAACTGGTTTAAGTTGTTAGAACTTATGATAAGATGTTTCAAGAACTTGAAGGGTTACCTCCAAAAAGAGTAATCCAACATGAGATTCAATTGCAACAAGATGCACCACTTTCGAATATTGGCATGTATAGAATGTTAGTTTTGGAGAATGTAGATATTAATAAGAAAATTCAAGAGTTTCTTAACAAAGGGGTCATCATACCTAGTACATTTCCTTGTGGATATCTATTGTTTTGGTTCCAAATAAATATGGTAGATGGCGCATGTGTGTGGATTTATGAGCTTTGAACAATATCGCGATAAAGAATCACTATCCTCTTCCTCACATTGATGATTTTATAGATCAGTTAAAGGATGTTGTTTATTTTACTAAGTTAGATTTGAGAAGTGGTTATCATCAGATAAAGATTTTTAAAGATTGTATTTGTAAAACTGTGTTCAAGACAAAACAATGTATGTTTGAATGGTTAGTTATGTCGTTTGGGCTTTGCAATGTAGCTGCCACATTCATGACAATTATGAATGATGTATTGCAACCATTCCTTGATGATTTTGTCATATTCTACTTATAAGATATTATTATTTTTCAGTAAGACTTGTGAAGATCATGTCTAGCATGTAAAGCAAGTTCTAGACGTCTTGAAAAATGAAATTTTTTATTTGAATATGTCTAAATGTGAATTTGGGAAAACCTCTTTGGTTTATTTGGGTCATATTGTAGGAGATGGTGAATTAAATATTGCTCCCTCCAAAGTTGATGTTATTGTGAATTGGCCTAAACCCAACAATGTGTTGATATTCAACAAGATGATGAGCTTAGTGAAAATAAGTCACCTTCACTAAGTGGGCCCGTAGGCTATTTTTAGGTGCAAGTCTATTTTTAAACTGTGTATTTTTAGACATGGTGATCATATTTCAAAAGTTGCAGGATGCTATTTGTGGATGGTTGGTCAAGTTGGAAAAATACATGAAATTCTATTTTTAGAATATTGGGCGAAGTCTATTTATAGATCGTCGATCTAAAAATAGAAGTGTCGATTATTATTAGCTCTTAATAATAATCCGACAATAAACAACAACTTATTCTCTTGGAGCACCTAATTTCAGTGCACATATTTGGCAAATCAGTGGGCTAAAGGAATTACACAATTCCTAGGGTTTACTGGTGGTTCATGCATGGAGGACTCATTTAGAACTGAAGTGGCAAATTTATGACAGAGTTGGAAGAGTAGTTCATGGAGTTGTTATTCAGTTTAACTCAGTTAATGGAGTTAAACTCAGTTGAGCTAGTTGTATCTAGTGGAGTGAATTAATTAGTTAATTAATTCACAAATAATAACTCATTAATCAACTGAACAAATACAACAGTTAACTACAGTGCATGTCAGTTCCAGTGGAGACCCAGTGTAGAGATAGGTGAAAGGGCAAGATGGACTATCCATTGTGACTATAGTGATGCATTGATTGCACCAAACACACATTGGAGTTGCCAATGATGATTGCGTAGTCAAGGAAAGGGTAATTTGAATTCATTCAGAGCTATTCTTTAGCAGAGATTGCGCAGTGGAGGCAGGCTATCAAGTGGCAAGAAATCGGTGCATGGATTTGCAGATTTCTTCTGATTAGTGTGTGACGATTGATTGCACTGAGAGCTTGATGTACTAATATTTGTATGAGATTTTTACATGATCTCCATGATACATAATATATGATAGTTGGGGTTTTTCAGCTTCAGAATTTCCCGTTAAACAACTGTGTTATGTGCGATTGTTTTTATTGCTTCATGTGTTTTGCAATTGATTTTAATTTCCGCAAAAGATTAACAGTGGAAGGATTCTATATCTAGAAAGAAGATAAATATTGTTAGATCAGGAGAATCTGGATATATACATGCATATTGTATATAATTTCTACATGGTATCAGAGCAATGTTAATTCTTGAAGATTTCAATTGTGAAGAAATTCTGAGTTTGTGCTGGTGGACAATTCAAATTTGCTTCATAAAATTCTTGGTGTGACAGTTAAGTATACATTGAAATGTCTTTCAATGGGTTGCGATTGGAGTATGCCCTTGATGGGAGCTCGAATTAAATAGCCTGGAAGGATAGGATGGAGGCGATGTTGGAGGATAATGGAGTGGAGGAGTTCATCGATAGCAATGTTACTAAGCCAGGATCTAGTAATACTGCATTATTTGACACATGGAAAAATAATATAGAAAAGACAAGAAGAATTAAGTTGGAAGGTGTGAAGGACCATATTGTGTCCAACCTTCACAGGAAAGCCACTCCATTTGCAATGTGGAAGGCTTTGACAGATTTTTTCCAAAACAACAGTGACCAGAGGAAGTTGGCACTGAAAGATAAGCTCAGAAAAATAAAAATGTAGAAGGGTGACGATATTCCAAAATATGTCACGAAGTTTTTCCACTGTAGGGATGAACTGGGAAGTGTGGGGATTACTGTTGATGATGAAGATTTTGTGAGCTTGGTTCTCCTTGGGATTCTGAAGAGTTGGCATAGATACGAAGACTCTATCAATAGACGGGAGACACTGTCGGGACAAGAGCGACTTTGGTTGAATCTTATGCAGGAGGAGATAAGGCGAAGTACCAGGGATGACACTTCATTGAAGAATGAAGATGAAGAGAATTTTGATTTGGCTGCCAAAGCAAGGAAAGGGAAGGGGAAGAAATTTCCTTCAAAATCTAAATCTAAAGGCAAGAATCAGGATTTGTCCAAGGTGAAGTGTTTTCACTGTCATGGGCATGGGCATTTCACCACTAAATACCCACAGAAGAAGAAGAAAAATAAGGTTACTATAGCTGCAGCTAGAGAGGCCTTAGTCTCGCAATTTGAACTTGATTTCTCTTTGATCGCATGTTTGGTTTCAAGCTCAATGTGATCAGTGTGGTATCCTGATAGTGGTTCGTCTTTCCATATGACGAGAGACAAGGAGTTGTTTAGTGACTTGGAGGAGAAGGACCTTCAAATGCATATAGAGATGGGCGACGATGGTTGATACAGTGCGACCGAAATTGGGACCATTACCTTTGAGAGGGAGTCAGGTAATCCATTTCTGTTGAAAGATGTTATGCATGCTCCAGGTCTGAAGAAGAACTTGATCTCGGTCACAATGTTGAAAGACAAAGGTTATGACATTGTTTTTAGCGATGGAAAAGCTTTCCTGCGACACAAAACAATGGGTCAAACCAAGAGGATAGGGATTCGAGTTAAGAATATCTACAAGCTAGAGGTAGATGGCTATGATGCAATGATGGGCAAGGCAGAAGAAGTGGTGAGCCGGGATGAGGGCGAATTATGGCACAGGAGATTGGGCCATCTTCACCATGGCGCTTTGAAGATTTTGCAGCAGATTTCTACTGGACTTACCAAGGTTACTCTTGCACAGTCAGATCAGTGCAAGGGATTTACTATGGGTAATTTTTTGAACACCACCTTTCATGAGAAGGAGAACCATGCTTCGGTTATCCTTGAGAGAATTCACACAGACGTGTGTGGACCTTTCTCGGTTGCTTCAACAAAAAAACTGAGGTATTATGTTATATTTGTTGATGACTATTCTCGTATATGTTGGATCTTCTTCATGTAGAAGAAGGCGAAACATTCTCAAAGTTCTGTGAGTTTAAAGCATTGGTGGAGAAGGAGTCGGGGAAGAAAGTGAAAGCTCTACGGAGCAATAATGGTGGTGAATATATGTCGAGCGAATTCAAATACTTCTGTAGCAAAGAAGGAATTCGAAGAGAACTCATAGCGCCTCATAACCCACAGCAGAATGGGGTCACTGAGAGGAAGAACATAATGATCGTGGGTGTTGCACGAGCGATGCTGCATGACCAGGGCTTACTGATGCACTTTTGGGCGGAAGAATGCAACACGACGGTTTATGTGAAAAATAGTTGTCCTCATAGAGTACTTTGCATAAGTACACCTGAAGAAGATTTTACTGGTAAGAAGCCTAATATTTCTCATTTGAATATTTTTGGCTCATCTGTTTACATTCATGTGACAAAGGACGCCAAGAAGAAGCTAGAGCCGACTGCAGAAGTTGGGATATTTGTGGGGTACACATAAACACCCCATAATTATCGTGTGTATTTTCTAGACAGTCGGATGATTGTGGTGCGACGGGATATAAAATTCAATGAGGTGAAAGCCATGAATTTGTCGCTTGAGAGGGAGCTACACTTACATGCAGAGGAGGAACTTCTTATTTCCCAAAGATGAGCCTCTAGATGTGGATCAACCACAGGAGGAGATTCATGGAGTGGAGGAGTCCACTCATGTAGAATCAAACATCAGACAAGGCAAAAAGCGTACCATAGAAGCTGACAGACTGAAGCTTGATGCGGCACAGAATGTAGGACTCACACATTTCATCTGATTTTACAAAGATCTTGGTTTGGGTTTAAAAAATTTTCTTCGAATTTTGGATTTAAGAGCATTTCTTGGAAGCAAACTGATTTTACAAAGAATTGTTTTGGGTTTAAAGAATTTTTTTGGAAGACATTTCTTGGAGGCGGTCTGATTTTGCAAAAAATTGTTTTGAACTTAAAAAAATTTCTTGGGTGTACATTCAAAAGACATTTCTTGGAGGTATGTACGTGTTTTGAGTTGAAGTAAATCTTTTGAGCTTCGTTTCATTTCTATAAGACATTTTCTCTCGAATTTTTTAAAGTAAGTGTTTTGGATTGGAGTATGTATTTTTTGCAAAAAATTTAAACTGAATTTTTTAAAATTAAATCTTTTGTGATATTTTTTGTAATCGAGTTATTGTCTAATTTTTTGAAGGAAATTTTTTAAACTTCATACCCTATTATCATGGGAAATCGAAGAACTTGTGCGAGAAAATATGATCGAAAAATAGACCCTGAGGAACGTAGAGAAGAGACGAGACAATCTCGCAAAAGAAAGTTAGAAGCCCTCTCAAATATTGAAGAGGAAAATCAACCTCAAGTAGAAATTGAAGCAGGTGTGTAAATGTAAATATTATGATCTATTGATATATTTAAAATTTTCCTAATGTAAAATGTGAAGCTTAATTTTTATTTGATGAACTAATTTGAAAAAATATTTTGTTTAATGTAAACAGAGAGAGATATTCCTCAAAATATTGAAGAATAAAATCAACCTCAAGCAGAAATTGAAGCAGGTATGTAAATGTAAATATTATGAGCTATTGATATATTTAAAATTTTCCTAATGTAAAATGTGAAGCTTAATTTTTATTTGATGAACTAATTTGAAAAATATTTTGTTTAATGTAAACAGACAGAGATATTCCTCAAAATATTGAAGAATAAAATGAACCTCAAGAAGAAATTGAAGCAAGTATGTAAATGTAAATATTATGATCTATTGATATATTTAAAATTTTCCTAATGTAAAATGTGAAGCTTAATTTTTATTTGATGAACTAATTTGAAAAATATTTTGTTTAATGTAAACAAACAGAGATATTCCTCAAAACATTGATGATGAGATACAAAATTTTGAAAGAGATATTGAACCAATGATTGAAGATGGTGAAAATATTGAAAGAAATCCAAATAAAGAAATTGAATCACAAGGTATATATATATATATTAAACACATGCACATATCATTGAAATTATAGATATATTTTTTAATTTAGTTATTTATTGAATATGTACTATTTTTTCGAATATGTACAGATGAAATCACTATCAATAATGAGATGTTAGAAAATGTTGACACTCACACATATGGAGATAAAAAACCTGACCATGTTACACGATATCGTGTTAACTGCATTTTTGAAAAGTATTTCTTAAATGAGCGGGTGACAGTTCAGGCTCAAATGTTGAAAGGTCTCCTATCATTAAGGAAATTAAAAGAAGCTACGACACTATTGGGTATTCGAAAATCAACCAAAGATAAAAAATGAAGGAAGATGTGATAAAAAATATGAGTAGTGCTATAAAGTCAATTAAGAGATCTAGAGAGAAATATGTTTCAATTGTACGTAGAGGAATACAGATGGCAATGGTTTCATCAAGTACTCAAGAGAATCATTTGGTAACATCTATGGCACGAGCACTGGGAACCTCGCGAAAAAATTTGCACAAACATCGAAAATTTCGGCTGCAAATAGATGTAAATGATGAACTCGCTTGTTGGAGAGCTATTTGTAGGCAACCATACAAAGATAGACTTGGAGAAAATATTAAAAAAATAATATATGAATATTGGAAGAAAAATTTGTGTGTTCCGCCAACTGCAAGGCATGTGATGCGAAGAAGAATAACACGAAATCAGTACGAAGAACATGAAAAATATTTCTTGGAAACCACTCAGATAGAGTTATTCAACAAGTTCAAAGAAGAGAATCGTCAAATTCATGTTTCACTCAGTGTTTTTGTTCAACAAAAACCATGGTATGTAAAACCTATCACCGTACGTGACACTTGTTGTTCCCGTTATCATGTGGAATTTGAGTTAGATTATGACACATTCCTTGATTTCGGTAGAACATTATGGAAGGATTCACCTCTTCCTTCCACTATCCGTGATTTCATATCTCAAATTCTATGTGAAAGAGAAAGTGATGAACTATTTTACAAAAAGAAATGTGTTGGTGGTAAAAAATGCGATGATTGTGGAAATTTGACTAAATTTCAAAACAAATATCGTATTGATATAAATGATCAATCATTGTCCAACATGAAAGTGAAATGGAAGAGATATAAATATATCGATACATCGATTCAAGGTGCAAATAGTGTTAAAAGAATTGAATTACTAGAAGACGAAATTTTTCTGATAGACTTTTTGAGAAAATTTGAGGCAGAAATTTACAAATACACCAAGCATTCCCATAGAGCTCGATGGCAAGACTTGCAATTCAAAAAATCTCATGAATTTTTTCCACCAGGGACCATTTTGTCAGTGATTGATTTTGCAGAAAACTACACATTTGTTCCACAAAAAGAAATTCAGAGTGAATACTATCATTCTAACCAAGTCTCCATGCTCGTCCATATTCTATATAGACATGCTGAACAAAATGTCGATCATATAGAAATCACGAGTGAAAATCGACATATCATTAAAGAATATCACTTTTATATCAGTGACGATCGTACACATGATACATGTTTTGTACAACATTTTTTTGGAAAAATTTATGATTCATTGAAAAATCGTGGAATAACATTCAATGAACATTGGATATGGTCAGACGGATGCGCAAGTCAATTCAAATCTTCACGATCGTTCTTTTGGTTGTGTTGTCTTCATAAGAAAACCTGCATTAAACATTGTTGGAATTTCTTTGAGACTGGCCATGGAAAAGGAGAACATGACGGTGCAGGAGCATGCATAAAACGAGCACTTCGAAGATATCAAATGAACCACTCTGCAAGCCGACTTGTGAACGCTGAAGAAGTTGTTCAATGGTGCATCGCTACTCTAAGCCATGAGAGAAACCCATCAAGAGACGTGCGAAGGTACATTCAATTTAATTTATATTGGAAATCTAATTTTAAACATTGTACATTTATCATGCAATGATTATCTTTTATTGTGTTTTGATATCATATTTACAAATTCTTCTTCTAATTTTCCATATAAAGGTTTTTCTAGCATATTGGAATCGAAGACGTAGATAAATCAATTGGAAATGACGTTGAAACAATAAAATGGACTCGAAAATTGCATTCAATTCAAACAAAGTCATCCAGAAATGTGTTTGCATTGGATAAAAAAAAATATTCTTGTTTTTGTGATGCTTGCATAAACAACACAAAATCCAATGACGTTTGTGAAAACAAAATGTATGTGAACGATTGGAAACATACAGAGCTAAATACAAAGGGCAAAATGTCTGTTGCAATGTTTGAAGAAATGCAATCAGAGGAAACTGCAATATCATCCGATGGTGATAGAGTTTTTGATCTTGTTAGAGAAGGTAACATTTGAATTACTTTCTAATGATTTAAAAATCTAAAAATAAATTTAAATATGTATAATTTTGTTAAGTTTATTTTATTGTGCAAGAGGTGTTTTTGTTGTAATTGCACCTATTGACAACGATGAAAATGTGAAGTATTATTTGATGCATTTCACTGAACGAAAAATGAAATTATTACAAAACTATAATGATCACGGATTTCAATATGACAGAGGGTTTATTATACTGAAAGGTTATTTTTTCAGACAAACTCATCAAGGTGGAGACTTTGTTTACTTTGAAGACTACGAACCTGATTCCATAAGTTGTCAATATAGTCACTTGGTGTGTGCAGCGCGCATAAAGTTGATGGAAGTTCAATCAAAGAAAAATTCAAAAATTAAGAGATGGAAAATGTCAAAATCCGATCATGAACGGATTATTGAAGATGGAATTCCATTAGAATTTTTTTGAGTGAATTGTCCAACAATTTATTCTCTTTGGATTAAATATTTTTTAGAACTTCCAGTACTCAACTAAAAATTGAGCTGCTTATGTTATTTGTGCAAGTGTTTGCACATGTACAAATTGTTTTGGTACAAGCACGTGCTCTAGTATCAACTGAAAGTAGCTTTTCTATACATGTGCATTGATGAAAAATGTTATATGTATTGGATATATATATATGTTCTAGAATGAAATTAATTGTTCTAATTTTACTATGTGCATTGATGAAAAATTATTTATGTACTCAATATATATGTTCTAGAATGCAATTAACTGGAACTACTTTTTCTATGTGCATTGATGAAAAACTAGTTGGATTTTCTGGTAAAAAGTATGGAAACAATGTAAATAAATCATCTACAGTATATTTTTGTACAAAAATTCCTTTCAGACAAGAGACTCGGAGCACTTCTCCGACTTTTGGTGGGATTTGACCCACATCTCTAATCCTGATTGAAAATCTAGTACAAAATTTGCTTGTCCAATGGTCGGATATGTTCAATGTGCATTGATGAAAAATGTTACTTGTCTTGGATAGATATGTTCTAGAATGCACAATTAATTGTTCCAAGTAGTTTTTCTATATGCATTGATGAAAAACTAGTTGGATTTTCTGGTAAAAAGTTTCCACAATGTAAATAAATCGACAAGGCTACCTATTTGAGTGCATTAACGACATTGACCCAAATTCAACAAACATATATATGTACTAAACTTATATTTCCAATCAAAATTAAAGGGATAATTTGTACATATATCTACTTCTTTAAACTCTTTTTTCAATTAGAGCTCAATTGATACATGGTTAGTTGAATTGAAAAGCTATGTTCTTCCTATTGGAAATTTTTTCATTCAAACAAAACTACATGGAGAGATGAAAAGCAATCTTAAAATTCCAAATTTACTTCAACCATCCAAAATGGATTTGTGCAACATTACTTGACATGCCATGCCAATTATAGTGAGCAACTATCCAATAGAAACATTTAACATTATATACCACATGTGCCAAATGTAGATTGAAACCATCCAAAACTTTAAAATTTTAAAAACTTTTGATAATATATCGTGCAACATTAAAACATTAAACATCACATGTGAAATGTAGATTTAAACCATTCAAAACTCGAGTTTAAAAAACTTTTTGATTATATATAGATCGTTACTTCACATGCCATGCCAATTATAGCTCAACTAGATCCAATAGAAACATTTAACATTATATACCACATGTGCCAAATGTAGATTGAAACCATCCAAAACTTTAAGTTTTAAAAACCTTTTGATTATATATCGTGCAAAATTAAAACATTAAACATTTAAAGTTCATTAAATATCACATGCAAAATGTAGATTGAAACCATCCAAAACTTGAGTTTTAAAAACTTCACATGCCATGCCAATTATAATTCAACTATCCAATCAAAACATTTAACATTAAATATCACATGCCAAATGTAGATTGAAACCATCCAAAACTTTTAACTTTTAATTTAACAAAAAAATATAGATCATAACATTACTTCACATGCCAAATGTACTCCAAGCATCCAAAACTTAAATTTTAAAAACAAAACAAATTATAACACATGTCATTACATAACATGCCAAATGTAGTTCAGATGACAACATTACTTCACATTCACATGCCAAAAGTACTAAAACCATCGAAAAATTAAATAAAACAAATTATATTAACAATGTAATAAAATATGTCCAAAAATTGTAAATCTCACAAGTATCAAACTGTATCAAGTTTAACAAATTTCAAGACCATCTAAATCTTGAAATCAAATCTACAAATCATGTCCATCAAATGGAGACAGATCTAGCGTCTTTCCTATTAGGGTCTCAGTCCGCGCCCTATCATGTGAATGGGAAACCTACATACACAATGCACATGTACTTGAACATTAAAATTTGATAACATTTTAAAAATGAATGAGAATATATATATCTAGAACTTCATGTAAAAAACAAAATATAACAAAAAAATCATGCAATACCTCATGAGGTTCCCTCTCCATTTGATGAACAAGTTCTCCCATAGGAACATCTGCAGCAGTAAACTATACAATATACATGTACAGTTATATATATATATATATATATATATATATATTAAAAACTTTCAAATGAAAATGCACGTGTACATATATAAACTTATTTTCAATAATATTAAAAAAATGAACTAAAGACAACTTGTTCAAATGCTGTGGATGTTCCTATCTCCGTCGCTAGAGTCCCCGGATTAAAAAAATCTTCTATAGGAACCTAAATTCAAAACAATTTAAATAACTGAAAATATAGATCTCTCTCTCTCTCTCTCTATATATATATATATATATATCTCAATTTTTAATGGAACTTTTTGAGGTAGAATATATATATATATATATATATATATATAACTTTTAAAAATAAATTTTAAACTTGTGAAAAATTGTCCATACTTGTGGCTCATCTCCCAAGGAAGTAGAAGGTACATCTCCCAAGGAAGAAGAAGGTACCGCCATCCCAAAAACATCAGACGGAATCGGTACCTGTTAAAACATTTTATCAAATTATATATATACATACATGTACACATGTGTGGCAACAATTATTTATTTTAAAGTCACTTAAAAAACACTAACATTTGCCAACATATCTTGATGGTCAGACCCATCTGCATTGTTTGAACCATAGGTCCCAAAGGTGATATTAAAATTTTCGTCACGCATCATGTGTGAGAACTGCAAATGGTGTTTTAACATATAATAATACATTTTTGTTAGATTAATGTACACATAAAATAAATTTATACATGTACATACACATGTATTTATTACACATTGTACACATGTATATGTAAAAATAATTTAAAACCCTAAGGTCACTAACACATACCGTTCCGGTGCCCTCTTCCTCATGAAAAATTAGGTCTTGCAAACCATTGCGACAATTTTTTGCATATGTTCGGAGATCTTCAAAATTCATGTTGTCAATCTCCTCATCTGTACAATAAACAAAATTGGCACGTGCATTTTCATGTGCTCTTTGTCGATTTAAACAAAGATCGACTCCACTCAATCCGCTATGAAAATTGTCGATCATAACATCCCTTGCTTCTCGACTTATTTGAGAAGTCGCATCCATATCTGATCGCAGAGTTTCGACTCAAAATGGTCAACTCACCAATGGCGGCTCAGGGCGAGGCAACTCCACATCTCGGTTAGCGCCCTTACAGTCATATAATCGACCTTTCCCCGGGGCAAAAAATTCTGACGGAAGGTCATTGTAATTGAGTTTTCATACCCAAAAAAAATTATGCATAAAACATTTGTACAAAATAAACAAGAACCTCATCGTTCCATGGAAGCCTTCCATAGGTCGCAAGGTGCCTATCATACAAATAACAAGCTATGTCTGGGTGCTTGAAATACTGCACCTTCAACATTTTTCTTTTTGGCCCTTCCTTGTAATTAAACATTGACTTGGCCACTTCTTTTGTAACTTTTTGTTTTACGTCCTCCCATTTATCGGGACCCATCACTGTTTCTTTTCTCTTTCTCATCATTTCTACAAATGAATCAGTCGTTGGCCAAAGATTTCTGTACACATTTACCATTTCACCAAATGAATGTGTAACTATTTCAAGGCTTTGTCGACTCTTAGCAGGTAGAGACAAAGCCACGAGATCTCTTTGCAATTTTGCATGACGTCTTTCACACCTTTGTAAGGTGCATTCCGCCATGTTGGTTTCCCATGGTATATCAGTAATCTCGGCCGGATAATTTGTGCTGGGTTGACAGTCTTCTTCTTGAATGTAGCAGGCTACCCTGCGTCTATTTTGACCACTAGTTCGAACATTTTCGGTCTCTGCATTAATATATATAAAATTTCGTATATTAGAAAAAACACGTGTAAAAAAAGTTGTACAAATAAATAATGAAAAAATATTGAAATTGATGGCAACCTTGACGTTGTTGGTTAACATCTTCTCCAACATGACCCTGCTGAGAACTAGACCCAGAATGACCTTGCTGAGAACCAGACCCAAAATGACCCTGTTGAGAACCAGCAGTCGTTGATTGGCCTTCGGGGGAATAAATATCACCCCCTTCACGCAACCTGCTACCACTCATACCTAGACCGATTGAACCATGGACACGCTCCATGGATGGAGTAGAAACCCTTCTCCTCTTACCTCCTAAAAATTAAAATATGAAACTTATTAACAACTAATTTAACTCACAAAGTTAATAAAAAATCAATTCCATATGTACACACATGTATGGAGATTTAAGATTATATTTAAATACCGTGAACATCCCCCGATCCCTGAACCTCCATATGGGATTCGACTGATCTTCGTCGTTCATCCTCCATGATATATATCTATTGGTCGACATTTACACAAAATAGATTTCAAAAATCAATTTGTAATTTAGTGTAAACAAATTATGTAGAACACAACTTTCAAAGCAATAATTGATCATGTGTGAAACTAAATTTAATCGAAAAAGAAATTATAAAAATGATAAGTTCACCAAATTGCGCTTTACATGGTGGGAGCACACTTGGTATAAAATTTACTACTTATACACTTTAGTTTGTGGGAGAAATGACACATGTACATAGTTTACCTTAAAGTTGTTGTGTTTTATGGATATTAAAATGAAGAACTTCTATTTATATCCATTCCAGAGATTGACTGTAGGGGCATTTACTAGATATTTCACCTTTCATAAAAGATGAGATCCAGAGGCTACCTGGCCCTTTACAGACTCTGCCTATAGAACTTGTAGAAGTAAACGCTAGAGGCATTAACAATATCAAAGAACGTTTTCATGCTTAGACATGGGAATGTGTCTCTTTCCCTACGCAAAAAAATAGTTCAAGGTAGTTAATCTTCATAGACACGTCATCAAGCAGGTCAATGTGATCATCCCCAACTTACTTTTCATGAAATTAGGCTTGGAATCCTTTACAACCTGGTGGATGGAGGTGAATGGGAACTAGGTCAAGGCCTTTACAAAATACATGCTAGTGAATAACACTTACTAGGTTATGCCAACAAATAAAGTGGGAGAAATGTTTTCTCCTCAAGGTTATCCAATTGGGTGTGTAATACCAACTTCACCCATTTTCTAACAGGTTTCTCTCTTAGGTTACAAAGTGTCTTCACCTTATTAGTTATATATTTTTCAATTTCCCGTGGATTCCTTGAATTTTTTCTCCTACCATCTCCCTCTCTCACTCCCCAAATTATTGTCATCAAACATGCCCCATTGAGGATCTGGAGCAATGTTTGCACCATACTTAGAACTTTCATTGCTGCTAATTGAAATTGGAGAGTCATGTATACTAGATTACTTGCTTAAGTGGCTCTTACTTGGACAATATCCTGAGATGAGTTTGACATGATGGTCATATGAGGCTGGAAGCTACTTGGTGTAATTTTCCTTAAATCTTCAAAAAAACAAAGCAAAAATGTCATTTTCGATCATTTTTTATTAGCTTCTGCATACAGCAGATGTTATCACAATTGTAACACAATCATGTTCCATGAGCATGAATTATGAATGTTGCAAGCCAAATTGCAAGGAAATTTGCATTCATTTTAGGCAAAAGAAGGCTATGACATTAAGGTCCATGCTAGAAAAAATTATGCAAATAAGGTTGCTAAGTCTTGATACTTACCATGTGTTTCAAAGCCATAACGAAGGTTGGCTTTGAGAGTGTCCTCCCAAAGCCTTGTCTTGAGATGAAATTTAATTCAATGTCTCTTAAAGTTGCAAGGTGGAATTGATAGAACTATTTGATTTCTTTACCATAGATGGATATCTCCTTTCATCTATACCTTTCTCTACCATCTTATTTCCAAGTGAAATGGGAATTTTCACATTTTGAATGCCATTACCATGTACTTTGGTAGTTTGCTAGCTAGACCTATCACAAGTAAGCTTGTCATACCAAACTATTTCTCTTGCTCAACTCAGTGACCATGACTCTCTTCTCACACTGCTTACCATAAGATCTTCAATTGTACATGTCACGCAAAGTTGGGGGTTATAGGTCTACACCTATTAGGTAAAGTTGTATTTTATGGCATTGTGGTCCTTAAATTTGGAGGTGTTCCACCTGAAAAAGTAGGCATTAAATATGGATGAAACGGATTTGTTTTAACTTTGATAGAATTTCCTCGTGGAATTACTGAATTTCTCGACGACATCATGCTAGCTTTGCTCAGAGAAGAAGGTTTTGGAGGAGAAATTTAATTCTTTTGACTTATTTTTGGCATTGAAGTTTGAAATAGTAGTTTTGATGACTCCATTGATGATCTTGCTGAGGAATTTGATGCACACAATATTGACTTTGAAGATGGTTTAGAAGACGTTGAAAAAGTTGTAGATTTTGGTGTTGTCACTAAATGTTTCTTTGTTGTTGGACTTGATCAAGACACAATTTAACTTTACGAGCAGATTGAAGACCTTGAAGAGGTTTTAGATTTTGTTGTTCTCACTGAAGGTTTTTGTCTAGTTTTGTTTCTTAAACCATCATTTCCATGGGACATTTTTGGTGAATAGATTCTTGACCTTGATGAGAGGATATGATACCTTGAAGAGGCTACATCTTTTGGTGACGTCACTAATTGTTTCTCTATTATTATGTTTATTAAACATCTCGCTTAGGGCGAGGCAACTCCACATATATTGTACAGTTTATGGGATAGAAATCAATATGTAGAAATATTCACTTGGTTTTTATAATTGGATAGAAGAATGACTTAAAATGACCTTGTATGTCTTCTCATTTTAGAGCTCAAATTTTTAGGAAGGATTTAAGTATCCACCTTTCAAGAATCACTATAAGAGGTTGATAAAGAATATAGGAAGACAAAAAACTAACCAGTGGTGTAATAAATGGATTTCTTGGGAGGTAGATTGGCATATGGACTTTTGGTAGCTAGAACTTTTCCAAATAAGTGAATGTATTTGAAAACCGAACCTCTAGTTTATTTTGTTTTAGACAAGGTCTAGAATTTGATAAGTGAATTCCCTCTTTCTTCCTCTTACATGTCCAATGATTGGAATCTGGATTGAGGGAAAAAAAATTCCAAAATAAAAATTTTGCATTTTATTTGTTGTACACATGAGTTTTTAAAAGCTAATTAACTCATAAATTTCTCACAAAATACACTTAAAGCTTGACACATAAACCCCTTCCCAATTGGCTAACTTTAGACAATCCTAAACACATTTTTATTTAACTAATGAGGGAGATAGCCCAACAAAACTAGTTTGTACATATTCAAATCAAGTTGGTATCAAAGTAAAATTTAGCTCATTTTAGTCAAGGTTAGTTAGAAGAATTAGCTATTGGTTTTTGTCTTCAATTTCCTCTCAAAATGAATGTGTACGTGCTTTTGAGAGACACACTAGAGAAATAAGGTCCAAATTTTTGATGAAAATGTGCTATGAAAGTAAAGGGTTAAAGGCAAACATGTACAAGGCATAGTTGAGCCAAATGTTGTTGAGGAAGGGCTTAATTATTTGGGTATTGGTTATGGAAAACATGATGGAGAATGCTCCAAAGCCAAGGAGGCACATGAAGCTGTTCCAAGAAGGAATTTTATTTCGTGTTCATTACCTCAAGCTTGTGAAGTTTGTGTTCATGATGAATGGAAAAGTTTGACACCCAATTTGTAAGAAGATGTTAATAATCATGCAGCTAATGAGAATGTAAAAGAAGAGGATTTTGAAAGCTCTAGATTCATTGAATTCATTGCTAGTATTCAGAGGAGAGCCACTACCTCATCAAATTGACCTCCTCAAGAAGGCGACAATGGTGAATGTTCAAGGTATAAATTTGCCTCTAATAAAATTGCTTTTGATTATGATAAACATGGTAAATATTCACATAAGATTTGGAAAAGAACTTGCATGTTCCTTTTGTGGTTTGAATAATCATAATGTTTATAAATGTTGGAAGAAGATATCCATGCATGTGAAACTTTCTAAATAAATGAGGCAAAAAGTCAAAGGCCCATTGGACAAGGAAAATGATGTTGAAAATAAGTTGCAATTGTTTATTACTCATTGCCATAAGAAAGGTCACCTTGTAGAATATTTTGCTACATACAACACTGCACATTTTTAAAACATAAACTAACTTCTAGCAGACAATAATATTAAATTAGATTTAATTGTTTGTGCAGTTGAATTGATGTGCATAGAAAAACTGGGAATAGAAATCTTTGATACATACAACACACAAATGAAAAATCTTAAAAGATAAATCAATATTACAAACAGAAGGGTATTTAACTAGATAGAAATGTCCATATAGATTTAGTCAGAAACCCAGACCTAGTCAAAGAAAACATGAACCAATGGTTTATTTCAACTCTACATCAACATTGAAAAATCGAGCTATTATGATGTGTTACAAGTCAACCTACATGCCAAAGTGTTGATCGGCCTAAAATGAAGTAATGAACTATCTATATTTATATACCTTGTCTGTGGCTCTTTTGATAAGGAATAACTCGGCAATCTCTGAAAATAGTTTACAGATTCTTGTAAGATTCAGTACGAATATGTTGATGGGATTTCAGTGTGAAGTTTAAAGAGTTTGAAAATAGTGTGGATCTATTGTTCGGTCATCTTTGAAGCAGATTGTGGATAGTATAGTATGAAGTATATTGCGTATAGTGTGAAGCAGATTACGGATAGTCTAAGGAAGATTACAAATGCCTGAAACAAATATGTGGATACATGTGGCAGGATGCAGCACCAACTAATGTTGTTGATAAGACTGTTAAAATAGAGACAGAGAATGAACCCAAGGGTTTATCTGACCCTGTTGTGTCAAAGGTTAATGTTGTGGATAAGACTGTTAAAATAGAGACAGAGAACAAACCCAAGGGTTTATCTGACCCTGATGTGTCAAAGGTTGATCAAAATAAGAAGAAAAAACAAGGCGGCAAGGAAGCAAACAATGAAGATGGAAGTGGCAAAGATAAGTTTGCTAGCTTTATTTTTATGTGTAATTCTCATCAAACAAAGCAAGAGTGTTTCCGATACAAATTTTTTTGGTTGCCACCAACCAAAAAGGAGCTTGTAGAAAAGGTGAAGCCTGGAATGAAGCTATTCTTGTATGATTTTAACCTTAGACAGATGTATGGTATCTACAAGGCAGCGTCTGCCGAAGGAATGAATGTGGAACCAGATGCTTTCCAGAGTTGTAAAAGGCCACTCCCGGCACAGGTAATAAGTTTATACAATGTTTGATCATATATTCATTCTTACTTTGGGCCTATGAAATTTCGGTTTCGCATCTTTTCTACTTCGGTTTCTTGTTTTCTGTTGAGATTAACTTTTTTAAATGAAGTATGCAGATTGCGAATAGTATACGGAATTTTAAAGAGATTGAAAATAGTGAAGAATAATCAAATACATAAGAGGCAGTATATCCCAGTGAAGAATTTTTCAAATACATGTGAAAAATTTGAAAACGGTAAGGTCGAACATACCCGATGAAAGGAGCAACAGCGCCGAAGAAAGGAGCAACAGCGCGGACGGGAGGAGCAACAACGCTGACGAGAGGAGCGAAAACACGCGAACAACAGCGACAGTGACAGAAATTTGCGGGAATAATGAAACTGGTAAACAAGACAACTTCGCAGACGATTTATTTATAGAAATTAGTTCGGCCGAACTATTTTAATCAAAATGAATGTGTACGTGCTTTTGAGAAACACACTAGAGGAATAAGGTCCAATTTTTTGATGAAAATGTGCTATGAAAGTAAAGGGTTAAAGGCAAACATGTACAAGGCATAGTTGAGCCAAATGTTGTTGAGGAAGGGCCTAATTATTTGGGTCTTGGTTATGGAAAACATGATGGAGAATGCTCCAAAGCCAAGGAGGCACATGAAGCTGTTCCAAGAAGGAATTTTATTTCATGTTCATTACCTCAAGCTTGTGAAGTTTGTGTTCATGATGAATGGAAAATTTTGACACCCACTTTGCAAGAAGACGTTAATAATCATGCAGCGAATGAGAATGTAAAAGAAGAGGATGTTGAAAGCTCTAGATTCATTGAATTCATTGCTAGTATTCAGAGGAGAGCAAATACCTCATCAAATTCACCTCCTCAAGAAGGCGACAACGGTGAATGTTCAAGGTATAAATTTGCCTTTAATCAAATTGCTTTTGATTATGATAAACATGGTAAATATTCACATAAGATTTGGAAAAGAACTTGCATGTTCCTTTTGTGGTTTGAATAATCATAATGTTTACAGATGTTGGAAGAAGATATCCATGCACATGAAACTTTCTAAATAAATGAGGCAAAAAGTCAAAGGCCCATTGGACAAGGAAAATGATGTTGAAAATAAGTTGCAATTGTTTATTACTCATTTCCATAAGAAAGGTCACCTTGTAGACAAGTGTTGGACTTTGTATCCAACAAGTCATCCACAACATTTGAAGAAGGTGGAAAGAGATAATGACAAGAATGGAAAAGAGGATTCCATAATCGATGAGGGTCAAGATGATTCACATGACGATGAAGTGTAGCTAAAAGAAGCGGGCCATTGAAATGGTTTGGTAACAGATGGTTAGATTTCTTATCCAATTAAGGCCTTGCATGTATTTTGATGTTTCATGAATTTCTTTGCAAATTCAAAGTATGGTGCATGTTGCATGAAGCAAGATGTTGAAGGTAGAGTTATGTTGACACACTTAAATGCAACAAATATGGAAATTTGTACATGAGCTATTATTTGACTTGAGAGTCAATTGTTTGAAGAGGCATGTTTTTTTGACTTGTGTTTGGTTGTTGGTTTTGTACACCAATATGTAAGAGTACATGGAGATATTCACATGATGTGAATTTTTTTTTTTTTTGAAGGAGAAAAACGATATGTCAGCGAGCTATGTTTCTTGCATGATGTGTTTTTTAGTTTGATGGTTTTGTTTGTGACAAGACGTCACAAGATTTTTGGAAGGTCCACTCTTGAGCGAGAGCCTCATTATTACAACCTAATCATGAGAATCAAATGGCATGAACCAAAAATATTGTTTATTAAATGAGGAATTTCGCTCTCCCAATCATTTCTAAATCACCCATATCACCAAGAAAACATGTTTTAAAAGAACATTCTTTGGTAGGGGAAAGACCTTAGGTCCTTTGATTGTGCACATGTGATGTGAAAAATTGAAATTGACAATTTGCAAAAAAGTGAAATTACGAATGAAACCACGAAAACAAAATCCCCAAAAGTGGTAAATGATTTAAATAGACCTAATTAATTATTTACCAACATAAATTCTTCAACTTTTAGCAACTAAATGATAAGTAAAAAAATAAATAAATTTGTAATTATGATTCGAAAGTTACATAATCTTAAGAATCCAAAAAACAAATTATTTTTTAAAACGTATTACTTTCAAAGTATCAACAAAGAATGTACAAGGGTGTTCAACGAATTAACGCTATTTATTTAAAGTCCATGATGTATATATTACTCATAATTTTAACAAATTATTAAATAATGATCTAGATTGGATAATTATATTATTTTTCATATATTTTGATGCTTATAGAGTGAAAAAACTGAAAGAATCAACTTGTAGGGTCATTTTAATGGTGGGTGGAGAATTGGGGTCAAACCTTTTGGAGTCGTTTTGAGGTATTAAATGACATTTCTGGGGGTCAAACGATTATCCCTTGTGCCGAAATCTTGACCATTATTCTACACTTAAAGACATATCCAATGGTGCAAGAAAAACATCAAATTAAGTTCATTCAAAATTTATGCCTTTAGTAAGTTGACCTATCATGTTGACCACCATGGTACGAGAGAATGCCATTTTAGCACCATTACTCATGCATAGCAAGCTAGCTACATGTGGAATTTTAACAAGACTCTAAAAGGTCTAAAATCACAAACCTCGTTAATGGTTGACGGAGTCAAATCTTACACCTAGTTGGATATCACGCTATGTTAAATACTTGGCCACTAGGAGGAATAAGAGTTTCATTTTGTGTTATTGTATTTTGTTCCATAGTTGAAAATACAACTAGGAGTGTGAAGTTAGAGAGAAAAATGTATGAAGTTAAGTTTTTATAGCAACCTTACACGCCAAAAGTCTTAGCTAACTCTAGAGAGATTACCTCTTTCTTTGTACTTACATATTTTCCATACCAGAAAAGAGAGAGTAAAGCATGTTTACATTTTAGTGTTGTTTTTCTCCCATAAGGATTTCCTAGGGAAAAAGGAGTAGAGCATCATTACTTTTTAGGGTTGTTTGTCTCCCATAAGGATTTCCTAGGAAAATGATTGTGTTGATTGTAGATATGTATGTGTGTGTTTCATTATGTTCTCTATTTCTTACATTGTGTTTCATTATGTTTTCTATTTCTTACATTTGATTGTTTTATTCATTTAAATATAAATTTAGTTATTAAAAGATCTAAAACTTAAATACAAATTAATCTTCATTATATAAATTTCACTTATTTTATCAAATTTGTTGTGAGAAACTATTTCATTATAATAACTATAAAACTTGACTATTAAATAACAAAATTTTGTATTGATAAACATCTACACTTCTCCAACCTAAAAAAAAATACATATAACTTTTAGATACATTTAGACATGTATTAATATAAAAAAAACCATTATATGTTTTTCAGATGTAGGACTCGGAATATCCACAACTTAGTCATTTTTTCAGTCAACCATTATATATTTAAATTTATTAAAGTGAACAATGTGTTTAAATGATTTTCATAAACATTTATAAATATTAAAAAATACATTAATATTTTTCAAAAAATACTAATAATATAAAATATTTATATATTTTTAGAAATAATTAAAATATATGTTTTATAAGTTAAAAAATCAGTTTTATAATTTAAAATTATAAAAAAATAAATAAAAAATAAACAACTAACATTGAAACACTTTTACCATATTCCAGCCCTCAACGACAGAGTGCAAGGTATAAATCAATAATTCGTTTCCCACTAAAAAGGATTGTATACGAAGGGAGTGCAGGAAATAATAAGGATCATTGTTAACCTGTTCCTAATTAAAAGAATTGTATTTTATATATTTTAGAATAAAAAACACTATGCAATATATATAAAAAAATCTCTGATACTTTATAATAAATATGATCTGTAATATGTTTTCATAATTTTCTATTATCATTGAAAGCTATATACAGATTGCGGTAATAGAAACCAAAGGAATGTCAACTATGTGAACATTATTAAAATGTTTAGAATGTTTAGAACTTTTCCATACTTAATCACTCTCTCACACACACGACACACCATTGTTTCCCCAATCACTAGAACTTTTAAAGTATCTTTCCAGCGGTTTTGAAAACTGAACCCATTTCCCTATTTCAGGTAACCCAAAAACTCAGGTATCTTTTATATAAAGCAGAATTAGCAAGATGGTGCATCACAAAGACCTGACATTTGTAGAAATTTGATATAATAGTACAATTGAAAACCAACATTAATAGGGTTTTTTGGCATGCCTTGGTTTAGCAAATGTGTACAAGATTACGAATAGAGTGGTGCTCATATGGGAGTGCATATTGCTATGATACCACCAAATTGTTAGGAAATGGGAAGACAACATAAAGAGTTTTAGTTTATATGGTATAGATATATAAAAATGGCATGTATTTTTTATAACTTAATTTATGTAAGTGTTTAGGTTTATTTATTTTATTTCTAATAATAAAATTTTCTTGACAAATGGATCATATTACTATGGATGTAAAAATAGTCTCACATAAATTATCGGTCTATATATAGACATATCTACTTGACACAGGAATACCAATTGTGTATCCAACTTCTGATACTTGTTCATCATGACTTGGATCTTCCTGAGCTTGTAAATCACTGTTGTCATGTTCAAATAACTGTGGCTGACATATAGCCTCATTTTCCAGGTGATAACAATCACCAAATCTGAAGAAATTTTATGGAGGTAACTATGGAGGTACATCATTTTCTGCAAGATAATTACCATTTGTGAAGCTGTATGGGCGACCTAGCAGCGGAGTGATGGCCATGTTTTCAACGTAATCCTCTAGTCTAAAGGACTCTGCGGTAGGTAACAATGGACGTATAGCAATGTTATCAAGTGGATTTTTGTTGCAGATATGAAGAAGTCTGTTGGAGGTACACCTTGATCAGATCTTAAGAATTATATCGTAGGTAACGGTGGATGTACAACCATATTTGAGATCTGATTAATGGAAATTTCTGCTGTTTTTCCTTCTCAATCATGATACAAGTCAATACATTAAATTAATACAACAAGCATCTTTATGTAGACTCTGAATCTATTCTTTATAATTTTTCCCTCAAACTCCTAACAGATTATGAATTTCACATTGAATGAGTGCATAAATGCACTCTCTGTAAGGGACTACTCAATGGGATACACCACAAGCTCAAAAATGCCAGTAACTAAAATAAAGAGAATAACTCCTTCAGATCTTTGTGTATATACTATACCCTTGCATTTTACCCAGACTTATTTAAAAGCACTCTCCTCAATTGGATACGCCTTCACTTGGTAGCAAGCTCATATCATTTGCTTCAGTAACTAAAGATAACATAAACAAAGAAAATAACACAACACCTAAAAGATCTTTGGGTGGCCTCTTATTTCTACGATGAGACTCTACAGTGGAGTGGAGCGAGTATCACATTCTCTCAACCATATCAAAAACGTTCTTATAATATTTGAAACCAAAGCTATATACAAATTGTGGTAACAAAAACGAAAGAAATGTCTATTACACTCATTCAAAAAAATTCCATAACAACAGCAACATTCCGCGAGGACGGGAGGAGAAACATACCTTCCAGTAGACGAACAGCGCCGACGAAAGGAGCAACAACGCGGACTGGAGGAGAAAAAACGCAGACAAACGCGCGAAAATACCAGCAGCAAAAGTGAAGAAATTACGCGCGAATAATGAGACCGGTAAACAAATCAAATTCGCGGGCGATTTATTTATAGAAACTAGTTCGGCCGAACTATTTTAAAAGTAAAAGTTCGGCCGAACTTTTGTTGCCGGTTTTCCCATCTTCGGCAAAAAATCTATTTTCCCACGTCGTCAGTGTGTCATCAATCTAAACGGAATCACGAGTTCGGCCGAACTTTATAAAATGTTCGGCCGAACTATTGCCGAAAAAAGTTTTCGGCCCCCGATTCTCACAAAAGTGTAACCCAGCTTCACGTTTCTGTCCAGGAGTCTCTACATCACAGTGCAGACAGAGATAGTCACCTAACCGATTTACTGGATACATGGATCTTATTATCAACTGTGTCGTGACATATCCATATTCTTTTGAAGAAGCAGTGCAGGAGCCCACATGGGTAGATGCCATGGTGGAGGAGTATGACTCCATTGTCAGAAACATTGCTTGGGAGATTGTTCCAGGGCCAGTGGGTAAATCAGTTGTAGTATCAAGATGGATCTACAAGGTAAAGCAAGCTGCTGATGGGAGCGTCGAGAAGTATAAGTCTATATTTGTTGCTCGGGGCTTCTCACAGATCGAGGGGATTGATTATGAAGAAACATTTGCACCTGTCACACGGTATTCTTCCATAAATACCATCCTTGCTCTCTAAGTGCAGATGGGTTGGCACATTCATCATATGGATGTGAAGACTGCATTCCTTAATGGGATCATTGAGGAAGAGGTGTACATTGAGAAGCCTAAAGGATTTGAGATCTTCAGCAGCGATTCGCATGTGTGCAAGCTCAAAAGAGCATTGTATGGGCTGAAGCAAACACCTTGTGCTTGGTACACATGGTTCGACAGCTATTTCACTAGACTTAGCTTCACCAAGTGTGAGGCAGATGCAAACCTGTACCAAATTGTGGTGGAGGGTAAGCTTTTAATCATTGTTCTTTATGTTGATGATTTAATACTAATAGGTGATGAGCGATTTAGTACACTCCTTACGAGCGGATCTTGCAAGGTTTGAGACGAAGGATTTGGGCCTCCTTCGGCTGGCACAACTTGGATTGAAATATGGGCATTTGGAAGGTTGAGGATACATGTCTCGAAACAAGTATATGGGAGATATTACGAAGTTTCATGAGAGCTGACCTATTGACCTCCTCTTGGTGAGGAAAGAGGATGCTACATCGACATGGGTAGTGGATAACACTGTTTATCGACAATTGGTGGGTTCGCTCATGTATTTAGTTAATACAAGACCGGACATATGCTATGCGGTGAACCAGCTTTCACAAGCGATGGTTAAGCCTACGAAGCTCTTTTGGAAGGCAGGAAAGCATGTCCTGAGATATCTCAGGGGCACATCTAAGTATGGCTTATGGTATAGACAGATGGATGAGGTGAAGTTGCATGGCTTCACGGATGCAGATTAGCGAAGGCATTGAGAAAAAAAGGCACATTAGGAGAGGCCATTTGGGTATCGGATCTCGACGATTTCTTGGTATATTGAAAACAAAGATACATGGCACTCGATTCGGTGAACGAAATACATAGCGACAAAGTCAAGTTGCATGTATGAGGCTATTTGGATGAGAAAGAAAGCCATGAAGTTGTTGCTTGAGAGGGAGCTACACTTGCATGCAGAGGAGGAACTTCTTGTTCCCAAAGATGAGCCTCTAGATATGGATCAACCACAGGAGGAGATTCATGGAGTGGAGGAGTCCACTCATGCGAATAAAACATCGACGAGGCGAAAGTGTGCCATATAGTTTGAGAGGCCCGAAGCTTGATGGGCGAGAATGTAGGAGTCTCTACATCACGGTGCGAAATGAGATAATGCCCTAACCGATTTACGGATACATGGCTCTTATTGTGGCCCTTCTTCGTGACGAGCCATATTATTTTGAAGAAGAAGTGTAGGAGCCCACATGGGTAGATGCCATGGTGGAGGAGTATGACTCCATTGTCAGATACATTGCTTGGGAGATTGTTCCAGGGCCGGTGGGTAAATCAGTTGTAGTATCAAGATGGATCTACAAGGTAAAGCAAGCTGCTTATGGGAGCGTCGAGAAGTATAAGTCTAGATTTGTTGCTCGGGGCTTCTCACAGATCGAGGGGATTGATTATGAAGAAACCTTTTCACCTGTCACACGGTATTCTTCCATAAGGACCATCCTTGCTCTCTCAGTGCAGATGGGTTGGCACATTCATCAGATGGATGTGAAGACTGCATTCCTTAATGGGATCATTGAGGAAGAGGTGTACATTAAGAAGCCTGAAGGATTTGAGATCTTTAGCAGCGATTCACATGTGTGCAGGCTCAAAAGAGCGTTGTATGGGCTGAAGCAAGCACCTCGTGCTTGGTACACACGGATCGACGGCTATTTCACTAGACTTGGCTTCACCAAGTGTGAGGCGGATGCAAACCTGTACCAAATTGTGGTGGAGGGTAAGCTTTTAATCATTTTTCTTTATGTTGATGATTTAATACTAACAGGTGATGAGCAGTTGATACACTCATGCAAGGAAGATCTTGCAAAGGAGTTTGAGATGAAGGATTTGGGCCTCCTTCATTATTTCCTTGGATTGGAAATATGGCAGCGAGAAGGTGAACTATTTGTGTCTCAAGGCAAGTATTCTCAGGAGATACTTAAGAAGTTTCACATGCAAGGCTGCAAGCCTATTGACACTCCTCTTCCAGGAAATTTGAGGAAAGAGGATGCTACATCGGCAAAGGTAGTGGATGCCACTATTTATCGATAGTTGGTGGGTTCGCTCATGTATTTAGTTAATACAAGACCGGACATATGCTATGCAGTGAACCAGATTTCACAAGTAATGGTTAAGCCTACCAAGCTCTTTTGGAAGGCAGGCAAGCATGTCCTAAGGTATCTCAGGGGCACATCTGAGTGTGGCTTATGGTACAGATAGATGGATGAGGTGAATTTTCATGGCTTCACAGATGCAGATTGGGCAGGCAGCCCAACAGACAGAAAGAGCACATCAGGAGGTATTTTTAGTATTGGATCTACGGCAGTTTCTTGGTACTACAGGAAACAAAGATACGTCGCACTCAGTTCAGCGGAAGTAGAATACATGGCAGGAATTCAAGCTGCATGTGAGGCTATCTGGATGAGGAAGATCCTGGTATGTTTATTAGATTCACATTTAGATCCTACAGTGATACATCATGATAATCAAAGTTTCTTTAAACTCTCGATTAATCATGTGTTTCATGATAGATCTAAACATATTGATATCTAGTATCATCATATCAGAGATTGTGTGCAGTGGAAGATCATGTTGCTTCAGTTATTCATACAGAAGATCAGGATGCAGATATTCTGACGAAGGCGCTCACCAGGAGCAAATTCGAATACCATAGAGGCAAGATCGGAGTGAAGGATAATCCCTATCTTGTTGAGAGGGAGTGTTGAGATTCAACAAGATGATGAGCTTAGTGAAAATAAGTCACCTTCACTAGGTGGGCCCGCAAGTTATTTTTAGGTGCAAGTCTATTTTTAGAATATGTGTATTTTTAGACATGGTGATCATGTTTCAGAAGTTGCAGGATGCTGTTTGTGGATGGTTGGTCAAGTTGGAAAAATAGATGAAATTATATTTTTAGAATATTGGGCGAAGTCTATTTATAGATCGTCGATCTAAAAATAGAAGTGTCGATTATTATTAGCTCTTAATAATAATCCAACAATAAACAACAACTTATTCTCTTGGAGCACTTAATTTCAGTGCACAGATTTGGAAAATCAGTGGGCTGAAGGAATTACACAATTCCTAGAGTTTACTGGTGGTTCATGCATGGAGGACTCACTTAGAACTGAAGTGGAAAAGTTATGACAGAGTTGGAAGAGTAGTTCATGGAGTTGTTATTCAGTTTAACTCAGTTAATGGAGTTAAACTCAGTTGATCTAGTTGTATCTAGTCTAACTGAATGATAAAATAGTGAGAGTGGAGTGAGTTAATTATTTAATTAATTCACAAATAATAACTCATTAATCAACTTAACAAATACAGTAGTTAACTACAGTGCATGTCAGTTCCAGTGGAGACCCAGTGGAGAGATAGGTGAAAGGGCAAGATGGACGATCCGTTGTGACTATAATGATGCATTGATTGCACCACACACACATTGGAGTTTCCAATGAGGATTGTGTAGTCAAGGCAAGGGTAATTCGAATTCATTCAGAGCTATTCTTCAGCAGGGATTGCGCAGTGGAGGCAGGCTATCAGATGGCAAGAAATTGGTGCATGGATTTGCATATTTATTCTGATTAGTGTGTGACGATTGATTGTACTGAGAGCTTGATGTACTAAGCTTTGTATGAGATTGTTACATGATCTCCATGATACATAATATATGATAGTTTGGGTTTTCATCTTCAGTCTTTCCCTTTAAACAACTGTGTTATGTGCGATTGTTTTTATTGCTTCATGTGTTTTGCAATTGATTTTAATTTCCGCAAAATATTAACAGTGGAAGGATTATGTATTTAGCAAGAAGATAAATATTATTAGATCAAGAGAATTTGGATATATACATGCATCTTGTATATAATTTCTACACAATGTGATAGAAGTTATGAGTTTTTTTGGAGCAACCCAATATTGGAGAAAATTTATCGTTAACTTCTTATTCATTGAAACACCATTACATGCTTTGACAAGAGTGAAGTCGGTTTTTCAGTGGGGAGGAAAGTAAAATAAATCCTTTGACACTTTGAAACAAAAAAATGTACAACAACAGTTCTAGAACTTCCATATCTTAAGCATCCTTTTGAAGTCCAAATCAAGGCAATAAAATATGTTATGGGAGAAGTTTTGATGCAACATGGTAAGCCAATATGTTATCATTCTGAAACCTTTTCCAATGCAGTAATTAACTATATAAATTATGATAAATAATTGTATGCTTTGGTACAAAGCATGAAGAAGTGGAAGAATTATTTGATGGGTAAAGAAACAATTATTCTTACTAACCATCAACCTTTGTAATATTTACAATCACAAACAACATACAACAAGCTAGACATTTTAGATGGATGGGATTCCTATAGCAATTTCATTTGGTAATCAGGTATAAGAAAGGTATATACAGCAAAGTTGCAGATAAGTTATCAAGGCCTATTGTTAATTCATATGTTATTATTAAGCATAAATCAATCATGCATGAAAGTTATATTGAACAATACTCTCAAGATGAATATTTTAAAGATGTTTATGCAACTTTGAGTCAAGGAAATCATGTTGAAGAGTTGGATTACCATGTTTATAAAAAAAATTTATATCATCTTGGTAGGTTATGTGTTCCATAGAGTAAGAGAGTCGATGTCAGAAGGGAAGCCCACACTTATCTTATTGTTGGTCACTTTGGTGTAGGCAAAACAATTGCTCAATTACAGAGGTATTGTTATTGGCCTCACATGAATGAAATTTTATAAAAATATGTAAATGATGTTCTATGTGCGCTACTAGCAAGAAAAGAAATAGGAAATTGGGTTTGTACACTCCACTTCCTATCCCTTATCATCCATGGGAAAGTATTTCTATGGATTTTGTTGGGGGAATACCAATGTTTAGGAAAGGTAATGATTATTTATATGTTGTAGTGGATCATTTCAGTAAAATGTGTGTGTTTATGCCATGTAAGAAGAACAAACCACAAATATGTTCTTCCAAAATGTATGGGTTCATTTTGGGTTACTATTTCTATTATTTCTAATCGTGATTATTGATATATCGGGAATTTTTAGTCAATTTTATGGGATATCATGGTCACAAAGCTGAATAAGAGCACAACATTTCATCTACAAACTAACGACCAAACAAAATCAGTGAACATAACAGTAGTGCATCTCCTTTGAGGACATTGTGGTAAGCATCCTAAACTTTGGGATGATAATTTGCATTACATCCATCATGCCTACAAATGTGCCAAGCATTCATCTACACATGTATCTCCATTTGAATCTTGTTTGTGTTATTTGTCAAGGTTTCCTTTGTATTCCATATTTGGTAAATCTATTGCAATAGATCGACATAGTGATGTGGACAAAGCCAAGCATTTCATTGAAAAAATTCAGATAGTGCATCAAATGGTATAGGAACAGCTGGAGAAAACCCAAGCCAAGTAAAAAGTAAGACATAATAAGCATCGGGTTTATCATGATTTCCAAATAGGAGATCAATTTTGGTTGTACATCAACAAGGAAACACTACAAGGTGAAGGTAAAAATCTCAAGCCAATTATATATGGTCCTTCCAAAATTTTGGACAAGATTGTTAACAACGCTTTTCGATTAGATTTTCCACCTTACATGGATATAGATCGGTAAAGTGAAGGACATGTACCCTCACTTACTTGTTGAGTAAAAACATACTTTTGGTGGCCCAAAATCTTCTAGTGGGGAGGAATGATCTAGGAGATCAAAAATATCCTTAAAAATGAAATTGCTCAAAATATCCCTAAACTAGTGCCAAATCATAAATATCCTTGTTCTAATTCCAAAAATGTTTGAATCACCTCAATCTAACACATTATGAGAAAGTTATTGTTGAACCTCATAATTACCCTCTCTTTGACAACTTTTCTCACTTATTTTCCTCACTTTCTCATAAGATCACAGACCCCAATCAATAATAAATGCTAGGTTTTGTCTTAAGAATGCATTAAAATGATTTCCATATTATATTTTCATGTTCTTGCTATTTGGATAGATTTTTTCAGTTTAGCTACAGAATGCAGGTTGTTCTGCAGCTAACTGTAGATTCCATAGCTACTCTCATGGTCTAGCAAGTTCCAGGTGTCAAATGAAGAATTGGGCCACATGGGTGTTTCTACAATCATCTCTACATGGATTCTATCCTATTCACTCATTCCAGATTGACAGAAAAGTAGGCCTAAGATCATGGTCAAAGATGTGGTCAAAGTACGTTATCTGAAAATAGCAGGACTCTTGATTTTCTCTATCATAGCAAATCAAGAGCCTAACAGTCCTATTTCAAGTCTAATTCGAGTTAGCCACCTGTAGCAAGTTTATCTCACAAACAATTATGTATTTTCCTTTAAATATCGGTTGTAAAAGGTCGAGAAGAGAGTTCAGATTTTAAGTGTTAAGTTTAAGCTTTTTGCTGATACTCTATATTCATACTTCATGTCATCATAATACAAATTTCATGTTGCCAATGATTGTTTAAGTACATCCTTAACCAGCTAGCAGTTTAGCTGAATCAGTTGTAGAGGGCCCTTGCACTGGAGGAGGTTTTTCATTTGTTGTTTTTAGTTCAATTTCCATTACTCTGTTTTCTAATTAGGTTAATGTTCATTCTAGTTTTTTATCAATAGCATAATATTAAATCAAAATTGTGCAGCCTTATTCTTCTAAGATATTTCGTGAAGATAGATAACGTTGTTTTCAAATCGAATTAAGATTGGAGTAATAAGATTACATAGTTGCTTAATTTCCTTACTGTTTTGTCATTCATTTCCTTAGAACAGAATTGTCAATTAACTGTATCAATGGATGTTTTCAAAATCCATTTCAAAATTATGATCCTAAACTGAATGGTTAAATGTCTAATTCATACAGTGGTTGAATTTACTTTACACATTGTTATTTGCTTTCTAGGAACTTAGAGACTAAGGCATAATTGACTTCTCACATAGCATCTCAAGAGGGTTATATTTCACATTGAATGTTGCAGAAAAGTCAAATAAACATTAGTTGTTTTTATTTAGTTTTACATGCTTTCACATTTTTCTTTCAGATCCTCACTTAATTGCATAACTAATATTCCTAAAATTAATTCTAAAAGAGATTGATTTAATCATGTTTCAAGGCTGAATGGTTGAATGTTTAATGAATGCAATTACTAAATTACCTTTTTCATGTTTTACTTATTTTTCTAGATCATAGGTATAATTGGTTACTTAACACTATCTCATGAAGATCACACTTCATAATTGAAAAATGTAAGTAACTAAATAGACATTATATGTTTTCATTTCATTCTTTGCTTACTGTTCTAGGACATTAGAAGTTAAAGTGCAAACAATTATTTAACATCATCTCAATAAGGTCATACCTCATAATTGAATGCTGGAGTAACCAAAAGTACATTAGTTGTTTCATTTTATGCTTTTACTTAAGACAAGGACTGCATTTTCCATCTTAATTTTAGAATTAGATCCATGGAATAGAACTAATGATAAGATAAGATAGATGCTCTGTTTTCCAAATTAGGTCTTAACTAGTCAATAGTTTTTGGTTTATTTTTATGAAAATTAGACTAACCTGGGAACACTTCCTATTCTTCCTTCTTAAAATTCATTAGATTCACTTAAATATTTTCATAGTTTTATATTAAACATTCTTATACATCAAAGAATAAAAACCCCCCAAAATAACATAAAATACAAAACAACGAAGTAATAAATAGGTTAACTAAGCACATACACTGCACCACACTTCATCAGTTTACAAACCTCGGTCGATAATTAATTTAAGCGATTTAAGACATTAAATTGACTAAACATTTTGGTGTTGTCTCCAAGGAAGTGTTACTAGGTAACCTTATTTCCTACATCTAAAAAAATGATATGTGTAGAGAAAAATACTCTAAGGGAATATTCATAGCTATAGGCTGGATTTTAATCCCTACAACACCACTCACTCCACCAAGACTAAGAAGTGATACACCTCCATCTCAAACTCATATTCCATATTCACTAGCCATAGAATTCTTGAATTTCTAAGGTCAGAAACCCAATTAAGAAGATCTCCTACTTCATCTACTAAGGCAATCTTAGAAGAAGAAGATCCTAGCAGAAGGAGTAACCTTTTTCACCTCTACAGAAGAACACATTTTAGCTGAAGAGTTAGAAATTCCTGGTGGAGAGGAAAAATAAGAACCTTTCTTCAACATACCATTGATAGAAGAACCAGAGGAAGAGAAGTTAACTTTACAAGTTGATTCTTATATCAGCTCTAAAGAATCTATAATGGAAGGAAGAGGAGAAGAAGGAGAAAGATAAGGATAAATTCTAAATGGAAAAAATGTAATATTTGGAGGAGGAGAAAGAGGTAGAGGTAGAGGAGGAGATAGAGGAAGAGGTAGAGGAAATGTAGAAGGAGGCAGAAGAAATAGGGTAATTGAGAGTTCTTTTGGATTCCCTATAGTTGATGAAGATACAAATGCCACCATGAAAAATATCTCACCATTTGTCCTCCCAAACTTTCATGGATTAAAAAGTGAAGACCCTGAAACCTTTTGTTTGAATTTGAAGTCTTGTGCAGAACTTATGATTATTTACAAGACTCTCAAAAACTCAAATTGTTTCCTTCAACATTGAAAGGAGCATCTCTAAAATGGTTCATGACTCTAATCACTAGGTCTATTAGAACATGGAATGATATGAAGAGAGAATTTATAGAAAGGTATTTGGATTATTGCATACCTATCAATCATAAGAACGAAGTGTTTAAAATGATGCAAAGAGAGGATGAAAATTTGGAGGATTTAATTGAAAGATTCAACTATAACATAAAAAGAGCAAAAATGGATAATCTAGATCAAGACACTTTAAAAGCCATTAGAGATGAGTGGATAGACATCCTTAACATGATGGGGAAGGGGGACATCTCTCAACTCCCATTATATGACATTGGGGAATTATGTATTAATCTCTCAAGAGAAAAATAAAAAACTGGGAAAGGTCCAAGAGATCCTGCTCTTGTTAGGGTAAATAAATCTGCAACTAGAACAATGAGTAGGGAAGAAATTGGAAACATGCTTGATGAATTTAAAACAAACATTTTAGGGAATCTTAGTGAACAAATAGTCACCCGTAAGTTACAAAACATGCAGAAATCTGATACTGATGCTTTAGATATTTTCTGTCCAAAATGCAGAAAGAAGCATGCTTTAAGAAAATGTCCTTTTGATGCAAAAGTCATAGAAACTTGTATTATTTGTTCAGAAAGTCATGAGACTAAGAGTTGTCCTTCAATTCCTAGTCTTAAGGTTGTTTTTCAAGAAGAAACAACTTCAAATCCAACATAATCTCTTTTCTTTGTCTTTAGAAGGCCATGGCAAGGGCCACAAAATCAAGGTTTTAAGAACCAAATGTATACTCAGCCCCCACCAAACTGGAATTCTTGGCAGCAACCTTGGCCTCAATCTCAATCTTAATCTCAACCTTGGGCTCAAGGAATGAAAAATCCCTATGGAAGATTCTCTCAATACTATCAATATCCTACATCATATCCAAATTATCCTCCCCAACAAATTCCTCAACAAAATCAACAACCCCAACTCCAAAACCAAAACCAAAATCCACAACTCGCACTACCATTCCCTCAGCGACCAAACCAGTTACCTGCCCAACCATTACCAAACCCCAATAATAAAAATACTCATAATACCTATATGATAAAAGGACAAAAATTTCAAACTTACGTGATTACTCCTCTAGATATTAATGATGTCCAACTTAGATCTTGTAGGATATTAGAAAATAAAAATCCTTCTATAGTCATTCAAGAACAAGACAATTCTGAGAAATATTCTCTACATCCCAATAAAAATTTTGAAGAAGGAACTCTCTTCAAAACCAAAATTCTGAAAATGAAAAACAAAAAGAACTAATAAACTCAACTCCTATCATAGAGCAACCATTACTATCTACTTCTACAGCTCCTTTTCCTGAATGATTATAAGTTGATAGAGGGGTAGAATAACATATTATGTTGCCTAATTATGATTTTCTAGATGAATTGAAAAAATTTTGTATCAAAATTGCTTTGTTACAATCCATCAAAGAAATTCCAATTTTAGCTAAAGCAATAAAGGAGTTGAGTATGAAGAAACCGGGAAGAAAAACAAAAGAAATAAAAAGAATTCAACTTGTAGGAAAAATAGAAGACATAATGATGGGAAAAATTTCCATTCAAAAATATTTAGATCCAGGAAGTCCAGTTGTGAAAACACATATCAATGGAGTTGAAATTCCAAATACATTGATTGATTTAGGAGTAGCAATAAACATCATGAGCAAACAAACCATGGAACAACTCAAGCTTCCGAATCTTCTTTATACATCTACATTACTGCAATTAGTAGATAGATCTGTAATCAAGCCAGATGGTGTGTTAGAAGATATTTCAATGTCCTTAGATTCTTGGGAGTACCCTGTTGATTTTATGATATTAACCCCTAAAAACAATCTAGGAGGACATCCACTTATATTATTAAGACCTTGATTGGCTACAACTGATGCTTTCATTAGTTGTAGATCTAGTGATATGTATATTTCTGATGGTAACTCAACTAATAAATTCACTCTATATCCTCCAGCAAGAACAATCACAGAGATAGATGACAAAGAATGGATTGATGATGAAAATCATATACAACCTTTCTTTACTATTTCAACCATTAGTGAAGATAGTCAAATCTTAAATACAATAGAAAATTTTGAATCATCTCCTGAATATGAACATGATCAATTTCAATAAAAATCCAATATTGAATATTTTTCATCTAGGCAGATGTCTCTTTATTCTATGGAATAATTTGGTAGCTCTACAGTTGAAATGTTTTCAGGGAAAAATTTAAACATAAACAATTACTTGGAAAAATTACAACAGGAAAAGCTAATCAAAACATTACAACAACATTCTTCTGCATATGCATGGGATTACACTGAAATGAGAGGAATTAGTCATAAGACTTATATACATCACATCTACATTGAGAAAAATTTCAAACCTATCAAACAGCTTCAGAGAAGGATGAATCCAAATCTTAGGGAAATTGTGAAAGAAGAGTTGCAAAAATTGCTAAATGTAAACTTCATTTACCCAATTTTAGACAGCCAGTGGGTTTCCCCTCTAGTGATTGTGCCTAAAAAGAATGGTAAATGGAGGGTATTCATTGATTATCGAAAATTGAATAAAGCTATCCTAAAAGATCATTTTCCTTTACCCTTTATAGATCAAGTGTTGGATACATTAACAGGTAAGAAGTATTTCTCATTCTTAGATGGTTTTAGTGGTTACAATCAAATTCAGGTAGCACCTGAAGATCAAGATAAAACCACATTCACCTATCCATGGGGAACTTATGCCTACCAAGTACTTCCTTTTAGATTGTGCAATGCACCTACAACATTCCAAAGGGCAGTACTAGGAATTTTTTCTGATCTAATACATAATTGTGTAGAGGTGTATATGGATGAATTTACAGTTTATGGTAATACATTTGTAGAAGCTTTAGAAAATTTGGAAAAGGTTCTTAAAATATGTAAGGAAGCAAACCTTTCACTAAGCCATGAAAAATGTTTCATGATGTTTACAGAAGGGATTGTTTTAGGACATTACATTTCAAGAGATGAAATTAAAGTTGATAAATCTAAAGTTGAAGTTATTTCCAAACTATCAATTCCAAGTTGTCAAAACGATGTTATAAGTTTTATAGGATTCACAAGATATTATAGAAGATTTATAGAAAATTTCACCAAAATAGCATCCCCACTCTTCAAACTACTCACCAAATATTGTGAATTCAATTGGAATCCTGATTGCAAGTTAGCATTTGAGACTTTAAAAGCAAAAAAATTTGAAGCACCCATCTTAAGTGGTCCAAACTAGAAACTACCTTTTCACATTTCAATAGATGCTTCCGATACAACTCTAGGAGCTGTATTAGGACAAAAATATTTGATCCCCTATGCCATCTATTACACAAGCAAGAATTTGACTCCCACAGAGTTAAATACACTGTAACTGAAAAGAAATTCTTAGTTGTATTTCATGCTATCAAAAAATTCAGACATTATATAACAGGCTATGAAACCTTTGTTCATACAGAGCACTCTGTAATTATATACTTAATGAATAAATATATTACTAATGGCAGAGTTACAAGATGGTTATTACTCCTGCAAAAATTCAACATTACTGTTCTAGATCGACCTGGAAAACAAAACACAGTTGTTGATTTTTTGTCTAGAATCCAAAATATCAAAGATGACACTCCTGTTGAAGATAAATTTCTTGATGAATATCTTTTTACAATAACTACTCAAACTCCTTGGTTTTCAGATATTTCCAATTACTTAGTTACAGGGAAATTACCTTCACACTTTCTTTCTAGAAATAAAAGAAAAATCATTCAATTAAGTGCAAGATACTCATGGATTACTAATGAATTGTATAAGATAGGTCCAAATCTCATTATCAGAAGATGTGTTCAAGAAGATGAAATTCCTGAAATTCTTAAAGCATGTCATGATGAGCCTTGTGGTGGACACTTTGCTCACAAGAGGACAACCTATAAAATCCTTCATTTAGGATATTATTGGCCATCCATCTTCAGAGATTCCAAATAATATGTCAAAAGGTGTGACAGTTGCCAAAGGGTAGGGAAATATGCTCCTTGAAATGAAATGTCATTACAACCTCAGGTACTCATTGAACCTTTTGAAAAATGGGCCTTGGATTTTGTTGGACCTATTAGTCCTCCATCTAAACAAAAGAAGTATATTTTGTTATGCACTGATTATGTCACTAAATGGGTAGAGGCTAAAAAATAACCTTTTGATAATGAAGGATCTGTAATTAATTTTCTTTTTGAGGATATCTTCACTCGTTTTGGTGTTCCAAGAGAAATTGTAACAGATCACAGAACTCATTTTTCATCAAATGTGGTGAAAAGGCTAGTGGAATATTACAAGATCAAGCACAAAAAATCCACTCCATATCATCCACAAGAAAATGTTCAAGTTGAATCTACCAATAAGTTGATTGAAGGAATTCTTACTAAGACTCTACATCTACATAGAATAGATTGGGCAGAAGGCTTCTTGAAGCCTTATGGGCCTACAAAACTACATGGAGAAACACAACAAGACATACTCCCTATGAACTTGTTTATGGAAAGCAAGTCATGTTCCCTATACAGTTTCAGATCAGAACCTTCAAGATGGCGGTCCAATTGGGACTTGATTTATCGGAAGCACAGAAACATAGATTGGAGAAACTTAATGAGTTAGATGAAATCAGACAAGATGCAGTTCAAAGAACCAGTATAGTCCAACAGCAAAGGGCTAAATGGCATGATAAGTATGTCAAGGAGAAAAAGTTTCAAGCAGGGGATTGGGCACTTTTTTCGATTCAAAATTCAAATATTTTCAAGGAAAGTTTTAGACTCATTGGCTTGGGCCATATGAGATTGAAAAAGTCTTTGATAATGGAGCAATGAAGATAAAGACAATAGATGAAGAAAAAATACCTCTTCTTGTGAATGTTCATCGATTTAAAGTATATCATAAACCACTTTCAAAAGAAGATTTTGTCAAGATTTTCCAAGATAACAATGATATGAAGTTAGTGAAGAAGAATCCTTCTTCTTCACTAACTTAGCTTTTATTTTTCCTATATATATATATATATATATATATATATATATATATATATATTTAAAAAAAAAAAATAATAAAAAAAATAAAGTGTATAAGTATGAAAACCAATCAATGATTAGCATACTTATACAGAAAATTTAGGGTGAAAATCAGAGATTTCTGACATCTTATATTTTCCTTTTTTTTTTTTTTTTCTGTAATAAGTAGTGACACAAAGATACGTTCATTGTAGTTCATAATTTTCAATTTCATTTCATTTTTCAGTTTCATTCCATCTCACTCCACTTTCATTCCATTTCATAAGACATTCCACTTTCATTCCATTTCACAGTCATATTTAATTTTTCACTTCATCTCACATTCATATTCCAAGGCCATACTTCATTCTTTCTACAGAGTACATTCTGCAGCTGACTGTATTCTGCAGCTGACCACATCCTGCAGCTAATTGTATTTTGCAGCTGATCACATTCTGCAGCTAATTTGATTCTACAGCCACTTCAACAGTTCTGACACATGATGATTGCAAGGAATTGAAGGATTATGTTTTGAAGACCAACATTCTAAAAAGGCACATAAGGATCAACATCAAAGAAAACAATAAACAAAAAGTTTAAGTTCTAAAAGGTAAAGTGAAAAAAATTATTTTAATAGAAAGGTTAAAACATGAAACATGTATAATATGAACATTCATATGTTTCCTTGACAACTCATCATTTGATTTGATTGCAATCTCCATCATACTACATATCAGCCACATCCTTCATATTAAGTTGCTTAACGGCCCATAATTAACTCCCTTGTTGATGACTAACGGTCATGATCTATGGCGTGACATACTTGTCTATGTCTCTCTAAGACCCCTACCATCTATTTATTCCTACAAACCCTCCATAACCTTTCATCAGATCTACAACCAATTCATTTCCATAAAATAGAAGGGTAATTCTGAAGGTTTAAGAACTTTGCATAATAGAAGGATGGGGCTCATTGTTAGATCAGAACCGGTGGGAGAAAAGTACATGGAAAGATACCCACAGCTCAAAGAATTGTTACAGAAATATGGATGGCTTAGGTTCATAGAGAAATTTAATGGTTTTCATAAGGAGATTACAAAATCCTTTGCTCGTTCTTTTGATGGAACTGAAGTACAAATTGGAAATATCAAGTTTGCAGTGACTGAGTCATTCATGGCCAAGGCTACAGAACTTCCAAGACATGGTGAAAGATGGTTAAAAAATAAGGAGTTCCATAGTGAATCATGGAAAGTAATACTCAAAAACCCAGGTATGGATGTCTTTGTTTTTAGAAAAGGTATCCCAAGTTCAGTTCTTAAAAGTAAATGGAGAAACATGCTCTTGGTTTTACAAAAATTTATCACTTGTGAAGGAAGGTTTGGTTGCATGTATGTCTACCATATCCGTTTACTGATGAATTTCCTAGAAAATGGTGAAATCAATCTTCCTTTCTTTCTACTAAATATTTTAAGAAGGATGGCCTCAAATGTGCAAAAGAGAATACAGTTCATAGATACCACCATGCATCATCATGGGTTGGTAAAGATACTAATTGAGTTTCATTTAAAAAGCATAGGAGATAACTGGGAGGATTTCATTATTAGAAATCATTTTCAAGAACCACCAGAGTCACCTAAGGAAGATAATGTCAGAAGAAGCAGAAGAAAGAATACTGATATAAATCTTGAAAACAGACCTTAACCCTCATTACAGAAGAATGATGAAAAGCTAATCTCTGAAGAACTGACAGAAATTAGAAAGAAAATCAAGACAAAGGGTAAGATAAGAAAAAGGAGTAATGTCACAATTGAGAAGAATGAAAGTCCTCCAAAATTGAGAAGGAGCTCCAGACTCCGAGGGTCTATGAAAAAAAATATCAAACGGGACATAGCTTTTAAATTTAGATGAGGAAACCCCAATACCATATCCTATTAACATTTCTCCTGCGCATAGTCCTCAAAATTCTCCTATTCATCATTTTGAAGGTAGCCCCAGCAGAAGATCCCCAAGCATAGACCCAGTTCAACAAAAAATATATGATTATGTAGAATCACTAGAGAAGAAAAATGCATCAATGAACCCAGAACCTTCTGTTAATCCACAAGAACTTTTGATGCTCTTAAGCAAGATATTTATGAACTATAGATATTGAACAGACATATCAAACATGAGAATGAGGCCTTGAAGCAGCAAAGCAAGTTGGACAAGGTAATTCATGACAATACCATTCTGCATCTAGGACTATGGTATAATAAAAACAGGAATTTGAAAAGAAAGAACAAGTTACTACACATAACAGTCATTAACCTCAAGTATAAGCTTCTTATGAGAAGGCCCGGGATGACAGTCACTTCAAAGAAGAACAAAAGAAGGAAATTGGATGTGCTAGCAAAGTGCCTGAGAAAATGCAGTAGGGAAGAAGAACTCACAATTTTGGCAAATTGCATGAGGACATGTAATGATTTTGCAATGGGGGTATGTTGAACCTCAGAATTACCCTCTCTTTGACAGTTTTTCTCACCTCTTTTCCCTCACTTTCTCATAAGATCACAGACCCCAATCAATGATAAATTATAGGTTTTGTCTTAAGGATGCATTAAAATTATTGCCCTATTATATCTTCATTTTCTTGCTATTTGAATAGATTTTTGCAATTTAGCTACAAAATGCAGCATATTCTGCAGTTAACTGTGGATTTCGTAGCTACTCTCATGGTCTGGCAGGTTCTAGGTGCCAAATGAAGAATTGGGCCACATGGATATTTCTAGAATCATCTCTACATTGATTCTATCCTATTCACTCGGTCCATATCGACAGAAAATCAGGCCTAATATCGTGGTCAAAGGTGTGCTCAAAGTACGTTATCCAAAAGTAGCAAGACTCTTGATTTTCTCTATTGTAGCAAATCAAGAGCCTAACAGTCCTATTGCAAGTCTAATTCGAGTTAGCCACCTGTAACAAGTTTATCTCACAAACAATTATGTATTTTCCTTTAAATATCGGTTGTAAAAGGCTGAGAAGAGAGTTCAGATTTTAAGTGTTAAGTTTAAGCTTTTTGCTGATACTCTGTATTCAAACTTCATTTCATCATAATACAAAGTTTGTGTTGCCAATGATTGTTTAATTACATGCTTAACAAGCTAGCAGTTCAACTGAATCAGTTGCAGAGGGCCCCTGCACTGGAGGAGGTTTTTCATTTGTTTTTTTTAGTTCAATTTCCATTACTCTGTTTTCAGCGAATCTATTTTCTAATTAGGTTAATGTTTATTCCAGTTTTTTATCAATAGCATAATATGTGTAGTCTTATTCTTCTAAGATATTTCGTGAAGATAGATTACTTTGTTTTCAAATCGAATTAAGATTGGAGTAATAAGATTACATAGTTGCTTAGTTTACTTACTGTTTTGTAATTCATTTCCTTAGAACAAAATTTTCAATTAACTTTGTCAATGGATGTTTTCAAAAGCCATTTCAAAATGATGATTCTAAACTAAATGATTAAATGTCTAATTCATATAGTTGTTGAATTTGGTTTGCGCATTGTTATTTGATTTTTAGGAACTTAGAGACTAAGGCATAATTGACTTCTCACATAGCATCTCAAGAAGGTAATACTTCACATTGAATGTTGCAGAAAAGTCAAATATACATTAGTTTTTTTTAGTTAGTTTTACATGCTTTCACATTTTTCTTTCAGATCCTCACTTAATTGTATCACTTATATTCCTAAAATTCATTCTAAAAGAGATTGATTTAATCATGTTTCAAGACTAAATGGTTAAATGTTTAATGAATGCAATTACTGAGTTACCTTTTGCATACTTTACTTAGTTTTCTAGATCATAAGTATAATTGGTTACTTAACACTATCTCAAGAAGGTCACAGTTCATAATTGAATATTGGGAGTAACTAAATATACATTAGATTTTTTCATTGCATTATTTGTTTATTGTTCTAGGACATTAGAAGTTAAAGTGTAGACAGTTACTTAACATCATCTCAATAAGGTCATACCTCAGAATTGAATGTTGGAGTAACCAAAAGTACATTAGTTGTTTCATTTTCTGCTTTTACTTAAGACAAGCACTCCAGTTTCAATCTTAATTTTAGAATTAGATCCATGGAATAGAACTAATGATAAGATAATATAGATGCTCTGTTTTCCAAATTAGATCTTAACTAGTCAACAGTTTTTGGTTTATTTTTATGAAAATTAGACTAACCTAGGAACACTTCATTTTCTTCCTTCTTAAAATTCATTAGATTCACTTAAATATTTTCATAGTTTTAGATTAAACATTATTAGACATCAAAGAACAAAAACCCCCCAAAACAACATAAAATAAAAAACAATGAAGTAAGAAATAGGTTAACTAAGCACATACAATGCACCAAACTTCATCAGTTTACAAACCTCGGTTGATAATTAATGAAATAAATTTAAGACATTAAATTGACTAAACAGTTATCATGTTTTGAATTTTTTGGAAAACAACTAAAAAAATCAACTTGCAAGGTTGACTATGTGTTAGTGTCAATATTTGCATCCTTCCACCAGTGATCAAATTAAATCTTTCATGTCATATTAGGGGTCCCATTCTATTTTTTTTTTTTCATTCCGCTAGGTCATGCAAAAATTTGGTCACTTGGAGCAGATTTAAATCAAGTTTCACTCTTTAAAAGTGTTGGGAAAAATACTGAGAGGGGGGGTGAATTAGTATTTAGAGCTGACTGAAAAAAATTTCACTTTTTGTTTCTCTTAACCCATACGTTACTTTACTGAACTCAACTCACATATAAATGTGGATATCCTTAAGAAAACTTGCATATGTCCAGAGATCTTATTATATGTTTAATTCTTTACTTATATTATTGCATCATTCATTCATCAGATGTTTGGTAAGAAGTAAGCATGAGCAGTAGTAACAGAATCAACCATCACACACAATCAATACACATAATACCAATATTTAAGGTGGAAACCCAATTCGGGAGAAAACCACCGCTGCTGTCGTCTCTGTCTTTAATATTTATTATAAAGAAAACATCTTACAATTTTGTATTGGCGCAGACTTATACCAGCACACAGGCACCCACCTGCAGAAAGGCTACAACCTTTTCTCGTTCTCCAGCCACTATTGGAAGGGAGCTCCAACCCCCTGATTTTAACACCAGCTTCTACTGGCAGGATACTTCCTCTTTCATATAGAAGGCTTCAACCCTCAGATACACTAGATTTCTTCAATTTCTTCATCAGACTTCCGTCAGGGCTTCATCATTTCTTTTGCTTATCATCGTAGAGATTTATCATTTCTAGATCATATCCATAGGTGCATCATATATGCAGATATCTCTTAAAGAGATTTATTTATTAACAACCCTTCCACATGCACACCCTATAGTATAATCCTCTTCTCCTTATATAGTTTAGCCTTTATCAATACCATGAGTAGAAAACCACTCAACCGCTAATGGTATTCATATTAAAAGTCGAACCAATCCAAATTGAAATCCCAACCTTCGTTCTTCCATACACGAATCGTCCCAAAGGTAATCTTTATCTCCGCCAAATAATAATATAGCCAAGGTTAAGAAACATTAACGTGCCACTGATGGTTTTCTTTCTTTTATTGGAATTTTATTTATCAAATTCGTGGAATTTGATAAATAAATATTATTCACAACCTTTGGCAATTAAATATATAATAGAAATTTATGTTAATAACCAGCGCTTTTATCAAATAGCTTTTAAATAGACCTTTGGTTCCGGCCCCACATACATAATCGACGGCTCAATCAATATAATTTAAAACTAGGGCCCATCACTAACGATTGTTTCCATCCGACGGCGAAGAGCACATCGCTCGGTCTTCAGATGATCCAACAGATAATGTTCGTTGATGATGCACGTATGATAACGCGTGATGGCGTGTTGTACCTTGGGTAACCTTCGCGCATCTATAGAAAATGAACACCGTCTGATGACCCCTTCCTAGATCAACGACGTTCAATAATATCGCTCGGCTTCTTTGGTCGAACATTAACGTGCGATGGCGTGCTTTGATAGCGGTTTTCGTGGGTCCACCTTTGCTACGTGTCAACGTTTCTATGGAATCGCTCCCCAACCAGGAAATACCGCCTATCACCGAAGGGTGGTGCGATGAAACCCGAAAACCGCCTTCACTATTCACTCGGTCACGGTTCCGCTCTTCCACGCAAGGTTCCGTCATGCTTCCTTTTGTTATGTTCCACCTCTAAGTTCCGTTCATGATTCCAAAGGGTTAGTCTGTGTTCCACCAAAAGTTCAATGCCAAATACTCTGTTTTAGTTCTTCCGCATTATAACTGATTTGCTCTCGCTCCTTGTTCCTTTCTCCATGAAAGCCAGTCAGCTCCTTACTAATAGCGTAGACCCTTCCATGTGGAGCTTAAAACCATAACTTTATTCATATCATATATTCAACGAATATATAACTCCACTGTCTACCAGTTTGGATACACTGTCGACCATATTAACATCAGTTCCTCGAACAACATACAAAGCACCATTAATCCCCTCACAGGGTTTCTTACTTATCATGGATTCCATCAGGGTGCATACATATGTTCACACATGAAATTCTGCTGCTACTTTGCTTTTCTCTTTTCATGGTTACTGTTTCAAATGCTCCTTCTTTGCCAATTCCTTTGCCATCAATGACAACATTTCCAACAAAAAAAAAAACTTTCATCATTATGCTGAGTGGCCATCATTCATGAGTTTTTATCACCTTTTTAGTCATTTCACCATGAATTTCATTCAGTTAGGGTTTCCATTGGGTCTTAGGGTTTTCAAGGTCCATCAAAATACCATTTGCATGCATAACAAACCAACAAGTAAGAGGGAGACAAATAAATTCAGTTTACTATGTGAAGTTGACATGTAATTTAATTTTTATTCCATTATGTAATTTTAGGTTTTCTCAAATATGTAATAAGTTTATGGTTCCAAATAGCTACCAATTCAGAGTTCCATATGCCAAGAAGATCAAAGTTTCCAAAATCCTAGTGTTCTCAAATCCATCAAATGATCAAATTCAAAATATCAAAGTCAAAGTGAAAGGTAAAGGTTCAAATGCTTAAAGTAAACGTGAGAAGGAAAAGTGAGTCCCAAGAGCTAATTCACCCAATCCATCAAGTATCTAAGCCCATAAAAAGATCAAAGAGGCACTTATTTTCTCTCTAAGCCATAGAACTCTCACTCCCTCAACTCGAAAATCAAATTTGTAAGGAGGAAAACAAATTTTTTGGTGGTGTTGTGCTCTTGGAGGAAAGGCATTGCGCTCCTGGCAGACCAGCATTGTGCTCCTACCCAACTTCGCTAAAAATAATAAAAACCTCTTTCAAGTCTTTCTAATCATCAATTCAAGGTTCCTTCAGTTTTAAACAAGTAATTTAACCTCATCAAAGCTCTTCATACATTTCATCATTGAAAATTTCATGGTGTTCATTTTCCTTGTTTCAAGTTTTGATTTTTCAAGCTAGAAACCCTAGTTCCACTCCCACATCCTAAATTTGTTCCCATAAATCCAAATTTACCCTTCCCACATCCTATTAAACCTTATCCCTATCCATATATCACTAAATACCCATTCCTAAGACACATTTCCAAAAACCCTAGCTCCAAGGCTACAAATTTCCTAGGTAGCCTCCCTATACTTGTAATAAATTCCTAAATCCCATTTCCCTAAGTATTTTGATCCTCTATCACTCCCCTAAGTTCCCTAACCCCATTCTCGACTTCCCTAATTTTTCCTACACCCATCCCAACTCCTTAAACCTATTTCACACTCCCCTTTCCCTTCCCTAGGGTTTTCATAACCAAAACAAGCATCATGGAGGAGGAAGATAGAGATTTTGTGGAGGAGGATAGAGAGGAAATAAGACCTCACAAGGGAGGGAGGGATTTTGAGGCTTGAGCCAACTAACACCATTGATCACCTCACCCATGGCGGTCACTTGCTTCAAATATGTAAGCTGCTTTGATTTCTGTGAAATGTTCCAAAGAGTTAAACATCACCCTGTTTTGACCAGATTTTTCATCTCAAATATTCAAGAAAATAAAGTGACCCACGCAGGTGTGAACTTAACCATCTCCACAACCATCATTGGTGCTACCACAGGGATACCCAATATGGGTGAGAAATGGTTCAAGGCCAAAGATCTAGATGACCATCATTATGAACCATTCCTCAAGGCTCTATACAAAAATGAAGGAAAGAGAGTTTTCCCTTTTAGTTACCTTCTTGGTAGATATGCTCCCATGATGAAAATAATCATGAAATAATTCTCTTATGAAGGCATATTCTCCAGGCTCTACACATATCATATCAGAATACTCATGCACTTCGCAAGAGTGAAATTTCTCAACATCCCATACTACTTGTTCAGAAGCATTGATAAAATAGCCTACATAGTATAAAAGAGAGAGTATGATCAACAAATGAATAGCCTCTTGCACCACTCTCTGATCAAGATAATTTTCCTTCATCATCTAAATTAGTTGAACATTTCATGGGACACTTTCATTGGAAATGATGTCTTCACCTCAACACAAGCTTATCATATTCAAACTATGCCTCCTCTACCTCAGCCCACTTCACCTATTCCTCCATCAACTCAACCTATTGGACTCATCTCATCACCATCATCAGTATTTCAGAGCCAAATTGGGTCATCCAAAAAATTTGTGGTCAACAAGCCTAAAAATACCAAAGAGGCTGAAAAAGACACATTGGCCAAAACTTATCAGAGAGGGCCTAGGCAGGTGTTTCCTCCAAAGATTTTGGAAGGGACCTTGTCTTCTTCATCATAAAAGCAAGTACAAAAATGAAATCAAAGGAAAAAAGAGGCATTTGTTCATGAGGAAGTCATGCAAGAGGATGAAGACCCTCATGAGGAGGAAACAAAGTTTGATCTAGTTGACTTGGATCATCAAGATGATCATGAGGCCTGCTTGATCATCAAAGAGAAAGAGGCCAAAATCAGAGAGTTGAAAACTAACTTGGATAGATCTAAGTTTGTCATTTCATTTCTTGAGCAGGAAAACTAAAAACTCAAGACCAAATAGTTGATCATGGAGGTAGAACTTCTCAAGGCCAAAAGATAAGATACAAAGGCTAAGACGCTACTTGATGAAGCATATGAAAAATATGGTGATCCATATGACCAAGAATAAAAAGCGTCAAGGAAGAGGCCAAGAACCAAAGGTCTGAAGAAAGCATTAGAGCTAGAGAGACAAAAAGAAGTTGAACTAGCAGAGGAGCTCACCCTTAATGAGAAATTTTCCATATTTATCAATGAGAACATGGAACATTGGCTTGAAAGAGTCAACAATCATCTTGAGAAGCTCCTGGAGAAAGCAGAGAAAGAAAATGATATCCAGAGATGCATGGCTAAGAATTATTGCCGAAGGAATCAAATAGCAAGGTAAAAACTCCAAAAGGTGAAGGTAAAGCTAGAAACCCTAATAAACCAAGAGGAGAAGAGGAAACTTGAAATCCTTGTTGAGGCCTCTGTAATTTTTTAGCATACTTCATCATCATTACACATACAAATTTTGAATAATTTTTGAGCGAGTTTTGCAATTTTGGGTTTTTGTGCAAACTTCTGAAAATCTTCAGAACAGTTTGAATGTAAGGAGCGCAACTCCCTAGATGTTGCACTTCTTTTAGGGGCCTCAAAATGAAAAACTAAGACCAGCATTAGATTCATAAGGCATAAAACATGAACTTTCGACACTTTTCACACCCAATTTGGACAATCTGGCAAGGATAAATGGAAAAAAACACCTCAAAAATGACATTTTTGCCCTCATTTTTAGGTAAGCACTGTGTTCCTAACCAGTCTTGGTAGATTCAAGTTTTGGAGGGCTAAAGCTCATCATTGTTTGAAACCAAGTACTTTTTTGGAAACTAGATAGGGCGGGATTTCCAATTAGCTATCCTAAGCTCAATTTGGAGATCGAAAACCCCCTCAAACATTGGCTTTAATTTGGCGTTGCACTCCTGAAACTGGTGCTACACTTCTAACAATGGCGTTGTGCTACTGACAATTGTCATATTTTTCTGATTTTTTCCTAGTTTTTTGAGTTTGACCATGGAAAATGTGAATTGTACTGATGTAAATGATGGATGTAAATGTAATTAAGATATTTTTGAGTTACTAGATGGTAAATACATTAGGTAAAAGTTTTTTCATGGATGAATGAATCAGTTTCACCAAAACTAGGGGAGATTTTGTTTGACCTCCCTAGTCTTTGGGTTTTCAGTTCAACCTTTTGTGGATTAGCTCCTCAACTCAAGGATTCGACCCCTGGGTTTGGGAGAAGTTGTTGCTTGCCTATATCTTTCACCTCTTCACTCATTTGAGAGGTTGGATGTTGTTGTATTGATCATAGAACACTATTGTATCAAACTTTTGGCAGTAATTTATTCACAGAGTTACAGCTATTTTGGTGGGATTCTTGTGGCACTATATTTTGACATAGTTTCTCCTTCTATTTACATATGTATGAATGCTTTGTACTTTCCATGATCATGCCATTTCTATAATGTGTTGATTCTTAAGTGAGATAAGAAGAATTCATGTTTAATGATATGTTTTGGGAGAATCATCATACTTGTGTTCATTTCTTCAGTTTAAAAAGAATTCATGTATGCAATGTTATTTTTAGCACCTTGCCAGTCTATACACTCCATCAAATATCCTTAAAGTGTTAAAGTACCTACCTACCTTGCCCCATCAAATTTCTACAATTTCTGGTCTTTTTTCTCTGACCTAATTCACTCATTCAACACCCAAATCAACCAATCAAAACCCTTGTGCTACTATACCTAGCCTAAAACCTAATTGATCTAGCCCTTTTGGCTGTGATCCCTTGGAAGGAGCCCTCTCCTGACTAGTAGGGCTAGCTACTTGGCGATATTTTGGTTTGTGGTTACCTTTTTTGGTCTCTTCTCAGCCTTGGAGATCGGGTGGAGTGCTAACATCTTCGCGACCATACAGGGGAGAAAGTGACAGATCTTCCCTGGGGCGACAATCATCAAAGTTTAGATCTGGTTACCTTTGTTGGTCTGCTTGCTGATGGTGGACAACAGTCGGATGCATATGAAGGCTAAATCATTCACCTGATGACTCTAGTGTTGAAGAATCCAAAGGTTCATAATTTTCATGACGACTCCACTTTTCAAGAACCAGTAGTTTGAAGATATTCTTGGTGAAATCATTGTTGTCAAAATGGATTCGACTGCTCGAATATATGCTCCTATGAATCGAGCTCATATTCTTGGTTTTCCGAACCGTATTCCTTGTATCTATTGGAAATCAGGATTGTCAAATTTTAAGGGACAATATGGTGAATATGCTAGTTTGAATTTGGTGAAATTTCATTTGCATATTCACTAACTAAAGATTGAGTTTCCTGAAGATTTTCTGATGAAGCTTTTTATGGCTACCTTGGAGGAAAAAGCAAGATCATGATATGAGAGTCTAACATATTCTAGTTTATATTCTCTGAAGGATTTTCATTCAGTTTTCTTTCAAAGTTATCAAAGCTCTAATTCTTCCTTGTCAATGATTGATAGTTGTTGTGAGATCTCTGATAATTTCATTGAGTTTCCTGAAAATTTGTATGGGGATGAAGAGTGTCTAGATGATGAGATCATAGAAGCCCTATATGATTTTTCCTCCCAACAAGAATCATGAGCTTCATCCTTGGATGAAAAAGGCTGGGACCAAGAAAGAGAAATGCCAATTCCCGATCCTGAAAGTGAAAATCATCAAGGCAATAATTTCTATTATAAATATTATTTTTCTCCTCTGTATGAAGATGAGATAGATCAGCTCCTGAAAAATCCTGTTACAGCCCAAGCTAATGCAGGTTTTCCATGTTCACATATTCAAGAATGTGTTAGTGAAAATTCTTCCATTATTGAAAATGAAAATCTGAGTTTAAATGATGAAATTCATGATATTGATGAAACTATACAAGAAGTTGTTGAGAATAAGACAATTTGTGATGATTTTTTCCTACAAGGAGATCAGCTAACAGAGACCGTTCTCTTTCATGAAGAGGATAGGGTTGTCATGTTTGAAAATTTTGAAAAGAGTTTTATGTTCAAGGATGATTTAGACTATGAATTTGAAAAGTATGCACCTAAGATAGAAAACGTGAAAGTGATAGAGTCAGAGTTCCCGTGCTTTAGGAATTTGCAACCAACACTCAGGTAGCAGAAAGTCATACTTCCCTATGCCCTCCTATGGATCAACAACAAAGTGTTCTCTCAGATCAGAATGAAGGGTGTGCTTATGTTTTTGCTGGATCTAAAGACAAAGTAACATTTCATATTCTTGAAGATCCTTTTACTGATTTTCTATAGTTAGCAGGGAAGATGTATCTTCTTGTTTTCATGGACCATAAGAACATGTTTAGTAGACAGTTGGAGTGCCTAGTTTTTTTTTTGTATGCCTACTCGAGGAAAGTGAGAGAAGAATTCAAGTAAGTATCCATTTGTTGGATTGGTTACATTGGAAGTATCACTTCACATGATTGTACATATGTCTTCAACAGGTAGGTGGTTGTCATCAGGACTTGAAGCCCTCATGTCTCAGTGATATGTTGTCATCAATAAGTTTAGTAAGTTTTTATTTCAGTCAAGTAAGTTTTGAGTCAATTTTAAAGTCATTTTTCAGTCAGTTTGAGTTTGTTACAAATCAGTTTAAGTTTTTAGTTTTCAACTAGTCTTTAATTTTTGAATCCATGCCCAATGGATAGGCACTTGGTCTACAGTCTTCTTGGCACCTCCAAGGAGCTACCATCAGTGTCAGTATTTGGATCCTTCCACTAGTGATCAAATTAACTCTTTCATGTCATGTTAGGGGTCCCATTTTGGAATTTTTGTCATTCCACTAGGTCATGCAAAAATTTGGTCACTAGGTGTAGATTTACACCAAGTTTCACTCTTTAAAAAAAAAAAAATTCATCACTTGCTGGCTCATTTCATCACTATGTTGAGTGTCCATCATTCATGAGTTTTTATCCCCTTTTCACTCATTTCACCATGAATATCATTCATTTAGGGTTTCCATTAGTTCTTAGGGTTTTCATGGTCCATCAAACTACCATCTGCATGCATAATAGACCTGCAAGTAAGAGGGTGACAAATAAAATCACTTTACTATGTAAAGTCGACACCTAATTTAATTTTTATTCCATTATGTAATTTTATGTTTTCTTAAATATGTAATAAGTTCATGGTTCCAAATAGCTGCCAACTCAGAGTTACATATGCCAAGAAGATCAAAGTTTCCAAAATCTTAGTGTTCTGAAATCCATCAAATGATCAAATTCAAAAAATCAAAGTCAGAGTGAAAGGTAAAGGTTCAAATGCTTAAAGTGAATGTCAGAAGGAAAAGCGGGTCCCAAGAGCTAATTCATCCAATCCATCAAGTATAAAGCCCATCAAAAGATCAAAGAGGCACTTATTTTCTCTCTAAGCCATCGAGCTCTCACTCCCTCAACTCGAAAATAAAATTTGTAAGGAGGAAAACAGAGTTTTGGTGGCATTGCACTCCTAGAGGCAAGGCGTTGTGCTACTGGCAAAGGTGATGCGCTCCTGGAGGCAAGGTGTTGCGCTTCTGCCCAACTTCACTCAAAACACCCAAAAACTCTTGAAAGTCTTTCTAATCATCAATTTAGGGTTCCTTCAGTTGTAAACAAGTAATTTAACCTCATAAAATCCCTCCATACATTTCATCATTGCAAATTTCATGGTGTTCATTCTCCTTGTTTCAAGTTTTGATTTTTCAAGCTAGAAACCCTAGTTTCACTCCCACATCATAAATTTCCTCCCCTAAACCCAAATTTACCCTTCCCACATCTTAGTAAACCTTATCCCTATCCATATATCACTAAATCCCCATTCCTAAGACACATTCCCCAAAACCCTAGATCCTAGGCTACAACTTTCCTAGGTAGCCTCCCTATACCTGTAATAAATTTCTAAATCCTATTTCCCTAAGTATTTTGATCCTCTATCACTCCCCTAAGTTCCCTAACCCATCCCCACTCCCCAATCATATTTACCACTCCCCTTTCCCTTCCCTAGGGTTTTCATAACCAAAACAAGCATCATGGAGGAGGAAGACATAGATTTCATGGAGGAGACAAAGAGGAAAGAAGACCTCACAAGGGAGGGAGGATTTTGAGGCCTAAGCCAACTAACACCAGAGAGTTGATGGCCTCACCCATGGCAGTCACTTGCTTCAAATATGTGGGCTGCTTCGATTTCTGTGAAATGGTCCAAAGAGTTCAATATCACCCTGTTTTGACAAGAGTTCTCATCTAAAACCTTCAAGAAAATCAAGTGACCCTTGTAGGTGTGACCTTCACCATATCCACAACCATCATTTTTGATACCACAGGGATACCAAATATGGGTGAGAAATGGTTCAAGGCCAAGGATCTAGATGACCATCATTATGAACCATTCCTCAAGGCTCGGTACAAAAATGAAGAAAAGAGAGTTTTCCCTTTCAATTACCTTCTTGATAGATATGCTCCCATGATGAAAATCATCATGAAATACTTATCTTGTGAAGGAAGATTCTCCAAACTCTACACATATCATATCAGATTTATCATGCACTTCAAAAGAGTGAAATTTCTCAACATCAGATACTACTTGTTCAGAAGCATTAATAAAATGGGCTACATAGTACAGAAGGGAGAGTATGATCAGAAAATTTATAGCCTCTTCCACCACTCTTTGATCAAGATAATTTTCCTTCATCATCTAAATCGGCTGCACATTTCATGGGACACTTTCATTTTCAATGATGTCTTCATTGCTCCACAAGCTCAACATGCTGAAACTATGTCTCCTCCACCTCAACCCATTGCACCTATTCCTCCATCAACTCAACCTACTGGACCCATATCATCACCATCATCAGTATTTCAGAGCAAAATTGGGTCATCTAGCAGAGTTGTGGTCAACAAGCCTAAAAATACCAAAGAGGCTGAAAAAGACACATTGGCCAAAACTTATTAGAGAGGGCCTAGGCAGGTGTTTTCTCCACATATTGTGGAAGGGACCTTGCCTTATTCATCATAAAAGTAGGTACAAAAGGGAAAGAAAAAGAAAAAGAAGGCAAATTTTCATGAGGAAGTCATGCAAGAGGATGAAGACCCTCATGAGGAGGAAACATAGTTTGATCTAGTTGACTTGGATCAACAAGATGATCATGAGGCCTCAAGCTTGATCATCAAAGTGAAAGAGGCCCAAATCAGAGAGCTGCAAACTAACTTGGATAGATCTAAGTTTCTCATTTCATTTCTTGAGCAGGAAAACCAACAACTCAAGACCAAACAACTGATCATGGAGGTAGAACTTCTCAAGGCCAAAAGAGAAGAGACAAAGGCTAAGACTTTACTTGATGAAGCATATGAGAAATATGGTGATCCAGATGAAAAATAAGAACAAGTGTCAAGGACGAGTACAAGAACCAAAGGCCTGAAGAAAGCATTAGAGCTAGAGAGACAGAAAGAAACTGAACTAGCAGAGGAGCTCACCCTTAATGAGCAATTTTCCATATTGATCAATGAGAACATAGAACATTGGCCTCAAAGATTCAATAATAATCTTGAGAAGCTCCTGGAGAAAGAAGAGAAATACAATGATATCCAGAGATGCATGGCTAAGAATTATTGTCGAAGGAATCAAATAGCAAGGTCAAAACTCCAAAAGGTGAAGATAAATCTAAAAACCCTAATCACCCAAGAGGAGAAGAGGAAACTTGACATCCTTACTGAGGCCTCTCTAATTGATTAGCATACTTCATCAGCTTTCCACATACAAATTTTGAATATTTTTTGAGCATTTTTTGCAATTTTGGGTTTTTGTGCAAACTTTTGATAGTCTTCAACACAATTTGACTGTCAGGAGCACATCGTCCTAGTATTTTCACTTCTTCTAGGGGCCTAAAAATGAAAAATGAGGACCGCCATTGGATTTACAAGGAATAAAACGTGCAATTTTGACACTTTTCACACCCAATTTGGACAATCTGGCAAGGATAAATGGCCAAAAACTCCTCAAAAATGACATTCCTGCCCTCATTTTAAGGCAGGTATTGTGCTCCTGACCAGTCTTGGGAGATTCAGCTTTTGGAGGGATAAAATTCATCATTTTTGGAAACTAGAGAGGACATGATTTCCAATGCGCTATCCTGAGCTCAATTTGGCCATCGGAAACCGCCTCAAATGTTGGCTTGAAGTTGGCGCTCCGCTCCTGACAATTGTCTGATTTTTTCCTTGTTTTCTGAGTATGACCATGGAAAATGTGAATTTTACTGATGAAAATGTAATTAAGAAATTTTTGAGTTACTAGAGGGTAAATACATTAGGTAAAAGTATTTTCATGGATGAATGAATTAGTTTCACCAAAACTAGCGGAGAGTTTGTTTGACCTCCCTAGTCTTTGGGTTTTCAGTTCAGCCTTTTGTGGATTAGCTCCTCAACTCAGGGATTCGACCCCTAAGGTTGGGAGAAGTTGTTTCTTGCCTATATCTTTCACCTCTTCACTCATTTTAGAGGTTGGATGATGTTGTATTGATCAGAGAACACTATTGTATCAAACTTTTGGTAGGACTTTATTAATAGTGTTGCAGCTATTTTGGTGGGATTCTTGTGGTACTGTATTTTGACATATTTTCTCCTTCTGTTTACATATGTATGAATGTTTTGTACTTTCCATGATCATGTCATTTCTATAATGTGTTTATTCTTAAGTGAGATAAGCAGAATTCATGTGTAATGCTCCGTTTTGGGAGAATCATCATACTTATGTTCATTTCTTTAGTTTAAAAATAATTCATGTATGTCATGCTCTTTTTAGCACCTCACTAGACTATCCACTCCATCAAAGCTCCTTAAAGTGTTAAAGTACCTACCTACCTTTCCCCATTAGATGTCTGCAATTTCTGGTCTTTTTGCCCTGGGCTAATTTCCTCTTTGACCTAATTCACTCATCCAGCACCCAAATCAACCAATCAAAAGCCATGTGCTACTATACCTAGCCTAAAACCTAATTGATCTAGCCCTCTTGGTTGTGATCCCTTGGAGAGAGCCCTCTCCTGCCTAGTAGGACTAGCTACTTGGTGAGAGTTTGGTTTGTGGTTACCTTTGCTGGTCTCTTCTCAGCCTCAGAGATCTAGTGGAGTGCTAGCACTATGCATACCATATGGTGATGTGGCATTAATGTCATCAAGATGATTGGATTATACGACTTTCCAATGGGTCAATTCCGTGAGGACTTAATCTGTATTAAAAACTTGAATTTTATTGTGAAATTTGCAAGTTAAATTTTATGTCTTTTAGGAAATGGATCAATTTGAAAAATCACATAAAATAATGGTTTTTAAACTCAGTTTCAAGCATAAAAATAGAGACAAATATTCCATACACAACAACATAAGACAACAAAATGATAAAGGAGTTCACCCCTCTTGGGCTACATCTCTTGGTCCTACTTCCAATGTTGGGTCTCTTTCATTAAGTTCTCAAATATTTTATTTCATGGATTCACAGTGCTCAGAATGAAAAAATAATCTTTCCAATGGCTCCAGAATACCCAAAAACCCCAAGATAGGCTCTTATTGGGCTCAATTTGGCCAAAAAAACACAAATTTATGCTTCAAATAAGTTTTGTTGCTAACTGGTCTACAAACTGGCCATTTTGTCTAACCATTCTACGTTTTCCACCATTCTGGAGACTTTAGAGCACCAAATTCACTTGGCATCAACAATATTCGTGCCTAATTGGGTGCATTTTGTAAGACAGTTATTTTTCCCGCTAACGCCTAAGCTCAGACTTTTCCACCCCATGCCTGGTCGTATTAGTGCTCATGAGGTCAGGGGATGGACTAACTATCTGCCCCTGTCGAGATGGCACCTTTTTTTACGTCGATGGTTTTGATGTGCCATAAGACCCCAAGGCTAGCCCCCTTATTCCTGTGCCTGATCCTTAGCTCCATTTGGCTCTTCTCTCGGTCCCGTGACTTGGCATATATCCTTGGGTCAGGATTAAATCTAGACCTCCCCAACCATCTCTCTGAAGGCCCTGCTCTTTGGTTCTGTGCAATTCATTTGTGAACATGGGCCAAGGCTAAGCCCTGGGCCCTCAGGTCTCAACTCTTGCCTATCACGTGGGGTGCTAGATGACCAGGGCTAGGGGCTTAGCCCCGACCCCTTCCCTCAACGCACATTTCGTTAAACATTAAATATGGATTTTCCTCTATACCTGTTAAGTAACACCTGCGACCCTAATGGTAGAACAGAGTGTTCTTTATGTGGAGGTCGGGAGTTCAATCCGCCAGGTCCTTTGTACAACCATTTCCAAAAAAAATTGCGCACCCTACCATTGAACCACTTCAAAAATGATCAACCAATCAGATTAACCCATGTGCACAAATCATATGAGGCCACTTGTGAGCCTGTGGTTGGTCTGAGGGTACCTAGTCAGCTTGTTAAATCATTGTATGGACTACCTAATCATCAGTCCTATCCTTCAACCTGCAAACTTTTTTGGTTGTTTAGGAAAATGATTAGAATGCGATATATGGAGCATACAATGTCAGTTTTTAGTGATTCAAGTTGTGTTGGATTCAGGAAAATGATATATACATTTTGGTACCAGTTTTTAGCAATTTTTAACACTTTGATTTTGAGCACTTTACTGATCCCTTGGATCATTCTGACCCACTGGAAGCTTTTGGACCTCCAAAAGATCATTTTAAGTCAATAGATATATTAGGTTATAGTTCCCTCGCCCTTCCAATATCAATCCATTTTTTCTTGCTTGGATTAGTAACTTTGTGCCCCACGCGAAGGTACTCCACGTTCCCTCATCTTGAAGTTTTTTTTTCCTGTGAAGGATGGTATCTAGATGCAATTCTTCAAGATATTTAGGAGAGACATATTCAATTTTAGGAATCTGAACATTCTCTCCTTGATCTTCAATCAAAGGAGGCTCATATAATCTCAAGTTTTCAACATTAACAACTGCATAGACTTTCATATATGGAGACAAATCTAACTAGAAAGCATTATTACCAATATTTTCTAAGATCTTCAATGGACCATATCTGACTGGTTTGAGTATTTTTACCTTCTCCTTGAAGTCTTTTCTTGCTAATGTAAAGCCAAACTTCATCTCCCACTTGAAACTTGTGATCAACACGATTCTTATCATGTCTTGTCTTGTACTTGGCTTGACTATTTTCCAAATGTTCTTGAACCATTTGATGCACCAATTGAACTTGTTCAATTAATCACTTGGCCTTATCTATGTCACTATGTCCATCACTAGAAACATCTTTCCCAAAGATAAAATCTAAAGGATATTTTGGTAAGTATCACAAGTATGCCTTAAATGGAGATGTTTGAGTCGATGAATGCTTGGCCCAGTTGGAAGCATGTTGGATGTTGTGCAAATTTTCATCCCAAAGTTAGGATGCTTGTTGCAAGAACCACTAAAGAGATGTAATAATGTTATGTTCACCACTTATGTTTGGACATCGGTTTGTGGATGGAATGTTGTGCTCTTATTTAACTTGGTGTCCATGAGTCCCCATAAACATGACCAAAATTTCCCGATAAATTGAGAATCTTGATCAGAAATAATGGATGTGGGAAACCCAAAATGCACCCATACATTTTGAAAGAACATATTTGCAATCTGTTCAGTTGTAACCTTCTTCTTACAAGGCATCAAAATACACATTTTTCTGAAACAATCCACAAAAGCATAAAAATAATAATGAACTTTACTAGACATAGGTATACCTCCCACAAAATCCATAGAAACACTTTCCCAAGGACGGGAAGGAAAAACAAGTGGAGTATACAATCACAAGTTTCTATTTCTAGGCTTAATAATCGCACACATATTAGATCCTCTTACATATCGTGACACACTTGCATTCGTACGAAGCCAATAAAAATACCTTTGTAATTGTGCCATTGTCTTGCCTACACCAAAGTGGCTAGCAATAAGGTTGACTCTTTCACCCTGTGGAATACATATATTTACAAGATGATACAGCAATTTATCATGAACATGATATTCTAATTCCTCTACTTGGTTTCCTTGACACAAATTTCCATATACATCCTTAAAATATTCATCTAAAGCATATTTTTCAACATATATCTCATGCATGATAGAATTATGCTTAATAATAACGGATGCACTAACAATTGGTCTAGTTAACATATCAACAACTTTGTTATAGATACCTTTTTCTACCTGATTATGAAGTGGAATTGTTGTAAGAAACCCATCCATCCGAAATTCCTCGCTTATTTTATCTTGGTTTGTGATTGAAAGTATTGCTAAGGTTGATGGTTAGTGTGATTGATAGTTTCCTTACCCATCAAATATTTTTTAAATTTAATCACACTTTGCACCAAAGCATACAATTCTTTGTCATATGTTGGATAGTTAATCACTACACTGATAAAGGTTTCAAAATTATAAGATATGATTACCATGTTGCATCAAAACCGCTCCCATGGCATAGTCACTTGCATTGGTTTGTATCTCAAATGGCTTCTTAAGATATGGAAGTGCAAGAACTGGTGATGAACTGATTCTCTCTTTCAATGCATCGAAGGCTTTCTACTGCTTGCCTCCCCACTTAAAAACATGTTTCACACTTGTCAAAGCATGTAATGGAGTTGTAATTGATGAGAATTTAGAAATGAAATTTCTCGAATATTTGGTTGCTCCCAAGAAGCTTCTAACCTTTGTTACATTATTGGGTTTAGGCCAATTCAAAATGCCTTCGAACTTTGAGGGATCTATCTTCAGTTCACCCCCTCCAACAATATGACCCAAATATACTAACAAGGTTTTCCCAAATTTACATTTAGACATATTCAAAAACAAATTTTCTTTATTTAAGACATCTAGAACTTTCCTAACATGCTTGACATGCTCTTCACGATTCATGTTGAAAATCAGTATGTCATCTAACCACACTATCATAAAACCATCTATAAAGGTCTTAAAACATCAATAAAAACACCCATGAATGTTGCAGAAGAATTACAAAGCCCAAATGGCACAACCAACCATTCAAACAAACCTTGCTTCATTTTGAAAGTTGTCTTCCAAATATCTACTTCAACAATCCTAATATGATAATAACCACTTCTTAAGTCCAACTTAGTTAAATAAACCAACATATTTAAATTGATCAAGTAAATCATCAATTCAAGGAAGAGGATAGAGGTTCTTTACTGTTATTTTTTTCAAGGATCTAAAGTCCACACACATGCGCCATGTACCATCCTTCTTTGGTACCAAAACAATAGGAGACCCTCAAGTAGATGTGCTTGGTCAGATGACTTCACTATCAAGCAACTCTTGGATTTGCATCTTAACTTCTGCATTTTCCATAACTGACATCTTGTAGATGCCAATGTTTGGAAGAGGATCATCTTGTTACAATTGGATCTCATGTTGGATTCCTCTTTTAGGAGGCAATCCTTTAGGTTCCTGAAACATCTTATCATATGTGTTAACAACCTTAATAAAATCAGATTTAAGTTTTGCATCACATCCTTGCAATGATTCATTTTCAACATCATCTTTGGGTTTGATAATCAAGAGTACAAAATTATTACTAGCATTAATAAGGCTCTTCATTTTTCCAGCATTCACAAGAGACAAATTCAATTTCTTTTGATGTGCTCTAACAATATACTCAATCCCATATCTAAATAAATGATACTTTTTCACATGGAAATGAAATATGGCTTTCCTATCATATATATACAGGCTTCCCAAAACAATAACACATATGTCAAGTGGAACAACATCAAGCTCTACCTCATCAATAAAGTTTGCAGTGATGGTGAATTTCAGTTTTCATTTTCTTGTCACTTGCAATTTTGCATTTTCACATACCCAAACCAAAGGATAAGGTTTAGGATGAGGAATGGTTTCCAAATTTTGTTTCTTAACAGCAGTTTCTGAAATAAGGTTGGCTTGGGATCCACTATCAAACAAAGTATCTACTTTGTTATGTTTTGATATGACTCTAATATGGAAAATATCTATTATTTCTTTATCATGTTGAGTTTCATTGAGGTTAATAGAAGAACTAGTACTTGCAATAGAATCCTTACATTTTAATTCCATGGTTGTGATCTTTGTTTAATCTTTGGAATCAGATCCTAAATCATGTTGTGTAGTTGTAACAATATTTTTTTTTCCATTTGTTGCTAAAATTTTTGGGTCTCATCTCAGGATGAAGCTTCCAACAATGGTCTTCATCATGGCCTTATTTTGAATAGTGTTTACATCTGAGTTCCTCTCCCTCTTTCTTTATTGAACCATTAATTCCCCCTTACCTTTTAATTTTCCCTTTCCTTTGTATCCAATCTTGAATGTCTTATTGTTATTCTCTTGGGAAAAATTCCTCCCTCTCGCTTCTCAATGAGTTTCATGTACACATACTTCATCTAGATTTGTAGGGTTAAACATGATAATCGTGTGTCTCAAATAACTATGTAAACCTCTAATGTATTTAAGTAGAGTGCCTTGAGAGGATAAATCTATACCCAAAAAAAAAGTTGTTTTTCTAAATTCTTCAGTATAACTTTGCACACTCTGATCTTTGGCTTGCCTAAATTTTTCCCAGTCCATTGTATCATTTTTCATATATGCTAATGGATAAAATTGTATTCTTAATGCATCTACAAAATCATTCCCAGAAAAAATCATCTTACCACTTTTCTTGAGATCTTCTTGAGTTTTGGCCTCCCACCAAATGAGTGTTGTGCTTTCCAAACTTAGATAAGAAAGATTAATTTTGGTCTCATCATCCTTGATTCTTTGTATCCTGCAATACACTTCAATATGACCAACCCAATTATCCAATTTCTCATCATTTACCTCTCCATTGTACATGGGAAATTCAAATTTTAAGTCAAGATTTAACAAAGGAGTTTTACCATGTCCCCTTGGATATCTTGGAGGATTTTGTGAAGGGGTAGAGGTATAATAAGATGAGGGTGAAGATGGAGGTGTAGGAAAATGTGGAGGCAGAGGTGGTGGTTTGTTACCATTTCCTCCATTTCCTTTTGGAGGATTTAAGCTCTTGTCACCATTTTCTCTATTCCATTTTGAAGTATTTGTGCTCTATCCTTGCAACCTTGTGTTCCTTTCTTCATAAACAACTTTCACCATTTTAGACATTTCAAAGGAATCTTTTCCAAAATTTCTCTGATCCTCATACATGGTTTCATGGCCCTCTTCATGTGCCAAGACTGGTGAAGCTTGAGGTTTGTGTTCTCCTTGAACCAACTTGAGAACTTCACTCCACAAGAACTCCTCCTCTTTTGAGCTTCAACCTTGTAAGCATCAGAAAAAACTTGCAACAAAATTACACTTTCAAAATAACCAGGGCTCTGATACCAAACTAATTTGTTTTACAAACTTGAAGGTTATTGTGATATTTGCAAGTTAAACTTTATTTCTTTTAGGTAGTGGATTAATTTGAAAAAGTACATAAAATAATGGTTTTTTAAAATTAGTTTGCAGCATAAAAATAGAGATAAATATATCATACACAACAACATAAAAAAAAAAATGATAAAGGAGTTCACCCCTCCTGGGCTACATCTCCTAGTCCAGCTTCCAATGTTGGGCCTCTTTCATTAAGTACTCAAAAAATTTATTTCATGGATTTATAGTGTTCATAATGAAAAAATAATGTCTCCAATGGCTCCATAATACCTAAAAACCCCAATCTAGGCTCTTCTAGGGCTCAATTTGGCCAAAAAATCACAAAGTTGTGCTTTAGATAAGTTTTGTTGCTAACTGTCTACAAACTAGTCATTTTGTCTAACCATCCTACATTTTCAACCATTATGGAGACCACTGAGTGCCAAATTCACATGGTTCCAATAGGATTCATGCCGAATTGGGTGTATTTTATTGGAAAATTAGTTTTCCTGCTAATTCCTAAGAATCGACTTTTCCGCCCCACACGTGGTCATAATAATGCCCATGAGGCTGGGGGTTGGGATAACTGCCCGCCCCCACCAGTTTGGCACATTTCTTTACACCAACGGTTCCGATATGTCATAATAACCCGGATTTTGCCCAATTATTACCGCACCTGATACTTAGCACCATCTAGCTCTGATCTCAGGCTTGTCACTTGGAATATATCCTTCGGACGGGCTTAAATCCAACCCTCCCCAACCATCACTCTGAAAGACCTCCACTTTGGTCCTGTGCAATTCATTTGTGACAATGGTGGTTTCTTCTGATATGGCTTACTAGCTAAGAGAAAGAAACCCATTTACCCTTGAAGAAATGCAGTGAGCGTTGAAGCGAATCTGATTATCAAGAAGTCAAAAATCAAGACAGAGAAAAGAGTAACCATCAAGGAAGAAACATCTACTTCATCAGAGGGAAAACTCGACAAATTGATCAAACAAATGGACAAAATGATGGAAAAAATGACCATTGTGGATAGACAAGCTGAACCCTCAATTAGAAATCCCAATTTCAGGGGTAAAAATTAGCTGCCTCAATACAGGATCAAGAAAATGGAACAAAGGGGTCAGGATCTACAAAGTCAGCAGAAAATTTTCACTCCATTCTAGCAAAACTACACCGAAGGCCCTGATGGATAAGAAGAAGATATTTCAGGCGAAAATAATTTGTTTGAGGAAAATCAACAGCCTATTTTCCTCACTGAATAAGGTCATTTTTTTTCATTAATGTGTCCACCGGATGATCAGAAATATGTCTTATCAAATGATGAAATTTTATCAGTATAGAAAGAAGATTACCAGAGGGGATATCAAAATTCTCTTAGTCATGTATAGAGGTAATATGGTTTGAGAAATAGCAATGTGCCTATAACCTCAAGTCAGAAAAAACAAAATTCTCAAACAAAGGCTCATCATAAAGAGACAGCTACTTCAAATCAGAGCAAAGATAAAGGACCTTCTTTTCCTAATCATGCGAAAGGAAATGAAGCTTCTAACGGCAATCATAAGAAATATAAATAATTTCAATATGGAGGACAGAGAAATGATATATCACACAAATATTAGCTGGAGAAGAAAGATGCACCATCCAAGGAGGTAGAAAAACATTCTTCTCTTTTTTAGGCTTGAAAATGAAATCTCAAAGTTGAAAGTCTCCATTCCTTTAACTAAAATAGTCAAGAATTACCAGTATAAGTTTCAAGTAGCCAAGTTTATTAGGGTGGTTCATATGTCTGATACGTTGAATGTGAGTGATGATTACCCAGAAATTTTATTTGGTCTTGTTGTTGATGGTGAATTAGAAGATAGTGAGGCCCATCCTTTTTATCTTAGCCTCAAAATCCATGATTTTATCCTTCACAATGCCATGCTAGACTCCAGAGCATATCAAAACCTCATGCCTAAAGCCATCATGGAAAAACTAGGTTTTCATATCACAAGACCCTACCATGACCTTTACTCTTTTGATTCAGGGAGGGTTAAATGTCTTGGTCTCATTAAAGATCTAGTGGTGTCTTTAGAGAAAATTCCAGCCAAGAATGTCCTCATCGATGTTGATGGGGCTGATATCCCTCCCAGATATGGAATTCTGCTCTCCCGGTCATGAGGATAAAAAATTAGAGGCACCTTGCAGCTCAACTTTTCCTATGCTACAATATCGGTCTTTGGGAAACTCAAAAAACTATACCAGGAAAATAAGATGAAATACATGATCAATGGAAAAGAAAAGCCTAATAATCATCCCATACATGTTGTTCACATGGATTTAGAATCTTTTATCTTATTCAATGATGAATGCTCAACATCTTCAAAAATTTTGATGGAAGAAAAAACTGAAAATTCAGAATTTTCCAATTCTGTTTTAAAAATTTTAAGTGCAGAAAAACAAGAAAATATGCTAAGTGTCTTAGAGCCAAGTTCATTAGCAAAAAAAAGAGATTAAATAGTGAAATAAACAAAACCTATTGGTAAAACAAACATCTCTCAAACAACTAGTCAAGATCAGTGATCCAAATTACAGCTTCCTGATGAAGAAAGTGGTTTGTGGACCATATATTTCGATGGAGCCTTAGGTAAGGAAGGAGTTGGAATTGGAGTGTGGATTCACAACCCTATGAATCAGTCACTTAACCTTCCTCTTAATGTTCGTATGTATTCTTAAAAATTGGCATTTTATTGTTCAAACAAAGAAGTAGAATATGAAGCTTTGATAGCTGGTCTGAAGATTTTCAAGAAATTAGGTGCCAAGAAAATTTATGTGTATGGCGACTCCGAATTGGTAATAAAGAAATTAAAAGGGGAATACCAGGCCAAGCATCCTAGAATGCGAGCTTACCGCAATGCAGTGTTAGATATCCTCAAGACCTTCACTAAGTATACTTTGTCATTGATTCCAAGGGACATCAATGTTATTGTTGATTCTCTTGCCACTTCAGCCAACATGTTAAAAATTCCATTGTATCCCAATAAGAAGTATGAAATTAACGTCAAACATCGCCCTATTGTTCCAGATAATGTTTAGTATTGGAAATTTTCTCAAGATGACAAGCAAATCAACAACTTCTTGTAGACGAAAGAGGAATTTGTGAGTTCACAAATAGATGATTAGTTTTTATGAAGATGACCAAGAAGTGCAAGCAGCAGAAATGAAATTACTTTAGTTGAAATACAACTCTATTCCAAGAGGTCTTGTGCCTTTGGAGGAGTTTTTAGACCAAGATGATGTTGCACGAAAACCGACAATGCTTACAATAGAATTAGGAGTGGAAGACCTCAAATTTGGTACTCTTGAAAAGCCCAAAATGGTCAAGATTTAAAAATCTTTGAGCTCAAAAATGAAAGTTAAATATGCAGTGCTCATGTCTCAGTTTACTGATGTTTTTGCATGGAATTATTCTGATATGAAAGTGTATGATAAGATTATAATTCAGTATACCATTCCTTTAAAGCCTGATCAGAATCCTCTCTGCCAAAAACTAAGAAGAATGAATCTCAAGTTATTACCTTCCATTAAAAAAGAAGTAAACAGGTTATATACTTCTAGTATTATAGTTCCTCTTCATTTTTCAAATTGGATGTCGAAATTAGTGCCATTAATAAAGAAGACCAGCGAGATTCTCTTGTTTATAAATTTCATAAATCTGAATAAACTATCACTGAAAGACAACTACCCACTTCCAAATATGGATCATATTCTACAAAGGATCATATTCTTGCAAACTTTCATTATTGGATGGATATTCCAGGTGTTATCACTCCCCCTGTTTCCCAAGGCTGAGAATAGAACTGAAGGAGGTAACCTCAAACCAACCTTTAGGTCATGTATCTAGCCCTACCAAAACCAAAGAGGGCTCTCTCAATGTCACTTTTCATCCAATGATATGACTGCATATATAATTATCTTAGGACAGTTATGATGTTAGGTATACTAGGTTTTTGTTTGTTTTAAGTTTTTGCTGGATAAGAATGATAGTCAAGGAACTAGGTCTAGGTTTTAGGTATGATTTCAAGGGTTCAGTTGTAGAGATAAGGATGAGGCCAAGTAGGTAAACTTACGAGAATACTTAATTTTTCATTGTGTATAGGGTTTTAAAATAAAGAGAGTCAGAATAAGCATGCTAAATTAATTCATTCATTAGAAGAGTAGACATATCCATGAAAATCTTATAAAACAAAGCATAGAAAGAAAGATTTATGTTCATAGACTCATAAGATTAACATACAAAAGCATACATGTAATGGCAAGATAACATAACATTTAACTTCATGAAGTAACAAAGAAGAAACAATGCTCAAAATCATACCACTGGAGTCCCAAGATTATAGTTGCAACATTCTTTTATTTCACTGAAAAAGAGTTTGTACAATAGATCCACTACAAATAACAATTATCCAACACCTCAAATGACTTAATTTGGACTACATATAGAAAATAGAAGTCATTATACCTCATTGGGTCAAAATCTGATCCAAAACACAACATAACTGTGCTCTATGAGTCATTACCTAGGATCTAGGGAAGTTAGAAACCATTCCCTCAAATTTAGCTAATAACAAGGAGTGTGTATCTCCTTGATTAATTACATCATTTATCCATAAAGAGAGGCAAAAAAAACCTCTCTTGCCAAAAATACTCTCATGGGACAGCTAAACCTTGAATTTTGGAGTTTTTTTGGCTTGACAAATGTCCAAAGGAATCCAATGACAGAAGCGTCACGACTCCTAGTAGAAGCGTCGCACCTCCCAACAGAAGTGTTGTGCCACTTTGGAGTTGATTTTGACTGAATTTTAGGAACCCATTTGCAAATATGAGAGTTAGGCTAGGTAGCCATGTGTGTATTCTTTCCATTTCACCCTAAAAACTGAGAAAATACCCCTTGGAAGGCCTTTTAAAACTCATTCTCCCAACAACACTCCAGAAGCGATGCACAGAGGCAAAATAGGTGGTAGAAGCATGAAAAAATTGGTGTTTTTTGCATTTTTCTTCAAAATTGGAAGGGGACATGAAAACCTGAGGTCATATCTGTGATGTAGAAGTGAAAAAGAATCCAACCATATAAAAATTTCTCGATTTATATGCTCTGAGAAAAAGCTTCACGTCGTTGCGTGACCCTTCTGCAATGACCCAATTTCCAGATTTTTCAAAAAATCATCAAAAATGCCAAAATTGCTCAAAATCCTCCAAAATTTGTTTCATGGCATCCTAGCATGATGGGATAAATAGATAAGGAGGCCTAAGCAAGCAGGTCCAAATTATGCTTCTCCTTAAGCTTCATTAGGGTTTCCTTAAGCTTTTTCCTCAATTTCTTCACCCTCACCTTGGCGATTTGGTTCCTTGTGAAATAGTGCATCGCCATATGCCTCTAGAGGTTATTATCTCTTTCTGCCTTCTTCAATAGCTTCTCAAGATGAATTTTTACCCTATAAAGCCACAACTCTTTATCTTTTTCAATTTCAGAAACTAACAATTCATCAAAGTTCAACTAAGCTAATGGTGGAGATGCCTCTTTTTCTTGCTCTTTTTGCTTAGTTAACCCTCTTGTTCTTTTCCTCCTTGGCTTTGCTTCAGTCTCTCTGTCCTCTAGTTTCTCAACATCCACCACTTCCTTGCATTTACCCTTGTATGCTTCAATACTCACCTTTGGTTTGCTTTGGAGGAGTTTTTTTACCTTCAGCTGCATATTCTCTTGTTCCAGGAAGGTAATCAAGAAGTTTTCCTTTTAGAGGTTGTCCCTCAACTCTGTTGTCTCTGCATATTTTTCCCTTATAATCTCCTCTAATGTCTTTTCCTTTACCTTCTCTGCCATTTCTGTTAGAAAATTATATATTATGGAGCAATGCAACACATAAAATATGCGGAAAATAAAAGCACACAAAACACAAAAAACTATAGAGACACAGATATACGTGGTTCACCCAGTTTGGGCTACGTCCACCCTGAACAGCCAGTCCTTCCTTTCTATTATCCAGCAAAAATGAAGAGACAAAACCTACAGCAGTCTCTTTGTACCTCCTTCTTCTCTCTGAGTCTCCACTCATTTCACAACTAGAGAATACACATATAATACCATATTGTAATACAATGCCCTCGCGCCTCTGAGGGTTTCCTTCTAGGGAAAAAACCCCTAATCTAAACATAACTTCTACCGTCAGATTATTTGCCTAATGAACGGCCTAGATTGACTAGAAATTACTATACTTTTACAAGGCAATTTTACATCTATTTTTAGCTTCGGGAGTGCTGCCCCCGAAAGCCCCCGCCAGGGGGGGGCTCCGAAAAGCACTACCGCCCCCCCTTGGACCCCCCACGAAGCGATTAATTTCGGGCGGCGTTGCCGCCCCTTTTAAGGTACAGGGGTCCAATGCTGTGATACAAAGTAAACAAGATAATCAGGCTCCACACCCAACAATCTCCCACTTGGAGACTGATTGTAGCAACTCCACCGCTGCTTCATTTGCTGGACAATGACTCCTCTTTGGACTTGGCTATTCCTCATCTTCATCGTCATCCTTGAAGACCAATTGAAACTGAGCACATTCTCAGTTTCTCCCTGGTTACAACTTTTGTTAGCATATCTGCAGGATTCCGGCTAGTGTGTATCTTTTCCAGCTTCAACTCTCCATCTTCCAATACTGACCGTATGAAATGGTACTTGAGATGTATGTGTTTAGTCCTGGAATGAAATGCTGAGTTCTTTACAAGATGAATAACACTTTGGCTATCACTGTATAGTGTGCCCATATCATGCTTCTTACCCAATTCATCCATAAACCTTTGTAACCAAATCATTTCTTTACTAGCCTCTGTAGCAGCAACATACTCGGCTTCTGTTGTTGAAAGTGCAACAACACTTTGGATTTTGAAACCCAACTGACAGCTGTTCCACCTACAGTAAATACATATCCTGTAGTGCTCCTCCTGTTATCTCTGTCACCTGCCATATCTGCATCAACATATCCCTGTAGAGTAATGTTTGAACCACCAAAGCATAATGCTTGATTTGTGGTACCTCTCAAATATTTGAGAATCCATTTTACTGCCATCCAATGTTCTTTTCCTGGATTGTTCATGTACCTGCTTACAACTCCCACTGCATGTGCAATATCAGGCCTTGTGCAGACCATTGCATACATTAAACTTCCAACTGCTGATGCATATGGAACTTTAGACATATAATCCATGTCTTCTTGGGTCTTTGGGAACATCTCCTTACTAAGTTTGAAATGGCTAGCAAAAGGTGTACTAACTGGTTTTGCATTCTGCATATTAAATCTTTTCAACACATATCTCATCAAGAACCGCATATTCCTTGCTTTCTTTTTCCTATTTCTTTTCCTGCAACTGATTCTTATAAAAGACCTTTTCATTGAATATTACATCTCTGCTCCTAATGATTTTGTGATTTTCATAATCATATAAGCGATAACCAAAATCATTAGCACCATATCCAATAAAGGTACATTTCTTTAATTTTGCCTCAAGCTTTGTTCTGTTTTCTTTATTAATATGGACAAAGGCCTCACAACCAAAAGGCTTTAAAAAAGAGTAGTTTACCTTTTTACCTGTCCATGCTTCCTCTGGAATACCACCATCCAAGTAACTTGAAGGCCCTCTGTTTATTAGATAAACAACAGTATCTACAGCATCTGCCCAAAATTGTAAAGGCAATCCTGCATGCAATCTCATGCACCTTGCACGCTCCATGATTGTTCTGTTCATCCTTTCTAACACACCATTTTCTTGTGGTGTTCTTGGAATTGTCTTCTCTCTACAAATTCCATGCTCTGAACAATACCTATCAAACTCTTTGCTACAATATTCACCTCCATTGTCTGATCTGAGACACTTCAACTTCTTTCCTGTCTCAATCTCAACCAAAGCTTTCCATTTCTTGAAAGTATCAAATACATCAGATTTATTCTGAATACAATAAATCCATGTTTATCTAGTTGCATCATCAATAAAAGTAACATAATAACGAGAGCCACCGAGAGATGATACCTGAGCAGGTCCCCATACATCTGTATGCACAAGCTCTAATTTTTCTCTCTTCTTTTCTTTCCCAACTCTGAGAAATCTGACTCTCTTTTGTTTTCCATAAATGCAATTCTCACAGAAATCCAAATCAACATTCTTCAAACCTGGCAACAAATTTATTGAGTGAAGAATCTTCATTCCCTTCTCACTCATGTGTCCGAGCCTATGATGCCATAATGCTGCATCTGCTCCTTTGGAAGTTAAAGCATTAACAGAGTTAGAAATACCATTGCATAAATACAATGTACTAACCTTTTCACCTTTTGCTATTACTAGCGCTCCTTTGGTGACCTTCCAAGTTTTATCTGTGAAAGTTGTCACACAACCTTCACCGCCTAACTGCCCTGTTGAAATCAGATTTTTCTTCAGATCTGGAACATGCCTTACCTCCTTTAGTAGCCATTGGTTTCCATTCTGTTGTTTTACGAGAACTTTACCCATTCCAACAATTTTACAGGGTTTATCATCACCCAAACGAACTTGTCCAAAATCTCCTTGAACATAGTCATGAAAATATTTCTTATCAGGTGTGGCATGGAATGAAGCCCCTGAGTCTACAACCCAAGAATCGGTAACATT